>CM059562.1:80931394-82131394 GCA_030386875.1 Morinoia aosen | reverse complement strand
GCCGGTTTTGGGACACAATTTTTCTCATTGTAATAACGAATTTCAGCGGCGTAATTGATTTTGTCTTTTATGGCAAAGTCATTGTTCCGATCTGAGCTGCAGAAAATCAACTTGGGTCTATCACCATGTTTTTGTCTCTCGTTTCAGTACTCAGAAATCTTCGTGGAATCGCCTTCAGGTTCTCGCATTGCGCAATGGCTCGACGTGCCGAACCCGTCGGGCCTCATCCATCGAGAACTGCAACTCATTGATGAACCTGAGGAGGTTTGTTCTTCATTTGTTGGTTGAGATTTGAAGTGAATCTAGATTTTGTTAGTATCACTCACGCTAGCTACTTTAAGCCTGGTCTTCATTGTATGATGTTAGACTAATCACAATAGTTCTCAGTGTCATAACGGGATTTCAACCATTAATAACGTTATAACTCGATCAAAACGTTATATCATAATGCTAGGCATATAAGGTCAGCTATTCATTGAGTCGCATGAATTTTTGTCATGTGCCAGAAAATTGCATTTTCCATTATCACTTACATTTCTATACATCTTTGAGATTTAAGCTTCGATTGTCGAAAGGATATCAGGCAACTTGCGTTCATTTATAAAACAAACTTTTATCAAGAATCGGACGTCAACAACGAAACTATGAGAACAGGAAGAGGTAGGGGTTAAACAGTATCCACTTCATAAAATAACATGGCAGTACTTCATCGCATCTCCTTTATTAACTGCAACTACTCCAGTGGGCGTTTTCGGAAAGAGTTATACCTAAGTTATGAGGGATAATTGCAATTTTTAATGAGATAATTTTAAAATTAAGTTAGCTTTGATAATTCCTATTTATAAACCTTAATTTCAGCTGTTTCCTGACGATTTCCACGGAATTCGTAGCTGAAGATTGTCAAGGTTAGCCTATAACATTTATTGTCTGTTTGCGCAGCCAACCGGCAGAATACAATAAGCATCGTATTTCGATGTTCGGTTAAGGTTGCTATCTTGCTGACTGATCCATTAGTCCTTTTAACATGAGTTTGTGAACGAAAGGACTTAGGTGTTGAAACAATTTGTCGCTTAATTTGTACAAGTTCATTATTCCATTTGCTACATGAGGTGGCCCTTGATGGAAAACAGCCTCTGTTACATATCTGATCCCCTCTCCATGCATCACGGTGTGAGAGCTGTTCCTTGGTTCTACGGAAGTACTCAATGCCACTCAGCAGTCCTGATGTAATTGTTACTGAAATGGTCAATTTTGGTTTCGTCTGACCGCAGAATATTTTCGAATCTCGTTGAGGTAACTTCCACGGAGCACAAGATCTTTCTATATTCCCTACTATTCCCTTTGACTTCCATTTCACAACTTTGGCCTGTGCGATGCTAGCGGGAATGGTAAGCTTCTTGGATAGTTTGTTTCATCCTTTTCGATTCTTGTGCAGGTAGATTATTATAATGTTCACTTAGATACTGTATTTTTTGATTTTCGGCGTCATGAAAATCATGGGGGAAGCTTATTCTTTTTCAAGAGTCGTTTGTGATATATACTGCTACTTGCCTGTGTTATTGTGGAAGCCTGATCTAGAAAGTACTAGACATTCCACTGAACGCTCGGTCTAAGGTTTTTCACAGCCTGATGATGCTAAATCATGATTTATATAAGGAATATAATTATGGACCGAATACTTTTGAAATCATTATCTGAGTTTCTTTGGGAATTATAGGATTCAAAATAGATCCTTGATTTCTTTTCATTTTATTTCGAGCTGGAATATGCTCTTTCTTCAACAAAGTTTCAAATCTCAAAGATCTATAAGAATGCATTCAATATTGGAGACTAAAATTTTTATTACTTCATGAATGCTTCTCTGATTCAGTGTAACAATATTTAGTGTCATAAATTTAGCTAACATTTGTTCAAAATATAAAAAGGTCATCAAAATTAAGCTTTTGGTCGACCTGTCAACACCAGAACGCAAATAAATAAAGCATGGTATAAATACTCTTTTCAGGTAAATTAAAATAATATTTTTTGCAAACTGTCATGAATTTGCAAAAATAATTTAGACAAGAATGAACTGCATTCATGAATAACATTTTTTCAGGGCACATACAAGATCGTCGCAAGAACCCCCGGCATTGCGAGAGACACCAACAAGTATTTCAGGGTTGAAGAGTACGTCTTGCCGCGGTTTGAAGTTACGGTCACTCCACCTCCTTACTTCCTCGCCACCGATGATACTCTGGAATTGAAAGTTTGTGCACAGTAAGTTTTGTTTGAATTCGGTTTTGAGCTTTAAGGTTCCACGTACGGACTTTTGTGCTACCTTATGTCTGCTTATGGTTTCAACGAGATGGAACAACATAGCATGCTTCTCAATGTTCACTCTAAATCCTGGCCGACATTTTTTCAGGTCAAGTATTGGATATCTAAACACAGAAATGACACACAATGTTCCTCACAAAATGATTCCAATAGTTATGACAAATTTCCAGATGAGATTTCAAAGCTACGTCGATATTTGCAGGAGCAACTCAAGTGATACCATTCTCGAAATCACAAACTCACTAATTATTCCAACACAAAGTTGTGCTGGTTTCCTGGTCCCTCGCACCCAATTTCTGTGCATCAAAATTAAATTCAATGTTCTTTACAGCGGAATAAAAAGATTATCTTAGTGGCAATATTAGCTTCTCCTTCATAAACGCGTGATAAATCTTCATTCTTACCTATTAGTCTAAGACACAGAGTTATTTAAATCCACCCATTTTAATTTCAACATTAATCTTTGGTATCGAATTTTCTAAGCTCCGTATTTCATAGTAAGTGCGCACTATGAATAATGTTTTCAACAATGCGTCATTGGTAGTGATTTTTTAGAACTTGTATTTCCATGCATTATCAAACTTAGATAAACGTACGGAACTAAGGGAATGCATCTTTTAATACTTGTCTCTCAATGATTTCTTCAACAATTGACATGGGTATGACTATACCCATGTGTCTTAATCAACTCCGGAAATTAATGTTGAGACATTTTAAAGGTCATTGATATTTGTTGCATCATCTCTATTATGAATAAACAGATTAGTTTCTTTCTTACTAGAAATAAAAAAATGAAAACATCTATTTTGTTTTTTTCTGTACAACAGGGATGAACGAAATGTTAAACTTGACATGGTTAAAAATATTCCTTCGTCAATTCTCAGGTACACATTTGGGCAGCCCGTGCGAGGACTCGTCTCAATCAATATCGGCCATCGGTACAGCTATTTTAACGACAACGAAAATGAAGTGAATTACGAAGGTCCGGTGAGTTCCCTCTGCGCCAATAGTATTGTCTGATCAGCCATTTTTTACAAAACTCTGAATCACAGCATGTACGAGTACAGTCGTATTAGAGCTTGTCAAATCAAAACAAAACAATTCAATATTCTTCCTTGTTCATGGGTTGTGTATCAGGAAATCGGATTTGATGAAAAAATAAAGTTTCAAACAAAGGTAGTTTTCTGAAATTTACTTAATTACACCCGGTTATTGACACTATCTGTTAACTTATCCGTGTCTCTCTCTGGACAGCAAAGGAAGCAAGAGCTCGTCATTCTACTTATGTCGTTGAGATAATGATCCAGTTCTTGGGCATAGTCTTAAGGTTTGCCTATTCCTCTGAATGAAATTCGTAAAACGACTCCAAAACGTCTTTTAATATCTTAAATGTTCTGCTATGGGTCTTGTGTTATTGGATTAAATATCTCACGTTTTTTGTGAAATATTCTCCACATCATTATGTCTCAAAATTATTATATTTTTTTATCACACCATGTTATGCCTTCCCAGATATTGTTTCAAAACTGCCATTAAAAATTCAGTAAGCATTATTAATCGTAATAATACTAAAAAATTTCTTTCAAAGAGGCTTACGTCTTCTTCGAATTCAAATAATTCTTATGTAACAAACACTGTATTCAGCTAATGCAAATTACGAAGCCAATAACAGCCCCTGTATCTAAATTTTTTCTAAGTGCTCCTAGACGAAAATCTTGAGTGCATATTCATCTCGCGACTCAGTCTCAGTTCAACTCTTTGTGATTTAATTTATCTTCTTCGCCGAGGTGAATTGTCTGATCCTTATTCACTATCAAGAATGGTACTGTCAATCTAGAGATACCTAAACCTTTCAAACGATGTACTTACTTCAAAAATTGTGCCTTCTGTTAAAGTGGGCGAGATCCACCCTGTGAAAATCTCCGTCTTCAACTACGTCAAAACTTCCTTACCGGTTAGTAGCAGGGAAAAATCAGCGAATGTATTGGAGACAGAAGTTACTTACTGTATGTTACATTTTTCTTAGAAACATGTTTTTGCTCTGGCTCGAATTAAAACGACTGACCTTGTTAGATATAACAGTGATAACAGCAATAACGAATGTTCGAACTTAGGAAATATTAATCAGTCCCTGCAATAACGTATAGAAAAGTCCCAATAAAGTTCGAACAGTGACCGTATATATTATATATATATATATATATATATATATATATATATATATATATATATATATATATATATATATATAAGTCTTGTCACCCCCAGAAACAGTTAATGAATCTGGTACAGGAAGAAACTGCTTTCCACGAGGTTTTTCCAAATGAAATAAATGTACAGGGAGTTCGCGGGATTCGAACTCAGGACTTATAAGTTACCGCGCCAACACGCTATCGACTGCGCTATCGATCACCCTTAAAAAGGTGATCGAAGCACAACGAAAGCAATGAATGGCACAGTGAAAGCGGGCTCCCCGTCCCAGCTTATAATTCCCTTATGTATCGAGAGTTCAAAGTCTTGTCACCCCCTGTCCTGTACCAGATTCATTAACTGTTTCTGGGGGTGACAAGACTTTGAACTCTCGATACATAAGGGAATTATAAGCTGGGACGGGGAGCCCGCTTTCACTGTGCCATTCATTGCTTTCGTTGTGCTTCGATCACCTTTTTAAGGGTGATCGATAGCGCAGTCGATATCGTGTTGGCGCGGTAACTTATAAGTCCTGAGTTCGAATCCCGCGAACTCCCTGTACATTTATATATATATATAATATATATATATATAAAGTAGATGTTGGAAGGTGTGGATGGTTTGTAAAGTTTACGGAAACAGTTTTATCAAGCTATAAATTTCAAATGCGTTACGTCGTATGGCGTTAATTCAAGTTTGTACCCTATATTTGGGCACGATTATTTTAAAGTTATTTACACTGGGTGATACTAGTCAATAAAGTTTTGCTCATCAGGTGCGCATCTCTCTGGAGGAGAGTCCCGAGTACGAGATTCTGGAAGGCAACACCTCAGAGGCGGCGGCTGACCAGGCTACCGCCGGCCAGCGCTCCGCCTGCGTCCCCGCGCAGGATAAAGCGACGGTCGTCGTCAGGTGAGTCTTGCTGTGCGAATTTAAGAGCGGGTCTCTGTAAAAGTTTGAATGCGAGTGATTAGTTTTCTCGTGGGTTACCATTTAAGTTTCAAAAGCTTAACCTTGCGCATAGCCTTGAAATATTCGTTTCGAGCAGCTTAATTTGTCAATTAGCCAACTCTGCAATGTAATTGATTAACTACTGCCAAATACGAGTTGTCACAACGATGCCCAGGATACGCCCTCTCACGGCTGGGTCGGTGGCCATCAACGTCACCGCCGCAGTGGACAAAGCGTACGCCAAGCCTTGCGGCTCAGGAGTCGTTCCTAACAAAATGTGAGTTATTATCTTATGATGGTTTAGAGCAGAATATTTATCGTGAAATATATGGAAAATGATTTATTTTTGCCCACGGTAAAGAAGCCTGCAAACGGCCAGCAAATCAAGAGCAGTTACTGGCTACATCTTCATCGCCGTAATTAATGAGTGGGGATTTTGATTCAAATTCTGACTAGTGCTTATCAGGGAATTAGGGAGTGTTTGTTCTTCCTAAATTGTGGAAATTACGTTGTTGTTCGAAAAATAACCCTCATGAATGCATTTTGCTCGAGTTTTACATTTCCAGGCAATTGAAGACGCTGTGAATTTAAAACAAATTTCATGTATTTGGTAAAAGTCAGTACGTCCTTCGCGGTTTTGAGTAAACTCAGTCAGTGTGTCTGTATTGGATTTGGAATTTTGACAGATTCTGTAACCTCCTTGACGCTCTGATTGTTTTTTCTTGCTAAATTCTCTTGACTTTGTGAGTTTTTTCCTACAGTGACCGCATCAGTAAACCAATAACAGTGGTCTATGAAGGATTCCCTAGGGAAGTTACCTGGACCAAGTTCATCTGCAGTACCGGTAAGTGCAGGTTTACTTTTCGATTAATAATATCTCGTATTAGCCTTATTTCTTCTATTGCAATAAGAAACTAATTTATTCCCAATATTATGGTTGAATAGCCGGCAAAATATCTTATTTTCACTACGATTTTGATTTAATGTTGTACACAACATTCCTAACAAGACCAGAAGGCCATCCTTTGTGTGCGTAAAAAGTTGTTGCCTAGGCATCACATACCTCAATTTTCGCTTGAACACTCCACTCTCATTTTTTCAACCTTCGAACCATTTTCGAGCGAACACAACGCTGTCAAAGCCCAGTCTAACTTTTTTGACATGGAATCTATGATTTTAGCTGCACAGTGTAAAACTACACTTGGACGGCTGAAATCATAGATGCCCTGGCGAAAAACTTTGACTGGGAGGTATACTGCCCTTGGCCTACGGGACTTACCGTTGTGCTAAAAATGAAAAAGACGTCACGGAGTTTCAATGCATTCTCATTATAATTAAAGGATCTATTATGACCTCTCTCTCCAGTTATTCTCCCTACAGTACACGCCTCTGTGCCCTGCATAAAAATAAATTAAGAAGGAAGGCCAACGTGAGAATGTTCCATGAAAGTTCTTGTTATTGTGAAGTTCATTGTTAAGAAAATTGATTCTATTTTAACGTAGGTATAAATCACAATCCCATTCAAATCAGTGACAGTAAGACTTTCGTATAGGTGTTGGAAGCGGTTTACGTTTAGGGTTCTAACTCAGAGAATCAGAAGCTAATAACTCACTGATTAAGTGAAATTTCACTCCTGCCAAGCATTTCACGCTTATCAGCTCTGGGCAATCAATGGAATGATTAGGAGTCCTCCTCGGCGCTCACGGATTTCTCCAGATAGGCCGCCCACTGAGCAAGCGCTGTCACTAGCCCGTACTGGGGCATGCTTCAAGTCAATTCAGGTCATTTTAAATACACGATATTAATAGCAGATCATTTACGGCGCATGTACCAGGGCCTGGGAAGTGCTACTACCAACACTCTTCTGCGTGAGCAAACTATGCGTGCAAGGGGGATTGGTCTATTAAATGTAAACGCCTCTGAATGATTAAAGAACGAGATGTTCTATGTACATGCGTAGCCTTAGATAGGCTTAGGCTTAGCTGTGGTTTTGCTCCAGTATTAAAGTTCAAATGCTAAAGGGGCTTATAATTAATTTTCGTGAAGATGTTAATGTATAATTTTTGCAATTATTTTTCAATGAATTATTCGATGTCTATGAAAATTTGGTCCGACCACCCGTTATGGCACTTCTTGGACTACGTCTATTGCAATGAATTATGTGATGCCTTTGAAAATTTGTGCTGCCATTCCTGATGACACTTCTTACTCTGTGTCTACACCTTGAGCTGGCGTTTGATGGATCTAAATTTTCATTTTTTACAATAATTCGTCAATGAAATATACTACGACAGCAAAGATTTTTTGCGCTCATCTTTGATGATACTTTTTGCACTGATCTGATCCTGCGGAGTCCATTGGGAAAGTGGCACTGCTCTTCTCTCATATGCGTGAAATATTTGTACTCTTAAACATTAGATGGTGTTTCATGGTCCCTTGTTATAATGCAATGTTACTGACTATGATTTGTGGAATCCCATGTTCCAACTTTCCGAGACGTTTCCGAAACCGCGTGGTATTTAGAGGCTCCCTCTGGCATCGTCAGCAACTCTGTTCGGGCCTGGGTGACCGTGGCTGGAGACTTGCTGGGTCCCACTTTCGATGTGAGATACTTTGAGGTTTAAAGCATGGTTGCGGATATATTATTGATGCTCAAAAATTTAATTAAACCTATCTTTGTGTAAAATCAAAGCACAATCCTGTGCACTACTTGATCACTTAAAAATCATACGATCATGACACGTTTACCGATGGCCCGCGTTTTGATCTATTTATTTCTCAAGAAAAAATTACAATTTTCATCATTTCAATAATTTTTTAAGATTTTGCTTCTATGTGTGTGTAAGTTATTCTTTATCAAAAATCTTTAGCGATTAGTAGAATGATAATCAAGGTAACGTTACTAACCGTTTTGAATGCGTGAGCTATTTTGCTTTCGGATGTCAGTTGAAGTGCTTCGCAAGAATTTTATTTATAATGTAACGCGCGATTACCTTGTCAAATATCATTTATTAAAAAATTAATTTAAATGTATATTGTGAAATTTGGATACATTGTTCGCCGTGTGCAAGTCCAAAGATATAATCTGATTTGATTTCAAAATATTTCTGTCCCTTTAGAATTTAGGTCACCTGATCCAAATGCCGTACGGATGTGGCGAGCAAAACATGGTCTCGTTTACTCCCAACATCTACGTTCTGCAGTACCTCATTGCTACAAACCAAGACACTCCTGAAGTTACTGAACGCCTCCTCACTTACATGAGAAGTGGTTAGTGTCATGAATGATGATGTACTGGTAACAGTGTGATGAAATACACAGTTTTTCACGTGTGCTATTTTTAGAGTAATTATTTCTGATAAATTAGGTGTCACCGTGATTGTGGAAGATGTTCGTCTCATTTTTTTCATTTTTTATTTCTTCAGGGTACCAGCGAGAACTGAGGTACAAACGGTGTGATGGCTCCTACAGTTGCTTTGGAAACGGTGATGAATCTGGGTCAACTTGGCTGACAGCCTTCGTTCTGAAGTCCTACGCTCAGTCCGCTCCCTACATCAACGTAGACCCTAACGAGCTCACTACGAGTGCTAGTTTCCTTGCAGATCTTCAGCTCAGCAGTGGATGTTTCGAGAGCGTTGGCACCGTGCACAACAAGAGAATGAATGTAATATCATATACCATAGTAAACATTTACGCGTATTATTACTCAGTAAACTAATGTATCTGCTTCCGCTGTTGCGAAACGTCTTTGTTCGTGCCTAATTCCTGTGAAAAATGTTTAACATACATTCTAGAAGCGGGTATAGGAAACAGCGTGCCTGAGGAGGTAAGCAGGTTAGAGGAAAATGGTTCCTCGTTATGAAGTTAGCAGATTTTAAACTCTATCGGAGGATTTTAGAGCACTGACAATATCACGAGATTAGCTCGCCCCTTGCTAGTTGGCATTATTAAGATTATTAAGGGAGTCTTTGGTTGAGGAGAGGCCTACCACTGCATAAAATATAAATGATGTTGCAAATTGTGTGAGTGTATTATTTGAGACAACATCAACATTAACAGTACACTACAATAACTTGAAAAATTAATATTATTACCTGTTCTTGCTAAGTTTTGTTCCTAAATTGACACACAACTTCATGGTTGTGTTTCTGAGGTTTTTTATCTTCACAAAGGCCGAAGCTGTTCATTAAATCATTCATTAAGCGCCGAGTGACTTTCCAAAAATATACTCACTTGAATTACACCCTAACCAACAATCACTTGCAGAAAATCCGTTCTGAAAATTTTGTCCCCTTAAATCAAAAACACTGCTGAAACCCTAACATTGGCCAGGTAATTTGCTATCCTTCACAATTATTTGTGTCAGGTATTGAAATATGTAGTTAGAGGATCGCAGTTTTTTTACACAACGATTACTAGCTCTAAAATACTCTAATAGTTTCTCTTTTCTAACAACAAAAAAATACATTTTAGATATTACGATACATGATAATTGCTTCATTTACTTAACGAAATCGAACTTTTAAAATCTTTATTTAGACCAGTAGTTCTCAACCTTTTTACTTCCACGCCCCCCTTAAGGATATATTTTTTCTTCTGATCCTTCTTACTGTTTTTAAATAAATGTGGCGCTTAAGTTATGGTAGGAACAAAAAACATGGATTTCCTATTGATTCAGTTTGTGGACTTTTGGCACTATTGGTTTGACACCAGCCCTGGAATGTGAGGCTGAATGCCAAAAAGTGCCCAACTTAAATCTCCTTCGAAGCTCAGACGATTTCTGTATTTAGTTTTGATGGCTACGAGCGCGAATAATGTATTTTCACATAAATATGTGAATCCAAATATCACAAGAACCTGAAGAGCCTTATGTGCAATCAAAGGGTAAACTGTATGGTATTTGACCCAGAACAACTTCAAATCTAAGTCATTGTTGAAGTCTTCCTTTGCTATTGTCTAGAGAGTCACAAGACACTTTCTCGACCGAAAACATTGCCGGGAAAAATCAGGCTTTACTGCAGAGACTCGAACCTTCCCTGGAATCCGCTCATGCCCACTGGTAAGGAACCACTGATTAAGACTCTCGTTATGTTCAGTAAACTCCGACATCAGTTCTTGATTTGAAAACTGTATGCGATGTACAGAATTGGTGAATTTTTCAAGGAAGGTAACTTTTCCAGACGATCATTTTTACAATAACTACAGGTGTGGCCTATAATTTTGAGAAAACTTTTTTTATTTCACGGTTTTATTTCAGAATATACTTCCAAGCCTTGACTTTCTTCAGTCAAGTTAGACTATAAGAGATAATAACTTATTCATAGAACCATTAATTATTTTGTGGATGAGTGGTTGAATCCATTAATTTCAAAGCGTTGTAACTTTTGCTGTAAATTTTTGATTAATTTTTATTCTACTATTTTATGGTTATAAAGCTCAATAATTTCTAATTATGAGTAAGACATCTTTTACACGATTGAATTTCTAAACTATATTTCATAACAAATTGCAAGAAAATTTTTGAATACTGAATGATGGTGTTACTTACGATGTATTTTTGCTGGTTAGGCCATTGGTATTTTAGGTTTAAACTTTCCCACATCTTCGAATTTGTTGTGGAAAAACTCCCTATCGACGAAGATCTCACCGTTTGCTTTGAACGAAACTGACATTTTTTATGAGCGCACACACACAACACTTTTGCGAACCACCTCTCTCTGATGCTTAGTTGCGCTAAAATTGCCCCTATTTTTAAAAATTTTGGCCAAGTTCATCATCGCTTCTGCTACCTAAAGATGCCCACTCTAATTTTAATTAATCGCGATGCTTTCTCCTTCGTATTATGTCCCATGCAGCCCCATAAGCAAGGGTTTTTCAAAGAGGCCTTTTTCTGGCTAATATTTTCCTTCTACCGAAACATCTAATGCTACAAAAACTTCCATAATTCTTCTTAATCAATTTATGCAAAATCTTAACGGCTCTAATCGATAACTTGAGTTAGTAACACAAGCATTACTTCGGCCCTAAGCAACATGCCGTGAAAGAGTAACTCGGAGGATCCCATTGTACCCGAGAAGACCTTTCAACTCGGCCCAACAAAAACAGGGTTCATTGAATTCCGCACCGCGTCTCGTGACTTCTTCAGTCGATGTTTCGTCGCCCGCTCGAGATAAAGAAGTAATTTCCCGGTAAACACCAATCCTGAACTGTTACTTGTAGCCGTATTTATTTCTTCATTTAATAATATCATATTCGTCTCATCATTCGTTACAGCCATTTGAGCACAAAAAAACATAAATCGTGATGTGAAGTAAATCATTGGAGCTTAGTTATTTTCTGTAGAACGAAGAGATTAAGGCGAAACGAAATAGTGTAGAACTAAAGGTTTTGAATATACCCAGATTTACCAAGTGAATTCGAAAGATTTACCTATAGTGAACTAGTTCCTTGGATATCGATGAATGGGTACCATCGAAAATGAGGTATTATTTCTCATGTAATCGAAAGTGATTAAAAACTGAAAAGCTCCAAGCTCATCGAGTTTTGAAGAAAATTTTGAAACGTACAGTATCTGCGCTGAAACAAAAACGTGCTATCTTTCAAGCGGAAAGGAATGCTACTTTTTCTCCGTAACCAAACTACACAGGTTTCTTTTTCAAAATATTCCTGGTGAAGATCAGCTGGGTTTCCTTCATTCTCTGTTGTCGTCTTGTTTTTACTTAAGTGTCTATTAATACTTTATGAATTACGTTTATATCTGGAATATGCAAATTATAATAAATTTTTCTTCCGATTTATTTTTTATCTCTATCTATTTCATTTGATCATTACGAAGAATTTTCTTAAAAAACAAATATAAACCAATTACTAGACATTTTAAAAGTGCAATAGCGTTAATAATGTTGTGTAGATGTATGAATATTTTTGTGTTCTTATGGTGTATAATTGGTGACCTTCGTCAACTCGGCAGGCACTTTATTATAAATGCCGCAAAAATTGATGATCTTCGCAGGCTGAACAGGACTTTCCGAAGCGAATGTTAAAAAGGTTATTTGCATTCCTTTATTATGTCCAGAAAAGCAAAAACAAAATAGAATGTGATTCATGTAGCAACTGACACGGAAACTACTGCTGGTTCGTTCTCTCACACGAATAGTGAACGTTTTTTTTTTTAAAGTAGTGAACTCAGCCCGTGTTGAACCATAGCTTGAATGAATTGAATGTTGTTAGAAGGGAAGTGAATTTTGCCCTTTTAATTTCTCGTTTACTGAAGAAAAATTACCATCTAAATTCTTGGTTTCATTGTTGCTACTATCACTGTTATCTTTTATCTTGTAAAACTAATGTTCATTTGACAAGTTACCCTCGCAGTGCTGATTCAATTAGTAGATTGTATATGTATGTATAAACTTCAGCTTTGATGAATATTCACACATTATTTTTAATTGTGATGATGAAGATAACCGCTGCTCCACTAAATGGTAGAACTTTTCTTTGAAACTCGAATTAAACATTGGCGTAGCAGTTATCTCTTAATCTTCTTAAGTTTCAAGTGTTTCCAGAGGTCTTCGGTATTTCCAAATTTTCACCAATCTTAAGGAACAAAATTATTCGAAAGCGAAATGGTATCTCAAAAATTCCCATCACCCTTGATTCGTATTTGGAATTCACTGAGAAAATACTTCTTTTCGTTATGTTCAACTTTTAATCCACCAACTCTAATCGATGTCACATTGTTCAGGGAGGCGTGGCAGACAGCACTGCTCCCGGTGCGTTGACCGCCTACGTGATGGCGGCGCTGCTGGAGGCCGGCGTGAGAGCCTCCAGTTCGGTGATCACCAACGCTGCGGCCTGCATCGACGCAGCCACGGCGCCGGGAGCGGAGGGGGAGGACGACGTCTACCTGCTCGCTCTGAAGGCTTACGCCTACAGCCTGGCCGCCCTGTCTCAGACGGAGGCCATCATCAATGACTTGCTTAGCAGGGCTATTGAAACTCCAGAAGGCATTTATTGGGACATGAATAGCCTTAATGGTGAATATTATTTCTTTTTCAGTGTCTTGTTTTTAACTTATTTTTAGTCATGCTTTTTGAATCGGATGTTGATTCTGTTACAAAGAAAATTATTAGGCAGTTAGATTACACAATTTACTATTTTTTTAATGTAAAATGGAAACATACGATAAAGATGCAACATTGACTGTCGGTACTATCTCTTCAATCAGAACTATAAATAGGCTACCTCTACAAAACAGTGAAATTACACAGGCTCTGGCAGGGGCCATCCGAGCAAGATCATTTAAAAGTTTTTTTTTAATTTTGATGAACCTGAATCAATACCAAAATTTCAGTAGAACTTTATAGATCTACTTACAATTTAAACAATGCAAACAATTTATTTACCACAAGTGGTACAGAAATAGATTGTCTCTTAAGTCTAGAACAAAAGTCAAATTCGAGTATAGCTACCTGTGGGCCCAGAAGGCATTTATTGGGCATTTAACTTTGGCATTTGGCAGAAAGCATTTAACTTTGAAGTACCTTTCGTACGCTACGTCTTAAGTACCTCCTAAGTCTAAGTACCTTCTATCACGAGACGTATTTCTCCTTGCTAATTTGCATTAACAAGAGTATCTCGGATTGGAGGGAAGAAACACCTGTACTCAATATAAATATGATAACACTATGTAACACATGATTTGTTTATTTGTATTTCTTATGTTTTCATATGAATTTTGTGCCAATGAATTAAAAAATTACATTGGTTTTGATGTAACATCGGCAGTTTTTTATTTATTTGTATTTTAATATTTATTTGACGTATTATTTTTCAACTGTAGTATGTAGGGTCAGTCTTTTTCTATATTTTAAGGGTAATTATACATACAACGCTTAGTATTTCTTTCATATATTGAAAAGTATAAAGAAAATACAATGTTAGAACTCAAGAAACAACAGAGCTCTGCACAGCAAATGCTTTGATAAATCTTCTCTTATGATTAGAAGCGCTTTAACGATCGAGATTTCGTTGAGAGCATAGTCTCATCTTCTCCAATTAGAGAAAATATATACGATATAGTCTGTCATCATGAAATGAAATCTCTCACCCTGTTCATCACCCAAATTTTCGGAGAAGAAATCTAGACGAGAATGTAAAAATGAACTTTCAAGGACATACGCCAACCAAGCTTCCTGAAGGTCTCAATAAGCTTTGCTACCAGGTGCTTGTAATAAGGGTTGTGATTTCCTAGAAACTCACGAACACCTTCACGACGAAATGCGGACCAAGCTTTTCCAATTTTTACCATCGTTTTTTCAGTTTCTCCGATTTCAACATTGTGTTTACCTGGGGTCCAAAAAAATACACCACCCTTAATCCTAGCCTCAGATAGTTTTGGAAGCATGAGACGAATTTCTTGAGAAGCTTCTCCTCCACAATCAAAGGCTTTCACAAACTGTTGAATTATCCCTTGTTTAGTGTGAAGTGGGGGTGATAAAACTTAGTTTTAATCTACTAGAGGTTGTCTGTAAACATTTAACATTTCCGGCTGCAGTTGACCTCGTGGCGGCCAATAAGCTTTCTTGTAATGATCATCAACAGCTCTGCCTGTCGTGTATTATTATTTAGATGTATTATTATTTAGGTCGTGTCACCACCGATGACGCTACATAGACGTTTCATCGGTGAATTCGATATTCCCTAGTTCGTCATTTCTGTACATAAAGCAAATATCATTCCTATCATCGCCGTGTCGGGGCATAGTTGCAGTTTTGAGGTATGTTACGTTTCATTTTACTACTGGCATGGTGTGTCGTTCAGCTCGCTTGGACCAGGCAAAAAGGTCATCACCACGCGCTGGCTCGCAAGTCAGCTCCTTATACACACTATAAAGGTTTGAATATTTTCTATCTAATTTGCAGGCCCGGTCAGGGTTGAGTTTTGTTAGTGGTAGTGTCAGGAAACTGTCCAGCTATCGATGGAAGGAGATGATCTTTCAAGACTTAGGAAAATAGTCAGTGCTCCAGTTCCCTTACCTGGAAAGCCCCCCCAGACGTGTAGAGGGGCAGGATGCTTGACCGTTGGAACGACACACTCCTTGTTAAATCTCTCGCCTTTTTTCGTTGTACTAGGCTTTTCCTGACGGTGGCAAAAAATGGGAACGGAGATTCATCGGAGAAAATGACTTGCCCCATTGTTCAACAGTCTATGCTGGTACTTCCTGCTGAAATTCAGCTGGTCTAAGCCGTCGAAAGAGGTTTCTTCTCTGCTCTCCTTGAAGCAAGTCCGTTGTCAGAGAATCGACGTCCAACAGTTCGTTATTAGGCATGGACGTCACCCCTCTCCCATTCTAGCGCAATTAACCTCTGAACTGCTGGCAGTCCTTTCCCGTAATTGTCCCGAGCCGACGACAATTTTTTCCTGCCAAGGGCTGTCTTCGCCATTATGGATTTGGCCTCATTGAATTGTTTTATCAATCTGAAGACAGTTGACGATGATGCAAGTTGCTTAGCAACGATTGCATTTTTTGATAGACCAATCTGATGCAGAAGAATGATGGTTTTCCTAATTTCTTCCGAAATCCTACTGATTTTGAATCTCGTAAAGAATTCATTTTGAAAAATGGAAACAAACAAATCATCAAAATATTTAAAAATAAACACGCCACTCACCTTGCAAACAACTTTTCATCAGTGCCAATGCCCGTATCAGCTTTTAAACCAGCACAAATAGGTTCTCCGTATTATAAGAAAAACACAATTGGTCAATGTTCAAGAAAATCCTCCTGATTTATTTTTTAACCTCGCTTCTAAGTAATTTTGCTACATTATAGGACTGTTAACGATTAGACATAAGTATATTTTGAAACGAAGCCACCCATGAAATGATAGCTACGGAGTTTTTGCTACTGCTTCATAGGGTCTTCGAGTCCGGTTACCATTGTCGTCGAGTCCTTTAACCATTATCGTTGAGTCCTTTAACCATTATCGTCGAGTCCTTTGACCATTTCAGTCGAGTCCTTTAACTATTAACTCTATGGCAGGACTGTACAGCGACGCGCTCTCTGTGGAGACTGCAAGCTACGTTCTGCTCGCGATGCTCACCTCTGATGTTCCTGATCCCCGGGGGAGAAGTTGGCTGATTGTCAAGTGAATATTGTCTCGGATGAATGGTCAAGGAGGCTTTGTTTCCACTCAAGTACGGGAGTTAATAGTTTCCAACTGAAGTGGAAATAATCTACTGCCAAAATTTTCGTACTGCAGTGTGCGAAGTTATCAGCTAAAAGTTTATTTCACTTGCGTTGTCCCAACATATGACACTCTAGCGCAATCCTTAGCCTTAGAACACTAAGGCTATTATCATTTTGAATAGTGCTTACTTAGCATTTTACCAAATTTGGAGGAAAATTACCCCGGATTTGGTTCTTTAGTGTTAAGAAAATGTGGATTATGACGACCATGTGGAATACTGTGTCCGTGAATTTTGGCTAGTATAGTATTTCGTGCGTGGAGGTTCTTTCCGATTTTTAACAGATTTACGTTTGTCGTTTTACAGGACACCGTACTCGCTCTCCAAGCTCTTGCGTTATTCGGGAGTTTTTTATCCCCACAGCCTCCGAACCTCACCGTCACCCTTACTGGAGAGAGTCTGACATTAGAGTTCCAGGTGAGTTTTAATTTCTTGTAGGGTTGGCCTATACGGTAATGTTTAGAAGACGATATCCCTCCATATCTGGTTCATTTGAATTCTTTGAAACTGTGTTTTCTAAGCATGTAATGCATTTGTTCGGGAAATCAAAGTCAGAATTCATACATTTCTCTTTCTCAAATCATTGGTGAAATAAGTAGTTACCGGAACGTAACTGAATCAACTAATTCCTTGCTTTGAAACACCTATCAGAAGACTACCTTCCAACCAAGCTTCATTATTGTGCCCTTCTCTCTCACTCGGAATTTCTTTTGTTGCGCATTGCATTTTGAAAGCGAGCTCGCTCAATCAACTTCGGCAGTGCTAAATCTCCCCAGCGAAGTAGGCAGATTCCTCCCTGCCGTACTAACAGGCGGTTGAGCTACCGCTCTGGAGCCTTACACTTCACAATTCGGCCATACTACATTATTTTTTGTAATGATTAATGCATTAACTGTTACTTTGTGTTTCATTCCTTTTTTATTGCACGTTTAATCATGTAGGGCAGTGTTCTACTGGCTTACTGGTTTCCATCCACCCACTGTAACCAATCAAAAACCGAACAGAAACAATAATGTCTTAGTCAACTATCGTTCATCTCACTTAGGGCAGAAGGCTCTGTCCATATCAGGCGCCTTACTGTGGAACAAACTTCCCCTGAGTATTAAAGTCCCTCAAAGACCGAGAGAATTTAAAGCCAAAATAACTCGTCATCTTGTGTCTCAATAATAATCCTTAATTACAGAACATACTGAATGAGTACTGACGAATCTCATTTCCCTGGTATCTCCCTTGCTGAACAATCTCCCTCACTCATTGTTTTATAATTCAAGACATCACACAACAGTTTTGAAGTATGCGTAGGTATTATGATTTGACCGCCTATACGTTGTCATTTGCGAACATGCTTACTTGTATATGTGTGTACGTATATAGGTGTATGTGCGCATATGGGTGTGTATATGTGCACGTACAACTGTGTGCACTAGAGTAGATCAACCAGTCGAAGGTGCATTTTATGTCATTCCTCACCGTTTCTGTGCAAGCATCAAACTAGACCGACATGGTACCTATGTGTGTGTGTGTTGATCAATTGCAGACATTCTGCACCATATTAAAAAAAATAATGTGTTTTTTTCTAATATGAAATTGTAAAGCATCCATGTAAAAAAAATAAATTCGTTGTGTGATCATCCATTTATACTGCAGTAATATACTTATTCGGCTTATAGTTATATGCTTATAATAATGTGATACCTATGTTTGTTTATCAACTGCCGACAATTTGCGCCATATTTCAAAGATAATGTGATTTTTTTTTCTAATATGAAACCTTTATAGGACATTAATGTTTTCTTTCTTATTCACGTCCCACAATCGTTTTCATGTTTCCGACTTAAGTGGACTGTTTTGTGCCGCTATTTTTAGCACGAAATATTATAAAATTCATGCTATAATAAAAGATATTTTCTCCGTTTCCCTCGATTGGAATTCTGGTTTATACGAACTAGTTTACGCTGATATTTGCGCACATGCTTACTTGTGTATATGTGTACGTGTCCACGCTATGCGTATGACACTCTGTAGAATGCGTATGTATTGCCTCGATGCATAGAAATGCATTTGTGTTTGCTTACGAGTTTGGTGTAAGTATGTGCGTGGGTATATGTGTGCATGTGTATGTGTATATATTTACATGTATACGTGCACATATGTGTATACTAGACTGACAACTAGCATTTTACCAGAGATAATGGTCTTTTTTTCTGTGCACACTCAACTTGTAACATTACCTAACTCGTCATCTCTTTAGTATTGTAAAGCATTCATGTAAAAACTATACTTTTGTTGTACGATCATCCATTTATATTTATATAAAATGCTTGTTAACTAATGACCGTTATGTTAAAATTGTTGAATCAGTAATACAAAACTTATAATCTTCTTGGTCCTCATGCTTATATGTATATATGTATTTGTGTGTGTGTGTATGGATATGCACACACATGCATACGTATATTTACATATGTGTGCATATGGATATATATTTATATATATTTTTTTTTTCATGCTTCCTTAAAACGACACTTGTGAACATTGACCGAAACAAGCGATTTCATATATTATTTCCCGGCGTCAAGAATTGCGAAGTTTTATGTCATGTACATGTAAACTGTCAAAAGTGTTTTCACCTCACAATGAAAATGCATCGTCCATGAAATTGTGTTATCTCTTATAATTATCATTACATGTATTATCAAATGTAGATTAAGCTAGATTAGGAGTTCATTGCCCTCAATCATTTCTTTTCGACTAGTGACACGAGTTTTTCAATACTCGTGTGTGTGTATCATCTAAGTATATTAATTTTAAGATATTTAAAAACCAATGATTGTAATATTGTACAATCTCTATTGGAAATAAACTGTTTTTCTTTTTTTTTTCTTTCTTTTTCTTATCAGGACAATTACCTTTGAATAATTTACCCCAAGACACTTTTTCTATCAACATTATGTATATATTACACGCATGCAACTCAGAGCTAACACCTATCTTCCGAGCACCAAAACGAGCATAAATTCCTGGTCATGATGTAAGATTAGTGTAGCTTATAGTTATTTTGTTTACCAGAAGTCTACTTTTTAAGGTACGTATACCGAGTCCATATGGCTCCGAGAAACTTTCTAGTCAAGTTTGCGTCGCACTGGACAATTCAGCTTGATTACTTCTTTTTCTTTGCACTTCAATTCTTTCTCCTTCTATGGCAGTTTCTCTATTTTTAATCCCTTCAGTAATTATATTTTCGGATATTAATTCCTTTGCATAAACCAAAGTAGCTTCGTCGCAGTTCTCGAAGGCCAACAGTTGTTCTCGTAGGTCAACAGTTGTTCTCGTAGGTCAACAGTTGTTCTCGTAGGTCAACAGTTGTTCTCGTAGGTCAACAGTTGTTCTCGTAGGTCAACAGTTGTTCTCGTAGGTCAACAGTTGTTCTCGTAGGTCAAGAGTTGTTCTCGTAGGTCAACAGTTGTTCTCGTAAATCAACAGTTGTTCTCGTAAGTCAACAGTTGTTTATTTCGGTCAGTTGTGCACACTGTCTACATTTTTACTCGAATGATAACGTTTTAAGATATCTTTTCGAATTTTATTTGTTTGATTTCAGCTGTAGTCAGTATAATTTCAGTGTCTGTGATAATTGTTTATTAGATTTTGTGCCATGGTAAGGACAACTGAAGTCGCTCTCCTTCGTCTTCGAAGTCGCTTTATGTATATCAATCAAATTGTATTACGTGAAATTTTTCGTGAGCATTACTCTACATAACATTTAAACACGTGCAAGACTGCATATTCGGGCATAGTCATCGTACGTCATGTTGTAATGTTTGTGCGAACGAGCTTTCCAATTTTCAATAGCATCATGTATTTTCAATTTTAGCTGATGCTGTGCCGCATTTCATTTAGTTTTACGGCAGTGATTTGTGACTATTTTTTAATGAGTTCTTTCCTACCTGATATTTCTTGTTTGACCCGTAGATACTTTTCCCCGTTTATTTCCCGCTATATCAAGTATCTCAGAACCCCCATCTTAAATTATGCGAAATCTGTGATTTTAGGGATTTATTTCACTATTTCACGGCCGATATTATTTGATCAGGTTACGAGTAGCAGCAAATTGCTGTCGCAGCGCGCTGATGTGGACGTCGTCCCCAATAATATCAACGTGGACTTAATTGGTTCGGGCTGTGCCTTGGTGCAGGTACGTTTTGTGTTAGAAATTATACACTACTCGTCTAAGTTCTCCTCAAACTTGGAGGAATAATTGCGCAAAAATCTAAATAATATCTAATGTAAACTTTTGCATATATCTAAATGGTTTTTGTGCAAGATGATGAAAATTGATGTGCTCTACAGACCTAAAATTAAATCTAAATGAAATACTAGGCGAAAAAAGGGAAAACGTTTAAACACTGAAATTTTTTCAGACAAAAAATATTAATTACTCAAATTTTTGAAATCATAGTTGACACACGTGCAAGTTTCTCCGGTTTGTAATAATTAAATATTTAAGATAAAGTTGTTGGACTAACAAAAAAGTAAACAGAGCATTTTAAATTGAGTATTTCATAGGAGAAGGAATGTGCTTTTAATTTTTTACTAATTTTATCATCGTTATGAAATAGTGTTATGCACTACTTGTTTCCTATCCTAAATCACAAGACCTGGTTTGTATAAAAATATTTTTAGTCGTATTCCTTGAGGAATTTTCCTCGATGTATTTTTCTAGAGAAGCGCTTCAGAGTTTCTGTTGTGGGGGAAGTAAGGCTTGCTAAAGACTCCAGAATAATTGATGTAAACAGATCCTTCTGGTTAGCATCAGACTTTGAGTCAGGTCTTGTTTCGTTACCTTGCAATATAATAAGAAAATTTTAATTCCACAGTTGTATCCTGCTCTCCTTCAGGTGTGCTGTCCTGCTGAAAAGTAAACGGTGGTAAATTTGCATATGCATGCAAGCTCAAATATGTTCATTGTATTTGTCATGACTTTTCAATCACATTCATTTTCTGACTAACTTCGACGTATGCTGACCGTTTTGGGTTTCGATCCTTTCTTCGACTCGTCGAGAATACAAGAGTTCAAGGATGACTACGTAATGAACTATCTTCTTTTCAACAGTGTCACTGCTTTTCATCGCATGGTTTACTCTTTAAAAATTTCATGGGCTTAATTTTTGCTTAATTGTGAAGGCTGTGGTACGCTACAACGTCCCAGACCCCGACCTGAGCGAAGTGTTCGCGCTGCGCGTCTCCACCAGAGTCGACTACGGGAACACCAGGTGCCCAGCTCACACTATCAAGATCTGTGCCACGTACCTCCTCAACGACGGAGAGTCTAACATGGGCATCATTGAAACATACCTGGTTTCGGGCTATGTCCCGCAAATTGAGGACTTGGATCGCATTGTTCAAGACGTCACAGGCTCCATTAAGCGATACGAAGTTGACGGCAGTAAAGTGCAGCTCTACATTGATCAGTTCACTGATACGGAAACTTGTATAGAGTTTACGGCCTGCCAAGAAACAATTAAAGGTTGAAGATGCCAAACCAGGCACAGTGAGGATCTACGATTACTACGAGCCGGACTTCTTCATTAGCGAGGTGAGATTGTTGTTAATTTTGATATGTTATAATTTTGACAGTGATTTTCTCGAATGTTTAGACTCCGATTGGGTTAAGGAGCATTTTTTCGGGAATTTTTTCAAACTTCAAGCTCTAGCTCATGTTAAGTGAAATGAAAAGATTGATAAAAAGGTTCCAGAGGCAGCGGTTAATAAACATTTTCCAGTCGGTCAATGACCGATCAGCTGAAGTCTGTCATCATTTGTGGAACCGCGGGATTATAAAACTTGTATTGATAAGTTAAATAAAAAATAGAATTTCTTCATGACTTTTGCAAAAAAAAACATTTTATGAGAACCGAGTGGAATGAAAAAGTTTGTATTTAGCCGAAAAAATCCATTAAACTTGTGTGAGAGCAAAACGTAGAAATATTTGGCTTCAAACTAGACCAGGCTTACGTGCTTAAAAAGCTGTCGAGAAACACTTATATTTTGAAGCGTGAAACTTGGCATGGAAATTGTTGCATTTACTTTACTTGAAATAAAACGTTTGAAAGAAGGAGTAATCCTACAGATTACTTTGACTGTAAGTGGAACTAACATTAGCAAATCTCATTCAATTGAATTCAAATGGGTGTATTTAAATCATAAAATTTGAAATGCGTAGGGATTTTTGAAAATTGAAATACTGTGGGATATGAGGCAGCTAACTCATTCACTGCTTCTCCTTGGTAAGGACTATTTAAAGTTATTTTCTTGTTTGCATAAATATGATGATTTTACCTGTGTGTGCGTACATGTGTAGTAGATATCTGACGAGAGGAGCAGGCTATCATGATATCCGTTGTTTAATTTGAACAAAGTTGGTATGAAAAATTACTTCACACGTCGATTTATGGATGGGCACGCAAAGCTGATTTCCTAACTCGGGGAGAAGAATATATTTCCCATTAAGCTTTTATTTCTGTTAAGACCAATGCTAAAAAAGTTCCTGCATGTTAAACGGAATTGTATTTATGAAATGAATAGCATGGAGTATTTTTTTGTACGATATAATTTTGAAAGAGTTGTATAAAGTAGTATCACAAATAGGTTCAAAAAATCCTGATTGGTTTTGTTCTCTTGGAAGACTTTTCATGTTGTTACTCGTTTTTAAATCTGTTAGTTTTATGCACCACAAGAATGAATTTTTTCCCTCTGGGATATTTTTCAAACGATTCAAAGTCTCTACACATTTTTAAGTCAAGGATTGATGCTTAACGTAAACAAATTTGTGGACCAAATAAACCAAACTTCGAATAAGACTTTCAAAATTAGAAAGAGGGTTTGAATTTCGACCCTTTGCACGTCATCTCTTCAATTATTATCTTGGAAGAAATGTGCTGATGTGGCTGATGGTTGTCTCATCAAGGTTTTTTTCATTCACAGACATTCACATTCGGCTCTCCGCTATTGATTCTTGTTTCGAGCCTTGGATAATGAAAAAAGAAGAAAAGTGACCACCGAAAAGTGTACGCAAGCGGCAGCTGGAATGGCATCTTTCGGAATGGCATCTTCAGCCGGTCTGTAGCTCGCTAAGGCTGCGTTGCTTAAAAACATTATTATTTAAAATTTAGAGATTGGCTTAGTCATGGTTTTAAGTCTATTCTGGATGAATAACAGGGAATGTTTTTAATTCGAAAGAAGGTATTTTCTCACGCGTAAAAAATATGCGCATATCCTTGCACTCGTTTTTGTTATTTTATAGAAGATAGTACATGTGCTGCTCTCCCCACACACGACGTTTTAAATGCTAGTTTTTTCTTCAGAAGTTGTCCTATTTAACTAATGTGACTTTTGGATACTTTCAGAGCTAGCGCAAATAGAAACACCTATCTCTTAGAATTGGGATCCGTGACCTAAAGTGTGTTTTTTCTTTGTATAAGAAGTAATGTTCAATAAAGTAACCACAGCTAAAATGTGTCTTCACTTTATTTCTCCAGCTCAAAATCGTCGTGAATCGTTTATACTTGGATGTTGAAAATGCTAGTTGCTTAGCATAGAACAAAATATCTTTCAAATTTAAACAACAATGACAAATGAATAATGGTATTTTAATAACCATTAGAATGAATAACAATTATTTCAAATGATTGGAAATATCTACTTCAGGTATTAAGATAAAGATGAAGGTAGAATTTGCAGCTTTTGACCTCCATTGCTATAGATAGTCGGCCTTCTATCTAGCATTACTTACTTGTGCCTGAGGGAGGTTCCTCCGCCTATTGCATGCAAGTGACACCGCTCAGGAACTTTTGGCGCATAGGATTCTTCGACAAAGTGCATCAAAATACAAAGGCTCAGAATTTTGAGGCAAATGTTATCGCATTGACCACTACTTCATTTACGAGTCTAATCTACTGCAGAACAAAACCGCCTCGTAGTTTCTCTCACTAGCAACCTCAACACCGTAGTTACGAGTTACAATTTTGTTCAATTTACTTCCAATCGGTATTCAGCCTAGAGGTCTGGGACTCTTGATTGCTTTTAATGTACAATTTTCCGAACTTTTAACGCCGTTTGATGACACCTGAATCTTCTATCCACATTGATTTGCTCGTTATGAGTTCGAGCATCAAGTCACGCGATTGTAAAATACAATGTGTTCCGATCAGCGCGTAGCACTACAGGTCATGATGAAACTTGAAACGGCAAAATATAGTCAATCTCATCTATGTCGTGTGTCTGTTTTCTTTTGATATTATAAAAATTTGTAGACCTGCATAGATCACTACTAAATAGCATTTTTTCAGAACGCCAGGAGGACTCGAGCTTTTAACAATCTTATAGTTCCAATTTTTTATGCTTGAAAAATTTGAGTACGTGATTCTGTTTTTCACATTTTTGGAGTATTTAGATCTCAGTTTAATTTATAACATTCAAACCTAATAGTGAAGCAAATCCGTTCAAAATATCAAAATATATAAGAAAGCAGGAAAAATTTACATCAGGAAGCATTTGGGAGAATGTGTCAATTACACGGTGAGAAACAAAATTACCTACCAGTTTTGTGAGGGCGTGACAGAAAGGAACAGTCTCATAACACCAAAAACTCCAGAGTACAACACACCAGTCAACAATTGCTCTTCGTTACAGGAAAACAGGCAAGTAACTTAGCTAAAACCTGATTGAAAACTCTAATCTGTACAACTGGAACCCTCATTGCTGCTTTTTCGAACATGCTTCGTAGTTTACAAAGAACTTTGTGCGATCCACGGTAATTGACTCTTTTTCAATCCAAGGGAATTGAATCTATGAATACGTTAATGTAAGAAGTAGAAATTTGGCATCAATCGTTGAAGAACCATTGGTAGAATAATTGGGAAAAAACTTCTATTTATTTTCAAAGTGACTGAGCAATTACTAGAAAAATGATCAAAGAATATAATGCACTTGATCCCAAACTAAATGTGTTATTGAGAAATATATTTTAAGAATTGAAGCGTTTCACAAACGCTCAGTAGTGGCATAATCCTCAAAGTAAAAATTAGTGAGCAAAACAGTCTCCCTGAAGTTTTAACGGGCTAAATATTATGGATTTTTTTTGCAAAATGCTACACTACTCTGACAGATGGCATGAAAATTTAACGGAAATAGGGTCAGAGCGTGTATTTGACTCGGTTATAAGAGTACACTGTGTGCATATGAATCGGAAACATTTGAACGAAGTTGAGTTGTTGCTAACGCTTGCAAGCGAGGCCTTCTTGGTCGTGGAGTTCACGCAAAATTGAAACCCCAAGGCCGAGCGACAAAACCCGTTATTATGGAAATGCTGGCATTTGATTGAGCTTGCACTGGACGTATAAATCACAGCATAAATTGAGACCAAGCCAGTAAGTTGGGTGGACGTGTAAGGACATATGTGATTCGTTCACGGCATCCGCATCATCTTCGGTTTAACCAGCTGGGGAATATCGTTGCTAACTTATAACTTACACTGCCAACTGGAGAATTTACATTACTAAAATACCTCTATCTGCTTTTTAAGGGTTTAACCGATATATTTCTGCAAAATATAGAAATTCACTAATATTTTATAACTATTTATGAAGCAACGTTTCAAGTGTTAATTGAATGCGAGCAGTGTTTTTTACAGGCGAATAATGCCCAAGATTTAAAGTCGAGCCCAATAAACGAAAACCTATGCAACAATCGTAGCAAAACGGCATGCAGGATGCATTATTGGTCGTCATTAAGGTAGAAAGCTTACCTTGGATTTCTGCACAATAAATGGTACGAACCATAAGCACAATTCAGAGAACGGTTGCACTGTTGAACATATTGAGAAGCCTGTTAACAAGCCTGTTTCTTGCCTCGTGGCAAGAGCTTGAGGGCAGAACATTTTTGATTAGAAGAGCTGACGTTCTTAGAAAACAGGTATGAGGAATTATTTATTAGGAAATGAATTGACGGCAACCATAATTTTCAGAATATTACCCTATTAGGAATTTATGGGATGAGCTTGAAAGGAACGTGCGAGTCTTATCGCCATTTCGTTTAGCTACGAAAATTTTGGGTGAACGATCGCTTCAGGATAAAGCTAAACTTGAAGCTGGAAGGAATCTAAATAGTTGTAAAATTTAATGACGGGTAAAATTCAAGCTATAATTAACAAATAAAAATATTAATTTCACTGTTACGCAAGTTTAAAATGAAGTGTGTAACTCTGTGCGTTTACACGAAAGGTAGTTCGAAGTGGTATTTTCTGAAAACAAGTTTCTACCACACAAATTAATACTAATATCTAAATTCTATCTCCTCCAACCCCACACCCCCTACACTCGATATTCAACGCGAGAGAGCTCATTTGGTACTCAAATTGGATAAAAACCTCGTGTTGTTTTCTCAAAAGATCGCGAAAATTTCATCTCACCTGCTTGAGATACCTCAAATTCTACCGTCAACAGATAGTTGTTGTTCTACGTGAATCATTTGCAAAACACTCGTATCTGCCTCAGCAATTCCTATCGTTAAAGTGAATTACATTCCCCAACTTAATTAATCTGCACGCTAATTCAGCAGCACCGCTGGCAACTGGCAATAATTTTCCGGTTTGGTAACATTTACTTCAATACGAAAAGGGTATAGCTACTTTTAATAAGAACGCTCAAGCAATCAGAATCTCTTCATCAAAGACATTAAGAGAAAAATAATGGTTCTAGAGCATTCATGTTAAATTGTTACTTTTTGAGATACTTAAATATTCATCTGTGATTACATGAGAAAGCTTCAGTAAAAGAGAACATGTTGGAATTAATTTGCCTGAAGTTGGTGTTTAGTAAACTGTTTATTGAAAATTCAAGAGCAGCTTAGCAATTAAAATACTTAAAAAATTACTCGCTAACTTATACTTGCTCTAAATTCATTTATAAAATATCCAGTGTTTTATTATAAAGTTTTATTTCTCTGTACGCAAATAACTTTGAGATGGATGTATCTCTTTCCGTCTGAAATAAACCTACTGTTTCATTCATTATTTTTCATTTTTTAAAACAATAAGTACTTCTGTTGTTCGATAAGTTTTCATATATCTTGCAAATTAACTCCTCGGTCTTAGTATGATATTAGCACCCTATTGTTTTCTTGAGCTCCAGTTATTCACCACATCATCGATCAGTGTTCAAAGATGTGATGAAAGTTTAGGTAATATGGAAGTAATGAACCGTATTGTTTTCACTCATGCACAACTGACAAAGTATAGACTTCTTTCTTAGATGGCATCTCGATATGGGAAAAAAGGGCTCTGGTCAGGCCAAGAGTCATCAAATTACCCTTTTTCCCCAAATCGAGATGTCAACTAAGAAAGGGAAAAGGGAAATTTGGTCAGGCTGAGAGGCACCCTGTGGAAGAAGTAGCGGAATTCTCACACCAATATGCGGGACCACCAACAATGGAAACAATCCGGTTTATACGGAAATTCAAAGAAAAATTACGGTCAGGAGAAAATTCTAATCGTTTTGGATCACCACTGTGTGCTACGATTTGTTGATAGAAAGCGTTTTGCATCAAGGATAGAACTGGTGCAAAACGTCGATGATCATGGCTCTTCTCCAACTGTTTTTGAACTAACTCTTACAAAATTTGTATACTCGAAGTCGGGCAGAATTATTGCCGTGCTCATAGAAGTCCTCAACTCTTTTGGAAGCGGGTGACAAAATTTTCATCTTCCTAGCTTATCAAACTTCTCACTGACAGGTCTACATGTATTCAAAACAAGCACAACGCGGCTTAAAAAGTTTATTTGAGGTCTGCTGTTTCTAATGGAATGTGCGAATATCGTAATTGTAAGATACGAATTCACGGCGTCATTCCGTTCAGGATTCAAGTTCCGAACCTGCATTTTATGCCTCCCAATCTGAGATCACATTTAGTAATGCAATGCAGGTGACAGTGCGTTCAAAGTTGACGAAGGACCAGTTGGCCAAGTTGACGACGAAGTTGCCAGCCTATCCGATAAGGCGATGAACATTAGTTGAACATTTTGACGTCTATCACCTTTCGTTAGGAGTATTTTCACGTGCATCAAAACGTACCAAGGCTGTCGACTTCATATCGCGAGGGCTTAGTGAGCTGCCGATAGCACGAATGTGGTAGTAAAAGTAAAATTGGTGAGTGGAGGCCTAGTCAGGCGTGAAAACTTCGTTGTACATGTACGTGCCTACGTCGGAACACACTATGTCGTTTGAATGTATAAAATTATTCGGAATTGAAAGTTATCAAAACGTTGCTGAAGGAAAGCACTTTTGCCATTACGTTTTCCGGTTTTGAAAATTTACTTCAGACCCCCTGTGAGCTTTCTTGAAGATATTATAAACTGAAGTTTTTAATACAGGGTGCGTGAGGTATCTGAGGACACCTTACTTACTTTTAGAAAAACAGAAAATAAAACGGTCAATCGTTGAATCTTACAATTTCTTGTAACAAAACAAAAAACATGACGTTAATTAACGTTTTATTCTATGTATCCTCCTTCGCCTTCTATCACCGGCTAAATTCGAGTTTGAGAGCGACTGCAAGTTTTGATCAAGTGGTCTTAATTTATGTACCCCATTGCTAGGGCTATTGCTTCCATCAAAGAGGATTTGGTGTTATGGGGATGCTTACTAACTTCTATTCAACAATGCCCCACTCGTAATAATCCAAAGGATTAAGGTCCGGTTGGTTAGGGGGCCATGACATGATCATGAAAATTATCGGCCATCCAAATTTCGGTTTTGAGAGCTTTATGGGATGGAGCCGAATCTTGTTGGAAGACATTGGCAATTCCATTGGCTACACTGTCTATCCAACGCTAAAACCATTTTTAAAGAGTCTCGGTATAGGCATCTGCATTAACTCTAAGGCGCAATGGAAAAATGAGAAGGCGTGATGTGCCCTTCACCGCTAACAACACCGAAAACCATCACTGGTGCTGCAAACTTCGTGCGCATAACAGTTTGAACTTCAGTGGGGTCAGCGCATAGCCACCTAGCATTTCTTGGAGTTACTTTTTGATCCTGACTGAAGTTTGTTCCGTCGGAGAAAAACCAAAAACATTTCTATTCTTCTGTGAGCTTCAATTTGTTTAAGAGTCGTTTTGCACGCATTAAACATTGAGTTTTTGAGTTTTAAATTTTAATGGATATGAGCTGACCTCGCCTAAGAACGGATGATTGGTATCCGAGACCTTGATGAACAACATTCTTTATTGTTGTTTCTTCAGACACTTGAAGATCTTTGGCCAATGCTAAATAAACGGTTTCTTTCTTTGGATAGGTGTCGCATTGACTTCTCAGGATTTTCGTAGATATTGCCAAACACTCTTCTGACAAACTCAGGTGTTCTGAGTAAGACAAATTCTGAGTAAGACAAAGTTGACAAATCTGTTTTCTCTGGCTCGTGGCGAATTCATCTCCATCGTTTTCATGGAGCTCTTTTCTAACTTTGCAAACGAAAAATCTGATGACTTTTAGAGGCCTTGCCTTACAATTTCTAAATTGCTGTGTTACACTTTCATAGATACTACTCGTATAACAGAGTGTCTTTTTACTATTACAGAGTGTTTTCTATAGAGACTATTACATAGTGCCATGGGATCTCTGAAATAGAAAATGCAATAATTATTATCGGGTAAATTTCAATTACAAAATTATAAGTGTCTTCAGAGACCTCACGCACTTTAATGAAAAATTTACCAAAAATATAACGAGTGCTTTCCCATGTTCAATTGCGTTCATTGTTATGCTTTTGATTTTACGCATATATATCTTCGTGAAAGAGGCAAGTGTTGAAAATGTCTTCTGAGCTTCGTAGAAAATGTTGTGGCAGAAATAGCATCGTTTTCTCCACCGTCACGGTGAAACAAAAGAGTTAATTATTTTGTTTCTGATATATTTTGTGACTTCATGTGTGATTGAAATGCCGAATTCTTTAATTTCGTTTTAATCCTAGAGTGAGGAAGAAAAAGTTATTTACTGTTTTACTACACTGTTTTAGTACATCAGTGTTAGAACATCATATGAAAACAATAGCTGTTCTTCATTTCAACATTGAATTATTCACAAATTTTTATCTTCTTCATATTTTCCACTGGAAAATTCCTCTTCCTCTTCATATTTTCCACTGGAAAATTTGAAAATAACTGTTTATCATGTTCATGCTACCGGTTGCCAGCTTCCAAATTCGTAAGAAGTTTTCTTTTTATGATCTTCATTTTTTTCTCGGCGCTACACAAGTTTTTGATTGACTACGTCATTTGTAAGGGTAAGAAATAAGTTATTTTAATCATCTCGTGCAGGTTTAATTCATATGATAGTAGCATGCTTGAAACATGTACCCACAAACTAGAGTGCAGAAATCTTAAACTGAATCATTCTTTAAAAATATGATTTCTTCCATCAAATTCAAGGCTTTCGAGCCTTCCTAATTTAAATGCCGAAAAATTAGTAAAGATACACTGCATAGAAACTCACATGTATACCTAAAAGGTAGCAATAAATGGAAGAAGTTGGTAGTTAACGAGTGCAACTGTTCATTCGAAAATATTTTTGGTGTTGTGGAACGCCCGCAGGAAAAAATCATAACTCCCCCACACTCAAGTCCCATTAACTGCGATTTAAAATTCTATAAGACCCACTGGTTCTACATGGAAAACTCTGCAAAAATATAATCGGATTAACGATCAAACATGAACTCCATGAGCAGCGGTGTACCGGTAAAGTGATTTCTATTTTAACTTCTCTCACGACAACGCTTCCTGAAATCATTTATCTATTAATCAAAAACATTTTTTTGACGGTGTACTTCCGTAGCAAAGTGCGTTGAGGTACAAAAATGTCATATAGTGAAGCATTACAAAATTAAGAAAACTGTTGCACTGCGTTGTTAACAAGGTTACCGGTTATTTCTACACTCCCCAGAGTTCCAAATCTCTCAAACAAATATTTGTGGAATTTTTAGGCATTGCCAAAGTCTCAGCCAAAATTTCCGAAAAATATTTGCATCCTGACTTCACATCCTCAGTTTTCATCGTGTCGTGACGAAGACGACGATAAACGTCACTTATGGTGTCAGCTGAGAAGTGCGGCGTCCAATTGTGCGCACAACATATCCTTTTACTTTTGAAAGCAAATTTTGCCAGGACCAATTCATGCAAACATCCGAGCCTTAAGAACAGTAGCGTCGCTTGAACTGAAACACCTGCAAAAAATTTCAAGTTTGTATTCTAATCCATCGATGCTATTAGTTTGCACACTATTGTAACAGTTTAGAATTCGCTATGAATCTATGAGGGAACTTTGATGAAGAAGAATCAAATAACCAACAATACTGACGACTGTGAGGTAGATAATATTCATGAAGAAATTAACTATTTCAATATGTCATCGTTCCTAGCTAATGGGTGAGAAAATGGTAGAATATTAGAATAAATCATAGCTACATCGGTTATTTTTCCCATGAATTTTTCCCATGATCCTGCCAAGAATGAACTGAGGCTCTTACCTCGTTAACGTAAAATTCCGGTTCGTAGTAATCGTAGACCCTGACCGTGCCAGGAGATGTCATTTCGACCTTAGCTTCCTCGTAAGCAACAAACTGGACACAAATTTGCGAGTCAGTAAACTTGTCGATGTAGAAGATCACTTGACTGCCGTCCAAGTCATAGCGCTTGATGACGCCAGTGACGTCTCTCACGATGCGATCCAGGCTCTGAGTGTCAGGGAGGTAGCCCGACACAAGGTTCACCTCGATGATGCCCATGTTGGACTCCACGTTGGCAGCGCTGTACGTGGCGCAGACCTCGACGACGTTGGTCTGACAGACTGCTGCGTTGTAGTCGATGCTTGTGGAGACGCTCACGGAAAACACTTCACTGAGATCAGGGTCGGGGACGTTGTACCGCACGACACCCTGTGCACAGATATGGGGACAGTTTTTGATGTGAAATTGGACTTTATCTCTCTGCACTCCGTATATGGGAGCCTGCTACTATATTTTATAGAAGTAAAGCTAATGTAAACACTAGTCGAGTATGGAATAATCTGATCATCTATTTATCGCAACACCAAAATTCAAATATCCCATTATATTGTAGAGGCATTATGATTAGGCATGTATGAAAAATCAATATTTTACGATAAACACAACTTAGTTTCTAATGAATTTTACGCTAATATGAATTATATTTTACCTGTGCGAAGGTTGTAATTATTAATAATATTAAATTATTATACGTGCAACAATAACCAGTTATAATCCAGAGTTATATTAATTTCATTATATCCGTGAAAAGTAGGCAGTGCCTTTTATTCATCGATATATTGCAAATTTCCGGGACATTTCTCTGTCAATGACACTTTCCATGCTTCCTGCAGCCCTCTGGAGGCTTGGCTGCAAAAAATTAGGCATGATGTTGGGAGGAGTAGATTTGTTAGTCTAAAGACTTGATCGACTGTACGGTATACATACACTACATTCAATGTATCGCACTACTAAATATTTCATCAGGTAAAACAATTCTCGCAGCGTTGAAATTGAACTGATAGAAACTTTTTTGTCAGGCCAAGGGACATGAACCCAGCCATTACCTGAGACATTTAAACTAACAAACATTTAATTCATGCTCTTCTCCAAATTGAATTTTTTTATTCATTCATTCAGTCAGTCCTTTACTCATTTTTTATAATATTTGTTCATCAACTTTGCAAACTAATACTCTTTCATTGGGAAAAAATTAATTCATCTTCATTTTCCAGGTACTTTCCCTTCCGAAAACGAGACGAGGGTGGCAGTTCGGTCAAACCGTACTTGCACTTCTTTGATATGCACTCTACCTTCATCTCAGGTCAAATATTTTCTAGCTTTCCAGTTCACACCTCTACTGTGAATAGAGTGCTATGAATAATTGAAGTCTGTTGGCCATTTCAAACACATTTATAAAATAACTCTTCTTCTTAGATAAATCCATTGGGAAAAAATTTAAATGTTGTATTTTAGCTCTGTTGTTCAGTGCATTTCCCCAAACAGAGCAAACAAAAGTCCAAGAACAGGCCGAATAGTAACTTGCGTTATAAATTTAATACATTATTATTTAAATATTTTGCTACAGCAATCCCCTGTAGGCTGACCTACAATGAATCAAACCTCACTTGGTGCTACATAGTACAAACGCAAAAGGTAGAATAAATAATTCCCTAGAAATACTAGAATGTAAGTGAGATACAATGGACGGGGATAAAGCAGTCTAGACACCTTTGCTGCTCAATTTAATATTTGCCTATTGGACAGTTTCCCAACTTGTTTAATATTATACAGATTACGTAAGGTTAGCCAAATGTTAGCCTACGTAGTTTCAATGCAATGCTTACAATAGAATTTCATGTTTGAATTCATTTTGAAACGATGTTTAAAAACTACTTTCATGTAACGAGAAGGTCTCAGAATGATCTACGCAAAAAAAAAACCAGTTAATGCCACTTCAAGTTGTTAAATAGTGTGCTGAATTAATTATTATTCATCGAGAAGTTTTCGTTTATGCCTACTTGAAGCAGTTTGTACAGTTGATCTTTATTTAATTTGTTTACATTTTTAGCAGGGTACTCGTAGCTCATCCACTGGAACAAATGTTTTATTTTTAACCTTCCAATAGCCAAATTTGGCTTTTAATTCCCCACGTCTTATTGCTGAGCAGTTTTAGAAAACAAGATGGACTGAAGACATGTTTGCACTATAACAAACCTCAACGAAAATGCAGCCGTCGCCTGAAAATTCTACATCGATCTGGGCAGGCAGAGGCTTAACGTCAAATCTCTGCTGCAGTAACTTGTTGTCCTCGGTCACCTGCCATGAAAACATACATTTTCTTTTTTAACATTTCAGCAAGTGAAACATGAAGATTTAAATCAATGCATGGGATGCTGCTGTCGAAAAAGATTTGTACGTCAAATCTCAGGGTTGATAATGCACAGAAAATTTTTTGCAATGCTCGCAGAAGTTCGTGAAAGGGTTCCTGCTTTTAGACTTAATCCGACAAACTATTGAAGATCGGTAAAATCTTACTTTTGTCTGAACGAAAAAATTGCTAAATTTAATTCTTTTCTTTTTTGAGGGTAGCTTGGGCAGTAAAACCTAACAAATTATAGCGTCAGCAGAAATTAATTTCGAAATGTGTATCTAAAAACAATCTTGAATAAAAATATAGTTTGTTTATGGATGAAAAGCAAGTGTAAAATTTCATTTCTCTTCCTTGGGCTTCGGGTTCCTTTTAATGCTATTAGTGGACGTGGGCAGAACTTGAAAAAACACACTCGTCATTGCTTATTTGAAATGGCATAAAAATATGTCTAAAAAAATACTATTCTCCATTTTTACAGCATCTGCAATTTTTATACTACAAGTGAAAGCGAGATGCTTGATGCCCGGGCATGATTCATACCTTAGCTTTAAATTTCTCGTAAATTATCAGATTCAGCCATTCGCCATCAATTATCGCTACGATGAAGTGCAGAGCTCAGTAAAAATGAATGTTATACCAAGCGAATCTAGCATCGGATATTGAAGAACAAAAATTCGACCAGAAGTAAAGGTAACAAGCACTTTATGTCTAGCGAGTAGAGACACTGACGCAAGTGCAACACCGAATCTTGGTCGTCTGTGGTGCAATTGTCAGCTATAATTCTCAGCTTGCAGTGAAGATTACTAAGTTGCTCTACGTTCATCCAACAGTACAGACAACTTCACTTATATACGTGCTGTTTAGAAGATGTTTCATCCTTCTGTAGGTACTCTTTCCTTATCAACTTATAAGGATGATATTCTTGGTTTTCGGAACTATTCATGGGAAACGAAGCACCAAACAGACCATAAATTTTTCAATAGTACATTCGAGATCAAGTTTTTGGCATATTATAAACATGCTCTATAGAAGCACGATTAATTTTTGAAGGAAAAAAATTATAAATATGAAAAAACTTGCCTATGACAAAAAAATAATGTTCATTTCTTTCAACAGGTTTTAACGGAAAAATACGTGAAATTATGATTCAAATACTTATAAACGAAAAAAATGAGCAGCAGTACAATTAAATGCGTCGCAAATATGCACAATGTCCGCACTCAAGTCGCCAAGGACGATTTTTGAAATTTTTTGATATTCGAGGCCTTTACGTAGAGGATAAAAGAATGAATTACCCATGAAAATTAATTATATCTATTGAGGAACAGAGAAATTCCAAATTAAAACCAAGACGCCTATAGTAACAAGGGAAAAATTTCTATCAAAATGTCTCATTATAGCTGGATAGTATTTAGTTCCTTTTATTATTGAGGACAGAATTTTGTCCATCAGTTTGTGTGTTGGTAGACACAATTTTTCGCACGATTTTGTTGTTCGCATTATTGAGATGTAAATTAAAATGATGCTAATGTCCCACGTAATTCTCACGAACACATTCCAAACATGGTTTTCAATTTAATACCATGCGTAGACAGATTATTTGAACAATTTGGTCAATGATTCAGTTTTGAATTTACAAACCAAACTACAACAATTATTGTCTCCTTGTCATTTTTCGGGGAACATATTTTGAGTAATCAGTTAAGAATAATAACTCCCGATTTTAAATATGCTCTTTGCACAGTTCTTTACAATCTTTTTACAAATCATCTCAAGTAAAAAGACTCAAATAATTATGTGCTCACCGACTCGCCACAACGTATACAGCTCCGCAATGACTTATGTCACTGAAGCATTCAGTCACGGATAATCAGCTTTCCAAAGTCACCTTACAAAATTCAAATACGACGCTGGACTCGAGACGAAACGTCAACGTAATGACAATTTCTTGAATTATTTAACTTGAAAAGTCACATCCCTGTTATTATCGGCTTCAAAACTGAATGCGGAATTCAAAATTCAAAAAACACAGGCTAGAAAAATTAGATTTACGAAGATGAAATCGAACTATTCGTTTGAGTAAGGAATCGGTTAGCCTAGCCCAAATACTTACTGAAGCAGTTGGTTGCAGAAAACGTTTGCTCACTATAAAAATTTCATGGGCAAGTTTTTAAGTTTTTCAAACTCACCGAAACTGTACAAGCGGTTGAGGAAAATCTAATTGATACTCACCTGCAATGTTTCCATGATATCACTGCCGGTAAAACTGACAGCTGCGTCGAAAGGTTCGTCCGGCACGGGGCTCCCGAAAAGCGCTAACGCCTGAAGACCTACCACGGTGTCCTGCGAATGAAAACAAGCAATTATATCTTGCTGAGTAGGTCGTTCTGGTTTCAAACTAATAGAAGAGAAATGGTGCATCAAACAATGGGACAACATTTTTCTTCATTCTATACTGCATCACCCGCTCGTAAATTGCAAATTGTCTGTACCTTTAATAAAAATTATCTAACTGCAGAAAAAGTTCGCTACCTCAAAGATTCATATTTTTATAATCTCACGACAAAAAGAGCTATAAGCAGGGACTGGCTTAGCTTATTGGTCATCCAGGGGACAATCATGTTTTGGGTAAAGTGCGTATCGCTGCGGTAAAAATGAGAAGTCGTATTTGGCTCGTTTGGTTGCTCTCTTCAAAACGAACTGCGGTCCCTAAAAAAAAGATCTATTTTCATCATAATTATTTCTCAGCTACGTACATCCCTCGTTTCGTATTTGCACCCTAAATATATTTTTGCATCAAAATCAAAACTAGTCAGTTTTTACATACAACACAGAATTACATTGCTTTACTAAATTGTATAGAATATGTTTTCATAAACTAGTATCACAGAAGAATATTTTCATACCTTCTCACTAGTCCTAATTGGATGACGTATTAAGATTGGTTAACTTTGAATTTTTTATGTCGTCGCTTATGTGTACTCTCTTCGAACCTAATATTTACGGATGAAAATGAGCGATGGGGGTTTTACGATGAATAATGTTGAATTTTGTTACAAGTAAACCATGGAAAATCCGGCATCCTTGATTTCAGCACCGTGTTGGATTCTCAAATAGCCAATGATTTGCACCAGAAAGTTTGTGTTTCATAATCGAGCGTTAGGTAAATTTTTTCGAAATTACTGGTAGACTCTAAAACATTCGTAATTTAATACTGATTACCAGCTACAGGAGTGCCACTTCTGATATTGTGGCTGATTGTAAATTAACAGAATATTTTTAGTATTATTAAACAATGTAAGTATTAAATCAATTAAATTTACAGTGGAAAAGAATGACTCATTGGTCTTTTTGGACTGTTTCGTGACTAAGGATAAAGATCAGTTTCAGACATTTGTGTATCGCAAACCCACTTTTACTGGATTAAGCTCTAATTTTTTCAGTTTTGTTCGATAAATTTCAATATTAATTGTATCCAAACTTTAATTAACAGGGGTTACAAAGTATGTTCAACTTACAAATACGTGCATTGTGAATTTGAATTCTTACGATCATATTTTATAGCTAATGGGTTTCCGCTGGGTCTCATTATTTCGCAAATTAAATTTTTTTTGCCATAGCAATACAAGTCACTAGCTGCCGAAGTTAACAATAAAGACCGGTTGTACTCTTAATTTCCGTATTTTGGGGCACCGCCTGATAAGCTGTCTCGTGAATTGAAATTACTGTGTGCGAAATATTTCCATAATTTTACTTTACATGTCACTCAGGTTAATAATTTAAATTGCTTCTTTTTTTCGGTGCAAAGATACGTTTCCCAGCGATATGCGAGCCTCTTTGGTGTACTCTTATAGTTGTGTGCAGTGCACATCTTCGTGCGGTGGTATCAAGCCACGAAATTATTTCTATATCAGAGTGGCAAAACATAGAGGTAGAAGCTTCCGAACTGGTAACCAATTAGCACACCCATCGCATTCTGCAGTGCGAAACCATGCCGAAAAATGCAATGTTCCTATATCTCCTGCCGTTTTAAAAATTTTAGACTCAGCTTCAACCCCGTATGAAATCAGAATTTTAGAGTCCTTGCATATCTTCAAGCGAAACCCTGATTTGAACAATATGGACAGTTCGTACCCTTTGCAAATAGTGAATAGGTAGATTCGTCGTCAGAAACAGCCTAATTTAATTTCATACTTATGTGTCACTTGTATTTTTTTGTGCTTGTGTATTTTAATTTTTTGCTTTTGTCCGTTTCATACTTTGTATTTTTAATTTCATGATTTATTTTTAGTTCCTACAATTCATTGTAATGTGATTTTTCATTTCAGACATAATTCCTTTTTTTCGCTTGAACTGATGATGGAGTGAGAGTCCGAAACGTTTACTTAGTAAAGATGATAAATTTTATCGCAATTTTCTTCGGTTTTAAGTTTCTGACAGGGTTGCGATTAAAGCAAACCACTGACGTGTTCAGATATATAAAATATTTTACTTTTGCTCTAGTGCATGCGTATGATTAGTGCCTGATGCCTATGGGCTTATATATCATTCCATTTTATATTATTCCATTTATATGTGTAATACTACATTCTATCTATTCCGTTGTGAATACGATGGCCTCCACGAGCAATGCAGGAAACTCTGTTGCATGTACTCGAACGTCTACCGTTATTGCTGACCTTGCCTCCAAACTTACAAGCATTCCAATATTTCGCTAAATCGTGTTTAAAATGCTTGTTAATGTTAACAAGAGAAAAATACTTTTACCAAGAGAACATTGCACCCAATTCATCGCGTGCAACGACAATATACCCACCTCACAGCAAGAATCCTTGAAATCATTCGTTAGACTATAACCGGTTCTTATACACGTAAAAGCTCATGTAGTAAATCTGGTGCTGAGAATAAGGCAGAGTAAAATATTAAACTCAATGTTTCAGGGGATTTTCATCTAAAGTTCGTCACGACTAAAGGCTATTTTCGATAAATTTCGGATGAGCTAAACCAGAAGCGCTATTAGTCTTACTTGAGTGGACACAAAGCCGCCTTGGCCATTCCGGCGAGACAAGATCCACTTGAGCACCCGCAGTTTGCGGCTCTGGGGGTCAGGGTAGTCGGAGGTGAGGATGGCCAGCAACACGTAGCTGGTCGTCTCCACCGACAGGGCATCGCTGTACCATCCTGTCATGAAAAGATGGCGTTGAGAAAAGCAATTAAAAATTTTGATCAGGCTTAATGAAGAGGACGTTAATGACTGCTGATGAAACATAGACAATTAAAATTGACTGTTTCGTTAAATTTTTAAAACGATACGTTTTAAATTATAAAATTAATGCAAAGAAGAATTGAGCTTGGTCAAAACTTCAATCGTATTATGTCCCAAGCATATTAGCGAACAGGTTCTGCCTCAAGAGCACAGAGGAAAACCGTTTGAGAAAATGGGTAATGGAATTCTAAGCCTGTCTGTTGCCAGAACCTGGTTAGCAATCGTAATTATTGTAATTTTAGCAAGAGCATTGTAGTTTACTGTTATGTTAAGCCTAATACTGTGCTCATGTTTTAATCGCGGAAATTGCATTATCATTTATGTGGTTGTGTGAAGGTGTGCCTTTCTCCTATCTGATATTTTTCTGAATGCAATTAATAGGAGGTTAACGTCTCGTGACAGTTGATGCGCTTCGCAAATACTTAAAAAATACCTGAGTGACTTTCCAGGTTCCAGTAGATCCCATCGGAGTTTTGTTCAGCTCTCGTGAACAGGTCATCTATGACAGCATTGGTTTGATTTAGGCCTGCCAAGCTAAAAGCGTAGGCTTTCAGGGCGAGGAGGTAAACATCATTTTCTCCAATGGCGCCAGGGGCGGTGGCGTTCTCGATGCAAGTTGTAGCTTGGAGAACCACAGGGGAATCAGGAGGAACTCCTGCTTCCAGCATGGCGGCCATCACGTACGCCGTCAATGCTCCAGAAGCTGAGCCTTCACCTAAGCCACCCTAAAAAATATTAACTCCAATCAACGTAAACCTGGAACAACACGTGCACAACTGAAGTGTGGAACTTGTTTGTAGTATTTGTGTTCGAATTTTAAACTGCGAGGAATGAATGAATTCTACTAAAAACTATGTTTGGTTAGTACCTTTTTTTCTTCAATTTGATGCAACTTCGACATTCTGCGTTATATACAAACTTTCTAATTTTTTAGGAATGGAACCGAAACGTTATCGTCCAGAACTAAATCAAGATCGTTTGATGGGCTCAATAGTACCTTCAAGTGAGGTTTCCTAAAATGAAACATTATTATAATCATTTCTTTGAAATAAAAGTTCTGTTGCAGATATGGTAGCTTCTTTACCAGAGTGAAAGTAGTGAGTGAGTGGAGTACAAGCTCAATGAGTAGAAGAATTTCTTCTCTAAACTATTCCACCCGTCGTATACGTGAGATATAAATATCAGGGAGCTACACGTACACTGGTGAAAGCACTCCGTGTTCCGGACTGGTCAAACCCATGTCCTTCTCGTCCACGGTGTGATCCATAACCGTCGCGTACGGAGATGACTTCAGCTATTTGTTTTGTCTAGATTAGAATGTGAGGTTGCATTAAACCATGGTAACAGAATTATCTACGATATGTTTGATTATTTATCATAATATTTACGGTCAGCTTGTGTCTATCAAAAGCCTCAGTTTAAAGTGTTGATTATTTAAAAAATATTGTTAGTAGAATGTTCCTTATTTATACGCTCACGTACTTGCGTACATGTATGTGAAAAATTCACATATGCTCAATGTAAATTTTTCTTCATGAATTTATATATTTCACAGTATGGGTTCTACTATCTCACTTTTTCAAATAATAACATCAAACCTATTGCCAATGTACAGCAAATTTATAAACATAATTATGCTGTATGACTGTTCTTAAGGTGTGGGATGAATAACTTTTTAAAATACATCAGATACTGCACCATCCATGAAAATATATAATAATATATTGCTACATAAACATGATTCGAATACTGGTAACCTCCTTCAATGAAATGAAAACTATTAAACCATTATTCTGGATGTTCCTTCAGTAAAATATTGATTGTGAAGACTTTAACTGGTAAGTGTGGTATCATTGTTCCTTGACGATCTGAGTTTTCAAAAAAAAAACAACTTTAAAAATTCTGATATTATATTACGCTAGAAGCAATAACTAGACACACACTGAGTTAGATATAGTCCTACTGCATCAAAAGATTGGCCTTGTGACTGATTGATACTGATAGCGAATGGAGGTATGATGGGGAACTGTCTCCTCTAATTCAGAGTAGAGGGCAGCGTAGTATGTGCACTGCATGGGAGTTAGATCAATCCTGGGTACCAATACCAAATCTCCATTTCTGCTTCCAGTGATGATTTTAGTACTGATGCAGTTGGGATGTAGTTCAGACACTACTAATCTGGTTCAATTGAGCAGACCTTCAATTGCATTCAAGTTCCGAATTAGCATAACAATTGAACCTTTTTTCAGTTGTAGCATGTGAGGTGGCACATCTGATGGTGAAATTTGGTTTAGAAATTAACAGGAGGGATAATTAATTACTTCATCGTTTTCTCCTGAAATTCTTGAATCAGCACTCTCGTGTTCAGTAGCATTGTCAGGTATTAATTCTAATATTTAGGTAGTTTTAAGTGCCAGGGCATCTTTATTTTCTGGAGTTTAACACGTTGACTGCGAGGACCCTGACACGCGTCCTCATAGTGCATACCATGAGATATGAGCATCTTTTCTACGTTCTGCGAGGCATTATTAATGGCAACTTCATGTCCATCGCCTGCTGCAGTGAAGTCTTCAATTAAATGCCGCTCAAATTGATTGAAAAGATTTAAGGGATTAGCATGTCTGTTAAGGGCCCAGAATATAGAATATAAACGCGAGATGACTTTATTAGCTCCGCGCACTCTGTCCTTCCGCGAGTTTGTTCTCTTATCAAAAACACAATGATGGAGAATTTAACAGTATGTGTATTGCCAAGTATTCAAAATAGTTTCATTTCATTTGAACCATGCAGTGAGAAGAGTTTCTCTTTGTAGCGCATTTTGTAGAGCCTGAGCTTAATTTCCCCATTCCAAATAAACTGCTTGCCAGTTTTCTAAAAGAACTAGAAGACGAAAGATGGTGTGCTATCTGTCACGCATTTTGTTCTCCAGGAGTCTCCACATCGCTGCTGGAGCGCTGCCGCGGAGGCAATTTTCAGCCGCTATCAATTTCGGTTTGATTCCCTGCAGTGCCCTTTTTCCAGCATTATGAGAATTAGGGCAAGTGGCAATCCATGTTTTTAAAACTCTATGGAACAACAATGTTTTCAATAAGAGAGTTCAGTTTTATTATTAAAACTCTTGACACTAAATCAGGTCAATCAGCTGCAGTTTGGCCGTGAAATAGATTAGCAGTAATTACGGCCGTGACATGTTGCATGTCATAGTAATGAAGAAATATAGTCTTCCGAATTTAGCGAATAATGCCATTGCATCAAAATGGCCCTTTCTCACGTTGCGTAGTGATCCTTGAGAAGTTGATGGCAGAATCGCCATGCGACCTGCTTGTGCCTCATTGTTACAACTTTCAACGTAGTTGGCTAGGGTGTTGTAGTTCTCAACTCTCAATCTGTTTTTATGCGACTTTATAAAATTCAGATTTTTAGCTTGCATTTGAAGATGACTATCAACTGCTCATTGTTTGAACAGTTTTTCTCCATGTAAAATAGGGTTGAATTACTGTTCTTTTATCGCAAATTTGAGCAACTTTACGCTGTAACATTGTGATATTATTTCGCCCATTTTGGTGCTGTCGAATATCAGAAACAGGCAATTGGGCTGCCCACCAGGTTCGCCATGTGGATAAAGAAGTATAGGGTGTTTTCTAAATTCTGAACCCGAAAAATTTTTTAATGCCTTTTGATACAATGAACGGATTTTTGAAAACAAAACGGTAGCAGAATTCTGAGATTTATATCGTTCATTTGGTACCTACGCATTCATGATATAACAGTCAAAATTAGAGTCAGAGGACACAGTAAAATTCATCCTGCTTTGATACTGCCGCCAAGATGACGAACAGGACAAAGAAACGATAAGCTTTCGTAAGCTCTGCATACTTCTGTAATAAAAGGAACAAAGTTTCAAGAGAGAGAGTAAAAGTTGTGAAGTTCTCCGTCAAAGGTCGTTTACAGATGCGTAAAGAATTTAAAAAACAATGGGAATCTGGCGAGGAAGAAACTGGAAGACGACTCTGCGGCGTTACTGTCGGATTGAATGTTAAAAATACAAGGCGAGTGTGGAAAGGAATCCCAACATCAGTCTCAGGCACCTATCACTGCAGTTAAAGGACGAGTTCTGTTCAGAATATTTTGAAGAAAAGTCGTCAATGCATGCGTTAAAGTTCAAATTTGTCAAAAGTTACAGGAAGCTGATTTTGAGCAAAAGAAAAATTTCTGTGAGTGGTTCTTGGATACGGAGGAAGAGGATCCTGAATTTGATACAAGCTTGATTATATCGGACGAAGCTTATTTCAGTGTGAACGGATATTTGAAACCATGCTTAATCATGACACTTCTCGTTGTTCCTGTTGTGTTCCGCACATTTTTCTACTGTTTAACTTCTCAAAGCATTTTATATGCCTGAGCAAAGACATTATTTTCACTAATAATTCTGTCCACGTTTGCCATGATGTGATGAATGCAGCAGTATTTGCACGATGATCCAATTTTCTCTCAGTAGTCATCGATGAATCTAAAACAAAATTAATCATACCAACGATAGAGCATACCGTCATAAAGTTGAGCACAATATAAAGTTGAGTTTGAGTGCTATATTTTGCCATAAACCCTGAAACAATATGGACCTCAACCTGATGGTTCTGACATTGGAACTCCTACTGAAGTGAAAGGACAGGGCAGAATTGTATGAACGAATATGAGTTTTAAAATTAGCGTAATGAGCGTGATTGAGCACGCTGAGAATTGTTTGCTTGCAAGTACTCAACAAAGGGTATTCTTGGGTGATGTCACAGTAGATGAAACAAGGTAGGGTCATTTCTACGGGGAAAAATACACTTCTTCTTGTTCAGCTAGCCAATAGAAAGGCTTTATTTCAAACCTTATAACGTCTCCAAAATGCTATATCGTTATGCCAATAGTGGTGACGGATTTGGGGCTAGCAGTGTTACCAGATGCAATAAAAGCGCTGTTATTGGTTCGTTGCCATGACGTCAGCAAATCCACTCAGTCATCGAAAAAATGACTACATAGTTTTACCCTACCATGTTTCCTCTACCGTGAGTGATATTCCACCTTATCTTTGTGGCAGTAGTTATTAAAAAACCCATCACTCGGTTTCTCTGGAGCAAAATGCTTAGCAGTACAAAATTGACATTTGACATTAAAGAAGAAGTACTTTGTTTTTGAACAATTTCTCCATTAAAAAGAGTGTCATTCCCTACTTCTATGTTATTCCTTTGATTTTTTGTCTTCCTCACGGTTTCTACAATCCTCTGCCTTCTATTATTTGCAGCATTTTGCTTTTCAGTTATTTATCTGGCAGCAGCTCTGATTCTATCATTTTCCATTCTTCTGTTCCGTTGTTCTTCTGTTTCATTTTCTCGCCCCAATTTTTTGAGCCCGGTTTCATTGATCAAGCACTCTTCTATTTCTTTGTTCTTCAGTTTCATTCTGTATTCTTTGATGAGTTCTTTCTCTTACATCAAGTAATCTTGGATATATTTTTTCTTGAGTTTCTTCCTGTATTCATTGTTGCGCTTTAACCTCATACCGTATAGTCGATATTTATTTTCTTCCAAAGTCTCACTTCTGCGTATCATTTGACTTCTGTTTCTTGCTTGCTTCAAACTTCTGATGTTATCATTTTTTGACTCAAAATGTATTTTTGAGAGAGTGCAAGCTTTTAATTAAGATCTGATAGTTCTTAATTGTTCGATATCGGCAGCATTTATTCTGTTTCTTTATCTTTCTCTAGATTTTTGTTTTATGATCTAGATTATCTTAGGTTCACTGCGTGTTATATCCCTCTCTTTGCTGCTTGACTTTCAGGTTTATTTACTCGGTAGCGTCTCGTGTATACTCTGCCTTCACACTCTTCCAATTTTCGGCTGCTTGATAGCCTCCGCTGTCAGGGATTCTTCTTTGCTTCATAGTCTGTGTTTTTGAAAAAAATTATTCTTTTACTGCTGATATCGTTTTCTCGTTTTCGGTTCTGGTCGTCGTATATGGTCTCACTGCGTATCCAATATACACGGTTAAGCAACATACTAAGTGCATAAAATTCTCTTCAATTTGATGTGTTCAATGATACTCCATTTAATAATGTAGAAGAAATTACGCACAAAAAATACATTGATAAATTATAGAGACACAAGGCGTTTTATAAAATAGTGTTGATTCCTCAGCCAGTCATGAAACAAAAGTGAGGGGTCAGGGAAGATGTAGATTTAGTTTTTGGAAAGAAAGACCTTTTATACTGTTGAACGACGTAGAAACAAGCTTTCTCCTGGTAGCCTTGAGCAGCGTTTGAGGTTTAGTGGCAATAGAATTGTCAAACTTTTTATAAAGCCAACGTTTCAATTGAACGGAAAATCCAACTGAAAACTCAATTAGGATAGCGAATACTCTACTTTTTTCCAAATGCGCTAGTTATCATGTAACAAACTATCCAAGAGGATTTAATCATTGTTTGGATTTGGCACTATCGTTGATAACCTCTTTCAGTACATAGGATACCCGCTTTGCCAAATAATTTCGATCAGAATTACAAGTCTGGCGCTTAAGTGCATGATTGGCGTAAGCCACGGTAGAAGAAACAAGGTAGGTTTAAATCAGTCTTTTTTCGCTGAAGATGTGGTTTTGCTGACGTCACGGCAACGAACCAATAGCAGCGCTCACATTGCATATGGTAGCACTGCTACCCTCAGATCTGACTCCACTATTGGCCTAACGACTTTGCGTTTTGGTGACGTCACAATGTTTGTTTGAAATAAAGCCTTTCCATTGGCTTGCCGAACAAGAGGAGGTGTATTTTCTCCCATAGAAATGACCCTATCTTGTTTTCTCTACCGTGGCGTAAGCCTAGAAAACCTTCGTTAAATTTTACATGCCGTGGGGATCGCAGATTTCCCACCCTATTTACATCGCTCGTTAATTTAAGGTTAGCTATAATAAGCAAAGCTAGCATAGGTTATGTTGAGGTAATTTAAGTTAGGTCAATTTGAATTAAAAACTGCTTTATTAGCGTGCCAGAGAAATGCATTTTTGGGTAGCATCAATTTGAAAATATAGGTCAAGAGTGAGTTTATGACTAAGTTGGGCCAAGTTAAGAATAATCTGAGAAGGGTAAATTCTGATAACAACTGCAGGCAGGAATGTAGTCGCACAGGTTTGAAAAACTTTTAGAAATTAAATTGCAGTGTTTGAAAAAAGGACAAATATTTTAAACTAGAATATTGCAGATTTGTCTTATATTTTTCAGCATTACGAATTGTAATTCTTATCAATTACAAATTTAGCATTATGCTCGTTTAGTTTTTCGTACAGAATTTTTTTTCAACAAACGGCAATAATACTGTATATATTCTCGTGGAATAAATATCTGCTATCTCTTGAACATTCGTAAAGATTAAAATATTCTGAAACATTTATATCGTTAGGTTTTATGTTGAAAAAGAGATAAAAAATATATAAATTTGCACCTATGCGATGGAGAAATTTGTCTCGTCTTCATCTTAATAAAAATTAAACAATCAAGGGTTAACTCAAATCGAACGTAAAGGTTTTAAGCACCAATTAATTTCAAAAGATAGTAAAAACGAATAAGTGGATTATGACGTAATCGAAATAATTTTAAATTTGAATGATGTTATCGTTTTACATAAGTTTACGGCTTTTGGAACAAATAACAATGGCGCGAATGAAGAATAAAACTACCCTACATGACTGAAGAAAAAAGTGTAATTGAAAACTATAGTACCAGAATAAGAACTTCGACAATTTCCTCACCTTCATTCTCCTGTTGTGAACGCGTCCAACTAGCTGGAAGCATCCACTTGGTAGCTGGAGATCCATCAGCCATGACAAAGATGTCTCAATCCTTGAAGAGCTGATGTCAATGAATTCTTCCGCCTGAGCATAAGTTTTCACCACGAAAGCCGTCAGCCAAGTAGACCCGTACTGGTCGCTATTACCCCAAACGCTGTAGGAGCCGTCAGTGCGCTGGTAGTTGAGTTGTTGTTGGTATCCTGCGAGTCAGAGAATCATCAAAATGATAACTGAGCGTTAAAGATTCCTAGTGATTGTTATTTCATTTTGTAACATTAGGTTGTTATTCGTGTTGTAGGAGTTATTAACAGTAATGATGGAATAGCTATGTTCGAGAGACAAGCATGGTTTCCTCGCTCTCGAAAGAAAACTCTCAGTAAAACGTTTTCGAGATTTTTGAACGATTACTATGTTGACAGTTGTAGTGCATTCGTGGTGCACTGCAAGAGTGTTAACAAACCTCGCAACATGTACTTGTAGAGTTTACTAACAGCTGGGTCAAACTGCTCAGTTCGAAACAGGTACTTCAGAACGTAAATGCCGGGAGCAAAGCTGGCCAAGTTTTGCTCTCCACATCCGTACGGCATGCGAATCAGCCAGTCAAGATTCTGCGTAAAGAGCAACGAAAATTCGGTATTAGTGGCAGTAAATTAGATCACATTTGTATTTTATTTTGAATAAAATAAATTGTGAAGTGAGGGGACGTATATTGAAATACCGTAAGTTTTAGCAAAATAACAAATGATGTAAGCCCTTGAACTTCACTATTAGCAATTCCACGCTCTCACCTCTTACAATGAGGAATGAAAAAATGACCACTTAAGTAAATCCTCATCAACTACAGAAGAAAATATGAAGATGAACCATAACTTTTTCTTTAGTTAATATTGAGCATGCCACTGTATGTTAATATCAAGTATCACTAAGTATATCGTTCATTATATATAGCTTAAAGCTTCAGTATCAACAGTTTCATGGCTGAAGATTCGAAATATAAATTGTAATCAGATTGTTTTGCTTTTCTTCACATCATCAACCGGTGTAGTAACGCCCTGAGTGAACAGTCACAGAATCCAATAATCGTGAACAGTAGACATTCAGTTGTAAACTATGATACATTCGAAATTGCAATTTAGTTTGGTTGGAAAAAATTAAAAAACAACTTGGATGTGCATCTATCTGAAATTATAAATTCTTAAAATATGCCCACGATCGCTCTGATTCATAAAATTTCTACGTCATAAGTTTTCTTGGACCACCAAACCCAAAGCAAAGTTTTTTTTAGAATAATTTTAGTTTTCTCTTCTGGCCTCTCCTCACACAAATCCATTACTTTTTCTCTTTATTGTAGACCAAGAAGAAATTCATTATCCAGGGCATCTAAGGCGACCCAAAGAGCCCAAACAGTCGATGAAGAAGCATATTGAAAACAAGAATTCAAGTAAAAGGATACCAGGAAAACACTAGTTCAAGTAACAGAAACCCAGGAAAACACGAGTTCAAGTAACAGGCCACCTGGAAAACACGAGTTCAAGTAACAAGCCACCTGAAAAATATGAGTTCAAGTATCAGGCAACCTGGAAAACACGAGTTCAAGTAACGGGCCACCTGGAAAACACGAGTTCAAGTAACAGGCCACCTGGAAAACACGAGTTCAAGTAACGGGCCACCTGGAAAACACGAGTTCAAGTAACAGGCCACCTGGAAAACACGAGTTCAAGTAACAAGCCACCTGAAAAATATGAGTTCAAGTATCAGGCAACCTGGAAAACACGAGTTCAAGTAACGGGCCACCTGGAAAACACGAGTTCAAGTAACAGGCCACCTGGAAAACACGAGTTTAAGTAACAGGCCACCTGGAAAACATGCGTTCAAGTAACAGGCCACCTGGAAAACACGAGTTCAAGTAACGGGCCACCTGGAAAACACGAGTTCAAGTAACAGGCCACCTGAAGAACCGAATTAGAGTAGCAGGCCGCCCACCTCGATATTGGGGCCGAGCAGCTCCCCTGAGGCTGTGATCCAGGCGCGAGCAGAGTTCTTCACGATATTTGTTTCAGGTGGGACAGCGAGAGTCCACCCGTTATAATTCGTGGCTGAAGGAAAAAATAGCGTCGTGGTGTATCTTTAAAGAAACAATTTTCAATATTACCCCGTATTTTTCAGCGCTATTTCTTATTCATAAGATCAAACCATCATCAATAGCTATGCTACCAGTTTTGAACAAAGTTTAAGCCTGTGTAGGATTTATCTTAGGGTTTATCTCACATGTATCCTGTTTGAAGGTCAGCGCCCATATAAGCGCTCGCACTTGTCGAGGTAGTCAGTCGCAGACAAGGGTCAAGCACACGACTTTGTTCTACTGAGCTATGCAGTTCAGCGTGCCGTGACCTTTCTCGCACGCGCTAATATTGTAACGTCAAATCCTGAATACAACTGCCGCTCTTCCAGTGCTTCGATTATTCCTCTGAATAGGACATCGAATAAATACGAACTCTGGACCGTACCTGAGAACGAACCCACCCGGTACGGAACCCTATACCTGTTTTAGTCAAATTAATTAATAAACATCTTTTATTCTTATTCTCTAATGATTGAATACCTTACCTGAGTCGGTGCAATAATACAGAGGATGAATTGTTTCCCGAAAGAATCCCTCGTAGTCGACAGCTATTTGGGTGATAATACGGTGTCTGCAAAAAAATGAACAGAATTTCACCTTAAGTTTTACGTGCTGTAAGCATTGTCCGAGAATTTCAAATGGTAATTTTGAATTACGAGCACAAAGATTAAGTACACCCTTGAGAAAATCAATTCATAATATTTGAATGCCTAATTTTTAAGTGCCATCAACATGTGAAAGGGATAACACTGGAAACATTTTAAAAATCAGTAAAAAACAGCATGAACTCAATATCGAAAAAAAAGTTTCAACTCGTACACACATATTCGTTTTTATTCAAACAACGAATAAATTCGAAGTTGATAAAAACGGCGACTTCCTGGTGAGGCCCATTTAATCTATTTTCCGTTAAAGGCAGAGAAAAAATCAAAATTTTCCGATATCATGTTGCTAGTCCTTATTTACACTAAAAAAATAATTGCGAATGTACTATGCACCTACGAAGCAGTTTCTATACAAGTGAACATCAATTGAAGAAAATTTTTCCAAAAAAATACATTGTCAGAAAATCCGTAGTTTTACAAACATGGTAGAAACTATGACCTTCCAGGTGCGGTTCCAGAATCGCAGTTGCCGACAAGACCAGGGACTGTTTCTGCAGAGGCGGTGATGTTTCCTGAGCTTGATTCCAGAAAACGAATCCTGTCATGGTAACAACATTGAAATAGCTGCCATCATTGCGTACTCATTATGTACCCGTATTTTAATGTAATTTACAGGTAACCGACATAACCTATTCGTGTATGTATACAATGTTCACCAAATCAAATATGAGCTGCTCATGCGTCCTTACAACTGGTGTGACATGAACTTACTGTCACACATTTTGGTATAAGATCATGTCTTCGACGCAGCATCGAATGTGGCCACCTTGATATGGTTTTATCTCGTCGAATTACTATAATACAAAGCAGACGAAACAACACGTTAGCGATGCTGCTCACTTTTAAGTAAACCATTTTTGTCTGAACTGAACTCGAAGCATGACAATCAAGCAAACATCATTTGAGTCACTGCAGTACATATGACACGCATTCCACCTTTCTTTTTCTGTTTCTTCATAACGGTAACAGACAATGCAACATTTCTCACACAACTCAGAGCATATCTGAAAAGTTTTGGCTTCCTTTAAATTATTTGAACACCCTGACCTGTTCACTGATCAAGTTTTAGCAAACTATCTCTCAATATTTTTCTAACAAAATATTACTTTGTAGTTTTCCAAGACAGTGTTTTCCTGATTTTTAAATTTCGATTTATATAAAAGAGAAATTCACAATCTATAGTCCGAGATTTTACTCTCCATTTAGATAGGATAGGCGATAGAAGAAGCAACATTTTGTTTCATTGTGTAAGTTCAATGTTCCACGCTATCAATAGAGAATCTTAATTATAAGTTTTCAAATTTTTTTATTTCGAAATGGTTGTTTGTATATTTTCATTGATTATTTCATTCAGGATGTTCCAAGATGAATTTCATGTCAGCTGATCCTCACCTACTGTTGGCACCGAAGAACATTTTATACTTCTTTTTTGGGCATGCTGAAAAAATTAAAAACTTCACTCGCTTTCGTCGAAACATATCACGGATATTTGTTTAGGAGTAGTTTTGGTAATACAGATAAATTATTACCCATTTCAAGAGCAAGGACAAAAATCCTAAGAAAACTCTCTATCATTTACTAATATAATTGCAATGGGCGTATGAGTTCATATGAGTTACACGAGCTATCAGTAATCTAGTCGGAGGGCACGCCGAAAGAAGTTTCCGGCCAATTCAACTCCTTTCTACCCCTCACACCACCATCCGTTCTTATAGGGAGAAGTATCACCTTCAGTGCGTTTGGATGATTTTAAAACATTTGTTTTGTACCATGTTCCATCACATATTTTTTGAATTTTCATTTGTTTCAAAATATAAGCCTGTTTTAAATAATGCTTTCTTGTAATAAGTGCAGTGTTCGTGCTCGTTCAGCTGCTGCTGGTTTCAATCAAGCACGTATTAAAAGAGTTTTTTATTAAATTCTTCCAGCGAACCTGATATCAAACAAAAAAAGCATCGCTAAAAAAATTTAAAGGGTGTGTGTGTGAGGTGGCTACAAACTCAATTTATAATTGCATTAAAAACAGAACCAAATTTCTACAACGTAGAGTGAAATTCGCTTCAATTTGAATTTACTACTTACCGAGCCCGATGCTGTGGCAGATTAGGTTGAACAATTTTTGGGGAAATATAAAACTGATGCAATATATATGTTAAAAATTATTATTGAAAGATGTTTTCTTGATAATACTGATCAAATCGGTGAAGTGGTGAACGCTTGAGCCAGTAGTGTAGGCGCGGAACTCACCTGACGACGACCGTCTCTTTGTCCTGCGCGGGGACGCAGGACAAAGCCTGGCCGGCGGTAGCCTGGTCAGCCGCCGCCTCTGTGGTGTTGCCTTCCAGAATCTCGAACTCAGGACTCTCCTCCAGAGTGATGCGCACCTGCAACGGCAAGGTGCTGTAGCATGTGGTATGATACGAGTATGCTGTATATGCTTCGAAAATTTCTAGCTTTAGTTACGTAACGAGGTGCGCCATCGCGCCCCCCATCCTTTAGTGATGTGGTGTACATTAGTCACCGCACCTAGCGAACGAGAGCACTCGCATTTCCCGTGATAAGTCATCGATTCAGTTTTCAGAAATACGAACCCGGGGTTTCTCTTCGTTGAGAAAATGAGAACTTAGCCATAAATCTTCACTTAACCTAGTTATGTCTGAAGCGCTCAGGTCCGCCAAGGAGTTACTCTCAATACACACACGCATTAGTTGCAAGGCAGTTGAAAAACCACAATGAAAATGTATCAACTTGATTATGATAAAACATTCTTTGTCCCATTGACTCTCTCAAATTTTCAAAAAACCTTTTCTAAGCTTCTCTTACCTGACTTTTCTTTTCTATACTATTTTCCGAACCTGTTTCAATTCTTTTCTCAGCACACGTGTGCAATGACTGGAATGTTTCCTCTCAACCTGTCTCAAAATAATGAATGCTCGCTCAGAGCATACTTGCTGATTAAAAAATAAAATTTCGATTAAAAAGCGAATCATAATATATTTCTTTTCCTTTCGTTTAGCCCTTTCTAGTTGTACAAAATAGCAGCCCAAAGGACTTTTCGCATTAATATTCATTTTGCCCCTATCCCACAAATTATACAATGACCCATTAATGAGCCATGTACGGAGACATGCGGGAAAAGATTGCAATGCTAAATTGAAGCTTTTTTCAAAGATGTAAAAAACATATCAACTGAGGAAATTCATCAGATAACAAAGAGTTTGGTAGTATAGCACGAAGAAAAATAACAAAGAAAAGGCAAATGATTGTAATGAATAGTAAAAGTTCAATTAATGCTTGAAATCTTTAATGAAGAGCAACGTAATTGAAAATGACATACCGACATAGGCGTGTCAAGGTAGTTGAAGACGGAGATTTTGGCAGTGAGGATCTCGCCCACTTTAACAGAAGGCGGGAGGGTCAAGTCGATGAAGAAGAACGCGAATGTCGTGATCGAAGTTGGGGCCGAGATTCCGACCCCCTTGTCAGGGTGGACGCAGACGGCTCTGCCCACCCACTCCGTGATCGTGTCCGGCATAGTCCGATTCTCAGAGTATACGCCGGAGGCCCTGAATAAATAAATAAGTACGCTTCTGAATAGTAGCTCACGAATTTTGCATGGCAACATTTAAAGAAAATATAAAAACTAATTTAGGGAAAACCCTAAACTATTTATTGACATGCACATCTAACAGATAGATTCTTCTCTACCACTAACCAGAATCTATTAAATTGGGTCACGCATTATTAATAAAATATTCAAAACGTGTTTATCACAGAGTAGCTGTGTACTCTATAGACGATTATATTCTCACATTTTATTTGTAGTTTAAGGAATGGAGACCGTATAGCAGACATTGCATCATTAGGGAAGCAACATATTGGTTTCCTTAAGAGTGGAAAATTTACTCGGGATTTAGGTAACAGCTGTGCAGGCATTCGGTCTATGATTTTTCGGGATCCAACATTTTCGGGAATGATCCAACATTTGATGAAAGTATTAGATCGATTTGAACAGTAATTGTTTGGTATTTTGCGAGGAAAAATTGTGAAGCTGGTTCATCTAAAGCTCATGAGTGAGAGTTTTAAGAAAATTAGACAGATTTTTTGAAAAAGTAGTGAAACATTATCCGGTGTTCATTGACACATCTAATACCTAAAAAATGTAAGAAAAAGTCTCACGAGATGTTTGCAAAGAAATTACGTTGAGTGTTAGCAAAAAAGAATTAACGTAATCGTTGATCCCCCATTTGATCCAGATCCATAATCTTTCGTATATATATAAAGAAGTCCGTTATTCGCTTCGGAACGTCGAATTCAAGTGTCAAGGATTGTAAGAGTGTCAGTGTGGCCCGATAAGACATGGTTCACCTCAGATGGGAATTGGAAAAATTAAAACACGCTGAGGCTTTCATGACATAATGATCTATCATGCATTGTACCCAATGCGCAAGCATCGTGAGCTGTGTTGTTTCTATGTTCTTTGTTTTGGTTTGATTTAACGTAAAAATCTAGAACTGTGATTCTCAGCAGCAGCAAATTGACGGCATTTTAGTTTGTGAGTTGCTGGCAGCTAACTTTATTCTAGAAAAAAGTTTTACTTCTACAAGTTCAACTAGACCTCCAGGAACGATAACGTACGCGTAGACTGGGCCAAAATTGTCTAAATTTATTTTCTGAGAAATTAATGGTCATTTTCACGGTAGCATAGGTCTCCACATTCTCCAGGTTTCAACCACAGTGAATATGAATTGAATGATCTGTTACCCTTTTTTTCAAAATTATAGATTACAATAATCGTCAAATTAGAGATTGATTCAGACTATCTCAGAATTTGTGCGAAACCGAACTCAGTTTTCAAATCGATTTAAAAAGTGTAGACCAATTTGTTATGAATAAATATTTGAAACGAGACACGTTTTGTGCCAGCCAGTGCATATCGGTATGCTAAAAAGTCATTGCGCAATACAAGGAATGACAGCACATTTCCATGCTCGGTTGGTCTCAATTTTTCAAGTAAATTTCTTAAATACAACTCAATTGGTGTGATCTACGACATATGCCGCTCGGTATGCGTGATGATGTGTGATGCCTCACATGAGGCATTGGAAACAAAAAAGTGTTTGTCTATTAATGTTTCCGCTTTAAAGCCACTATTAAATGCTTTTCTTTAATACTGAAATGTAATTCAGTCAAAGCTATTGCTGGAAACAGAGCTTAGACATTTTCCATCGGAATGTCAACGTGATCCAAAGCTCTGCAGTTGCACAATGCTGATACATTCTACTTCTTCCAGAAAAATGCAATTGCTCACAATAATCTCGTAAAAAACTTTACGTTTTAAAATACTCAGTTTTGAAAGAGAATGATAAGGAGCGTGGCTCTTAAGGCCCGTCTACACTATCCAATTTTTTGTCAATCACAAACACACCAAAACGCGAACCAAAATACAAACTCTTCTGAATAGTGTTCAGACTGCATTTTTTGTGCAGTATATTCAGGTTCAGTACTCAGGCAGTTAGTTTCTATTTTAATCAAAGTCGACGTTTTTAGTTGATATTGATTGAGTCGACGTTTTACGGCGAACTTAGCTAAGGAAAGTTATTAATAAGTTTTTTCATTTTCCGTTGAAAGAAAATTTACTGACCAGCAGTCGCTCTGTGACAAATTTTTAGCAAAAAGACTCAGCATTAAAGTGATTCTTCATGCTCTCAAATGAACAACGAAAAACTAAATTAAAATTGTTTTATATAGTCGCTGATTCTTGTATTCTTGGGAAAGGAATATTTTCTGTACTTGCTGACAAACCCTTTGGGCGAGTAGATGTTTTGATTATACGAGGTTATCAATTTGACGCCAGTTTTTAAGGATGGTTAGCAGTTCTAGCCGGACTGAGGGTCTACGATAACTGCGAGGCGAGCGCTAAGATAGAGAGCTGAGAAGCCACAGCTTAAATTCTTTAAGATATGGATATCTCTCATATACTGGAAAGGTTATCATCCGTGTATTGGAGAAATTATTGAGTAAAGTTTACAATTACTTAACATGAACTGAGTCAAATAATTTTGGATAGGCTGTATGACGTTTTGAGAAATTAATGGGAAACATAGAAAAGAAGGTAGCCGTTACAGAACGTAGGTATGCAGAACTGCATGATGTATGGGTGCAGTTATTTTATTTTTGTAAATGACGAACATTTCAAACCAACCAAATTCGAAATAATTACCGTCGCATTGAGAGTAAGTGGAGGGTGAATGAAAAAACCGGGTAAATTCTAACAAAACGTATATATAAATGCGGAATCCAATGTCTTGGAAATACGAAGAAATAAAAAACGGAGTAATAAACGACTAGTAGCAGCCTGTGAAGTGAGAAACTAAGTTATCTGCAAAATGAAAAGGAGTGTAAGGTTTTTTAAGAAAATTTTTGATTTATAGACTAAACTCAAAATATAGTTTTTGAATTGACTCAGAAAAAAATATCGGGTAAAAAGAGAAGAGATAGGAAAATAAGAAAATAACAATATTATTTACAGTGGCGTGTTACTTATAACTTGTAGGAAGTAAGATATTCAAGAATTTCAGTTTCATTGCGAGTACTTACGGGATTGTCTGGAGCTCCCACAGCCAAGTTTCAGGGAAGTAAGTGCGAGTTATAACTTCGATGGCGGGCGTGATGGGACCTGAGCTGTAAGGTCTTCCTTCGTTGTTAAATATAAGTCCTTCTAGTCCTGCTAGCAAACTTCCACCCCCCGCACTGCCCGTGACACCAAAACCGCTACCGCCCAGACTTCCACCGAGACCGCCCAGGAGACCTCCATTGTTGGAACTTATGTAACTTCCTAGAAAAGTACAAATGAGCTTATAATTTCCGATCACTCAATTTCTGTTATACATATGTGCAAAATTCATACTAATTTTTGGTTTGTGGAGTGGTGAGCACCATTTTAAAATGCGATGGTAGTAACGCAAGACTGATATTCCTGTGCTCCTACATTTAAAGCTCGGGCATTCTGATATAGACAATTATGACAAATGTGAGCTTCTGCAGCCATTGGTGAAGCTCATGCTGTAAAGTTTGTAATCGTAAATAACTAGGGCTAAAATTTATTGCAAGTTGTGAAGTGCGTACGCTATATTGGGGCCAATTGTTTCTCACTGGCGTGACTCATTCAATGAAGGGAGGAGAGAGCAACGTTACTTGAAGAACAACGAAGTCTTTCCCGAGCTCCGAATGTTGTCGACGACGTCTAATAGACGCAGGACAAACTTTGAAAATGACCATGCCTCCCGCTTCATGAAATTTAATCCCATTTTCCTCCGAATATTGAAAAGAAGTCGAATTGAATTTCAGTCGCCCTTTCTTCCTGTGGCGAAGCAAGACAAATAACAGCGCGAACTTCGCAATCGCGCGGTTGGAGTAAGTGGAGTCTCCATGATTGTCAGCGCATGACTGTTCGAGCAGTTGAGGTTGACATGGCACATTGGAATTTTTTAGTCTTATAACTATACCCAATCGAAAATTCTCAGGGATTGCAGGACTGAAAGAATAGTGTAACTTGAAACTCGGAGCTCTGATAATCATTTAGTGATTTGACAACACGTTACTCACTGCGATACATAATTCAGCATGATCAAGTAATTACAGAATATCAAGTATCAACTTAAAATATTCTAATTCATTTGAGGAAAAGGTACTTGCTTAAAAAAGTTTTAGGCTTATTAGGTCACGTAATTGTTTTGGGTAGAGCACTAAAATTTGAATTACATTGATTTGATTAGTTAGACGTATGATTTTTATTTCGTACTGTTCTACGAAGGCGATCAAACAATTTTTTTTATTTTCATGAGAGTGAATGATTCGTTAAGTTCAGTCGACTCATTCTTTCCGAGATATTAGTATTTAAAGCCGTTCGAAATTATCATTAGGACCACATTCGTTCTTAACCAAGTGTTTGAAATACTCTTACCTCTTTTACACGGTCTTGTTTCCAGGGTCAGATCTGAGATCACTATCAAGCCCGCATCCTGAGGATAGAAAATTATTCAAACACAAATACATTACCCAAAGCGCACGTGTAAAGTCCAAGACAGGCATTCCTTCTCTGTCTGATCCCAAAAACAGCTAAATCAGAGTCTGCATCTCCCTGAAATTTCAGCAAATGTCACGATGTGCGTACAAACTGTTCAGTGTTGAATGATTCTCGTAAATTTATTTAAAAATGAAATTAAATAAAGCTACAGCTTCTTATCAATGTACACAAAAATCATCTCAGTTGAGTCTAACTAAGAAGGCTGGGAACAATTTTGGCATTAATTTTAGGAGGCTTAGCTACAGGGTGATCAAACATGAGCGAAAATTTTGAATAGTACAAAATCTGGTAAACTACACAAAAAACTAACATCACCGACGTTTTTTCAGCTCTCAGCATAGGGAGGTTTTATTATTCAGTAGATATGATACTGGATGCATGTATATTGTCGCTGTCTTTGTGCTATTTAATACAACTCGACTTTGAAAATGGCTGCCCCTGCACACAAGAAGTTCAGCTTTAGGAAAGATTCTCCCTTCTCTGCCGAAGAATCCAAGTTCACTATTCTCAAGTATGGAGAAGTCAAGTACATTGCAGCAGTGAAGAGGGTTTTTGAACAAAGTTCTACCCGAAAAATCCTCGTAAGGTTCCAAACCTAACGGCATTTTAATCGAAAAAACCGCGAGGAACCTGTTGGAGAGCTGGAAAAACGTTGGTGATGTTAGTACTTACTTCAACCAATGAAATATTTGCTATTCAATCCAAGCAAGCGTTTCCACTAGTAAAAAAGTTTCCAATGCATAGCCAGTATTATTGCAAAAGATACATCTAATGAATTCCATTGATATGTATGTTTGCTTTGGTTGATGAAGTTTGGAATCTCGCTAACGAACAGTTGTGTTAAACTTTGATTATTTGCAGAATTTTTGGATTTATCTATTTATTTAAGGCGACAAATACCAAGACACGCAAAAGTTCCAGTTAAGTTACGTCTTTTACTTAAAAATATTCATAATTTTTTATAACTTTATCTGTCTTATGCATTCTTATCAATTACTGGCTCTCTCCCTCTCTCTCTCACTCTCTCCGTAAACGCACGCTGCACGTTTGTGTTCTTTGAAGCATCATCATGGTGGTGGAAATGCCAAACTCATATTGGATTATACAATATATAATCAATATTTAAAACTGCGCCCGCATTAATGCGCCTGATTCTTAAAATGAAAAGCAAGGGGAAAATCGCTGTGCGTATAGTTATAGTCATATAATTAACAACATTAGCAAAGCCTAAATAAATAAAATTGGACGTTTCGCACTCACCGGGTCATCTTCAGCAAAGTTTATGCGATAAAACAAAAAATATGAGGAAATAAAATCTACAACATTTAAGAATACTCGTGGCTGTGAAACTCTAAAAATAAAAATAAAAACAAATGAAACGCGAACTAATGATTACGTGTTCGCAATAACACAAGGAAAGACATTTAGAGTGTCATTTAGAGGGGGGTGAGTTTAAAATTGTATAGAGATTGAATTGCATAGTGGCCGCTGGCAATAAGGTAAATTTACGAGAGAAGATGATACGAAGCACCGTTTACTGTTTCTGGACGTCAATGTCAGTATAATAATTCTTTCCAATACTCAGTTTATAGGAAAGAAACCATCTCTGGTTTAGGTATTGGTATTGTGATTTTCGTGCAAACGCTTTTAAACTGTGACATTCGAACCCTCCTCATGTGTAGAGCGTTTAAGGTTTGTTCAAACTTTCAGTATTTTCATCGGGAACTTTATTTTTGGCGGCAGTTTATTCCTGACAATGGTTTTCCGTCATTTCCTGTAGATTAACGAATTGATAAATTTTTGTCAAAGATTTATGATCACACTCCAGCACTTCAATTGTGTAGTTACAGAAATTTTTTCTTCAACTGCCTTACTTCGGACACAAGTCGATTATAGTGGAATCAGGAGCTTCAACTCCTAATCAATGAATTGTTTTCCACAATTCAAAGTTCATTCTATTATGGTCGATAATTTCACAATCGGTTCCGTTTTCCGCTTTGAGGATAAAGATAAACTGCTATGTACTCGTCTCTGATTTACTAGGTTAGTTGTTCACGTTGTGAATCACAGTACGTATCCATAGGTTCTACCTGTACATTAATGTCCAGAGTAGCTGAGCACGCTTGGCGCAGTTGTGAAGCTCTTGGTTCCTCTCGGTTCCCCTTGGTTTCCCTCCCGTGGCCGAGTGGTTAACAACGCTCACTTGAAGGCGTGGAGGGTTCGAAGCCCGGCGCTGCGCAGCGATGTTCTCCCGTTGGGTAAAGGGAAAACTCAAGCTCAATAGCCCACTCTACCTTGGTGTTTTAAATAGGTACCGGCATGAATGGGGGTAACGGTCATGGTGTCCTGGAATCCTGGTGTTAGTTATAAGGCATTTGAAAAACCAATGTACATGCTGATATGTATCAGGCTTGATTGATTGGAATAAAGCATCAACTATCCTCTGTTCGATCCCACGCTGAAAACTGCTGAAAACGTCAACTGCTGAAACGTCCCTGTTTCCGTGAATATTTTAAAACACTTTTACATGCCCCACACATGATTGATTTTCGTTTCCTTGAGCCTCAATATATTTTTAAACTCAGACCTCCTCTAAATGACACCCGAAGTGCCTTTCCTCTTTTCGTCGCGAACACGTAATCATTAGTTCGCCTTTTCATTTGCTTTATTTTTATTTTTAGGGTTAGATATACGACTATTTTTGTATGTTGCAGTTTTCTTATGTAAGTTGTAGCTTTGATTTACTCATATTTGTTTTGTTTTATCGCAGAAACTTTGCTTGAGCGCGCCGATGAGTTCGAAAGATTCAATTTTATTTATTTAGACTTACCTAATTTTGTCGATAATAATTGAATACTTTACATTTTTTAGTGCTACGCACACTTTAAGATATCAGGTATTACAGACGAATCTACTTACGTCAAATATTCGAATGGCATCCACAAATTCTGAGTAGAAAGAAAATGAATTTTTTACGTTAGTGGTTTCACCATCGATCATCCTGAGCCCAGGCTTCTGTTCTCGCTGCTCTCCAGATCTGTCGGCTAGGAAAGAAATACATAAATAACGCGTCACGAATTGTCACTCATGGCAATCCAAAACTTATGACAGTATACCTAATGTATTTCTTCCCAGTAATTAAGAGATGTTGAATAAAATATGTAGTAATGGTTGTAATTTCCAGAGTAACCGTGAATGATCTTTCAAAAATTCAGACCAGTACTAATGCAGCTTTTGTGCATTACCGAGTGACGCTACAGTACCTTTATTACAATGCATCAGTCATTCTTACTTGTTACTCTAATAGTAGTGATCTTGCATCATGCTTTCGTGCTTTGTCAATACTCGGCGAAGTTTTTGATTTCTTCTACGGATATTCATTCATACGAGTGAAAGATATTTCACCTCTGCGTCTACATTTTTTAAATATGAGAAGAGATTACAAACTTTTCATCCTAATCTCCTCGCTCTAGATGAAACTAGAATATTTATCACGGATTTCTAAATACGGTGCAATTATATAATAGATTACATTCGAAATTTATAACGAATAAAGATAAATGAAGGCACTCATCGTTTGCGACTGGGTAGAACTTGAGACATAATCTTGTTTATACACATTTAATCTTCTCGAATATATTGATGAATGAAACTAATGTGAGAGACCCAACCAGAAAAGAATGAATTTTTCAGTTAATTACGAATCTGAAAAGCTTGAAGAAAGATTGACATCGCTTCATAAATGTACATTGTGTTTTTTAAATACGGGACCTGAACAAATCTTTAATAACTTTTGATAAAATGAACGGATTTTTGAGAACAAAACGGGCAGTAGACCTTTAATCTATATACTTAATATCAAAACTCAAAATTTGTGCGAGTCCGTTTGGAAAATTGGCTGAGTCTACATGGTCGAGTGAGGTATTAAATTGAAGCCACTGGTGTCTATATTTGCAGAAAACTATTTATTTAAATTTTTTTTATTTTTTTTTTATTTTTTTTTTATTTTGATTTTTTTTCTTCTTTATTTCTTTATTTTTTGATTATTTACTTTTTTTTTAATTTTTATTTTTTTTTATTTATTTATTTTTTTCCATTTTATTTTTTATATTTTTTTTAATTTTTTTTTTATTTTTTATTTTTTTTTATTTTTCTAATTTTTCTATTTTTATTTTATTTTTTTTTATTTTTTTATTTTTAGGCAAGTCGAACAACCCGATACTCGGGTTGAACCGGCTTAAGCTTAGCCGGTTACCGGAGGTAACCGGCTAGTTGGACTAATTTTCGAAGATGACATTCTTCATGTGGCGTCCACTCGACAGAAAGTAATATTGGGCAAGTAATCGCATGCATTGCAGCAATGGAACGCGATGCAAATAAACAGACCAAATTCTTTACGCATCTTTAAATGACCTTCTTTGACGGAGAGCTTTGCAGGCTCTACTCTTTCTTGAAACTTTGCTGGGCTGTAGGGCAATGCTATTTCCATTAGAGAAGGTTGAAAGCTAAGGAGAAGAAGGATGCTTATGAAAGCTAATTATTCCTTGTTCAGTTCGTCATCTTGGAAGCAGTTTCAAAGTTGGATATAATTTACTGTGTCCTCTGATTCTTATTTTGACTGTTGTATCACGAATACGTAGGTACCAAATAAACGATATAAATCTCAGGATTCTACTGCCGTTTTTACCAAAAATCCAATTATTGTATCAAAAGTTATTAAAGATTTGGGTCCTGTATTTAAAAAACACCTTGTATGTACTACTAAGCTTCTAACGTTCGGAATACTGAGCTCTTTGATAGATCATTTCAGAAGAAATTCTCATCAATTTGTACGCACTAATGCCCTTCCATTCTGTTATGAGAAGGCATTTTTATCACATTAATAGCACAGCCTTTTCATGTATGTTCGCAAATAAGCTCTCACTAATACATTTATCAACGACATATCATTAAATTCACTGTACCTCCACGAATATCGTCCAGACAACTTCGCTTGACGCAATGCTCGAAATCATCTGTCTGTGCAACGTAGTTTGTATAGTAGGCGGTGTGAGCTAACGAGAAGATCCCATGCATCAGCGATGTTTGTGAAGACGATAGAAGTTCCACGCTCCTGTCCACTACGCCTAAAAAGAATAGGAAGTGTTGGAAAATTCATGCATTGTAAAACATTTTTCTTTTCCTCGGCTTAGTTTCATAACTTCAAGAAGATACTATGACATTGCTTACTCAGTCATAATTACAACCACCCGTATAGAGCAGAAAAGGTAAAGCATTACTATGAACTGAGTGGGTCTTCTCGCCTACAGGTAAAGTAAAACGCAAAACGGAAATTGCTCATCATATGGAACCAATTTAATATACACAAGGACTGCTGTCATACAACTAGAACGTACTCTGACAAGATTTTCTGTAACTGATCACGCTCAGATGTTAGGAATTTCATATTACTCTGGATAATCTTCAAAACGTAAAATTTAACCTAGTTTTCTTGAAAATGCGTTGCACTGCATGAGATGTTATGAGTTGCTAATATTTTTGCTGATCCATCAAGTACATTATTTTCTCAACCTTGTCAAATATGTTAACAACTCAGTGGATATAAAAGTATTAAACCTCTCAAAATAAGGACCTCTTTTTCCAATAAAGAATAAGTCAGTTAACATTTCTTGATAAATCTTAGAGTCTAGCAAAAGCATAAAAACGCAGAGCATAATTTTCTAATGTGTGAGTATAATCTTAGGATGTCTACCCTCTTCCAGATCATAGAGAATGACAATGAGTAATTAAAGCTAGGCTATTATTTTCAAAGCTACGTATTCAGTCTGAAAAATAACAATGTAAAAATTTAAAAGCTTATTATTTGGACTCCACACTTGTTTGTTCCTCATACTTAAACAACACACTGTGACTGGAACGCCATGCGTGTTCCACCTATGGGCGGTCATACTTTCTTGAATATCCACCAACCGTTTTGACCGAAAATAAAAGTTAAACTTTAAGAAAGCAAATATTCACATGGACTCCAGTCAAATTAAAAAAAGAAATTAAAATTCACGTGAGTTTTGAGTGCATCTATAAAAAATATAAACAATTTATTTACTACAAGAGATACAGCAGTGAATTATTTCTCAAGCCTATTTCAATTGGCAGATTAGAGTATAGCTACTTGTGGGCTTGAAAAGTTTAGAGACTTCTAGGGCATCCTATCATCAACGATATTCTAAGGTTTACACTTATATTTAACCTAATGCACTTAACATAACAACACCCTAGACGGATCAATGAATTGGTGCATTTGAGATTCGATATTAAATTTTACATTAATAGTTAAAAGTGGCTAGATGTGAATAGTATATTATAAAAAAAAAACTTACGAAGAGATTTGAGATGTTTACCTTTGATCATTGCGAATTACCCTATCAGGATGAGTCGCATAGCAGAAAAGATTTGACTCGATGTCCTCAGGTGATTAATATTTCGATAGAAAAAAGGATTCAAGATTGGTTTAGATAGCTTTGTAAGAATACTATTCCAAATTTTAGTTTCAATAAAGAAAATACTGTGTTGTGACTGAGCTTTTGAATTAAAGGGAAGTATGTAGTGATTTCTACTTAGGGTTAAATGACCATGATGGTCAGTTTGTGCAGTTAATAATTGTTTGAGGTCACAGTCACCATCAGCAGTCAGTGTTTTATATTTATATTTACATATGGAGAACGTATTACGTTATATTAATAACGATTTCTTCAGTAATTCAGGGCTTTTATCTATTTTTTGGTGTAATCGTACGAGTGATGATCGGACATCTTGTTTACAAGCAGTCGTTATAATTTCAATCAAGTTTAGGGTTGCTTCATCAAAGTTCATTGCATCATTGTTCTCTTGAGAGATGTTCATTGTTGGCATTACTTCTTTTAGAACAGTACTTATTGTTCTGAAATTAAATTCATTTACGTAACGGTATAGGTAAGTATCAGCCTGTGGCTTGGGGCAAGTGACAGACACTTTTCTTAACAAGAAAAGTAGGAAAATGACCCGATATGTCGGAGGTAATGGTTCCTGTCAGAAATACAGTTGGATCTGTCATGAAGATATTTTCGAGTTGCGTGGCAGATTCTGATGAGATGCGTATAGGCTTCGTGATGATTGGAAGGAAAGATTTAGATTTAGACTGAAAGGCTTTTATGGAATTTGAGATTTGGTGGCAGTTTTCATGTTGCAAAAGATCATAATTGAAGTCACCGCAAATTATAATGCCATTCATTGAAGACTTGTTAAGCTGCGACATAATATGATGAAGCTCATTCAGGAAAGATTCCGGACAGGCTGTTGGAGGACTATATTTGTACACCGTTCCAAGCATAATCCGTTTACCATTTTCCATCAGTTTTTTGAAAAGCGTTTCGATATGGTCACAATTCATCGTTGTACTAGCTAAAATTCTCGCATTCTGTAATTAGCTATGTTTGTACTGATGTTCGACAGCTTTTATTATTATTGCGTAGTGAATAAAGGCTACATTAGTTCAGCATTTTGATCATGTTTCAGTTGAGTCATCTAGCCAGTTGTCGGCTGAGCTAAGAATAATAAAGTTACAATTATAATTGTAATACATGATAATTCGTCGATTTTTGGATAGAGTGAGCTACAGTTCCAACACAACAGCGAAACATCATTGTAGGTTGTTCTTATCCATTCATTGAATTTTTAATATTAATTTATTCAGAGTTTTTAGTTTCATTAAAGCTTGGAGACCATGTTTCAAATGATGAAGATCTGGGTCTGTGTCATCAAATATATCAATATGGTTGTGCTGACTGAGATCCCAACTTCAATTTGAATTTTCGATTTAATCTCCTGAAGTGTAATAAGTGAATTTTTTCCACATATCAGAGCATTAGTTCGATGTTTTCCACTGTTAATTTTTGACAGCTTTAACCTCAGCTCTTTTTGATAGGGTTGTCGGATCGACGAAGCCATCCAAATGCAGTTTTAACAGCTACACCGTTGGCACGGGCTATTGCCTTCCAATCATCATAATTTTCAGCGGCTGTGATAATGCGAAGTTTGGTATCATGCCGGGGTCTTTTTTTATACGCTCCTCGTCTCGAGCCGAGTTTTCCACCACGTTTTTCTATAATTTTTTCTCCAACTTCTTCTGAATATGTTTCACTTCGGCTGCTGTTAAAGAAAGACATTGTGAAGGGTTGACGCGGTTTTTAAATTAAAATGACACATGAAATTTTTAATAACCATAGCCGCCTGATATGCAAGTAAATGTGTATATATGATACAGTGGAATATTTTTAGGTAAAACAATATGTACATGAGCTTTTCAAAATAGAACTTTATCTTTTTTTAAATATAGCCTACTTGAGACTTTTTAAATTAAACTTGAGCTTTTTAAATTGAACTTGAACTTTTTAAATTGAACTTGAGCTTTTTTAAATTGAACTTGAGCTTTTTCCAATTATAGTTAAAAAGCTGTAGTAATAAATGCGCTGCAAGTTACTTACAGCACAGCTCAGAAAACCGTTTACTTCCAAAAAGTTGACACATGAGATGCATGACAACACATTGGCTTTTAAAAATTTCATAATATAAGACGTTCTTAGATAAATGTACCATACGAAGAGTACTAATAGACAAACTAGTTTGTACGTGGTCTGATAATAGACAAACCATACGAGGTGTACTAATAGACACATTATACGAGGTGTACTAATAGACTAACCATACGAGGTGTGCTAATAGACAAACTATCCGAGGTGCACAAATAGATAAACCATACGAGGCGTACTATAATTGACCAACCATACGTGGCATGCAATAGATTAACCCTATCAGAGATCGTGAAATTAAAAATTTCATTTCTTGGATATTTTATAACCAACTGATGGATGACAACTTATAAATAATTTAAATGACACTAAATAATTCTTTGGAATTCCTCAATTATTAGTTGAATCGAATTAAGAAAAGACAAAAAATCGCTATACCGAAGCAGATTGAAACACCTTCGTAAATGACTACCAAGTATTGAGGAAAGGCTTTGGGACAAAGTAAATTTATAAAGAACGTCATGCAACACAACACGCACATCTAGAACCGCGTAAACAAACTTACACGCAAAATAAAATTCATGGCTGGTTCAGCAAACGCATAGAGAGATGATTTTTTCCCGAGCGCTCTTTGTCATTTGTCTATTTATATTTTTCATTTTTCTATAGACAGATGCACCCTCTGGGGTAGTTTTATTTCTATTTCAGTTGATGTAATACATTTTACTAAAACGCAGAGTGGCAACTCTGTAACGCTCTCAATGTGTCTATACTTTATTACCATTGGTTCCCTTTAACGATATTTTTTGTCCCTAGGCTATGCTATGATGTATTGACTGATAATGCCTCGCCCTTGCAGAAACCTAAAGTTATGTTGGGATCATAAATATTTCTAGTCTTTAGGTTATGATACATTGATAATGGCTAGTGTTTTTCAAAACCTAAAGCTATGTTGTGATGCATAAAGACTTATACTCTTCAGGTTATGCTATTACTATTGATAATGGAAATTCAATTAGCTTATTCTAATGTTAATAACTGGAATATTAATTTTTTTTCATCGATACGTAGTATTTATGAACTGCGTATTGATCTCTTTGTTTTGTTTACTTCCTGGTCCTTAGGTCAAGTTAACATGTAATAATGATTAGAGAAATTTTTTCATATTTTTAATGTTATACCTTGAATGTTGTTTAGTTTATTCAGAGTTATATTGTCGTTCACTATATCATTATCATGCTTTATTTTTATCTTCTTATTTTTATCTTCTTTGGCTTAAAGTAAATACATGAAGATTTTTTAATTATGTTTTTTGTAATTTTATACGCTGAAATCGCATCTGTTTTTCGGCATTGTATAATTACCAAATATTTCTTCATAAGGAGGATTTGAGACCGTTTTAAGATAATCAATATCGATAATCAGATTTAATAAAAAATGAAAATACAATGTAAACGAGCTGCAGGGAGAGAAATAACAGAGCACTAGCAAAAACCTGACTTTGTCACAGTTGTTGCAACTGATAGCAATGCACTGCCTCAGCCGCAATGGTTGTTGCATTTATGAGACAGTACAAAATTTCTTGCTGAAAACCTTCTAAATCATACCAATAATATAATTAAACAGAAAACAGGCGTTTATTAACATAAGAAATTATCGAATACACGGTAAAAAGTTAGAAAAAAGTTAGAATACTAGTCGTGTAAGATCACAGAGTCAAACCTTGTCCCCTACATAACTAGTCCTAATAATGTAATTTGCCTTGGTTAATTTCGCCCATCTTCAGTCTGTTCTTGAATCGTTTGTCGAATATACTGTTAAATCTAGTCCATATGAACTATATTGTAAAATGAAGTATCGAATTTCGAGTTAATTATCTCATTGATCAGTCTAATGCGTCTCTAGTTTAAGTAAATTAGGTTAAGCATTATTGTACTCCTTAGACTAACGTTGATGGTAGGATGCCCTAGAAGTGACTGAACTTATTCGGGCCCACAGGTAGCTATACTCAAATTTGACCATTGTACTAGACTTGAGAAACATTCTATCTCTGTATCATCTGTGGTAAATAAATTGTTCAAATTGTTTAAACTTGTTGAGAATAGAGTGAAAAAATGGTACCATATTAAATACGCAAAACCTAAAAGGGGCTTTTATTCGCATACGAAACGTACCAGAAATGCCAGGCCCGCTGAGATAGAAGAACAACTTTGGCTTATTATAGCTGTAACAAAACGCGGTTTTGAGCAATGATATGGCACCTTTGCTTCATTGTTACCTTGCATGGTGTAGAGACAAAGAATAAAAGGCAGCTCAGATCATGCCTACCTTAGCTACACATATGTTAAAGTTTTTGGTATTTCGACCATCGTAATTAGATCAACTATTTTAATTTCGTTGGATTTGGTGTATACTTTGATGCTTTGTCATAGAAAGAAATTGTTGATGCTGATCTATACTTCTCAGGGTAGGCACTGCCTACCTACTTTGCCTACTCAGAGGGCACGTGTCTGTAGTATGTGTATGTATAATAAACATTTATTTCTAACAACCTGTTACTAGTTTAAATGTCATTTAAAAATAAAACAATATAAAAAACATATATGAAGGTCGCAATACTTGAAACCATTAAGGAATAACATATTCATCTTGAAAAGTGTGAATAGGTGGAGTTGGAGTCGGTGCTGGAGTCGCAAAGTTTGAAAAGGTGGAGTCAGAGTCGGAGCTAGAGTCGGAGCATGAGTCGCCAAATTCTGAAAAGGTGGAGTCGGAGTCGGAGTTTCCAAATTCTGAAAAGGTGGAGTCGAGGTCGGAGTCTGAAATTTATTCCTTCGACTCCGCAAATTGTTGAGCACGCGTTTTTTACACCTAATTTAAACAATTTAAATAATTTAAACAATTTATTTACCACAGGAGATACAGAGGTAGAATGTTTCTTAAGTCTAATACAATGGTCAGAGTTGAGTATAGCTACCTGTGGGCCCGAATAAGTTCAGCGACTTCTAGGGCATCCTACCATTACATTATTCTAGGGCGTACAATAATGTTTAACCTAATTCACTTAGCCTAGTTTCGCATTAGACTGATCAACAGGATAATGAACTCGATATTGATGTTTAATTTTACAATATAGGTCATATGGACAATATTTAACAGTATATTCGATAACGATTTGGGAGCAGACTGAAAATCGGCGATATTACTCATGGCAAATTGCATTATTAGGACCAGACATGTAGGAGGCAGGATTTGACTTGGTGATCTTACACGACTAGTATTCTGATAAGAAGTGAGACTCAAGATTTCTTTTAAATACCTTGTAAGAATTACTTTCACGGATCTCCGCAGGTATTGAGTTCCAGGTTTTAGTTCCAACGAATAGTATACTATGTTGCGAGCGGGCCTTTGAATAATAAGGAAGCATGAATTTACTTTTATTTCGTGTTAAATGGTCGTGATGACCAGTTTGCGCAGTTAATAACTGTTGAAGGCTATTGTCGCCATCATTAGCTAATGTTTTGTAGATGAAATTGCAGATGGAGATTTTGTAGAGATCCGAGAGTTTAAGTATTTGTAAATTTTTGAATGAATCATTTGTGTGAGCATTATATTCTAGGTTCTTTACCGCTCTGATGGCTCTTTTTTGCAGAGTAAAAATTATATTAGTTTTATTTTTATCAGTTCCATGCCATGCTTCTATTCCGTATTGCAGGTATGGTGAAATGAGCGTTCGATAAAGCATTAGTAAGGCTGTTTCAGGCAGGAAATTTTTAACTTTATTCAGGATTCCGATGGATTTTGATAATTTAGAACTAATATGAGTGATGTGTTCTTTGAAGGTCAGATGTTTATCTATTATGATGCCCAGAAATTTACATGAGTTGGTTTCTTTGATTTCACCTTCGCCAATTTTAATGGATGGTAGAGATATATTTTTCTTGTATGAGAACGTAATATAATTTGTTTTATCGATATTGAGGCTTATTTTATTAGCTTTAAGCCACAGTGAAACCTTATGGAGTTCATTATTTATACTCTCCGCAATCGTAGTGGGATTTTCGTTCGGAAGGACCGCAGAAAGCGTACTGTCATCGGCAAAAAGTATGAATTTAAAAAATGATGTAGATTTAATAATATCATTGATAAAAATCAGAAAAAGGAGAGGCCCAAGAACAGATCCTTGTGGAACTCCATGGCTAATTTTTTGTGGGTCCGATTTTGCGTTGTCAATGACAACGTATTGCTTCCGATTTGTTAGGTATGATCTGAACCAATCATGGGCAACCCCACGAATGCCATAACAATGAAGTTTCGAGAGTAATACTCGTATGTTATGGTCCACACAATCGAATGCCTTTCGAAAGTCAAGAAATACAGAGAAGACAGTCTTTCCGTTATCTATATTAGAATAAAGGAATTGTAAATGATTTAATATTGCCTGTGTTGTTGATTTTTTACAGCGAAAGCCGTATTGTTTATCATAGAGAAATGATTCTTGTTCAAAATAAGAGTACACTTTTTTATACACAATTTTCTCGAATACCTTGCTAATAATTGGTAACATGGAGATAGGTCGATAATTGTTTACACAGGTTTTTTCACCATTTTTAAAGATAGGGGTTACTCTAGCAACTTTGAGGGAGTTCGGGAAAGTGCCTAGTAAGAGAGACTGGTTAATAATATTGGATATCAGCGGGGCCACAATATCAGCAATTATTTTAAGTATTTTAGTTGGAAACGTTTGTAACCCACTCGATTTATTTTTCATGTTGTTTATGCACGCAATTACATCGGAGGAGTTTGTAGGCGTAAAGAAAAAGGAGTTGTGTTCTCGAATATGATCCATAAATTCCAGGTGATCAGTAGGTTCACTTGGAATACCATTGGCTATAGTTTTCCCTACGTTTACAAAGAAGTTGTTGAAGAGATTAGCAATTTCATTCTTCTCATGGTATTTTACATTATCTTGAGTGATATAACCAATTTTCTTTTTTTCGGCGTTATTCGGTTTATAACAAGAGTTAAGGAGGCGCCAAGTCTTTTTAACGTCAGCTTTGAATTGAGGAAACTTGAGGGTAAAGTAGCTCTTTTTTGATGTTCTTATCTGGTTTGTCACATAGTTTCTGAATCGGTTATATGTTTCTCTAGATATTCGCCCTTCGCAAAGGAGGGCTAGGTACGCTTGGCGTTTCTTTATATTTATCACGATGTCTCTAGTAATCCAGGGCTTTTGTTTATTTTTCGGGGTAACTGTACGAGTTACAATTGGGCAACACTGGTTGTATGCGTTCATTATAGATTCAGTCAACTTTACTACTGATTCATCAATGCTCCTTGCATTATTGTTTTGTTGGGTGATGTGCAATGTTGGCATTAAATCTTCTAGAACGGTGCGCATTTCTTCTAAATTTGATTCGTTTATTTTACGATATGAGTAAGTTTCAGCCCGTGCTTTGGTGCACGCAAGATAGACATTTTTCTTAATAAGAAAAACTGGAAAATGATCTGATAAGTCAGAAGTAATTATTCCAGCAAGAAAATCACTTGGGTCTGTCATAAAGATATTGTCAAGCAGCGTGGCACATTCTGAGGTTATTCGTGTTGGCTAATAATTCCTTCCATTTCATTGAATGCGTAAGCAACTCGAAAAATAAATCAAGTGGCTTAAAACGTTCCCGGCTAAAGTTCTTAGAGTTATAACTGATATAACAGCACTGTTCACATCTCATATAAATAACCAGTTACTTTTCCTGGGAATTTTCCCGGGAAGTCGGTGAATTTATTCGGGCCCACAAGGAGCTATAATCAAATGTGTCCATTATACCAGACTTATGAAACAATCTACAGCTAATTACATCTGGTACATAAATTGTTTCAATTGTTTAAACCAGTTTTAAACAAGCTTCCTAGTCCTTTTGATCGGCTGTTGGTCGATGAATAGCTAGTCTGTTTTTCCTTGTTTATCTGAGTTTCTCATTTCTCCATTGTTTTAAGATGACTTGTATTCCTCACTTTCTTTGCTGATAATGCGCGCGTGCTTGAAATGTCCAATATTAATAGGCTTGGTCCTTTTTTAAATAGATTCAAATGGATAGGTTTAACATGATAATACCCGTTCTCTCATTTGTATGTAACTTATTTCAAAATAAGACGTTGGAGGAAAACTCACACACATTTAGTGAACTTAGGATATTAGTGCTGTTCAGTTCAAGAACTTATTATATAATAATTAAAAAAAAATCAACTTTGAAATTTGAATGGTTATCTAAAATATACACGGATTCCCATTACTGAGCATCGAAAGTATAAATTTTCTTGCAATCAGAAATTGAAAGTATAAATCAGCATATACGTGTATAAGATAGTATTCAGAAATTTTGTGAAATGTGTTTTGAGAGTGCAACATCTGCCATCATGAGCAGTCAACCATACTTGGATATAAGCTAGAATGGTGAGAGTTGTGGGGTTATCGAGAAATTGTAGGATTTGTTTTACATTTTCAGCCGTTGTAAAAGCGCTTTTAGATGCTGAAACATGATGAGTTATAAAAAGATATGTATTTTTGCTCGCAATGCAAAAATTAGCTATCGAAACAATCCCTAAAAACTTAATGTCCCATTAAACATTGTTAGTGCCATGAAGCAGAAATGGGAGATGAATGTGACCGCAGATGATACAACCTTGTTTTGGTACAACCCGGATGATATTAATAAGAAACTAGAGAAATTTGTAACATTAAGTTTCAACTAATCCGTCCTTAAGAAAAAATGCATGTAAAATATCCTTTCAAAAATTGAAACGAATGTCAGTAGGACATGAATTAAAAATGAGATTCGGCGGCAAGAACTCAAATCATTATTGTTTTGACAGGCCTAATACTGAAGAAAACTTATTCAACATCAATATTGAAGTTTGCATAAGTACATGATAATGATTTTCTTACACAAACTTTAAAGAACGATATAACTAATGTAAAACTTTATAAGTATAATAATTGTCTATGTTTGTAAAAAATGGAACAGTGTGCACGCTGAAAATCACCCTTCCAACTGTGCAACATGGTGGCGGGAGCGTAATGATATCCGAGTTACTTTGCAGTTAATGGTGCACAACTATTATAAATGAATGAGATAACATATAAATGACCTAAACATGGAAAATTTTTAGAAAATAATTTAAACATAAATTGAGAAACTTTATCTTACCTCTGAATGGCTCTTTCAACAAAACAGCGATTCTAAGTATACCGATAAATTAATTAGCGAGCGGCCACAAATTTCTTTTGTTGCAATAAGAACGTTTTGGCATGGCATAGTCAATCAACAGCTTAACACCAGGAAAAACTATTCTGTAGGAAACTCAAAAAGTCAAATCAATGCCAGACGACCGACTTACCTCAATGTTTGGCAAAGAATGTGCTATAATTCCAATCTAATCTAGTCACGATTTGGCAAAACTTAGACGAATTTAACTAAAAGTGCTATTTTCCTCTGAATTTGAGACGATAGAAGAGTGAACAGATTTTTCAGGGGTTGAAATACTCTTTTCACAGCATGTGTCAGGAAGTTGTACGTACATACTATGTATGACATGTATTTTTACCACTCAGTTTTCTTCGAAGGCTTTGATTGCAACAATTTTCAAAGCTATTTATCTTCCTTTGTTGCGTTAAAATAGAACGTTTTTCCTGTGGTCAAGGAGGCTTAAATTAACTAATCTTGTGTGCTTCAAAATAGAAGGGTTTTCTGTCTAAATATTTGTTTTCCCTAAATGCAGGTAATCACTATCAAAAACAAACTCGAAAGAATAAGAAAATCAACTTCGATGCAAAATAACTCGAATACCGACTTCAACCGGTTTGGCATACAGCCTTCAAACCAATAGCTAACGCGCAACTCACCAACACTGCAGAGTGCGTTCGGCTCTGCTTCGAGTGTGAGGGGCACCTCCTCGCGAAACCCTACGCGATCTCTGGGCCACGACATCTCGACTGAGTGGTTGAGACAAAAGCTGACTTCCAGTCGCTGCTCGTCTGACACCACCTCACCGTCGCTACGCTTGTACCAAATCAGCACCTGCATAAAAACACGTACTGTGGTTACGGAACTTCTTGAACGGAAGCTCTTACTCGCCTGACCAACTCATCTTCAAGGTATATTAACCATAAATCTGTTAAGAGGCCAATGGACAATCACATCATGTTTTTCAATGTAATATTTATGATGTGTGTCTAGTGAAGTTAGTAGGGTTAGTTCACAGCAGTGAATCCAAACAATACAAGGTCGAGGTCCAAATAGACCAATCGTGGTACAGGTTGTTGAAAATAACCTGCGCAGTACTGCTGTTTACTGGATGACCGGAACATAGTTGAAGAAACTTCAGCGTAAGGTTAGGACCGTTCAGAGCACCGTGATATCGAGCCGCAACAATACATAAGATATTTAGAACATTCCACGAATAGCTGCTTCGATAGGCAGTGATGCAGCGCGCTTCCATTCTTCGATAATGTTTAATTAATAAAATTTTCGATCCTAGCCTAGTAGTAACCCACTTGCATCAATGACATCTGCACTCAGCAAAAGTGATTGTCTGGAGCTTGGAAGATTTTGTTGGGTTAGACAATGTTTGCGAAGAAAATAACGCTACTAGGGACGATTTTGACCAGGTATCGTATTATACTTGAAAGTTTACTCTGTTTACGAATCGTTGAACTGTTCAACGACCATAGACCTGATAATCTATGATTCCAACAAAATGATACAATATAATGTACCTGACGGTCAATTGCAATCACTCGGTATGCTTCAAATATTAAAACGCTAAAGGCAGCAAGTCAAACTAGAAAATCGATGCTCCATGGGACTTTCCTTATTTGAAAAATAAATGGGATATTTATTTGGGAAAAATATGGATTTTTTGGAATATTTCCGAGGGAAGTATTCTAAAAAAAGACTTCACAGCGAATTCAACCTTACCAGTAACAACTTTATTGACAATATTTAAAATTTTTTTGAAACTATTTTTAAATTCTTGAAAGTGTCTTCAACGTACTTAAAACCGTTGTTAACAATTTGTTAACTTCAACGATTTTTTAAAGTGTACTCTTAAAATCGCTGCTTCGTTGTTCCGGTTTTGTTCAGCCAATTTTGGGATATATTCTTTAAAAAATCGGTGTTTGTAAAAGATTTTAATCACAACACAGCGTACGAGAATGTTAAATATTGCCTTTTATTAGTGCTAAAGTCAGGGTAGTAAATTTTGCGCTTTTTTTTATATCTCCCGAGTGAAATTATGCGAAGTGGGTCGATAGATCGATTTTACAAGCAAAAAATTTTTACACTTGCGTAGTGCTTTTGGAAATTGAAAAATAAAAATTCGAAGGAGCGATGTTTGTAACTGCTAAGACAGAAAGCTCTAAACATTTTTCTACCTAAATGAACCCTTATCTGACATCAGAAAATGCCACAGCGTTGATTTAAAATTAGAATCGCAAACTCAAGTGAATACCGAGTTTTTCGCAATATTATAACTAAAAACAATTAGTACTAAACTAAAAACAAACAGGAAAATAGTAGTAAATTAGAGTTATAATAAATTTTAATAATGAGACTGTGGAGATTTTCTTCACACAACTCTTGCTGGAGGGTCAAACAAAAGTAATATTACCAATAGATTTATTGGATCTAACTCGGAACAAGGCGCAAAACAAGGCGCAAAGCTCCAACGGGAGCCCAAGCCCAACGCAGTAACAAGAGTAGGCGTAAAACCCTCCAGTTTGGTGACAAATTTTTGTCAGTTAATTAAGGCCGTTAAGAGGACATCCAGAAATAGCAACGACTAGGTTTACAAATTCTTGAATGAAAATAGACGTCATAGCCAGCACTTCTGTTGACTTCAGCGAAGAACAGACGGCTTAAGAACTTGGAAGGTTGAAATTTTGTCGGTCGAACGTCGGGGCATGCAGAGCGAGGCAGCGGCATGCGAACACCGCTAAGGCCGACAAACGACAATCTAGAAAGACAAATTTAAATTAGAGGCAATAGGAGAAAGAAAGTGAAGTTTGAGCTTAATTTTAATATCTCTCAAAATTTAGAGGAATTTAATATGGGAGTATTTACCTCATAGTCAAGGACTGAGTGAAATCGAAAGAAGTAGCAATAACTGGTCCAAGGGAGCCATTGCAGCGAGAGTTATACTGAAAAGAAAGATTAAGGCATTGGTAAGCATACAGCCAGAAACTTAAGAAATATAAAGAAGGAATTTATCAAGTTATACTCAGATTTAGATTGGATTACAGACAAGATGCCCCGTACCTGAACTTATTTTGGTCCAGTGTGCGGCGACTTTCGGACGTAGACTTGTAGTTGAGAAAAGATTTAAGGTTGCAAAGGCAACAAGAAGAAAGAAGGAAGAATTGCTCGGAGAGAGTTTGCACTCTCTTGCTAGATGAGCAAATCTTAGTTGAGGTAATATAGGCAACAGCCAAGGTAAGGTGAGGTAATATAGGCAACAGCCAAGGTAAGGTGAGGTAAGGTAATATAGGCAACAGCCAAGGTAAGGTGAGGTAAGGTAATATAGGCAACAGCCAAGGTAAGGTGAGGTAAGGTAATATAGGCAACAGCCAAGGTAAGGTGAGGTAATATAGGCAACAGCCAAGGTAAGGTAAGGTAATATAGGCAACAGCCAAGGTAAGGTAAGGTAATATAGGCAACAGCCAAGGTAAGGTAAGGTAATATAGGCAACGGCCAAGGTAAGGCAAGGTAATTTTACCTCGCACACTATTATACACACACACACACACACACACACAAGCACACATACACAGTCACACCAAGCATTAAGGAAAGGTGCAAGTAAGGTAAGGGGAGTTGGGTAAAGGAGAGAAACGATTGCGAGAAGATTGACTCGCACTTGCACTTGCACTTGCAGATCTTCCACACAGTTGAAGTTACGCTACTCTTGGCAAAACGGCAACATGCCAGACGAGCACGCATGAAGAACGCAGATCGCTGGGCACATAAACTTTAAAGAACGTAAAGGTGTTCGACACTAACTGACGAAAATAGCTAGATGGACGAGCTTTCCGAATTAAAGGCTGGCCTGGAGATCACTGCTCTCCATCGTTCTACTACACCCTAAGTAAAACTTACAAAAGAATCCACTGTCACAACAAAAGGTTGGCCCGCAATGTTACGGTCAGACCCCCACTAGAAAATGTGAGGAAATTCCTCACAAGACATCTCATAAATTAGTCTTAATATGTAAATTATTTTACGAGTTACGTCAACGTAAAAAATTTCAGGAATATTTAAAAAATATATAGTTCATGAATAATAGTTTCCTCAAATCATCAACTGTAATGCGAAAAAGAAAGATCTTCTACGACAAAACACACGTAAATTTTTAAAAAGTATTATCAAGGTATTCACAAAAGTTTTTCATAAGCAAAAACGAAGACTCACTCGGACAACGGGAAAAACCGTGGGCGGCAAAGTCAAAGGTAGAGTGAACACGCCTCGCCTGGTCAAGGGCGACGATGGAGGCTTCATTGGTTCGACCAAAGTTTCATCGTCGAACTCAATATCAGATCCACTCAGGGAGACGCTAAAAGTCTTCGCCAGCTGAATTTGGGACCGAGAGACCACCTTGGAAGAAATGGAGGCAGAATTTAGCTTATATAATTTTACAAATAAGTAATGTCTATATAACACTTTTAATTCACATCGAACTTACAAACTAAAGAAAATAGATACATTATCATTTTGGCTCAAGTCTATATTACCCATTCTCAAGCATCAAAGCAGGGTGTGAGGAGCGAAATCATCGGACTGTCAAAATTTTGTGCGTTTCGGATTCTCTGCTTCGATGAGATCATTTGGATAACGAAGGACCTCCTAACAACGTTTTTTGACTCAGTCAGTTATTTTGACACTTATTTGTACACAATAGAAAACGGTCTGTTATATTCAACTCATTTTCTTCCAGAGCTTCCTCCATAAACCTTTGTTAAAGCAACATGATAAAGAGCAAGAACCCATATTTGGTATGGTATCTGAAATGGTTATTAAGATCTTAAATTTAAACAATTTAAACAATTAAATCATTAAAGGAAGAAAATTACTGCTCTCTAATTCCATAATTCGCTCTCAGAGGAGCATTAAGCTCTTTGAATTGTTGCTAAGTATCATTAACAAATCGTAGCGAGAGTGCAGATATCCACCTCACCTGCACGTACAAAGTGACCCGTGCGGCGCCTCTCGCCGCGTACATTACGGGGAGCTGCAGGTCGATGTTGCTGCCAGAGGTGCACTCAAGCTTCAAGTTGTCGGGATTGATGAAGAGCGAGGAATTCGAGGGCGAAAAGTATCGCTTCCTGCCTACGTTTAGGTGGAAGATAGGCATCTGCATGTACTTTTCAGTAGTATTTCTATCGATGAAAAGGTCGGGATAGTTCACAGCCGTCACCTGACAAGGGAAGCAAAAATTACATTTAATTTCCCCCACTCAATAACAAATTACTAAACATGAACCAAATTGAAAGGAAAATAGTTGAAACAAGTAGCTTAAATAAGAATCTACTTCATAATCGAAGAAGATAATATACTCGTTCATTTTCCATACCGTAGTGCCCGTGCCGTAAAAATGAGCTCGCCCATGACTTCTTAGAAGAACGTGATATTCTCGATATTCAAATGATGATATACTTCATTGAGTAGATGTCGTGAAAAAATTTCGATAACCGCTTATGCTCGTAACTTGATGAAAGATCCTAGACTGACAATATTATCAAAAGAGCATTAGAGTGAGCTACAGCAGCAGTACCTCCACACGCGCCTCCACCAGAGGATCATTGAAGAGGTGAGGCGGGATTGTGACGCGCAGAACACCAGAATCGTCCGTGGTCATGTTTCGGCATATAGCCACGAAACACGCAGCCACTGGTATCCCATGCTTGTTTGCTCCCAAGTACTTGCACACAACCTCTGGGCACAGGGTCATTGGAGAGTCTAGGGTGGGGGAGGGGGGATTTGTGAAGCAACCTGTTGATTGCTTCATGCTCTGTACTACGCTGGGCAGGACCCATCTTTTGCTGCACACAGTCATAGTTTCATTTCTGGCCGGCGACCCATCGTTGAATGTAACGCGAATCTGTTAATCGAGAAAATCATGTGAAATAATTATAATGAACTCCCTAAGAGTGGTCGCTTTCTTTCGGAGTAGTACTCTACACACAAGAGCTGAAGACTAAAAATCTTGGTGAATAGAAAATAACTGGGTTGAGGTGTTATTCGGAAGTGTAATAGTTAAGAAGCGTCAAATAGCACAAAGCCGAGAGATTTGAAAAATATCATAGCAGTTGGAGCACTTCTCATAACATTGCCATGCGTGGTACTCGAATGTTATGAGTATCCCAGTTCATGCAGTAACGAGTAATTCAGCACTGTAACGAATATGTAATAGGTTACTTGGAAACTATAAGCTTTACATTCGAAGATAAGTTTTTCAAGCACTTTATGTCTTAATTTGTTTTTCAAATGCAAAAGAGTATAACTCCATGGCAAAGTTTCTAAATACGCCTCCCCCGTTGAAAGCATAGAGAAAAACAGTATGGAGCACCATGCTCTTGGTCAAATGTCTCAGTTCAAATTTGAATTTTCATTACCTTATTCTGATCAACCATTGATAATGAGCAAAAACCCTATTGTGATGAGTGTTCTGAAAGTGCTCTTCACTGATTTGAAAGAAAGCAATCTCTATCATGAATTACAGTAGAACGTACTACGTACAAGAAGTGTGTAATTTATTGAAGCCAACAGAGTTTTTATCGAGCCTCTGAAAGTTTAACTGATTGTTCCTCAGATATTTATTCGTGTTTCGGATGAAAGGACCATCATGTGTTTATATAATTTACACCGATACTAAACTTGCGAATTTAAATTAAAGTTTGGTTCAGCTACAGAAACAATGAATCCTTCTATATTTTCATAGGAAAACAAGTCACATTGAAAAAAATGTCAATGAGCTTCACAAAGAAAAATACTTGGTTCTGCACACGAATTCACGGAAAGATTCATTTTCTACATTTATAGGAAAATCTCGAAACACAACGTGTTTATCAAACTCGCAAATCTTTTATCCGAGGTATAATCTCAGGATAATACTCGCAAAGTATAGCATCTTGTTGAAGAAACTCTGCTCTTTTCAAGCTACCGAAGAAATGCACTGTCAATTTTTCGCTCTCATGCTAAGAATAATTAGGTTACAGAGCTACCACAGTCGTCTGAGCCACAAAAAATTAACTCATGATCAATTCAAAGTGAATGCACACATACGGTTTTTCCGATAGCTTATACTAGCGTTCCGCCATAGGAAAATTATCAAAGCCCCATGTAATGCTTCGAGCTCGAGCTCATTGAAACTGAATTTCCAAAGCGGTGCTTCTCGGTGCTTCATTTTCATTTTCTCATCAAACTTTGACCTATCTTGCACACTAATTAGAAATGCCATGCGGCTCTTTGAATGAGAGGAACAGCTGGGTTCTCTTTCTGCGTCACCAAGGATTGTCAGCTAGTGGTATGTATGGCTGTAAACTTAAGAGTGTCCAAGATGGCCATTCATACCAAATAAAAGTCACTGCGCTTCCTCTTGCACAATACCTCAGAAAACGTAAAGTTTAGGAAACTATGAAAACTTGTGTTCTCATTCACTAGAACGTGAAAATTATATCAGATGAGTTTGCTTAAAAGCCTCCATAATCGCAACAGAATTCCAAAGACAAAAGGAAGACATCACCGTTAAGCACAGGTTTGAAGAAATACATAATTTATGAAAAATGTGCATCTATACAGTAATTTGAGAAAGAAGTTCATGAAACAAATAAAACTTCAAGAAAAAAATATCATAGGCTTTAAAATAGGACAGTAGTGAGCCGAAAAAAGATGCTCTGTAACAAAACGAAAAATCTATTTTATTTCAACAAAAAGAAGACCAAACCTAACCTTCAGTTTGGGGTCTTTCATATTTTCCGCGGGAGCGCTAATTCCTTTCAGTACAATAATTGAATTCCCTTGAGAGGGGCCGGATCGTGAACAAAAAGTCATGAGATCCAACTTCACCAGGTCGGCAACCATAACCGATTGCTTATGATTTAAAACTACCAGCTTAACGTGTCGTTAAATATTCTCTTATAAAGACCATGAAATCGAAATGGTTCAATTTACACAAGGAGATGTATAGGTTGGTTGTATGCAAAATAGAAAAAGGGGATTATCATCGATGAAAAATCGTTTAAGATGATGAAGGACTGCTCCGAAATTCAAAATTGTTCCAAAGTACAATCCGTGAAACGATTAAAAATTTGATGGAACCTCCGGATAGTGTGTTAATGCGAAGTGGTAACAAGGGTATTCATTTAAATGTCATCCTTATTTTATGAGAATGTCAGTTGGCGCAGATGGGCATATTAGTATCATTATTTACAAATCCTTCTCAATTAGACCTTATTTACCCTAATGAACATAATTAGTTTGTTAAAATGTTTTACATCGAAAGCACGCAATAAACTGTGATGACACTCACAGAACTGAAGTACGGCAATTCAGGCTTAGGATAGTTAGACGAATCTGTCTCGAATCGAAGAGCAGTCCGCGAGACGTCTATGTATAAACTCTCTGATGCGACAACATCCGTGCCTTCTTCCGTTACCGCGATGACTGTTTTGAGTGCGTTGACGTAGTCCGGGTAGTTGTTGATACGGAGAGGGGCTAGTGAGATCTCTACAGTACTGCAGCCCACTATCTGTTAAAATAATTGGAAAAAGTTGTTTCTTTTCAACTTAAACATGGATTACATACAAAGACATAATACAAAGAAAGGCATAATACACAATTAAAAATAAAAATTTTAACATTACTTTGAGCCCGATGTTGAAAAACAATCACAGTTAAAAATTTTACTCCTAGAATAAACATAATTTCACGGAAATAGAGACCTGCTTTTGGTTCCCCTGAACGCATAAAGATGGATATCGTAGTTCATAACTAGTCTACCATCGATGTTACTCTACTTAAAGGCGAAAATTTTAGTTTTAATTTATGGAATAATAAAATTAACTTACGTTCCGAACGTAATGAATTATGGGGGAAGTATCATGCAGATATACTCAATTTGATAGAGAACATAATTGATTTATTAGTCATGAAAATTGTATACGATTCCGGATTACATGAGGTTGTTGGAATTAATTTGGCAAGCCGCGCTACATTTGCCTTATCTCGAGACAGTGCAAGTTCATCGCGTGTTAAAGTTAAAAGAAATTCACTCCACATTTTTCATTGGGACTCAGTCAATCACTAAAAATTTATACCTCCGTAGTTTTTTCCAAATTCTCAACTTTTCGAAATCTTTCCCGTTCATTACGTGTTAAAATTCACTTAGCATTATCTTTATTGATCAATTGTTAATTTTTTAAAACAATTACCAACTTTGTAGTACATAAGAAACGATGTTTCGATGTGCAAACGCCAACCTCAGGCTGAAAATATGCAGACAATTTTTCAGTGACATTGATAAAATGCAAATCTAATACTAAATGCTACATCAGAGAAGGTAGGAATGTTCGAAATTACAGCACAAGAAAATGACTAGAGACAAAATTTGTATCACACGCAAGACTAGGTACCAGCATTGAACACCTTTAAATGTTAATGGCATAAGCGATAGGAGCGAAATAAATGATCGAACGGCTGCATCATGCTTATTAACTGCAGTTCTAGAAAATAATTTTAAAGCAAAAAGTCATTAGTGTTTTCGTTGAGAGAGCATGTGTGAGTTTGTGTATGTGTAATGCTTTTATTATTTGTACAAAGGAAAATCTTTTTTTGCAAAGCAACTTTACAATAAAAGAGAAGGAGAAGAAGTACTTTAAAAATATCTACTTTGAATGTTTCGAGCCTAGGCTCATTCTCAACAAAAAATTTGCGAATAAAATAATAAACATGTCAGTACACTCAAGATTATAGAAGCGGAGAATATAAGCACGAAAAAAAAACATCACAAAAAACAAACAAACACAACATAAAAATAATAACAACTCATCGGTTGACTATTTTCAGAGGGTATGCACTCTGCATTTCATTGAGAGATGGTTTGAGGTTATGAATGAATAATGACTAAAATACGTAGTCTAAGTTGGCGCTACAAGCATCTAATATTTTAAATTTGCTCATGTTAATTATCTGTTCACAGGAACCATCACTACAATATTGTCTTATACTAGAATGAGTAGGGGAAGTAAGTAAGCAGCCTGTGCGATGACTTCTACCCGCATGTTCAGCAACCCTGACGTAAAGTGCTCGGTGGGTGGAACCCACATATACTGCGATGCGCAACGCGCACAACTGAAATTATAGACGAGGGAAGCTCGCATGCCGGTCGGGAGTACATCTTTAAATCTAAAAGATGATCCTATGGTACGTTTGTTATCTAAATTAATACGAAAAGAAATATCCGGGAAAAATTTCGTCACAAGCCATATATGGTCTTTCCTCAACTTTTCCAATTGATATTGCTTGTCTCGTCTCCTCGCCTCTGGACGTCTGCAACGCACGACTGCAGTTCGATGGTAAAGCATAGTTTTGGGCGGCGCCATTTCTTTTATGTCTGTCAGGCAGCATGTGCTGGCCTCGTCACCTTAAAAATAAGTATGAGAGAAAATCTCATGCTCAAGTAACTTGATTAATTCTTTAACTGCGTGGGCCATTAGACGGCCACCGTTCATCACTAACCCAAATAACTTAATTATTCGATTACGAGCACCTCAACGTGGCCACGTTCCTAAATTACTCAAATACTCGGTTAATCTGTTGCGTGGACCGCAAGGCGGTCACCGCTCTTTCATCACTTAATCGCCACATTCCTTCAAATACTCTATTTCCTATTTTATTCGACTGTGTAGACCGCTCCGCGGCCACCTCACATATTTACTGCATTATGGTTAAATCTGAAGGATTCGTTTTCTGTCACGAAAGAGGTCTCAACACTGGGGCATACGAGGGTGCTGACGCTACCAGATTCTCCTTAAAAAAGTTAGTTTTGCTTTAAATTGAAGCTATACATGTGGTGAACGCCCAAAATAAATTTTACTGGCGTGCACGCAATAGAACGCTTACTATGGGGTGGACTGGTAGTAAGGGGGAGCTGTTTTTGTTGTAATAAAGTTTGTTTGAACAAAACTTTTTTACGTCTTGAATAAAAAAATTCTGAAAACTTTTGAATCATAAACACAAAAAATTTTTCTACAAACAAACAAATTGTTTGTAAAAATGCAATTTTTTTACATTTGTGAAAACCAAAAAAATTTTCTTTACGCGAAATGCTACTCCTTCAATTTTTGGGGTAAAGTGGAAGATAATGTTTTTTTTTGAAAGATAAATAATAGGGCAACACCGCTGAGATAGCGATGTGAGATTGTCGATTTAGGTAAAAATCGGCAGGCCATCAAAGTAAAAAAATCAAGTTTCTTAGCAATTTTTCAAAATTTGTTTTTTCATTCAAAATATCTCCAAAACCAAGACGAACTCCAAAGATTCTCACCTCAGCGTTGTTGCCCAAGTGCTTGTCTTCCAAATGATACCTGTTTCATGTCTATAAGTTGAAATTTAAAATAGGAGTAGGGATTATATAAATTCCGCATTCTTTGCAGTAACTCATTTTCTATGAAGCGGATCAAAACTTTACCACAGAATGACCCCTATTTTTTCATGCATTATACTAGTCTTTCAAAGTTCATAAACATTGGTCCACAAATAAAACAAAAAAGTGTAAAAGGTGTACGGTCCTCGTAAAGCTTTCACCGCATTTCCGCGGTTGTTAACGGTTAGTGAGGCTGTATGTAAGTACCAGAATGGGAAATCGACTTTACTGCTTGAGTACATTTTTTCATTCCTAAAAATTCGGAAAAATACGATTGAACGGTGACATTTTACCTCGCGTGATAAAATTTATTTGTTAAAAGGTAGCGAAACAGATGAAATGTCATTCATTTACACCGGTAAGTGGATAAGCAATTTACCAATTGATACACAAGTGGCCTAATACGCGGGGAACTAGTTAACCTCTCATAGCCGAAGATTAGGTCTCGTCGAATGTGTTTTCCTTAATAAAGCGTTAAACTATTTTAGTTTCCGTCACCTGCTATAGTGCTTGGTCCTTTCTTCTTCACTCATATTATATGAATATGTTTTTTTCAAAACATATAAGATCTTTGTGCTATTGTATATATAGGTCTTGATTTGAAGGCTTGCAGCTATGGTCATTGCGGAACTGAATAAAAATAGGACCTTGGTATTTATGAGCGGTTATTCTTTGCTTCAAGGTCACCCTAGTCAAGTCAATGTAATATTTATTCATGAAGCGACTTACGTTTTTTTGTCCCATTTGAACGGGTTTATTATGCTGGCTCTGTCTAGATCATTAACCCTGGATTCAAATGCATTATTTTTCACCAAGAGATCACTGATTTTTCGATTATTAAAATGCAAACAGACTTTAATTGACGTATCAGAATCTGTTGACTTGACAAAAGTTTTGGCAAAGTTTTTAAAAGTCATTTATCAATTATGTAAAACTTGTGCTTGCGGTCTTCATAAAATATATTATTGTGGCATAAATTAAGTCTATGATTATTGTTACTGCCCGAAATTCGGTTCAAGAAATTACCAATAGTTTTCTCTATGAATAGTTATATCTATGAGTATTAGAAAAATTTTTATTGACTTACAACCGCTTAATTCTAAGCATTTGGAATGAAAACTTGACCAACTCCTAAACGCTTTGTAAGTTTCATTTATTAAAGTATACGTAACATTTACATTTTCGGGCATCACATTCATAATTTACAGTTTCACCTGCATGAGATGGCTTGACGTAAACTGGTCTCTAAAACGTAGCATGAGAAGCTTCAACCAAAACATCTAAAAATAGTAGCTTACTCTACACGCTTAATTCACACGTAAAATTAAACACTGATTAATTTGTCATCAAATTTCTTGACAACCCTAACTGCTCCAAACCATCTACTTCAACAAAATATCTACGTGTCTACGGTACAATATCGGCTTAGTAGGTAAAGTGCTAATCGCTAGGTTTTCCATGTGCGACTTGTAGAAGTTGGCCAACGTGGGTCTTACGGGGAATCCATAGCAACACCATCCTCCTGACGGTACAAGCTATGTACAATCAATATGCAATCAAAATAGGACGATAAAACAGATTAGACGGAGAAAGGTCATCATTATTGTACGCACAAAATATAATTATCACAATAGTATCTGCAACGGGTACATTTGTGAGCAAGGATTCGAATTCTAATAAAGCTATTTTTCTATTTGGGGTTTTACTACGCAACAAGGCAACCAATTTTTCAGATGATTGAAGCATATATTTCTGCGAAACATATGGCGTTATGATATTATTTATAATCTTGGCAACGTGAAAGGTAACAGCAGGAACCTCCGATGTTATTGGCTTTAACGGAGGATTATTTGTATTAATTTTGTGTTTTTACATAACTGTTGGTGCGCCCGGGTTTACATTGTCCTTCAAGTTTTTTCAAGTTATTATCATGTTACGCCGGGAGGTATGTTACGCCGACCCACCTCCTTCGACTACAAATAAGTACGCCACATTCTCAGTGGCGCATTCACACGTTCCTCCTCCCTATAGGGGCTTTCACACAATCAGTTTTTCAGCCAGTCACACTCACACTCACGGACTGTGGTCAAACACTTGCTTTCACACGTACGTTCTCTTGACTGAAGTGGCGCATCGCTAGCAAGCTTGGCAGTGCTTCACTATGCGTTGTCGGCACAGGTTCGTCGTAATCAAAGTAAGCTTACTCATCGGTTTTGCGGTCAAAAAGAAAAAGTTACACCGCGAATCGATAGCGGGTAAATGATTGGCTGGCTAAACAGCCAGAAAACGGCCAGCCGCAACCCTCCCTGTTTCCACGCCTCCTTCCTCCAGCATTAAAGAGCAGCCCCTCCTTCTCTCAGCTGTAAGCTTCAATACTTCGATAAACGGCTTGGATTTACCTCACTTTTCATAAAATACTTGCTGAGCAAGGTAAAATTTTAGCAAATCAGTCTCAGCGATATATATACAAAAGCTACTTCGTTCTCAAAATCCAGTCATAGCTATACAATTACAACGCACGATGCATCACTACGAGACTCCCTTCGCAGGCCGGAAAGTGCCGTTCTCTGCACTAATGTTGCCCTACACAACATCCCGGAAAAATGGTTCTCTCAGGGGCAAAAATACGACCTTACAAAGCAAAGTGCCTGCAAGTAGGGGACCTACATCCTCTCACTCACAAGGTTCTAATGCTCAAAAGACAGGAGACTTGTTAACAGCTGCCAGTAACCCCGTCAAAGAATGTGTGTCACCTTCCGAAGCAACGTCAGTGAAGACTATGCAACCAATATCGCCGGATGAGGGAAAACATATCTGCCAAACTTCCAGCAATCATTTGAAGGTTCGAAGCAGTGAAGTCTCAGCCGCAGCACCACAACCACCTGCTCCTCATCTGAACAAGCATAACAGCGTGCCAGCTCCAACAACAACGCTCCGAACTGCCCGCCAGCGGCGGGGACACAAACACCATCCTCATCAGTGGTACAAGACAAAATAGTTTTTATTAATAAGGACATTTCAAGCGTGGTAGACTTTTCTCATTCTCCAGATAATATGTTCGATAATATTAGAGAACAAACCGATAATGGCAGTAAATTACCCCAGAGCGCAAGCTATGAAAACAAAATAAAATTTCCAGTACAGAGCAATAAAAAAAACAGTGTTGCTTCTTTTAATGGCTACTTGCACCCGCTTCAAATAACAAGCTCTCAAAAAATTCATGAAATTATTCACAATTTATCTCTAACAGCAGCGTTTTTTAATAAATCCCTAAGACAACGTGAGCCTCCTAGCCCGACGTCGATTTTCTCTACAGTATCAAACATTCAGAACCTAACCGAGCAACTTTTTGCTTTAAATTCTCATATAAGTTCTCAAGACCTTGCACCTGTGGTACCTGCTAGTATCTCTTGTGAAATCGACTCCAATTGTCGAGAACCTAACGACACTCTGCTAGGTGATAATATCCTATGCACGATCAGAAGAAAGGACATCGATCGCTCGTGCTGGATCAAAACTGTTCCATCAGGGCGCTTCGGTGACCTTCTCCATACTGTAAATTACATGCCTAGATTTAAAAATTATATACTTAGTTTTGATGGTCTCTGCCACTCGCCCTCAGACCTTGCTCGAATCAAACAACAAATTTTAAGGAAGTACGCACTCTCTCGTATATATATTGCCAATGCTTGCAGTGCAAACGAATTCGACTCGTATGGCTTATCGATCATCTATTTGTACACCTCGGATGGTTTGTCAATTAGTATTCCTAGTATAGAACTTTTGTTAGACTACTAGCACACCACGAATGGTTTGTCTATTAGTACGCCTCGTATATTTTGTCAATTAATATGCCTCGTATGGTCTATCTGCTTGTACACCTCTGATAGTTTGTCTATTAGTACACCTCGTATAGTTTGTCTATTATTATGCCTCGTATGGCTTATCTACTTGTACACCTCGGATGGTTTGTCAATTAGTACTCCTCGTATGGAACATTTGTTTTAGGATGTCCTATATTAAGAAACTTTTAAAAGCCAATATGTTGGCATGTATCTCATGTGACATCTTGGAAATACACATTTTTTCTTTTCTTTTCTTTCTAAAATGAGAGTTAGAACCGGATTTGCAGAGAGTTAGGGTTAAGCATCCAAATTTCGTTCACTAAGTATTTGTCGCATTCCTCCTTCATTTTTCCACCATTTGTAAAATTTGATCACACCAAATCTAACAACTACTACCAATCTAATAATCTACTTCATAATAACTTCAAGTGCAGGTAATATTTTTCTCTCGTTGTATACAGTTGTGTATGTTCCAGCATGGGTGCAGCTCGTAAATCGAATTTTTTTATTGGACTACATTCGTTCATTCCTAGCATCACCGTTATTACGATGTAGAAATAGCAATTGGAATCTTACGCGCATTTTTAAAAAACTGTATTATAGAATGCACGTAAAAATGGCATCCGTACGCGAATATTCTAAAATATAATAAACCTCTCAAACTACTGCCTGATAATATCTAATATTGTATGTGAATGTGATAGCGATACCGGTAAACTAATAAACGTTGAGACTTATTTCATGAAACATTTTTATGCTGATATTAAATATTAAGGAGAATTCACAAACGAAGTTTTGAAATTATTATGAAAATACTGTTACGATATATGATCTATATATCGTATCGTACGAGTATAGCTACCTGTGGGCCCGAATAAGTTCAGTGACTTCTAGGGCATCCTACCATCAAGGTTAGTCTTAGGAGTACAATAATGTTTAACCTAATTCACTTAAACTAGAGACGCATTAGACTGATCAATGAGATAAGTAACTCGAAATTAGATACTTCATTTCACAATATAGTTCATATGGACTAGATTTAACAGTATATTCGACAAACGATTCAAGAACAGACTGAAGATCGGCGAAATTAATCAAGGCGAATTACATTATTAGGACCAGTTATGTAGGGGACAAGGTTTGACTCTGTGATCTTACACGACTAGTAATCTGATAGGAAGTGAGACTCAAGACTTTTTTTGAATACCTTATAAGAATTACTTTCACGGATCTCCGCAGGTATTGAGTTCCAAGTTTTAGTTCCAACGAAGAGGATACTGTGTTGTGACCGAGCCTTTGAGTAATAAGGAAGCATGAATTTACTTCTATTTCGGGTTAAATGGTCGTGATGACCAGTTTGCGTAGTTAATAGTTGTTTTAGGCTATTGTCGCCATCATTTGATAATGTTTTGTAAATGAAATTGCAGATGGAGATTTTGAAGAGATCCGAGAGCTTAGGTATTCGTAAATTTTTGAACGAGTCATTTGTGTGAGCATTATATTCTAGATTCTTTATCGCTCTTATGGCTCTTTTTTGCAGGGTAAAAATTTTGTTGGTTTTATTTTTATCAGTTCCGTGCCATGCTTCTATTCCGTATTGCAAGTATGGTGAAATGAGCGTTCGGTAGAGCATTTGTAAGGCTGTTTCAGGCAGGAAATTCTTAACTTTATTTAGGATTCCGATAGATTTTGATAATTTAGAACTAATATGAGCGATGTGCTCTTTAAAGGTTAGATGTTTGTCTATTATGATGCCGAGGAATTTACTTGAGTTGGTTTCTTCGATTTCACCTTCGCCAATTTGAATGCGTGGGAGAGATATATTTTTCTTGTATGAGAATGTAATATATTTTGTTTTATCGATACTAAGGCTTATTTTATTAGCTTTAAGCCACAATGAAACCTTATGAAGTTCATTATTTATACGCTCCGCCATCCTAGCGGGATTTTAGTCTGGAAGGACCGCAGAAAGGGTACTGTCATCGGCAAAAAGTATGAATTTGAAGAATGATGTAGATTTAATGATATCATTGATAAAAATTAGAAATAGGAGAGGCCCAAGGACAGATCCTTGTGGAACCCCATGGCTAATTGTCTGTGGGTCTGATTTTGCGTCGTCAATGACAACGTATTGTTTCCGATTTGCTAAGTATGATCTAAACCAATCATGGGCAGTCCCTCGAATGCCATAACAATGTAGTTTCGAGAGTAATACGTTATGGTCCACACAATCGAATGCTTTTCGAAAGTCAAGAAATACGGAGAAAACAAGCTTTCCTTCATCTATATTAGAATAAAGGTATTGCAAATGATTTAATACAGCTTGTGTCGTAGATTTCTTAGAACGAAAACCGTATTGTTTGTCGTAGAGGAAAGATTTTTGTTCAAAATACGAATACACTTTTTTATACACAATTTTCTCGAATATTTTGCTAATAATTGGTAGTACAGAGATAGGTCTATAATTGTTAACGCAGTTTTTATCACCATTTTTGAAAATAGGGGTGACTCTCGCAATTTACCTTGATACCTTGAGAAAGGGATTGGTTGATAATATAAGATATGCACGGTGCTATTATATCAGCTATAGCCTTAAGAACTTTAGCCGAAAAATTTTTCAATCCACTTGATTTATTTTTCAAGTTGTTTATGCACGTAATTACATCGGAGGGATTAGTTGGCGTGAAAAAGAAAGAGTTAGGTTCACGGACATGGTCCATGTATTGCAAGTGGTCTCTGGGTTCACTGAAGACACTATCGGCTATATTTTTTCCTATGTTTATAAAAAAGTTGTTAAACACAGTTGCAAAATCTTTTTTCTCGTGGCATTTTACATTTTCGTGAACGACGGACTTAATTGTTTTCGTAGTATTATTATTCGGTTTATAGCATGAATTAAGCAGGCGCCAAGTTTTTTTAATATCAGTTTTGTATTCAGTAAATTTGCGCGTGAAGTAGTCTCGTTTTGAGGTTCGTATTTGATTTGTCACATGATTCCTGAATCTGTTATACGTTACTTTAGATATTCGCCCTTCGTATAGTAAGGCTAGGTACGCTTGACGTTTCTTTATATTGATCACGATATCTTCAGTAATCCAGGGCTTTTGTCCATTTTTCGGCGTAATTGTGCGGGTGATTATTGGACAGCACTGGTTATATGCGGTCGTTATAATTTCAGTTAAATTTAGTATTGCTTCATCAATGTTAATCGCATTATTGTCCCGTTCATAGACGTCTAATGATGGCATTAATTCTTCTAGAACAGTTCGCATTGTTCCCAAGTTGTATTCGTTTACACAACGAAATGAATAAGTTTCAGCCTGTGGACTGGAGCAAGGATTATAGACATTTTTCTTGATGAGAAACACCGGGAAATGGTCAGATAAGTCAGAAATTATTATTCCGGTAAGAAAATCAGTCGGATCTAACATAAAAATATTATCGAGTAACGTAGCCGATTCAGAAGCAACACGTGTAGGTTTCGTGATGATTGGAAGGAAGGAGCTAGACTGAAAAACATTTATGAAGTTTGAGATTTGCTCACAGCTATCATATTGTAGAAGATCGTAGTTGAAATCCCCGCAGATTATTATGTCATTATATAGAGACTTGTTGAACTGAGATATAATGCTTTGAAGCTCGTTCAGGAAAGAGACGTTACAAGCTGTTGGGGGTCTATATACTGTCCCAAGCATAATCCGTTTACCATTTTTCGTTAGTTCTATAAATAAGGTCTCAATATGTTCACGATTCATAGTTGCACTTAAAATGACTTTTGAAGATATGTTTAGATATGTACGTACTGATGCCACCACCACGTTTGTTACTACGGAGTGAATGATGGCTATAATAGTTTTGAATTTGAATCAGGTCTTTAGATGAGTCGTCTAGCCAACTTTCGGTGAAACTGAGAACATCAAAATTGCTGTTCAGCTCAGTGATAGTGCAAGATATTTCATCTATTATCGGATAAATGGATCTACAGTTCCAACATAATAGAGAAAAATCGTTACAGGTGTTCCTCATCGATTCATTGAATTTTTTAATATTTAGGTATTTACAGTTTCCAGTTTCATTTAGGTTTGGGCATTTGAAGGCATTTGAAAATCCAACGTACAAGGTGATATGTATCAGGCTTGATTGGAAATAAAGCACCCGTAGATGCCTTCATTATTAAAAAAGAATGTCAGACGATTGAGCCGGTGCCTCTTGAGGCGAAGCGTGGGAACAATGGTTGAGCGTCGGGCGAGGGTTCTCGAAAGGGGAAGGCCGCAACACACGGACCAATCAAGAGCTCGCGTAGGGATCACGTGAGTGAATGAGTCGAGCGCGCACCAATGAGAGTGCAAGACTTCAGAACCGGCAAGCGTCCAACGAATCAAAATTGAGATACTTTCTCTGTAGCTTGGAAAAGTCGAGATCCTTCTGGAAGGAAGGAAGCGTAAGACATAAAAGAAGAGGTTGAGAGGAATCGAGGGGTTATTTTCTCTCGGACACGTAAAAAGAGAGACGCACAAAAGTGAGTGCGGCATCAGGGTACCGGCTAGACGCCGGGTCTCCTCGGTTTAGTAACTATTCAAGATGATCACTACATAGAAAAGCGCCGCTGACGTTTATCTCCTGCAAAGAATGACGAAATTTACAAAAACCCAACTGTGCAAGTGGATGCTAATAATTTCTATGAAAGAGCAAGAATTCAACGGGCATCGAGCGACGACCAGCAGTCGGCGAGGAGTAAACTTGCAACGAAGAACGCTCAAAGAACAGCAGCTACGCGGTGATAATCTCCGAGTGCAAATGGGTCTACGCTTCTACCGAAGGTGTTAAAAAGTCTTTACGTCAACTCCAAACTCACAAGAAGCTGCCCGGTAACGAAGCGAATGTGCGGAAGGCGACATGACACCGGCAACATCAAGATGGCGACGAGAGAAAGATCCGCCGCAGCCGCTGTAGCACGGGGCAGCGGAGATTCTGCACACCAGCAACGGCCACAGCGAATAGGCAGTGAATCAATAGTGAATTGACAGAAAATATCGAGTCGTGAATCCTTTTGTGGTAGTAAGAGCTCTAAATTGGTGATGGGGGTTCAGGTTAAAATACAAGAAGCACATGGAACAGTGCGTTCACAATGGCGCGCTGTATTTAAAATGCAATTGGTGTCATGTGTTAAATTTATTAGGGTGATGGATTCATGTTGTGCGTAATGCGAAGTGTTCTCCTCATTTTTGAATACCTTGTGGTGAGCAAGGCTTTGATATTATATATTAAATTTTTGCTCCATTTATTTCATGCTTATGGTGACCAAGGAGCTTTAATGGAATGGAGGCGGCATCGCCATCTTTTGCCAGTCAAGCGCGTGAAGCCACTTTTGCCGACCCAAGCCCCGCCCACCCGGCATTGGGTCCCAGTGTGGAGGTGGTGTTGCAGTGGAGGGGTAGCACCACCTCCATCATCAGCGACTGAAGACCGCGCTGTTAAATGACAGAATTGCGCTACTCTGTGTTATACGTTTTTTTCTTAGGCATAAATTTCAATTGCGTCCTTGAAACGCGTCATATTGAAAAAAACTCGTACTTGACCGCAGCTTGGATAAGCGGCGCCCTACCACGCTGAGTGTCTGACACGCACTGAGCCCCATCTTCGTGTGTGTGCCCGTATACCCTACAGCTACCGAAAATTGGCTTCACTTTAGAGCGCTGATGCCGCCTCCATTCCATTAAAGCTCCTTGATGGTGACCCATTCATTGCGACACGAAGCGTACGCAAAGTACGATTTGTGTCAGTTGTCTGTCTATGCAGCCAAGGCGTGGCTTTCTCATTGTGCCGGATGGAATTTTCATGTCGTTAAGATCATGAGCATCTTGCAATAGTGCACTGGTGAGCATTTTCATTATTTCGTTCAAATATTTCCCTGTGCTTTTATCCACGTATTCTTTAGAAAAATAAAACCTATTTTAATCTTTCAATATTATTTTTTTATTTTCCATGCTTGTTATGTGGGTAGCACGCGAACATAAAGGTGTAATATTATTGATTATGTGCGGAGGTTGAGAGTCCTCCTAGCGTACATGATTAAACCCTTTCTCGTATCGCGAAAATACCGGATAAATTATTTAAATCGTACTTATGACTGAATATTGATCTGTTCGCATTCTAATAAACAAAAATAATGTACATTTGCAGTATTTCTTATGTGAATATTAAATAAAAGTGAAAATCCTTTGTAAATGGCTCTGACAGAACGATAAGATGAAGGTATTATGATATGCGTGTAACAAAATAAATAATTTTTCCCCCATCGTTATGAATACTACAAAATAAGTTCCCTTAAATCAGGTGCTAGCCATACAAATCAGGTGGTATCCCCTGCCAAATAATAGATTTATTGCAAGAAACGTTCCAATTAAACTGGTTACGAAGCGTATATTATTAATTTTTTTCTTAACACCATTCTCATATAAACTAATATAGTGTTGCTGCAATAACATATTTGGGCGACTTGCTTCTTAAATCTCTGCTCTTGTATTCGTCACTTTGCACATTCCACAGAGCATGCTGCTCACGAAAACAGTTAATTTATTATTGAAACCAGGTCGAGACCATTTGATACGGGAGAGCGATTACATCCATCCTTACCAGACGCCGGGTGGGAAGACTCTGAAGGCTTGTTTACACGATCATTGAGTGCGCTCGTGAGCAGTGAAGAGAGGCGCAAGCCCCGCCCACTTGCTTTCACTTCGGGCGCATTTACTGCTAAATGACAATGCGGACAATGCTCGTTTTCATAGCATTGGCCAGAGCTTTTCAGTATCATTACAGATGCACTGTCATTGAGCAAGTAAATGAGCCTGAAGCGACAGCAAGTGGGCGGGGCTAGCGCCTCTCATCACTGCTCACGCGCGCACTCAATGATCGTGTAAACAGGCCTTGACGTGCAAATAAAAGCAAAGCAGTAGTCAAACCCGCCAGTCAATGAGTGCCGAGAAGAGAGCGAAAAGAGCACGCAGGCTCAAATATGGTGTTGCGGAGCCGTGACTGTGAGTGTGACTGACGAAAAAACTAATCGTGTGAAAGCTCCTTTAAGGCCTGTTGACACGATCAGTGAGTGAGCGCTTCAGCACTGAAGAAGGCTAAAACCCCACCCATTTTCCCTCGTTTCAGACTGAATGGCTCACTAAAAGACAGTGCAGACCATGATAATCTTCATCGAGCTACCCAACCCAAGGCTTATCAGTGCCATTTCAGTCGCCGAACGAGAAGGGTGTACAGTCTCTGCTCCTTCCCTACGCTTTCTTTTGGAAAATTGTCCTGTAGCTGCTTAAAAATAATTTTTTTGAAACCAGCGCTTTGCCCACATTTTCCTCTTTCATTTTTGTTTCTTCTTTATAGCCGCGACAACTGTTATAGAGAGTGAAAGCGCCATTGCTTGTCGCCGAACCACTATCGTACATCCTATCTCTACCGCTTCAAGAAGCAGACTGAGGATTTTACTAGAGCAGCGCTGCGCCACTGCTGCAAGTGCAGAATGACCGTTAGACACTCGGACTCGACCAAGTACGTTACTGAGCTCGTGGTGAAGCGCTCACCCCCTGATCATGTCAACAGGCCTATAGACCGCACCAGCACTGACCAGAAAATCTACAGTTTTTGCCCAGCGTTTCACTGCCTTCCAACCCCAATCCGCAGTTGCCTATCACCAGCGGCATATAGTGGTGACCAGTAAGCGGCTGCTGAAGAAGATGATAAGAAATTTTCAAGAAGTAAGAAGATTTTGTGAAGATTTTGGTGAAGAGCATCTAATGAAGATAAGTATTGCGACATCTAAGCAGAAGATTATGACAGCAGAGAAAAAGAAAAATGCACGCAGCGAATTAAGGGAGAGCCACAGGAACGTCCTCCGTTTCGTCGTCCGAGTTTCCTACGAACAATTTCGAAGAAACCCTTCTAAGCTGCATCTGAGGTTACGGGAAGGCGTGTAGAAGGAAGGCTTGTACTAATCAGTACATTTTGAGCCCACGTTGCCGTATTTGATGCCGGTGAACATTTAAATATTGTTATCACCGTCACATGCAACCACAGAAGAACATACGAAAAAGATCAGTGTGAACAACAGTGTCGGTCTATAGTGTGAACAACAAAGTTTGTCTACAGCGTGGGCAACGTCGGCAGCGGGCGTCTACAGTGAAGCGGCGAGTGCCCGCAAAGCTTAAGACACTAAATTACGTAAGAATCTCCAGATAGTCAGTTATTTTGTCAGAAGTTATTTTTTGTAAGTGCGTAGAGCACGGCGGTCAGCTGATCTGCAGTAGTAATGCACTCAGTCTCAACCTCTGAGGCTCAAGCTCTCAGTGAAGATTGATTTATTTGCGCTAGTTTAGAGATTGATTTGATTTATTCGTAGGTTTAGAGCCCTGCAACGAGCTCAAAAGAAAGTGCAGTGGTTTTTATGTTTCTTTAGGGAATGTATTGGAAGTAATTTCGTATTTGATTACTATTTGTGTGTTTTATGAAGCGCTATATCTTGAAGTTACGTTGTTTAGGAGTATTGAAATTGAGCTGTAATTTAATATCTGTTGCACTCTATGTCGGATTCTGAGTCAGGTAGTGAGTACATTCGTTCGACAACGACAAAGACTGCTCGTGGCGGTGTGACAGTGCCTAGATTTTGAACTAACAATGAGCTTTAGGTTCACTGGAGTGTAACGAGGCTCGAGCTGAGAACTCGATACAACCTCCAAAGAATTTTAGAACCAAGACGAGACATCCTCCTTACTGTTCCCTGTGTCATCGTTCAGGACACGTGAATACTACTCGTAACCGGCAAAGGGGTCAGAGCAAACCGAGCTGAGCAAGTAAGACCTGCTGTGTGTGTGGACAAGAAGGACATTTTGCTCGCGAATGCAAGGTAAATTTAAACCGGAACGGCAATAGCCGCGCTCGGCGCGAGGCGCACTATGCTAAAGCCCCTGAGAACAGTACAGTAAATTCTGACGGTGCTACTGGTGTTGATGGGGTGTGTTTAACTGTTTTGCCCAAGGCTCCACCCAAAACCCTTGTAAATCGAAACGTAGCATTTACGAATCCAGATACTGCAGCTGAATTGACCAAGTTTGTAGATCCTTTGTTTCATTGCAAAAACAAATTCGCTTTGTTGAAAGAACAATAACTGACCGATAGGATAACACCAGAAAAATCAGCCGAGGCTTGTTTAGCAACTACGATAATGACGCCGGGACGTCTGAGAAACGAAGGTGATAGACTTATTTCTATAGGAAATCAAAAAAGCCTGCAATTATTTAGAAAAACAACGATCAGTTCTTAAATGCTCTAATCGACAGTGTCAGCGATAAGTGTTTAATTAGTTACCGTAACATAACGTGCCTGAACGAGAAATTGAAACCTAGCAATTTGAGCATCAGAGGAATTAATTCTAAGAGTATTGTCACGGGAGAAATTGATCTGTCGATTATCTTGCCTAACAATAAGATACTGAATACTAACGCTTCGATTATTAAAGACGGTCAATTTAAGTACGATGCAATTCTAGGACGGGACGTTCTTCAGAATGCAGTTATCGATTACAAAGAGTTATATGACGTTAGAAGAAGTAAAGGTTTCTTTTCATGATGTGCAGGATATGCACGCTCTAAGTAAGAAAGAAATAGTAATGAATATCGTGAGCAATACAGATTGCCTAATGTCGAAGGTCGTTGCCCAGAGCATGCACAAGAAGCAATACTTAAAGAAGCCATGGAGTACCGCAAGGGTCGGTCCTTGGGCCTCTTCTCTTTTTGATCTTTATCAACGATATTGTTAAATCTACTTTATTCTTCAAATTCACACTTTTTGCCGACGACAGCAAGGTCTCGGAGGCACTTCCAAGGGAAAATTCAATTTTAATTGCAGGAAGTATAAATAATGAGCTGCAAAATGTTTCAATGCGGTTTAAAGCCATTAAAATATGCCTCAGTATCGATAAGACAAAATACATTATTTTCTCATACAAGAGAAATATGTCTCTTCAAAACAATAATATTAGTGACGGTGAAATTGACGAAACCAACTCCTGTGCATTTCTGGGCGTTATATTAGATAAAAATATGACTTTTAAAGAGCATATTGCACATATCATTACTAAATTATCAAAATCCGTTGGAATCCTTCATAAAGTAAAAAATATATTGCCGAAGGAAGCTTCAAAAATACTTTATCGAACGCTCATTTCACCATATCTACAATACGGGATAGAAGCTTGAGACGGAACTGATAAAAATAGACCCAATCTGCTCTTTGGATTGCAAAAAAGAGCCATTCGAGCGGCACTGAAATTAGAATTTAATGCTCACACAAATTATATTATTCATTCAAAAGCTTGAAAATACTTAAGTTTTTTGATCTCTTTAACCTCTCCATATATAATTTCATGTATAAAACACTAACTAAAGATTGCGACAGAGAACTCAAGCAATTATTAACTGCTCAAACTGGTCACCTGGTCTTTGAAGTTCCTTGTCTTCGTCTCACCTCGTCTTCGAAGTTCACCTCCCGCTCGTTCGAGCCATATCTGCAGTTGTTGATGTTGATCGTCAAGTTGCCTCTTACCGGCTCTCCGAAAGTGTACCTTAACAATAATTAAAATAGCTTTAATTTTTTTGAATTGTGAAGAAAATTCACCAATAATTGGAGTAATATGGAAAATTTAAACTGGAAATTGAAATTTTTTCGTTAGTTGTCAGACAACTCCTAAAAGTTAGATGAAATTCTCGAAGAAACTTCATTAGATTGAGAATCTGAACGAATTGATAGTTTTCACATCAGTTATTAAAAAACGACTTACTGATCGATTCATACGCGTTACTCTCTTTGAAGGAAGTTAAAATTCATATAATAATCCGCTTATAACTATCAACTCGTTTCTCTCTCTTTGTATGTGTGGCACACTCTTCATCAATCGATACAAAGATCATTGCGATATCTTTGCTACAGCGTGATGATAAACTTACACTCCTGAAGATTATTTACTTTACCAACATAGGAAGTTAAATTTGCCATTTTAAATTCGGTTAAAAGAAGTTGAACTGTTTTACCCGTTTTGCACATTTAAAACAATGGAGCAGAGTAGAAAAGAGCAAAGAGAAGAAGCAAGCGAGCGACAGAGAAGCAGGCGACAGCGCTTTAAAAACCAATGATGGTACTTTTGTACCATCTATATTGGAAATAAACTGTTTTTTTTACGAGAACACGAAAGTCTAGAAGCCTGTGAAAGAAGCAGATTACCAATGCAAAAGAGGAGGATTAACATGAGTCAGGAGGAACGAGAATTTCATCTTCAAACCTTGAGAAATAAAGACCAAGAGAGGCTAAATGACAAGAATCAAATTGAGAGACAGCATTTCTTGGGAGACATGAAAACCAGACCCCCAGAAAAGAAGATATGTGAAATAAAGTGAATTAGGCAGAGAGACAGCAATTTTTAGAAAACATGAGACACAAGGACCAGACACGAAAAAGAAGTAATAGTTTAGGTTTTGGCTAAATTAACACGTTGCTTCCAATACGACCCATCGACAGGTCCTGCTTAATTTAGTTCTTCAAGCTGTGAAACGACCTATCGACGAGTCGTTTGAAATTTTCTAACAATCTTGCAAAATTGATTGGATAAAATGAACCTAGTAAATGTAGGTATTTATAAAATCGCTAACAACTATTAACTTTAAATATGAGTTGAGTATTGAACTTCTGTTTAACCCTTCGTGGTCAACGTGGTAAGTATGTAGAACACATTAGGCTTGGTTATAGTGTGATAAATTAGGGTAGGATACGTTACAATAGACTGTTAGGTGAGGCGCTTTCATATTAGAACATTATTTTCGAATAGGTTAGGCTAAGGTTGGTTTGGTTAGACTAGGATAGGCTACGTCAAGTTAGCATAGGTTAGGCTAAGTTAGGTTAGAATAGGTTAGGTTACGATAGAACAGGTTAGGATGGGCCAAGGCAGAATAGGTTAGAATAGGTTAGGTTACGATAGAACAGGTTAGGATGGGCCAAGGCAGAATAGGTTAGGTTTGGTTAGGATAGATAGGTTAGGCTAGGTTAGGTTAAGATAGGTTAGGTTAAGATAGGTTAGGTTAAGATAGGTTATGTTGACAGAATTTTTCACGGGTTCACGTACTTACCGATTACCTTGTCCGTGGAATTTCCACGAGCTGTGCAAGTCCAGATAATTCTAGCTATCGGTTCTTCAAGTTTCATTTTTTTTCATTTGTCGTGACCCTCTTTATTTTATCTCGCTGAGGTCACGGTCTTCATTTTTCTCTGCCGTCATTCTTTGTTGCGATGCATGATATTTTTCCATGTTATATTATTAGTCGTGACATCAAGATTATTCGTCACTATTCATATATTTTCTACTTGGTAATATCAAGGTAGCTGTCACCAATTCAGATCTTTATCTGAATGAATATTTAATTCAATCTTCGGTAAACGTTACGAGCGGCTTAAGGCCATAAATTAATCGTGCATTTTAGCCGTGTTTCCCGGCTTCAAACATTATTACTTTCCTTCTGAATCATCATGTCCTCTCCTCCTATTTATCTGAGGGTTATTAAAGACACAGGAAATATCAAAGAAATTGACTATTGAACAAAGGGGATTATCAAGACATTAATCATCGAAAGTACGCACGCTAATTGAATGCACGCGATCTGCGCATTCACATCCTAATATACTTAGAAGCGTGAGAGGGAACTGGGATTTGACATGAAATCAGAGGGAAACTTATCTTGAGATTTGGAGATCGGTCTCGCAGTCAGAGCGATGTATGGCAGGTACGCCGGAGCGGCAACCGCCATGTTCGGTTGTGGGTGGGCCGGCAAGGTTGACGGTTGTGATCACGTCGCCACGGATTTTGAGTATAATATGTTCACAAATGGATGCCACGAAGATACTTGAGTCGTTTTAGTATCTTTCCAATGATTCGTATCATTATAAGAGGCGAGGCCCCGGCCCAACTGGGCCTAGGAAGGCGGACAAATTCGTATGCGACTGCTTATGATGGTAACCTCGCCTAGACTGCCCTTCTCTCCCTCAGGCAACCGCGTCTGGCGTCCCCTTGAGGCGCCAAGTTTGAATAACAACCTAACAAGGTTACCAATAAGAACGTGATATATCCCTACTATCGAATAGAAAACATACATCATTAACCTTACCCTCATTACTATATAAAAATCCCCACAAAACAATGTTAAACATATGAATTAAAGCAAATGAAGACATCCGTTGAGGTTCTTAGCATCTTCCGTTAGCGTCTTCGTTCGTAACGCGTATCGACGACGTCTGGGCGTTGTTCCTGACGAGTCGACTGTTCTTGAATTTAATGTTGCAATGCTTCCTCGCAGAAATCAGGCTTAATATTTGGTCTTTTGAATCATTTATGAATAAGTCGTTGGCCGGACGATTATTCAGATCCTTAGCGATATTCCTTACACAGTTATGCGGAGAAGCATGACATCCCCCGTGGCCGAACAAATCACAAGCTCCTGCTTGTGCTCGAAAGGCTTATCTTCGACGTTGCTCATCACGTGCAGCCGACGCCTTAATGCGTGGATCATGGGAAGAGTCAAGATGCTTACAACTGGAGTTTGCTCCTCTGGCGAGCGCTGATTCAGAGTCGTCAAATAAAGGAGTCATTATAGTTGTCCTATGGGCAGAACCGTGTCCTATAGATGACACCGACTTCTCCCTCCGTTGCGTGGATCACTGCAGTAATCCTTGAGAGTGAAAACCCTCGGAAGTGTAGCGAACACTTCCAAATACACCCAAGTCGTATAATCCTGGGCTGCATGACTTGCTCCACCACTTTGCAGAAGTCTTATAGAGATCTCCGAAAAATATTCCGTGTGTAGTCGGTCGAAGTGGACTACTGTCTCGTGGAGTTCATTATCTTTTTTGGGGTTGCGTAGGACTCGCTGCCTTTATGCTGAGATCTTTGAGTTGATACGTTGATTTTCATCCGGGCCTCCGTATTATTTTCATCGTCGTTGATTACATCTGAAGCCGTCGTCGTCGAATCCATCCGAAGTCCGAAGTCGTGATTGAAATCCCTATGTTGAGCTGTCCTTTAAATTTTAAATGCCCGTCGTTTTCTATTCACCGTGCCTCAGTAGAAAATTAGCCGCGGTCGTCGACCCAGTCCGCTGATAAGAAATTTTCTTCGCGTACTCGTTTTCTACGAGTCGGTGTGCGAGCTCTGGTCTGCCGCTGCGTGTCGTGCCTCAAGCGTCGAGGTAGATGGTGGGGTAGGGAGCGGGGTGCAGCGTGCGTTCGTGTGTGCGCGGCCAACCCGTAGTAGTGATGCCGTCCGAGCAGGGCGACTGTGATGCGTCTGTGGTGGAGTCGCTCACCACTCTTGATGACTGGCGAGTGATGGTGCGCCGGCGCAAGCGTTCAGCCGCGCTCAGCTGATGTCATCCACCACTCCTGAAAGGTCAATCCCATTAAGTGTTTGTTCTGATGTTCTTCTTTAATTTTTCCCCAGCCTCCCTCTACATCACATCAATCAAGCCTTCCCTCTCAAACTCCCAAGTATTTACAAAAAGACTTAAGCATCCTACGTTTGAATTTTACGTTATTATAAGCAAATTACGAATAGAACATAAGGTTCAAAAAAATTATTTAAGTATAGATCGCAAAGTTTAAAATTAATTACATCCTACGAGTACACACACATTTACGGAATTATCGAAATACATGAAAGTGAAACAAATTGAACTATTTTCCCCACACAGAAATATTAATTACAAAAATTATACATATTATTTAAATTTGACCAACTCGACGCAATAAAATTCATAGTTATGTTCAGGACCAGTAGAACATGTATGCGCAAACATATTAATATGAGATCGTCGAGATTGAATAAACCCGTTTGAAACAAATCATTACCCTTATGAAGTTTCAGATTTCTGAATTACCAATTCACTGTATTATTCAGATGGATTATGGATTATCGTGACTTCACAGCTGTTTCCATGTTATTAATCCATATCGCTCATAGCTAGAATCATTATGTGACGTACCTCGCAGGTAACTAATTATTTTAAGAGTAATAGTAAATCTAATTCTTTAGATTATTCGCCAAAATGAAATTGTTCCGAAGAATCGTGATTAAATTTTGAAACCTTAACTAACTAGTAACTCTAATAGCAGACAAACGCCTCTGGTTTACATTCATTCTAGTTGAAACTGTGCCATTTGGTATTTAAATTGAATCTATTGTATTTAAATATTAAATTTAAATTTGTTAAAGAATGCTATCTCCGGAAATTGGAATAAAATTATCTATAAGCTGGTTTTGATCATTAGTATTTAAATTTTGAATAAAAATTCACATGATATTGACATAATTATGCCGTGGTATCCGCAGGACTTTGTTTGATGAACGTCGAATTAGGAATTTTACACGCAGTAATGATGAAATAATTAAATTTTTACGTTCTCACATGTAATTAAATTTATTTTTCATTGGAAAAACGTAAATATTACATGCCTAAACTAAGAAAATCGTGATTCACAACATTTATCGTTCGCGTTATTGAAGTTTAGAATCATGGAAAGCTCTAGCGTGTGGCATTTGTGGCAGTTCGTACGCGGGTACGTGGGCTTTGTTTATGTATCACATGCCATTGGCGTGGGGAAGCGAGCGGCTGCTGCGGTAAGCCAGCCCTACCCAAGGACTTAGGAATGTTCGATCTTAACATTCGTCTCCAACGTAGCATGTTGTTACATTTCAGTTTTTACATTACAGTTTTAACGTTGGGTAGTGCAGAAAATGTTACATACATGGTAGTTAAATTTAATTGATGAAGGGATACGTTGCACATCCGTACCTATTATGAGTCTATCGACAACATTGAAATATGAAACATTAATACAACATTACTTTATCGTTCCAAATGACATTCTGCAAATAAGTATTCATTAGGAAGAGAGAGACGAGATGATTCAGATAAAGAAATTATTTTTAGTCGGCCAAATATCAATTTTTAAATTTGAATGTTTGAATGCACGTATATATTTTTATTCGGAGGTATGAGTTCGGTAGGCATGAGATTCTACAGTAAAATTTACATTTAAAGCAAAACTCAAATCCCACCGCTCAGCCCCCATTTGTCGTGACCCTCTTTATTTTATCTCGCTGAGGTCACGGTCTTCATTTTTCTCTGCCGTCATTCTTTGTTGCGATGCATGATATTTTTCCATGTTATATTATTAGTCGTGACATCAAGATTATTCGTCACTATTCATATATTTTCTACTTGGTAATATCATGGTAGCTGCCACCAATTCAGATCTTTATCTGAATGAATATTTAATTCAATCTTCGGTAAACGTTACGAGCGGCTTAAGGCCATAAATTAATCGTGCATTTTAGCCGTGTTTCCTGGCTTCAAACATTATTACTTTCCTTCTGAATCATCATGTCCTCTCCTCCTATTTATCTGAGGGTTATTAAAGACACAGGAAATATCAAAGAAATTCACTATTGAACAAAGGGGATTATCAAGACATTAATCATCGAAAGTACGCACGCTAATTGAATGCACGCGATCTGCGCATTCACATCCTAATATACTTAGAAGCGTGAGAGGGAACTGGGATTTGACATGAAATCAGAGGGAAACTTATCTTGAGATTTGGAGATCGGTCTCGCAGTCAGAGCGATGTATGGCAGGTACGCCGGAGCGGCAACCGCCATGTTCGGTTGTGGGTGGGCCGGCAAGGTTGACGGTTGTGATCACGTCGCCACGGATTTTGAGTATAATATGTTCACAAATGGATGTCACGAAGATACTTGAGTCGTTTTAGTATCTTTCCAATGATTCGTATCATTATAAGAGGCGAGGCCCCGGCCCAACTGGGCCTAGGAAGGCGGACAAATTCGTATGCGACTGCTTATGATGGTAACCTCGCCTAGACTGCCCTTCTCTCCCTCAGGCAACCGCGTCTGGCGTCCCCTTGAGGCGCCAAGTTTGAATAACAACCTAACAAGGTTACCAATAAGAACGTGATATATCCCTACTATCGAATAGAAAACATACATCATTAACCTTACCCTCATTACTATATAAAAATCCCCACAAAACAATGTTAAACATATGAATTAAAGCAAATGAAGACATCCGTTGAGGTTCTTAGCATCTTCCGTTAGCGTCGTCTTCGTTCGTAACGCGTATCGACGACGTCTGGGCGTTGTTCCTGAAGAGTCGACTGTTCTTGAATTTAATGTTGCAATGCTTCCTCGCAGAAATCAGGCTTAATATTTGGTCTTTTGAATCATTTATGAATAAGTCGTTGGCCGGACGATTATTCAGATCCTTAGCGATATTCCTTACACAGTTATGCGGAGAAGCATGACACATTCACCGGTTTGATTACTAGAGATAAAGTACTTACTGAGCACAGACTTCCAACTCCAGAGCTTCGTCAGACGCCAAAACATAACCAGGTGCTGTGAATGTTATTTCAAACCTCGGCAGGACGTATTCCTCTACCAAGAACTGTTTCGTTTCTGCATCATTCTTTGAAAATGTGATGTGCGATGCAAAAATCGTGTAGATACCCTGAAAATCCAAGTTTAAAGCATTTTTAAAATTACGAAAAGAAGTTATGATAGACCAAATATGTGAAACGTGAAATCAGTATTGCATGCTAACTTTGTGCATTTTTAGTTTTATTCGAAAAAATTTACATTTTTAGAACGACACTATTCATTTTAAGGGTAAGATAATGTAAGGTACTTGCAAAAAGTCGGGCATGAATAATTATACGTTTCAATTTTATTTGATTAGCTATTTAAATCATTCGAAAAGCATAGAACTAATCCACAAGAAATGAAAAACTCTTCTGGACATAAAGTTAGAGAAAATAAATTTAGTCGCGTTTAGTCAATTCAGACGCAAGAGTTCACCGTCTACATCGGCGATCAGTTTTAATTAAGGAAGCAGTAGGTCTCAAGGAAAATCGATGTAAAAACATTTACTCGGAATCAAGGAGAGATAGTTTACTGAACTGTTACCCTAGTGAAGATCCAATCCCGAGAAAGAGTTAGAATGAACACTCGCCCTGATATGAGTACATCAGTTCTATAATGAAAAAACTAAGTATGAACTATCGCAGCTGAATGCTCAAACCTAAATAAATTGGAGTTGAAACACCTGAGCGCCAGCTCATTACAGGGGACCCTCGCCATACGACATTAATCTGTTCCGGAGTTGGGATCGTACAGTGAAATCGTCGTATTGCCGTAGGCAATAGAAACCTATGGCAATTAGGTAATGCGTGCAAAACCCCAGGTAAAAACATCAAAATATTATTTACATATTAAAAATTAATGAGAAAATAGCATAGTAAGTACTACTTAGATATTATATACATGTACATAATTAAATAACATTATAAATATATTACATATCCTACCTAAGATATGATTATTATTATTATTATTATTAGTAGTAGTAGTAGTAGTAGTGACTCCAATAGACACGATAGTACATCAATAGCAATAGTGCTGACATCAATAGTAATTAGCAATACGTAGATCAATTGCACTTGTGATACATCACTAATATATAAGCAAATAGGCACTCACCTCTTGGATATCTCTAAGCTATGAATAGGCTCAATTTAATATACATGTGGCCAGTGGGAGAAGAGCGGAGATAGGTTAGAGTTATAGAATAGGGTAGAATAGAATTAGTAGTAGGTAGTTAGAAAGGCTTAGTATAGTACTAACCACACGTTGCTAGTACATACACACGCAGCTCTACATTAAATTTTACTGTTTAGATGGCTGCGACCAATAGAGAACTGCCTGCGATCTTGCCGTCTCGAGCGTTGCCAACTTTTGGTCTCTCTAACTAGAACTTACATTACTCGCTATATTACAAAATAGAAAATATTTAAAGAAAAACGATCACAAGTCTTTACGAAACATATGCTAGATTCTGTACTGAGCGAGCGATGAACAACGAGAGAGAGGCAGCATCTCTCTCAGGAATTGTGGGAGAGATTTTGGCCAATAGCATATCGGCATCTTAGTGATGCCGTGACGCTGACCAATAGCAGGCCTTCATTTTAGTGACGTATGCAGTGACGCATATAGTGACGAATGAGAGCGGTGTGAGGCGAGTGACTCGCAGGCACACGTCGCATCGTGGAGGGAGTATATATGGAGGGAGCATAGCCGTCTGTGAAGAGAACCAGTTTTTGAGGTTTCTCTTATGTCTGTGGTAACCAATAGCCGTCTCGCGAGTGTGACGTCAGCACGGAAGCCAGTTACCTACTAACTACGCTAGAGTGCGCACACGCTCGCTGAATGTTCTTCCAGCTGTTTAGTTAATCATTTAAACAATTTATTTACCACAAGGGATACAGAGGTAGAATGTTTCTTAAGTCTAGTACAATGGACAAGTTTGAATATAGCTACCTGTGGGCCCGATAAGTTCAGCGACTTCTGGGGCTCATTCAATCGTTAATGATCAATTTGGGATTCTAAGACTCCGAAAGACAATAAATTCTGTTTCCTCACTTGAGGACACTTAATAATATCAAAATTATTAGCATAGATACATTAAGAGTTGAAAACTATAAAGATTACAGGCCCTTGATTATAACAAATTAGAGCGACTTGCACGCACACCTGACCCTTTGAGATGTGGTGTGGTACTAATCTTGATTTGGAAAATGAGGAGGGGTTGTAGGGAAGGTGGGTGGAGCCAACTTCAGCCAAGCGTCTGTGGTTGGCTCAGAATTGTGACGTGTCGGGCATTGAGAGTGCCCGAGTGTTTCAACTTTTGCAGCCAAATTGAGCCCGATCGGAGTGCGCTATGCTCCCTCCATATTTCCTAGCTCCATGCGTCGTATGACTGTGTCACAGTCATAGAGTCGCTCATCGACCGCCAAGTTTGAATTTTGAAATTTTTTGGCCAAGCGAGAGAAATTGTTGTTGATGCCGTAGTTAGGCGAGAAAAATACCGAAACAAGGGGACGAAAAAACTTCGTATTCAACTTCGTAACGTGAAAAAAAACTCAGCTATGGATGCCGTTCTCCGGGGTCCACTGTACCTAGTTTTATTGCCTTAGTATTTATTTTATTTATTCAGGAATTTAATTTCATTGCCTCAGTGAATTTGTTTTACTGCTTTACAGAAGAAAAAGTTGCTGTGAGATGATTTGGCTCCGCCGAAGTATGTTCATGCAAACAATTCTTATAGTTTAATGGATTTTTTGCTTGATTAGTTGGCTAACACAGACAATACTCCCCTCTCAACAATATGCTAAAAAAAGAGTAAATTCAACATCATTCTTTTTAATGTCATAAAATACTATAAGAGTAACGCAAGTTGCGTCGAGGAAGAAACATATTTCCCTTAGCTCAAGGAAGATACATTTTACGCAGCATGAGCTCTGAGGTCAAGTATCATCGTTATTATTCTAATTTTCAAAATATCTGGTGAATATTTCCCGTCATGTAGTCACTAATATTACTAAATAATATTTTTTTGTCAGAAAGCATTGAAACTTTCGAGAGGCATAGCATGGAATACTTGATAAATGTATGTGTAATACTGGTTTCATTACCTCACGAGCATAAAGATTATATTTAAACCGCGAGTATAAATGAGCTAAATACATTTGTCTGATGGGTGTGAGTAAAAGATCAATGTGAGATAAATAAAAGAAGCCCTGATATCTGTGTCATAGAAATGCTCATTGCTCACTTTCCGATGTTTGGGGAATCACCAGAGACGGAAAATTTTAAAAGTACTTTTGAATGATGTACGTTCTTTATCGAATATTTTTGACGGAAAACTTACTTTAAGAGTTGCATAAGCAACTTGATATACGGAACCTTATTTTTCAAGAATCAAATTTTATATTTGTTTACAACCGACGGCCTTATCTTTACCTCATTCGTCTATCGCCCTACCTGGAAAACACAACTTATGACAGTACCCTACGTGAGTTGCGAGAGTAATTTCAACTTCCATAAATGTAACAATGAACAATGTTAATTATTTACGTACACCTAATCTTGCACTATAGCATTGTATGGCATGTTCATGAAAATTAAAAACGTAAAAGGAAATATTGAAATTATAAAGACATAACGTTCTTCAGCATCAATTATTATCTCTTGTAACTTCCACAGCACTACTAATATAGAAGAAAACTGTTAGAGGGTAAATATTCTCATCATTAAATTTCTGTGGATGAGCTCACTTTGAATAAAATTAAAAATTCTATGGATATATAATACGTGGAAACTAGAAACAAAATACTTCTTCAACCAAGTTTTAGTTCTAGGGATGCGTTATAGAAACAAGATGCATTTTTGATGAAATTGTAGTTCTGAGGATCAATTGTAGAAAAAAGACTCGTTTTCAATCCAATTGTAGTTATATAGGGATGTAGCGCTCACCTCCACAGCTTCATCAAACAGTTGTAAGTCGAGGTGTACGAGACCGCTAGGGTTGGGGGTGAACAACAACCAATTCTTGATGCGAGACCCAGTCGGATCTTCCACGTAAATGGGGAAGTACTACAGGGAGGGGAAATAACATTTTATAAGTGCGGTGGTAAATTTTATTCATTAGCTCATTGGTTGTTAACCATGTTCGAGGGATTGAGCCCCACAAGTTCTATATATCCATTCATCGAACTATTCGTGGTTAGTAAAATAAAATATGCTTTTTTTTCTTCAAAATAAATGTGTATAACTATAAACTCTGTATATAATTACATATATTCATAAGTTTTGAATTCGAAGTACCCCTGAAACTGACTCACTGAACCAGTGGGGCTCGATCGAACCCAGGCTAAATACCCATGACTTCAGCTTTTTTATAATAGATAAAAATTTCCTTTTCCCTTCAAGCTCCCTGTACGCTGGAAGGTAGTATAAGTTACAATCGGAATTACATTCCCTTACGTAATTTGGTTACATTAAAGCCTTTACACAAGTGTATGATTTACATTTTTCAGAACTAAGTCTCGAATGGAACATATTTGATGAGCGAAAAAACTCGAAGCGAATAAAATAACAATTGAAAACTGTAGCTGCCAAATATTTTAACCAAATATCCCAGTGAGAAAAATAATTGACTAAGGAATGTTGGGAGTGAGCTGATATTGATACACTTGTGCTGTTGACATAGCAGTTGACGGCTTGGCATATTCACTTTAGTTTTTATGTAGAGATATAATACACTAAAAATGCCGTTTTGATGAAAATTGTGCAAAGGTTTAGCTAGACAAATATATAAATATATCTATATATATGTCCTAACATAGGGGTAATTACATATACATAAAGTAATACCTTATAAACTCAGAAGTCGAACACAACTCATACATGAAAAGTAATCGATTTCAGAACTGGTCGACTTCCAAAAGAATTTCCCTCATAAGAAATAATAGAAACGCCATTAATGTATTCCAAGCCCACCACAACAGGTATAGTGCAGGTATAGTAAATCCTCGTTTATTCGGAGTGCCTTTTCAAAGATCTTACGGGTTTTGACTTTTTTTTCATTTGTGAAGATCAATGATAATTTTTCCACTTCTTACAACGTCTGAGGTCTTTTCTTGTCAATGAGGTCACCGCTTTAGCAACATTTGCTCCTTTGAGATCTTTCTTCTTCAAAAACGTTGTTACCGGCGACTTAGCAATGCCAAATGAATTTATATACTTCTAATTCCGTCTTCATGTCATTCATCAAACTCAAATCAAATGATACGCAGGAAAAGGTAAATTTCAGACTAAAATCAAATTTATATGATACTACCTGATGGTATTTTAAAATTAAAATTAATTATTAAAAAGATATGAAAAGATTGTCGCCACTCATGAAGCAACCTAAGTTAACTATCCCAGTTCGAAGCTATGTTATAAGGTTTAGATTAGTGACGCAGTCCGATCAGAAGCCTCCTTATTTCTCTTAGTTTCCAATTTATTCCACAATGCTCAAGGTTGATGTCTGTAGTTGTGGAACAAATGCTCGCTACAGCCACACAGAATAACATAAAATTCCACAGCTGCACTGGTCTGATTACATGTCATTGTAATCCCACCACATGTTAACTCTCATGCGACAGTACTTGATTTGTGATCAGATCTTCTCTAATAATAAAAATGAGGAAAGAATGAACTAAAAAATAATTCATTGTAACAGAACTATGTAAAAGGTTTCGTATATGCATTCATTTTTCGAATATTTGTAAAAAGTTTACAATTTATTTAACACAAAACTGCAAAGATTTTACCGAGCCTGTCTGTTTTTTCATGCGAGGGATAATGACCACCATGATTGAAGGATTGCGTTTCTTCGTAAGCAGTTGAAAAATCGTTGAATCGTCGTGATTTTCAGTGCAGAGTATTGCTTCACTCAAAAATGAATCAAAGTAACCTGAAGTGCTCCGCTTTCGCTGATAAAACCACTCACTTTGGAATTGTTAGGACTCGCATTGTGTGAAATTCATGAACCGTTGAACACATCCCTACTTTTATAAGGGTCAACTGTAATTAAAAATATCAAATGTCTGAAATATGTCAAAGGTTTAGGGCTTAGAGAAACTTACGGGCTCTGTCGAGACTTTCATGTTGGGAGTTTCTAGCGTCAGCAATCGGAACTGCACCTTCTGGCCCGGCTGGTGAGGCAAGAATATTGTGACCACATGCAGTACTCAATGTTTCTTCCAAAAATATTAGTTTAAATGGAATCTACCGTTGTCACAGTAAATATTGGTCAATACCCTCTTGTTTATAAGATGATCAAAAGCGAAGATAAATTCCTTGCTCTTTCCTCAAGATGTAACGTTACCCAAGCTTACAATCGCGTTCCTAAATCTGTATTTCTGCCCTTTGATTCAATATGCATGTTCACGCAGTGCATTTGAATCATCGGGTGACTTTGGAAAAACTGTACGGGAAAAATAATGACAAAAGGTTTTATTACAGTAAATAGAATAATAGGTCACTCAAAAAAGTCATACAACTCAGGAGAAAGCTGCTCGCGATTACCAAGCCTCTAGTTTCGCATAACAAATTTCTAAATCGAAGCCCACAAATTGACGAGACAAATCATGCTTAGGAAATATTACTGTAAATTAATGAGTAAATTTTGGTATGTGATCCCCAGATCACAAACCAGATTTTAAATGTTACCACAATTGCAGAGGTGTGAAAAAATTGATGTATAAAGCTTATTTCAGATGTTACGCCTTACCTTATACCTCTCCTTGTCTGTCTGTATGATTATTCGCCTGACTTTATGAGCAGAAATCCTACGCGTCTCGTCAATTTCAACACCTCTGAGAGTGCCGTTGACGCGCACCCCGGCCTCCCTATAGGAGACGAGGCTGTCGGGCGGAAGCAAGGAGACGCACGACAGCTTTGAGCCTGCTCAGCAGCAAAACGAAAGGCTTCAAAATGTTGTATCTTAAAGTCAAAAACTATGCCGAAGAAAAGAGTCTACTCTCAAAGACTGCTGGCAATAAATGCTTAAAAATTATTTTTTGCCTTCATAAAGTCTTTTAAATTACTGGTTAAACTATACAACCTCGAAATAAAGAAAAGGTCTGACCAAATCAGACAACACAATCGAAAATAATGAGGAGTGCAAAAATAACAACACGCCTAGGTTTGATTATTAACAAAAAATGAAACGAAAATTTTCCTCATGAGTGTGGACAAAGACTAACAGGAAATGAGTTATTTGTTTTAAAAAGTGGTAAATTTATCATTATGTAATCATTAAATATTATACAGAAAATTCTCAACCATTATAGCCAGCTTCGTAAATCCTTATATTCTAGTTTACAGAGCATAATTATACCAATGTCGGGAATTTATTTACCCACTCTGGCAGTTGTTCTTCAAAATTTACTGGGATTATAGGCAATGCAAGAGTGAAATGTCACCGCGAGAACTTGCATGCGACATTACTTTTTTACTACCATACGTTGTCTTGCTTCTCTCACGATTGCAGCGAGTCACTTTCTGAAAATGTTATGAAACATAAGCTTAGATAAATAAGAAATAGAATGCTTCAGTTCAAGCAACTGAAGTATAATTAACACTTAGACCATGATGTGAGCCGCCGGTGGTCACGGATGTATTTTTTTAATGCTGCTGACCGACCAGTAGCTACAAGTTCAACTTTTATTAATACTTAATTAAAGCTAAATAAATACACGATTCAGTAAATGTTTATTGTTTCAAAATAGCTTACTACCATTGGCTTCATATATGAGTTGAATATCGAACTTCAGTTTAACCCCCACGGTCACCATGTTAATCGTTGTTACCTTTTGGGGTCTACTAATGAATTATTCTTTTACCAAACTTTGAAGAAATTCTAACGATAATCAAAGAGTAAAAATCGGTAAAACTCACCTGAAGTGGGTCTCAATTGTTCTTGTAGGATGACTTCCTCCATTTCAGGTTCTAAATCAAGTCGGTCGATGACCTCTTGAGGCATGTAAGCGGTGCCTCTTGAATACGAAAACTCGGGAAAGGTTGGATAATCTACCCGAGATTTTGGGACCAAAACTTGAACTGTAATTAAATCGCCCGATGAAGAAAATGGATCTTGGGCAATGCAGAACTGCAGAGGCGTGCCAGCAAACCAGCTCTTCGGCCAAGTTATCACGTAGTTGCTGGCGGTTAAATCAAAATATAATTGTTATTGGGCGTAATTTTTTCATTGTTACATACAGTAAAATTTGTTTTCATCAGTGTACAAGAGATTTAATAAAAATTAACAGAATTTACCCGATCACACCGTAACAAATACTACAGTATTTTTCACGCTAAAGCTGAAAAGAGTTAAAAAGAAATAACTGCGTTACATTAATTGTATTACTAGATGCTTATTATGTTCTGCGTTGAAATAAAAGTGAATTTCCCTTGCCCTTTGTGCTCATAAATGTTTTCGAGGGTTGAAATAGAAATTTAAAAAACAACAGTCTTCTAACCTTCTAACTTCCCTACCCCAGTAACATTCCCGGAAGAAATTCAAGACAAATTGTGTTACACCTCAAATACTTCACAGTGAGATACCTCACACACTCAAATTTGCGCTGTAAAGTGTTTTCCCGTGATTTAATTTCATCAGTTTAATAGCTATTACTAAAACCGTAGATTACACTTATATGGTTAGAAATAATTTTGTGAAATTTTCATTTGTATTCTCATTAGCATTTAAAGTTCATTTTAAATCCATTTCCAGTACATGTTTGAGTCTTACAATCGTAAACGATTTAAATTTTGTAAATGACCTTTGAATTTTTCCATATTTACTTGAAAGATTTTTTGTTCATCGGTTGTAAAATTTAAATACGGTTACCCTTTTGACGTAAAACTTTCATCTCAGGCATGAAATACAAAGTTTACCTGAGGAAAAATACTGCATTTGAAATGCCTCTAATCATAAAAACCGCAGCGCTATTTTCTGTTTGGCCTTATTTTCTCCAAGCTAAATGCAAAAAAGTCAGAATACTCCCAGTGAAGGAACGTTACTGATTTTTCGAAAATATTCGGTGAATATGATGAGCGATTCAGGCTTGCAGGAGACGACACTAGAGTATTGGTTCTTCTGCAATGTCGCTTGCTTCAATCGCTATCTTTGCGACAAGATTAATATCGTTCACCACAGGTGTTTCATTTATCAACGAGCGAAAAATCTAATGAACTCAAGCGTGTAGATCTTGGAGGCAATGCCGCTGGTCCATTACACCCTATCCCATTATTTAGAGTCGTTCAGATATTGGCGAGCATTCATATCGGAATCGGCCGGAGCTCTTTCACACTGGAAACGCATTCCACATAGAATTCTTAGAATCCCATTTTCTAGGAGTTCAGGCCGAATATTCTTCAAAAATGTGACATAAACTCGTTCATTTACGGAAGGCGACATCAAAAATGAACAATACCAACCCTCACATTGACACTGAACCGATGTTGGCGGTTGAATTGATGCACTTCATATGAATAATCCTCTTGCCAGTTGTGCAAGTTGTGTATGTTGAATATTTCATTACATGTGCAAGTGGCTTTGTCAGTAATTAGAACTTTCCTAAAAAATCTTATTGACATGTTTTTACTTCAGGCTTCAATGTGCCAACTTAACGCTTCTACATGAGAATTCCTGAGCCACGTGATGCAGCTCAGGTGCTTCCATGAAAGTATTGAAAGAAAGTATTGATCACGAAAGCATTGGAGCATGTCGTCCACTACAGCATCATGTAATTCTCTGGGTCTACCTCAACCTCCACTGTTCTCGTTGAAACATCCATTTTCAGCGTAAACGACTATTTGTGTTTGTGAACATGTAACGTCCGGGTAAAGTTCGGTTGTGAAAACGATCGAAAACGCTCTTGATGCAACCTAGTAGCGCCTCTAGCATTCCCGTTAGCCTGTCGCTCTATAAGCCACAAGGAAATCCGATGTTTTATTATTTGACAAACGTGCTATTGTGCCAACACTAAATGTCGCAGCGTGAACGTGCGTGAACACTGAGCACTCGAGTTTTGCTAGATTCGAAGGTAACATTGAATCAAAATTTTACATTTCAGGAACATAAAAATGTGATATTCTTGTCACGAAAATTGAATCCTCATGCCTCAGTTTCTTGAAAATTAAGGAGTTTTGAATTATTTGGTATTCGTGGAAAAGGTTGTGTTTTATGTGTCCCTACCTCCTGTTGATGTTTGAATGTCTGTTTTTTTATGCCCTGTTTTCAATGCTTATGCAGTGGCCATTTATGCGAGATGGAATCAGGAATGGCTATAATAGTCGCCGACAATAAGGCCTTAGTTTTGTTTCTCAGTCTAGTTGGGGGAAACATACCTCATAATCTTCAAAAAGAGGTGGAAATGTTTATGAACATCACCATGAAAGTTGTGTGAAAAGCGATCATCCTACCTTTTTCTTAAAAGTTTGCCTGGATCTGAACATCAGGAAGAATCTGAATTTACCCCGCAAAGTAAATCTAGAACACGTGTGGTCTAACTGTAAACTGCACGTACTACTCACGCGTAATATGCAACCTTCACAGTATGTCTATTTAGAAATGGGATAAAGAAATACAGGATCGACGAAACTAAAGAAGGATTTGCCATCAGGTAAATAGGATATTAATACTCACAGCTTAGTGATCTAGGGTATAAAAAGATGCGGTCAAATGTATTTTACATTTACAAATTTTAATAATAGTATGGAATGATCGGAACATTTGTTTCGAAGTTATAAGAAAAGTTCTGTTATATTTTTGCCTCGGCTGCCATCTATTCCACCACGAATTTTAAGCTGGATAACGGGAAATAAGTTTTCTGTAGACGAAATAAAAATTTAGTTTTTCATTTGTAATATTTTGAAAAAGTTGTAAGAATATTCATTTCAGATACAACGCCATCACTGCCACTTACAATGGGAGAATGATTCTCTGGTAACTTTGATATAAAAACAATGTTCCTCCGAAGTGGTACTGGCATTCGTTGAATTGTATATTTTGAGCCTTGAATGTTATCACCTTGGTTGCTGTTTTGATGTTGATGAAAATGTGCCGAAGAGTATCTCGATTAAAATCCCAACGAAAGATTGGAGCAAAAATGTGAAAAATGTCTAATAACATGCTTAATATACAATATTCGTGGAATGTTTACTTAAATGCGATACGTAAATGAAGACTCGATTATTATACCGCAGAATACGTCATGACGTATAAATTACATTAAACGACTTAAACGAAGAACGTCCAACATCACAGAATTAAAATTACAAACTTACGTGTAAAGTATATAGCAGTGAACAGTTTTTAGGCTCACAGGTAATAGTTTAATTTTACAGTTGAGCATGCTGAAGAACGAATATTTGCAGCATGTAATTCGATATGTCAGAAATACGAAATAGTGTTACACATTCGTCGTGAATTTTTCTAATATTCAATGTTTTCATTCGCTGGGGGAGCTAATTTCACAAGCAGAGCACGTGAAACTAGGAAAACTTGTTATTGTAGGATAAGATGAACAAAAAACATCGACGACATCTTTATTCCGATGCTGTTTTCTGTTCGAAATACGGGTGAAGATATTGTACAAAGATCGAAAGAAAACACGAGTCAGATTTTCCGTTTGCGGAATATTTCTAATGATGGGGTATAGCTTGATTTTTTCAAGAAAAGAACTTTAAAATCGATTTTGTCGATTTTTTTTTGACATATTAGTTCAGCAGCTATGTTTTAAAATTGTAAAGTATGTTTTCCTAGCCTGAACAGAGACATTAGGAAGGCATAATTCGAAAAGCGCTTTTTGTCTTCTCTTAAAAAATTTGCTCTACTCACAATGGATTTGCTGATGGAAATTTTAGTAAATGTTTGCAAAATTTTTACAACGTAGTAACGATTTCTTATCAAAATATATGGTCGACGAACAAAACAACGTGAATACTGATTGGCGAAAAACTGGAAAATTTTTTTTTCAAATTTGGTAAAATTTGAAAAGTATTTTCCACGGCATTTATGGATGTCTCTAGTGTTGAGAACGCATAAAGAAGTTAAAGAAGTTTCAGTTAAGACTAGGGTTATTTTAAGCATTATACGACTGCACAGTGTATGCATAATGTTCCTCGTGTACTTGCAGGAGTAAAATCAGCGTAAAATTGACCCGACTACTTACCCAGAGACCGAGTGCAGCAAGTAGAGGAAGAGGGGCACCACAGCGCCGCACCGCGAGAGAAACACCATCGTTGTCACAGGTCGGTTCCTGCACATCAGTACCACGCAACCCAACAGCTCAACACGTCGCTGTCGACTGACGTTCTCGAATTTTGTTCCGGATTTACCACTGTTCAAGTTGACAGTCAAATTTTCGTTTCTACACCTGTAGATTTGAGCTTGGACGAAATATGACATGGTGTAATTTTTTATCAAAAATAATGTATCCCCGAGTGAAAGCATCTGATATTTTTATTGTGTTCCACACAACTTCCTACTTCGCATCCGATGACTGCAACGCTACTAGGGGTGATGAGTCTGGCAAACGACATTTCTTTGCTATTTTTCGAATGGGACCAAAAAGAATTGCCATCTGGTGGAAGATGTGTTCACGTGGATAAATACAGCATTCATGTAATTTTACGATTCTCCGCACAATCTTTCAAGAATAAGAATAAATACTGTCGCAGGTCACGCCTGTTCAGCGAAGCAGGTATCTTTTGTGAACCTTTACTTATTTAATGCGTATAGGGAATGCCTCTACTCGTTTTCTATTTGTTTCGTGAATTTTCTAAAGAAAAATCTCCTTTGTCATTCAATACTTTATGCCATTGTATTTTATTGAATATTATTCTTGAAATTCAGTGGTCAGTATTTAATTCAAACGCGAATAAATTTCACCCTATTTTAAAACCGAGCAAAAGGATCACTAAAGATAGTTGACATTTTTTCCTTACAAGATACAGTCAAAACTATGAGTAGAAAGTGCCCTTACTCGGTGTAAAAAATTTGGAAATTTGCTGAGATTTAATTCAACTCAAAAAATTAGGAAGCTAAAATTCATTGAGAATAAATGGAAATGGAAAAATTGATGTTAACAAATTGAACATCTTCAGCCATTTTTTTCACTGTTTTTATTTGGCCATCATTGTTGTGAAGGATTTTATACCTACAGCTGCGGCGGACAGGGCATCCTCCGCACTCAACTGCCTGACCAGCCTCAGGAACCGCGCAGGACAAGAAAGGTTGACACATTGCTTGCTTCCTGAAGAATGAATAAAATTAAAAAAGCCATTGCACACAGAATCTAATCAAGCGTACCCCCAAAATTTAAGACTGTTTCTTCCCATTTAAAGTCAGCATAAAATAAGTAATCTAAAACTCTTTGGTTAAAATGATTGTGGTGTCAAAACGAGAAATTTATTAGCCAAGGCTTCTCAGAATTTTCTTTATAGTGTTACAATCGATAGAATTTTTGAAAATTTTGCGAAGAGTATAGAGTCCATATTCACCCTCTCTAAAAAAAGAACAAATTGACTGAAATAATTACAAAAACGTAAGCCATACACAATATGTTTCCCCGATGAGCATACCTGGTTACGCCCTTCTATAGTTGTGCAATTTGTTCTTTCCTAAAAGTGGGTTGCACTATTTCAGTTGTTTTGTAAATTCAGGCATTAATTAATGAATGAATGTACACGGGTGATTATCTGGTTTGAGTAGATTGAAAATTTCAATCAAATTTGACCTTATGACTACATTTCTTGGCTTTTTTTAGGTAGTTAATTTCTTGTACTGGTCCAGCTATGTTGAAAATGTAACGCGTAGCAATTGTACAACAATTCTTCTTACGTCTTTGACTCCGGTGAACTCTTGTACTAGTATTATTAGCGTATGTAGGAAATATCATAAATTTTAGTTATGGCGAGTATTATATTTTTTCCGAGCTCATCATTTGACATACTAGTTGATGAGTTAGAGTGAAAAATTGTGCCAAGTCCCGAATGTCGACATCATAGGATTGCTATAATGATATGCATAGTATAGCCATGATATTTAATGATTTTACCGCAAGTACGTGTCCCCATCATATAACACGTCGGGACATTTCCTCAAAAATTAAAAATAAAGACTTAGTTCTACCTATGTAGCGTAATAGAGAGTAAGAATACATATCATAGTTTCAATGATATCTAAAAGAAATACCAGTTGTGACCTTGTTAGTATAAAATAAGGTAATGCTGATACCATTACAAATTTATATAAAATATGAACTCACCAGCCTAAAGAGAAGGTGGAGTTCATGTGGAATTATTTGTGCCACTTCAAATTCAATGTTAAAGATTGTCATTCATCCTGAAATATTTTGGCTAGGAAATAAATTAATGGTGTTAAAGGGCATTTTTTTAAATATTAAAAAAAAACACAATACCAATATTGAAATTTTGTTGGCTTGCTGATGCATTTAAATATTAATATAATATTTATATACTGGTACTATCTCATGAAAATATTACAAATACTGGGAAAGTTCAGCACATAATTATAAATTCTGAAGCATTACCGTTAGAAAATGTGCGGCAAAATCACATGTAACACTTCAAATATTCAGCCCTTTTCATCAGAAAATCAGAAAAATAGCAAAGAACACTATCAATTGATTTAGCTAAAAAAATAATCAGAGGCAGATGCTGGAAGACCAGCAGTTCTAGTGTATATCTATTAGCATACAATTTATTTAGCATGATACTGTTATGAAAAAAATGCAGTTAAGTATGGGTTAAATAAATAAATAACGTTTATCCTGGAATTCGTGCACTTGTTCAATCGAAGATTTATGTCGATGTCGTTTGTATATATTCTTAATAGAAATTGTGGGGCAACGAAAATTTTAGAAGTGTTATTTTCAATAACAATCTTGGACTTATCAGTCCCGAATTTCATATGCACACCATAGCGTTGAGATTTAGCGCTAGGTGTTTAGCCCTAAGATAATTGTAGAGGCATGGGAACGAATGTGAGATATTTTCAGTGAATTATATTGCTTCAGTTCAGTTTTTATACCCCCCTGAAAGTCTAATGATCGATTTCGTTTCGGGTAATATGTTTGTAATTCAACCCTGAGGTGAAATTTAAAAAAATCAGAACTGTTGGTTCGGTAATGATGCATTAACCAAAACGCCACTAATTTTTTATAGCGTTTCTACAGGTATTATTCTTTCTACACACCGTTGCGTCCGTCGCATATTTGACGTAAAGTAAACTTTTTATTCCTCAATTTTAGGACATTAGGATTAATCAAAATTATCACGCACCATTATTCATCTATTTATTTTCAGCCATCCATTTTCTGCCGGAACAACGAAATATTGAAACATTTTTACGTACAGTATTAAATACATCGAAATTAAAAAGATTGCTCGAAGAAAAATTTCGTATGAATATCGTACAGATGTCTTTTCATTCCGGAAAATATGATGGACACTTGCAGCTATCTCTCATAATTCTCTTTCATCCAGTAACCATGCTTATCTTGAAAAAATATACTCCAGAGCTCGTGCGTCAGAGGTTGAGTCTGATACAAATGATTGTACGCAACAGAATAAATGACTGCAGAGGAGCGAGCCTCGGCTATTGTGTGGACTGTGCTGTTATCACATCCTGTCACAAGTGCGGCAGTCACCACATGACGACTTCCCTCGTATGTTATTCTAATATTTTGAATAACATACGAGTTCCCTCGTATGTTATTCAAAATATTAGAATTCACCCTAAAAAGATTGATATGATATTGGTTATTAAAAGTACCAATATTTTCGTAAGCTTTTCCACTACGATGCCAATGATAATTTGAAAATTTTGTTTGATGACCAGCAGAGGAAGGAACTTTGCTAGATTTTTCTATACTCTGAAGCATGTTGAAGACCACAGTTTAATGAGCCATGTTTAAAGAATTACTTCAATTTTTCCTAGCAAGGTATTCAAGTTCCTTAATGTAAGAGCAGCCAGTCAAGGTTTCGACATAATAAATTTTTTTTGATAAAATTGAATTCAGGAAAGAAACATTAGCTTCACAAATCCAACTCACAGCAACATTGGTTACAATTGTGCGTTCTCGCACGCTGAAGTATGGAATTGAATGCTTCATCCTTAAAATGTTAGTGAATAAATATAGCACGTTTTCATTTTCATTATCAGTAAGGTGATTTAGGTATTTGCAGAACTTCTTAAAATTTATAGCAAACTAATAAACGTTTTCATTTTTTTAATTTCGTTCCTTAACCACTTTCATAGATATCGAAATACAAATCATGATACTTCGAACATTCAAATATAAGGACCTTCATACTAAGAACTTTTTTAAATTCTATGTGCGTAAGTTTCTTATCAGCTGATGGAAGTATTCAATAATTTTCGGTCCTTCTTTCTTTAGCACGAATCGAATTGAAAATCCTTCGCTTTTTTCTCTGTGGGAGCCCATTGTAAACAAAAATCTGAAAATGCAACGATAGCATGCTGAGACCTATTTCTAAATTTAAAATTTAATTTTGCGCGATTTGTTACATTGATTGTCTAGCAAATTCCAATTTTAAAACATGGACAGTTTTTCTTCGCCACCCTGCACGTGTATACAGTACATGGAGTTAATTTTCCATAATTTAGTGGCCTAGTTTTTTTCTTGAGTGTGGTACTGCAGCTTAGAAAAAGTTACTTGAAACCGCGAGCCATTTTTAGGCCCTAATCTGAATTACATCAATTATTGATACGTCCTTCTCATGCACAATTTTTATAACTCTTTCAACTTCAGAACAATGATCAGATGGAGAACAACATCATACGCAATTGATTAACCCTTGCGTGCAGCCCGGTGACAGAACTAATGGGCGTTTTCTTTTTAAATTTCGACATTAATGAATAAAGGATTTTTAATTAGAATCAAGCGTGATACATATCCTCTTGGACATTGGTTTTTCAACTGCCTTATACGTACCATTACGCAATGACGGTCATCCCTGGTCGAGCCGGTACCCATTTTTGAGATCTGGATAGAGTCGAAAACTATGGCTAAGTTCTCTTTTTCCCAACTGGGAAAATGACCGGAAGGGCATTGTCAGTGACCCAGCTTGTGAAAAGTTCTCGCTTGCAACCGCTAGGTCTCGCGGCCACGATTGATTAAAGTTTTAAAAATCAATTTAGCTTAGGTTGAATACATTTAACATGTAGTGCTCACATCCAGCAGCTGTAGTTGCCGTTAAAGAATTTAGTTCACGTCGAACCTAAACTGACCAAATCTAATCTAACCTAACTGAAATTGACCCAGCCTAACTAAGCCTAAATTGAGCGGTTTATACTTTTTCTAAGTAGAATATCTTGTTGTAAATCGGTTGTAAAGTTGCTTTTGAAAAGAAACTAGCTGAAATTTAGACAACTCGGATGAATTAATTTCTGGAGAATGATCAGTTCAATCTATTCACACAATTGGAATTGGTAAAACGAAACGACCCAATGAAACAACTCATGAACTAAAGATCAACTGCAAACCTGCAGTGTTGGTCCAACCATTCCTAAGTGGATTTTGGGCAGATCCTACTCCATCAAAAAATAAGCAGCACTTGAAAATAAATGCAAGCCTAAAAATTAAATTCTTGTTTCTGGAGGTATACAAGCCCAGACAACCAAAAATCACCGTCAGACTGGCTACGGGACTGAGAAAGATTTAGTTTCTGAACAACAGTTCTCCGATAACGAACACTTTTCAGATATTCACTGTCACAACCGTCTTAGTCGCTTGCATCATGTCAAATGTCTTTATCGTCTAATGAAGCAGGAACTTCGTCAGGGTGTGGAGCAGGTCGAGTAGCTGAGGGAGCGTTCGAATACAAAATCTTATGTCGGTTTTTTCCTCCCAACACCAGTTGCGTTTGCCAAGCAGAAATTATAGTCAGTTACACGTTGGTGGGTTCGCGGCAAATCATTTGAACTTCAAAGGCAGACCTTCGCATTTAATCAATTTATGTATTCCTCTATGTGAAATGAATTTTAGAGCTTGCTCATCGTACACATTGTGAGATAATGTGTTAACGAATCCTTCACTCAGATTTTTCATTTGTGTATTAACCTTTTTTGTAACAGAAACGTGCGACGCTCACTGGTTACCGATAAATCTATTTTTAAAACAGTTAGCAAGTGTGATTAATTTATTCACTGAAATATCGAGTTATTTAAGATTAAAAATTCAATGCTAACTGGTCTCAGAGCATTATTCTTCATAACCTTAGGGTTTTATTTCTCTAAAACATGTATATGTATAGAAAATAGAAAATAAAGATAAAAAAATAGTAATAATAAAAATAGACCTTCGTCCTCCTACATTGAACTGAAGGCTGTATTGCTCATAGTAGTCAACAGAAATAAGAAAGATAGGAATGAAAATAAAAAAACTAGGCAAAATGTTATAACGAGCTAGTTTCTAATTTTACGAACAGAATTTTTCGGAAATTCAAGTCACAATTTAAATTAAGAACAACAACAAAAAACAACTTCGGATTGTCATTCTCTCGGTATTCCCTATAATGATACTCGGACATGGGGACACGGGATAAATAGAAACACGGAGATAAATTCATATTACTTATGAGTGGAAAATGGCCACAAAATATCTACCGTAGATTGCATGTAATTCTAATTATTGTTTCATAATCAACTGCACATTACAGGCCAAGTAGGCTGTGGGCGATCATTACAGGCGGTGGGCGATCTTCGCAGTAGGTATTGTAGGAAAAGGACAAAGTCAGCCATAGTAAGTACATGCAGGCATTTCAACTTTGTAGAGTTCGAAATGCTGACCCAAAAGTAGAAATGAATATATTTAATAGAACGCTCATTAGGAATTGACCTGAGAACCACTCACAATGAGTTCACGATGTGGTGTGTTGATTGAGTTACTCAATGATACTCGTGATCTCTTGAGTTAAGGAATTGTTTGTGCCGGTCTTACAGTTCAAGACATTAAATTTTGTGCTAGTATCTCAATTTCATGATTTTTTACCTATAACTGAACTCCATTTTAATGTGTCAACCTCTTAAAACTGTACATTTTTGTGGTATTAGTTAATCAACTCGACCTTTCTCTTTCAGGTCTTATTATTAAATCCAACAAAAAGGCTGGGTCTGACAAGCTACTTCAGGGGAGGATTCATTGTATCTCCCACCTGTAAGGTCGAGGCAGTTACAGCTGACATTCTTAGAGAAGGGGTATGAAAATAATTTATTCGAACATATGAATTGACGGCAACCATAATATTCAGATTTGCATCCTGTTCTGAATTTATGGAGTAAACTAGAAAAAACGTGCAAGTCTTACCGCCAATTCATTCAACAACGAAAATTCTTGGAAGAGCAATTGCTTCAGGTTTCTGCTAAACTAAAAGCTAGAGAAAATCAAGATAGTTGTAAAACTTATTGTAATGTCCAATGAAAGCTATAATTAACGAAGAAAACCAATAATTTAACTGCTTCACTAGTTTTAATTACAGAATTGACATGCGTAACCCAGTGCGTTTACACGCAAGGTTATTCGAAGTGGTATTGTCAGAAAACCAGTTATAATTACACAAGGTTCTGCTAAAATGCAAATTTTGAATCCCCCACTCCACACAACCGATTGTTGACACTAGTGTACTCATTTGGTATTCAAATTGGATTATCATCACAGCCAAGTAACTGTATTGTGTTTTCAATTTTGAAACCACCAGAGGATGCTCCTATTTTCTCAAAATAGCGCAAAAATTCTCACTCCGGTTTGAGTTATCCAGAATTTTACATACATGCATGTACATACTTATTTCAAGGCTTCTCCTCCCTATGGGAGGGTAGCCGACAGCAGGCCACAATCATCACTCTTAGCACCAGGAGGCGAGAGAGGCAGCACTGGCCGCACCAGACTGCCAGGATCAGCAGCAGCCCAGCACAACCACCTTCCCCATGCAGTCAGGCCCGACAGCCATAGCTGGTTTACCCCGACCGCTCCATTGAGTGCAGCCCCTCTCCCCCGCACATGAAAGGTCAACCCCATCACAAGCGGGCAACTTCCAGTACCGCGTCAAAAATAAAATTACCTTCTTACACATTGCCCCAACTCACTTCTGTCCGCAGTTAACCGGCGCGCCATTTTAGAGAACCCATCTAAGATCCTTCCCGAGTTTTCTCTATAAGCCTCATTTTGTGTGAGACATAATTTCTAAAGTATTGCACCTAAAAATTTGAAATTAGTCTCATTTTAAGCGTCAATTCATTCTCCAAATGTGAGTGTATAATAAAAATCTCATACGCCCCTCGGTGGGGAACCGGCGCGCAATTTTAGAGAACTTATCTAAGATCCTTCCCGAGTTTTCTCTATAAGCCTCATTTTGTGTGAGTCATAATTTCTAAAGTATTGCACCTAAAAATTTGAAATTAGTCTCATTTTAAGCGTCAATTCATTCTCCAAATGTGAGTGTATAATAAAAATCTCATACGCCCCTTGGGGGATGAAAATTACCCTTTTTGTTAGGGCAACTCGGGAAGGATCTTAGATGGGTTCTCTAAAATGGCGCGCCGGTACGTCGAAGTGCCTCTATTTAGAATTATTTTATTATTTTCTAATAATTATCATGTGTCGATAACAATTCTCTGCAATGGGTTTGAATTAGCTGTTACTTCAGCTCGTTTTGAAGAATTTCAACTCAATTTTTTTTACCCGATGGATGTTGAACATATTCAAAACCAAACCATTCATTTCGGTGACCATATCATCTCTACTTTCCACTTTTTCTACGATCACTTTTTACTTATTCAACAAGTTCATCGAATGGGATATTTTGTTGCAAAGCATGATTGAAGCCATTTGTAGTATAGGTCCTTATTTTATTGAACAGTAATTATCTATCTTTGACTTAACTGAGATGGAAATTTTATTCGTCCCTCTGAAAAAAGCATAGCTTTGATACTCTTCAAATCATGAAATATGTGGTAATTCTGCACGTATATTGTATAAGTAATAAGATTACGTTAGTTTGTATGATACGATGACTTTTCTACAAAGTGCATTAAAATTATTCTGCGGTGCTTGTTAGGTTAGGCAGGGTGTATTCGTCAAACGAATACTTTTGTTCCTTATTATTTTCTAATTACATTTTGTAGCGATGGTTATTTACGGATTATGATCTTGTCTTCCATTTATTTTATGAGTCGTAAAGTATTTCATCATTTATTTTATCAATTCCTGTTATTAAGGCTAAAAATTATCTTCGGGATGCCTATTCTTCAAGTTGTAAAACTCAGGGTGCGTTTCATTAAGGTGTTAAATTTACAGTGGCTTGACTCCAGGTCATTCCAAAAAGACATTGTGTGAGTAAATTGAGTAAATTTACAGTGGCTTGACTCCAGGTCATTCCAAAAAGACATTGTGTGAGTAAATTGAGTAAATTTACAGTGGCTTGACTCCAGGTCATTCCAAAAAGACATTGTGTGAGTAAATTGAGTAAATTTACAGTGGCTTGACTCCAGGTCATTCCAAAAAGACATTGTGTGAGTAAATTGAGTAAATTTACAGTGGCTTGACTCCAGGTCATTCCAAAAAGACATTGTGTGAGTAAATTGAGTAAATTGCAGCTAAATGAAAGAACAATGCTTTAGTCCTGGACTGAAAATAGGTCATGACAGAAACAAATATGCGTTTCTTCAGTCATCTCCATTTAATTTGACTGAAAAATAAATATGTGGTTTCCTGTCCATTTCCCTCTAGTCAAAAGACGTTGAAAATTGCCGTAATTTCACCCTAAAATTTCGGCCAGGAACTGCGAAGTGTATTTCACAATTAAAAGCGTTGATACTAGTTTCTGATTTTTCCGCATCTTCCAAGGGGCAACGAGGTTTAGACTTGAGAAGAATTTTGTTCGTCGTACAATTACGTGTGCCTCAATTCGGTGTGTTATATATCTTTCTTACATAGATCACTTGACAATTTGCTCTAAGTGAATTTTCATTCTTTCACTTCACTTTATTTTTCTTGGAATCGCGGCGGGATTTTCTTTGTGGTGATGTAAGTAGAAATGAATCAAAAGTATGAGTAGAGAGGCTATTATCGCACTCATCATTATTTGAACATCATATAACAGTAATTGTTTATCATTTCAACGATGAATTACAAACCATTGTTTTTATTATTTCTTTATATTTTTCTAACGAAAAATCAGAAAAGTACTATTTATCATGTTTATACTCCTGAGCCAGCCTAAAAATTCGTTAGAATTTTCTCTTTTAATCTTCGTATTTTCTATCAACCCTACACAAGTTTTTGATTGACGACGTCATTCGTTTGAGGTAAAAAGTTGTCTTTATGAACTAGTGCCGGTTTAATTCAAATGCTAGCATGTTTGGAACATGTACTTGCGAAAAAATGTGCTGACACTCTTAAATTGAATCATTTTCCAAAAATACCGTTTCTTCCAACCAATTCAAGGCTTTCGAGCCTTCTAAATTTAATTATCGATCAATGAGTGGAGATACACAGCATAGAAACTCACATGTATACTTCAAAGCTCACAATGAATGAAAAAAATTGGTAGTTAACGCGTGCTTCTGGCCACTCGAAAATATTTTTTGTGCTGTGCAACACCAAACCGGTAAAAAATCATAACTGCATTCCACTCAAGAACTGAAATTACATTAACTTCTATTTCAAATTTCAAAACATCCACACATTCTACATGGAAAACTCTGGAAAATATCATTGGATATACTATAACAAGAATGAATTCTGTGAGTAGCGGTGTATAGGTAAGTGATTTCTATTTAACCTCTCACCATAACGTTTAGTCAAACTATTTATCTTCTAACAAAAAAAAGTTCTTGGCGATGTGCTTCCGTGACAAAGTGCGTTGAGGTGCAAAAATATCATATACTGAAAAGCCATAAAGTCAAGAAAACAGTTGCACTGAGTTGCAAATATAGTCACCGATTGTTTCCACACTTCCTGGAGTTCCTCATCTCCCAAACAAATTTTTTGTTTAATTTTTTGTTTATGCCAAAGTCTCTGCTAAAACTATCAATAAATTTTGATTTCCTGCCTTTACTTCCTCAGTTATCATTAATGTGTCGTGATCAAGACTGCGATGAAAGTCGCTTATGACATCCAATTGTACGCACAATAAATTATTTTATTTTGGAAACCAAATCCTGCTGTGATCAATTCGTCCGAACATCTGGGCCTCATGGACAGTAGCGTCGCGTGAACTCAAACACCTGCAAAAAAATTTAAAGTCTGTATTTTAAGCCATAGAAATTCTTAGTTTACACACTCTAATAGCATTTGACAATTCGTTAAAAATATCAGATGAAACTTTGATGTTTTGGTATCAAATAATCAACGATACCGACGACTATGAAGAAAATGATATTCATGGAGATATTACCTGTTTCATAATGTCATGGTCCTTAGCTGATGGTTGAGAAAATAGTACAATATGGAAAAAAATTATAACTCAACTGGCAATTTTTTTAGTAGAGAAAATTTCTTTTGACGACTGTGAACATGTAAGAATTTCTTATCAATAACGTTTTATTAGTATAAATACTTCAATTTTCCATGATTGCCTAGCATGAATTGAAACGCTTACCTCATTAACGTAGAATTCTGGTTCGTAGTAATCGTAGACCCTGATCGTGCCAGGAGATGTCATTTCGACCTCAGCTTCCTCGTAAGCAACAAACTGGACACAAATTTGCGAGTCAGTAAACTTGTCGATGTAGAAGATCACTTGACTGCCGTCCAAGTCATAGCGCTTGATGACGCCAGTGACGTCACTCACGATGCGATCCAGGCTCTGAGTGTCTGGGAGGTAGCCCGACACAAGGTTCACCTCGATGATGCCCATGTTGGACTCTACGTTGGCAGCGCTGTACGTGGCGCAGACCTCGATGACGTTAGTCTGACAGACTGCTGCGTTGTAGTCGATGCTTGTGGAGACGCTCACGGAGAACACTTCGCTTAGATCAGGGTCGGGGACGTTGTACCGCACGACACCCTGTGCACAGATATGGGTCAGTTTTTGATGTGAAATTGGACTATATCACCCTGAATTTCAACCTTTGCAAGTCAGCTACCATAGTTTAAAAAAACGCAGCTAATATAAACACTAGTTAAATCGGAAATAATTCAATATAAGCACTCGTCAATATTTTACGATAAACACAATTTGGCTTCTAATAAGTATTAATTTTTTTTACCGGTGCGAAGATTTTAGTTATTTATGTTATTATAATCTAACACACGTCATAGTATACTTAAGTTATAATTCATAGTTGCATTAATTTAATTATTTTTACAAAAGGCGGCAGTGACATTTATTCTTCAATATAATGCAAATTTCAGTGGCATTTCCTGGAAATGAAACTTTTCCATGCTTCCTCCAGCCATCTTGAGGCTTGGATGCAAAAACTCAGACTTGATGATGGGTGGAGTAGATGGGTTAATCTAGAGAATGGATCGACGGAACGGTATAGATACATTGAATCATTCTACTAAATCTAACATCAGGCAAACAACTCTCGCGACGCCTATATTGAACTAATGGAAACTTTTCTGCCGGGACGCCTGACATAAACTCTGCCATCACCGAGACTCTTAAACTAACACATTTGATTTGTGCACTGCCGAACAGAAATTTTTTATTGAGTCATTCATTCATTCACTCATTTTTCATGATAGTCGTTCATTGATTTTACAAACTAACACTCTCTCATTAGGCAAAAAAAAATTCTTCTCCATTTTCCAGGTACTTTCCCTTCCGAAAACGAATCGAGGGATGCAGTTTACTCGGACCTCACTTCTTTGATCCGCACTCCACCTTTATCTCAGGCCAAATACTTTCTAGCCTTCCAGTTTAGCGCTCCAGTTTGATAGGGTGCTATGAATCACTAAAGTTTATTGTTCTTTTCATATGCATTTCATACGCATACGGCAATTCTCAAACAAGCAAACAAGCCGCTTGGAGCGACTCAGTACAATCGCAAAAGGTAGAATAAATAATTCATTTGGAATACTAAAATGCTAATGAGATGCAATTGACGTGCATATAAGCAGTCTAGAAAGCTTTGCTACTCAGTTTAACAATGGCCTATTGAACAGTTTTCCAATCTGTCCGATACCATCCATCATATATACGTACTCAAAGATAAATATTACCTGATTTCAATATTTGCGATAAAAGTACATGTTTGCATTGATTTTGAAACGAAGTTAAAACAACTTTCGTGAAACTAAAAGGTTTCAAAATGATGTACGCATATGAACAGTTTTTGTTTACATCAATGTCAGTATGAATTGTGAAACAGTCTGATGAATGAATTGTTATTCATCGTCAAGATTTTGTTTACGTCTGTCTGAAGTAGATAGTACAGATAGTCTTCAATTTGTTTTGCATTTCTTAGCAAGGTACTTGTTGCTCACTCTCTGGAGCGAATGTTTCATTTTTTACCTTCCATTTGGCAAAATTCAGCCTTTAATTCCCCGCGTCATACTGATGAGCAGTTTTGAAAGAATAAAAGAATAAAAAGGATTGAAGAAATGTTTGCAGCGAGACAAACCTCAACGAAAATGCAGCCGTCGCCTGAAAACTCCACATCGATCTGGGCAGGCAGGGGCTCCACGTCAAATCTCTGCAGCAGTAGCTTGTTGTCCTCCGTCACCTGACATGAAAACACATTTTCTTATTCCAGTAAGTTTTCGATGAAACACATCACTGCATGGGATGTTGTTATCTAGAGTTACGTCAAAGTTCAAGAATGCATATCCGCAAAATATTCTTTGCAATACTCATAGGAATTCGTGAGTGGGATTCTTCTTCTAGACTCGATTCGATAAACAATTACAGTCCACAGCAGATGAGCAAAATTTAACATAGCTGAACAAAAATTTCTCTTATATAATTGTTTTCCCTTCTGAAAGTGGCTTAGGCAATAAAACCTACTGAATTAAAGCATCCGGAGTACAGTACTTTCAAAATTCGCTTCTAAAAAATAATTCTACAGAAAGCCCTAGCTTATGTACAGACGAGAAGCAAGTGTAAAATTTCATTCCTCTTCCTTGAGCTTCGAGTCCTGTTCAAAGCTATTAGCAGACGTAAGACGGACATGAAAAAAACACATTCTAAATCGCTTATGTGAAATAACATAAAAGGATGTTTGAAATAAACACGTGTATTGATTCTCTATTTTCACAAAATCAGCAAATTTTGGGATGAAAAGTGAGAGCGCGATGCTTAAACGCCCCGGGACGATTCATACCTTAGCCCACAATTTCTCACAAATTATCAGATTCATCTATTTGCCATCAATTACCGATACGATGAAGCATAGAGTTTAGTTAAAATTGTAGCCACATCACGCGAATATGGCATCGGATGTTGAGGAATAAAAAATTAGAAAATAGAAATAAAATATTATTGAAGACGAGCACCTGATGTCCAGTGAGTAGCAACGCACACACAATTGCAACACTAAATCTTGGTCGTGGGTGGTCGTGTGTGTGTCTCTCTCTCTCTCTCTTTCTCTATACATAGTTGTAAACTTGCAGCTAAGATTACTATATAACACGGTTCAATGTTCGCCCAATAGTGCAGACGGCTTCGCTGACATACGTGCTGTTTGAAAGATGTTTCATTTCTGTCTGTAGATTCTTGTTTCTTTTCAACATATCAGTATCTTTGTCTTCGGAACTATTTATGGGAAATATCTACCTGACAGGCCACCAAATGCCCTCAGGATTTTCTAGAAGTACATTCGAGATCAATTTTTTAGCACGAGGCTAGGCTCGAGCCGAGACCATCAAAGAAAATGCAATTCCTTGAATTGCTAGCCTTGAAAATCACATCTCTGTTGGTACCTATAGTGCAGAACTGAATATGGAATTCAAAACTCAAATATCAAGTGCTAGATGAAATTATATTTACGATGATAGAATCAAACTTTTCGTTCGAGAAAGTAATCAACTAACCAAGAGCAAGTATTTTCAGAAGCACTTGGTAGGAGAAAACATTGGCTTAACTCAGAATATTGCGGCCAAGTTATTGAGTTTTTTCAAGCTCACAGAAACTCGAAAAGCGGTCGAGGTAAATTTAATTGATGTAAAAAACACCTACAAACCTTCCAAATAATATGAATGACATCGAAACTCACCTGCAGAGTTTCCATGAAATCCCTTCCGGTGAAACTGACAGCAGCGTCGAAAGGTTCGTCAGGTACGGGGCTCCCGAAAAGCGCTAGCGCCTGAAGACCTACCACGGTGTCCTGCGAAGAACGAAAACAAGCAATTTAGATTGTGAAGATGAGGTTGATCTAGTTTCAAACTAATGAAAGAGAAATGCTATATTAAATAATGTGACAACATTTATTTTCATTTGATATAGCGAAGCCTGATCATACAATGTAAATTGTCCCTACTTCTAATAAAATTGCCAAGCTAAAGAAAAACTTTGCTACCCCAAAGGTATATGTTTTTATAAGCTCATGGCCAAAAAAAACTATAAGCAAGGACTGGCTCAACTTGTTTGTCACGTTTTTCATCCATGTGACAATCACGTGTCGGCTAAAGTGAGCATTTTTATGTTAAAAATGAGGAGTCGTATTTGCTCGGTATGATTGCTGTTTAAAAGGAATTGCGATTCCTACAGGATGAAATTATTTTCATCACAATTATTCCTCATCATTCCCACATCTTCGAGAACCATCTAAGAGACGCGAGACAACCTCGTTTGATATCGGTTGCCAGGGATGGTCCTAGGCCCGCTCTACGCATACCCCTCCTCCATCGCGACGAACTCCAGACGCCTTTTTCAAGAATTAACCTTTCTCCTTTTCCTTAAATTATTACATTTTTTATTGTCGGTTTCAAGGATATCCGTTTTGAATATTATAAAAGACAGTCAAGATATACATGTTATGATGGTTTTGTCAACGTTTTTCAAAATTAACGCTTATTTCTTTAACACCGATAGGATACGTTTGTCCCAATGCTCAAACACGACGCGTGGCTTGGGTTAGCCTCAGTTAGTGGAATTAGAGCTTGGAACCCTTTCACATCAGGTGAAGGATGCAGTGCCTCCTCTATGTGGTAAGCTTGTGGGGATGTAATGCTGCAACTCTGAGCCAATATTGAAAGATCGTTCCAGTTAAAAACAATTCTCGCGTGCCACCATAAATAAATTGAATAATTTAAAATTACAATTCAGAGTTAATACGCGTAAGTATCCTCTACATTGAACTAGCGCTCAGCGAAATAGCATCGCGTATACAAGTGAAATCATGCTCTGTAATTTTTCAATCGGGGAGACATTTCGATAATAACCTTAATGATGTCTACGCCTGGCATATCACCACCTAGATCTGTTATATTTTTTTTTATTTTCAGTTTCTGTGGAAAGCGTTCAGTGAACTACTCGTTCAAGTTGAATGCTCCGAATATATTTAGAAACAGCAAAGAGCGCCATTTTACAACTCGCCTGCGATAGCAAGAGTTTCAGCAGTTTCTCTTTCTAATAATGATTCTAGAGATCCTTTTCTGTCTTTATAATTGGCTTGTTGCGAGAAAAATTAGGGGTTACTATCAACGAAATTAATAATTACAATCTGAAAACAAGATCTGATGAAGTTACGCTCCCGCCATTGTATATACTTAAATTTTCAAAACTCATTTCTGGCTTTCCCAATGAGTGTTTGTAGCAAACTCGTTAATTGGTTGATTTATATTGAGTGACCAGAAAAAGCAAAAATAATTTTAACAATTTGATGTAATTTGGGGCTTTATCGGATTTTAATGTCAGCTCAAGAAATCTTCCTGATTGACTTTCCGGCATCGCATTTCTCATTCTAAATTGATTTTTTCATCAAAACGAAAACTAATCAGTCCTCATATGTAACAAAGAAATGCATTGATGTTTGTTTTTCAATTGCGTAGAATATAATATTGTAGACCAATATCGCTGAAGAATATTTTTATCACTTCCTCACTAGTCCTAATGGGATGATATATTAAGTTTAGGCTACGATTATCTTTGAATTTTTTTGTGATGTTACTGATGTGTACTCTCTTCGAACTTGTCAATATTAGCGCATGAAAGTATGCGATGGGTATTCTCCAAGAAACAGTGTTGAATTTTGGTACAAGTAGACCATTGAATGTCTGGCATCCTTGAGTTCAGCTCCATATGTTCGATTATCAAACAGCCTCTGATTTTTATTAGTATGTCTATGTTTCATAATCGTCTGTCAGGCAATTTTTTCAGAATTGTTGAAGAATTTTGGAATACAGTGAATTTGCTGTTATTACCAACAGCTAGAGTGAGTCTACTGAAATTGGTGTTGACCTTGAATTAAAATGATATTTTTAGTATTATAAGAACAGAAGCATTTCTCAATTTTTGATCATTGATTTCCACCTTTAAAAAAGTGTAGGTGTAATGCATGAAGCACCAAATGCATCAACAACTTCAATGTCAGGTAAATTGTCATTTTTTTCATGGATTAGTTTATTTTCAGAAAATAAAAGGTATCAGAGTATTTCTTCATAAAAAGAGTGAAGAATTGAATGATAGCTTACAATAACATACTGAGATTTTTTTAACTTAGCTAACGCTAATGGTAGCAGAATTAAGTAGTAATAGAAATGATAGTAGTAGTAGTAGCAGTTGTAGAGATTAAATGTAATTTTGGTAATCACTATTTCATAATTTTTCTGCGAAATATAAGAAGGGTAAAAATTTCATTACAAATTTATAGGAAGAAAATATCACTTCGTAAAAATGTCATCCAAAACCACAAGTTCCAGATGAAATATGAAGAGAGCGTCGAACATTCTTCTGTAAAACTTATTTCATGTTTTTAATGCAAAATTAACCAAGAAAGCAAACGGTTCGTTTAGCATTAAAAAAGTGACACTGACGCTTAACAAGCAACAAATGCGGTGATGTAGGAATTGAGAAAACAGCGCAATTTTTGTACTCAAATTTCGTTGAACTAATCATGTATAACATCACTTGTGTTAAGCATTCGTTTCTTAGGAATAGAACGTTGTTGATTAGGAATATCTGCAACTCAAACATGGTTCAGGACTCATGGAGGCTAAAAATTTACGATCTGCTTGTACTTCAACTGTTATTGTCTATTGAAGAATAACCAAAACCTGTTCATGTACATTACTATAAGCAAGTACTTTAGCAGTATTTGAAATCAACCCCATACAAGGTTTCCGAAGTAAACCATCGCCAAAATGATATTGTAGGCTACTTGATACTTGAGACTTAAACTTTTCAGAAGTGTAGCGATAACATTAATCTTGAGTAATAATGTTAATAATTTATAATTATATGTATATTCTATGTCATTTTATACTGAATAATATTCTGTAAAACATCCTTGATGAATTTGTAACATTTTGATGAGAATTAAGATCATGTAATGAGAAATCTTTTACTCTTACCTAGTGCGTGCGTGTGATTGGTGCCATGACTCAGAACTTAGATAGAAACCCGTCCATGGGCCACTTGACTCGTTCTTGTTGCCATATTACATTCCATTTCATGTTACCGTGTTCTACTATGTAATATCCCATTCTTTCTATTCTGTTGACAATGCGATGGCCCCCACAAGCAATGCAGGGAAATCAGGTGCATGTATGTGTATGTCTTTTGTTATAGCTAGCCTAATCTCAAAATTTACAAGTATTTACATATTTTCACTAAATCGTGTTTAAAATGATTGATAATTTTAACAAGAGGAAATACTTTTTCCCAGAATATATTACACCCAATTCATTGCGTGCAACAACAATATACCTACCTCACAGCAACGATCCTTAAAATCATTGGTTAGACTTGAACCAGTTCTTCATAACATATTAGCTACTTAGCAAAAATGGTACTGATTACAAGGAATAGTCAAATTTTCAATTGAATGTTTTAACGAATTTTTCTCTAAAGTTCGTTGTGGTTAAGAGCAATTTTTGCCAGCTTTCGAACGAGCTAAATCAGAAGCGCTATCAGTCTCACTTGAGTGGACACAAAGCCGCCCCGGCCATTCCGGCGAGACAAAATCCACTTGAGCACCCGCAGTTTGCGGCTCTGGGGGTCAGGGTAGTTGGAGGTGAGTATGGCCAGCAACACGTAGCTGGTCGTCTCCACCGACAGGGCATCGCTGTACCATCCTGCAGTGAAAAGATGGCGTTGAGAAAAGCAATGGAAGATGCTGCCGTTACTTTCATTAATTAATGTTGTTTAAATGAAAAATCAAAAAATGCCATTAATGAAAATCGATCGAATATAAAGGATGTGTAGTGTTCATAAGTATATGTAAATAGAATTACAATAAATGAAATAAGTGTTAGCGTATTAATTATGGATTGACAAGAAAGTATAGAAAACTAACTCGTTTGACCACTGTTTCACCGGATTGCTTTTTAAAATATCACAACTTAACAGCTTAATTGATGGCAAAAGCTTTATGATGCTTGTGTGGGTCGGGTGAATGGAATGAAATTGAATCATCATCTATTATTGTATGAGTTCATATAAATATCATGTATAACCTATATCTATCTCTTGTAACAATTGACAATCTGTCTCCCTATTCTACCAATCTATATAAATATCATATCAAATTGCTTGAAAGTTTCTGCATTTCAAAGATATGAAGTCTGAAATAAATATCTCATATAAGAAATGAAGATTTACATAAATCTGCTATCAAAAGCAATACGAGGAATGAGTATAGAACGTTTTCTTACTTGAAGATGGATTGTTCTCTCTCATGTTTCTTTCTGTTGCTTCTACAATTGCCGCTGGTGAAAGGAAACTCATTTGGAAAATTGATCTTCCCGTGGCCAAAATTGAAAACTGATGTCGGACCAAAAAATGAACGGAACCAGTATCCAAACGTCACATCAGAAAGTTTAAAACGTCGTTTTGAAAAGCTGAAACATTGTGCGTAAGTTACAATAATTGTTGTGTGATTTGTTAGCTAAACGTATTTGTCTTTCTTGTTAACGCATATTAAAATTGGTGCGTAAAAATCTGCGCTCCTCTAATTTCAAACTTCAAAAGCTAGCGTCAATTACTTAGAAAAATGAATAAAATAGATTTTGTTCGTACCTGTCGCAAACCGGCAGGGGGCTTAAATTGGGTGTATCTAACGTGAATTAGGTGTGTGTGTAATGGGTGTGGAAACACTTGGTCTCGAATTGGGCATACGTTTATGAACGAGTGCCAGATGATGGACAATATTTTATGGCGATTTTATAAAGAGTAAGCCGCAGCTCGTCTCTTAGAGTCGGATAGGACGCACAAAAACTACCGATCGTCGATCATAAATTCATTGGAGAGAAAACCACATTTCGTTCCTTTCGACCTTTTTGATTAACTATGGCAACCGGGCCAAGCCCGAGTGACCGCTCAAAGTTGCCTCATCCCTTACTCGCTCCGTCCCCCTTTGGTCGTGGCCCGTTCAGTCTCTAGAAGAAGAACATTAAGGAGACACTTAGGATCGACAGATGCAAGAGAACGGACAGGGCGAGGGAGCGGGAAGTCACTCAAGATCTGATCGCAGGGCAGGGAGGAAAAGTCGAAAGAGTAGGAAGTCAGGCTTGAGTGATAAACTTTGTCAGCCTTCACGCATTGTGAGTGAGACGCTAAGTATCACAAAGCGTGAGACTAAAGTTCGAGGGCTTGGTTTCGAGGGCTTAGTATCGAGGGCTAAGATTCTAGGGATCTGGTTTCAATTTCGTTATCATTCGATTAGTAGTGGATTAGTATTAGTAGTGGAAAGTAACTCGTGTTTCAAGGTCTACAGCTTCATTGACGACTCGTTGGGAATGCACTGGGTCGTATACCAGGAGCTTCGCGCGTGCTCTTTCCCCGCTTCCGTACTTGCTCCTTCACCTATACAGTATACAATCATTACGTGTCTTTTATTTCACCACACACAACGCACAAACCACACCAGATACACGCGCCTAGACCACGCACTCGGTCTACGCTACCAAAGTGTCGTTGGGCCAGAGTATGTAGGGATTGGACGTAAAGGCTCACGTTAACGCCCCAAAGCCACCCGTAAGTCACAGGACCTCCTTAACTATGATCTCAAAACATGAGGCCCCCTCAGGCCTCTGGGGGCAGAGACTTTTTTATTGTTAAGCTTTATAAATTCATGATTAAAGTACGAAAAGCACTTACACGCAAGTAAATTGCAGGCAAATTTAATATTTCAAAAGTATCATAATTAATGAATACCAATTTGTAATAGGGTGTTCTCTGCATAGCGATCGTGTTAAAGGATATAATTTGAATTAGTTCCACCAGGTTCCGCCTAAAGAATACAGAAAAACCGATAAGGAAAATAGGTTATGGAGTCGAAAGCCTGCCTGCCGCCCGAACCTGGTTAGTACTCGTAATAATTTTTATTTTGGCAGGCGCATTGTGGAGTATTGTTATGTTAATGCTGTGTTCATATTTTACTTGTCCAAATTGTATTATCATTTATATGTTTGTGTGGAGGTGTGCTTTTTTTCTATCCGAGATTTCCTTGGAAATGCAATTAATCAGGGAGAAACGTCTCGTGACAGTGATGCACTTAGCAAACCTTGAAAAATACCTGAGTGACTCTCCATTTTCCAGTAGAACCCATCGGAGTTTTCTTCAGCTCTCCTGAACAGGTCATCTATGACAGCATGGGTTTGATTTAGGCCTGCCAAGCTGAAAGCGTAGGCTTTCAGAGCGAGGAGGTAAACATCATTTTCTCCAATGGCGCCAGGGGCGGTGGCGGCCTCGATGCAAGCGGTGGCTTGTGTGATCACAGGAAGATCAGAAGGAGCTCTTGCTTCCAGCATCGCAGCCATCACGTATGCCGTCAGTGCTCCAGGAGCTGAGCCTTCACCTAGGCCACCCTAAAAAATACAAACGCCAATGAATGTAAACCTGGAACAACATACGCACAACTGAAATGTGGAATTTTATGAGAAAACGCACATTGTTAATACCTTTTTAACTCAAATTTGATGCAATTCCGACATTCAGCGTTAAATGCAAATTTCATCATTTTTAAGGAAGTGAACAGAAACGTTATCTTCCAGAACTAAATCAAGATCGTATGGTGAGCTCAGCACTGCCCTCCAGTGAGCTTTCTGAAAAGTGAATCTTTAATGATCTCTTTAACATTAAAGCCCTGTAGTAGAAATGACCCTTCAGCTTCTTTACCAAAGAGCAGGTAGTGAGTGAAGTACAAGCTTAATTAGAAGAATTTCCTCTCTAAACTATTCTACTCGTCTTATCCGCTTGATATAATTAGTAGAAGAGCTACACGTGCACTTGTGAAAGTACTTCAAGTTCCGGACTGATCAAACCAATGTACTTCTCGTCCACAGAGGGATCCATAACCTCGCTCACGAAGATGACTTCAGCTATATGTTTTGTCAAGGTTGGAGTTTGAGAATGAATTAAATAATTTTAATCGAATAATATGCAGTACGTTTGATTCTTTGTCAAACATCGACGTTGAGCTTGTGTCTTCGATGCCGTAACATTGTGTTGATTATTTCAACAATGTTGTGAGAATTTTTCTTGTTTATACGCGCATTCTCCAGCTAGTCATGGGAAAAAAAGTGGGGAGTCTGTGGAGATAAAGTTCAAGTTTTTAAAAATGACAGAATTCATACAATATTCTGCTTGTTCCTTCCTTAGTTCCTTAGATACTTAGTTAGTCCGTCCGTTACGATTTCGTACGAGTTTGCGGCATCATGGATACCGAATTCCTCTATGTAATTAAAAGATGGCCTTTACAAGAAGCATTGAAATGTTTGACATTTTATCATGATAGGTGGTGTTAGGATATGTTAGGATAGGTTATGTTAGGATAGGTTATGTTAGGATAGCTTATGTTAGGATAGCTTATGTTAGGATAGGTTATGTTAGGATAGGTTATGTTAGGATAGGTTGGGATATGTTAGGATAGGTTAGGTTAGCATAAGTTAGATAATGCGAGGGAATATTTTCACAGGTTGGCCGAGCTTATCAATGACATTGTCCGTGGAATTTCTACGGGTCATGCTAGTCATATACTGTGGAACTACGTAGAAACAAGTTTTATCCTGGTAGCCTCGAGCAGCGTAATAGGTTTGGTGGCAATAGAGTTGTCAAAGATTTTATAAAGTCGACACTTTAGTTGCAAGGGACAATCTAATTGAAGACTCAATTACGATAGCAAATACTGTACTCGTTTTTCGAGCGCACTAGTTATATAACAAACTATTCAAGCGGACTCAATCATTGTTTGGATTTGGCACAATCGTTTATAACCTCGTTCGGTACATAGAATACTTGATTTGCCAAATAATTTCGATTAGGATTACATGTATGGTGCTTAAATGCACGAGTCGCTGAAGCCTCAAAAACCTTTGTTAAGCCTTACATACCATGGAGAACGCAGACTTTCTGCCATATTTATTTCGCTGATTAAATAAAGGTTAGGTTTGAATAAACCAAGTGAGCTTAGATTAGCTTGGTTGACTCAAGTTGGTCTATTTGGATTAACTCATACATAAAAAAATGGCTTATAAGTATCTCAGAGCAAGAAATTCTGGGTTACTTCAAGGTAGAAATGTGGGTCACGAGTACGTTTATAACCAAGTTTTGCCAATTTAAGGTTATGTTGAGTAACGTAAATTCCTATGGCCACAGCAGCGAGCAAATTAGTCGCACAAATGTTAAAAACCTTAAAATTAAACCGCTATATTTGAAGAAAAAAATCAATATTTATAATATTAATCGTGCAGATTTGTGTTATATTTTTCAGCCTAACTAATTGTAATTTTTATCAATTAGAAATTGCACATTATTGCCATTTATTTTTTGTACAGAACTTTTTTTCAACTGACGGCAATAATGCTGAGCACATTCCGATTGAAAAATTGTCTGCTATCTCTCCTACAGTCGGAAAGATTTAATTACATTGAAACATTCCGATCATTGGGTTTCGTAATAAAAAAGAGATATAATATTTACACTCACTCCTATGCAATGGAGTTATCTTTCGTCTTCTTCTTCATCAAAAACAAACCACGAAGGGTTAACTATAACCGAAATTTAAATTTTTAAATGCCATTTAATTTCAAAATGATGTGGAGAAGAATTGGTGAATTATTAACATAATCGAAATGAGTTTGAAATTGGGCAATATCAGCGTCTTTCAAGGGTTTACGGCATTTGGAAGAAAAAACATCTACAGTGAAGCGAATAAAGAATAAAACTACCCCAAAATGACTGAAGAAGAAAAGTGTAATTGAAAACTATAATGCCTGAATAAGAACTTCGACAGTTTCTCCCACCTTCATTCTCCTGTTGTGCACGTGTCCAACCAGCTGGAAGCATCCACTTGGAAGCTGAAGGTCCATTAGCCATGACAAAGGTCTTTCAATCCTTGAAGAGCTGATGTTAATGAATTCTTCCGCCTGAGCATAAGTTTTCACTACGAAAGCCGTCAGCCAAGTAGACCCGTACTGGTCGCTATTACCCCAGACGCTGTAGGATCCGTCAGTGCGCTGGTAGTTGAGTTGTTGTTCGTATCCTGCGAGTCACGAATAATGTAAGAGAACCTTCAAAATAATAATTGAGAGTTTATTATTTCTCTATATTGTTGTTTCGTTTTGTAACAGTACACTGTCATCCGTGTCGTAGTAATTTTTATCTGTAATGATGGAATAACTATGTATGAGGTACAAGCTTGCTTCACTCTCACTCGTAAAAACTCTCCGTAAAATATTGATGAGATTTTTGAATGATTACTAAGTAGACACAATTGTAGTCTATTCGTGGTGCGCTGTAAGCAAAAGTGTTTACAAACCTCGCTTCATGTACTCGATGAGTTTAGCTGCAACTGTAGCGTTGTACTGCATAGTTCGCTGCAGGTACTTCAGAACGTAAATGTTGGGAGCAAAGCTCGCCAAGTTTTGCTCTCCACATCCGTACGGCATGCGAATCAGCCAGTCAATATTCTGCGTAAAGAGCAACGAAAATTTGGTATTAATCACAGTAAATTAGATCATATTTGGTTTTGAAATTGAATATTTCAAATTATGAAGTGAGGGAAACATTTTCAAATACCTTAAGTTGAAGCAAAATAACTAATGACGTAAGCCCTTAAACTTAATTGTTATAATTTACACACTCTCACCACTTTTTATGAGCATTGAAAAATGAACACTGAGTCGATGAAGAAGCCTAGGAAAACATGAGTCAAGTAATAAGCCACCTGAAAAACATGAGTTCAAGTAACAGGCCACCTGGAAAACACGAGTTCAAGTAACAGGCCACCCACCTCGATATTGGGGCCGAGCAGCTCCCCCGAGGCTGTGATCCAGGCGCGAGCAGAGTTGTTGACGATATTTGTTTCATGTGGGACAGCGAGAGTCCACCCATTGTAATTCGTAGCTGAGGAAAAAATAGCATCTTGATGCATCTTTAAAGAAACGATTTTACCGAGCATTTCTCAGAGTCATTTCATTTTGATACTAACAAATCTTGATCGGCAGGTATGCTACTAGATTTGAACTGAGTTTTAAGTCTGTTTTAAGAAAATTAATTGTAGTATATCATTGATTCTTATTCTGCAATAATTGAATACCTTACCTGAGCCGGTGCAATAATAAAGAGAATAAATGGTCTCGCGAAGGAATCCCTCGTAGTCGACAGCTATTGGGGTGATAATACGGTCTCTGCAATAGATTAAAAGAATTTCACCTTGAATTTCATGTGCTGTAAGCATTGACCAAGAAATTGAGAATTACAAGTATAGATATTGAATACGTTCTTGTGGAAAGCAATTTGTAATAATTGAACGACTATTTTTGAATGCCATCAGTTTATGGCAGTGATCGCTAAAAACATTTTAAAATTAGTAATTTATTAGTAAAAAAAACAGTTAGAACTCACTATTGGAAAGAAAATATTTTAACCTGTATCATACAAGGAATAAATTAAAAGTTGATAAAAACGATGACTGCCATGTGAAGCTCATTTGATCTATTAACTTTAAGTGCGCTTGAAAAATCAGAATTGCACGATTTCATATTGTTGGTCCTGGTTGACGATACAAGACTAATTACAAATGTACTGCGCACCTACGAAAGAGTTAAGTAAACAAGTGGATCTCAATTGAAGAAACTTTCAAAGAAAATACACTTTTTCAGAAAATCCGTAGTTTTACGAACAAGGTAGGAACTATAACCTTCTTCCAGATGCAGTTCCGGAATCGCAGTTGTCGACAAGACCAGGGACCGTTTCAGCAGAGACGGTGATGTTCCCAGAGCTTGATTCCAGGAAACGAATCCTGGCATAAGATCAAAATTATTACAGCTGCCGTCATTATGTAGTCAATATGTACCCGTAAATTAATGGAATTTGCAAGTAAAAAACATAATCTATTCGTGTTGATACAATCAACATTATACCTTCCACCTTGTTGCACTAAATCAAATATGGTTTTCCCATGCGTCCATACAACTCGTGTGATATGAACTCACCGTCACACATCTTAGGATAAGATCCTGTCTTTTGCGGCGTGAACCAGAGAGTGCATTTAGGTCTCTATGGATTTTTTATGAAAAGACTTCGCATCTGGCCACCCTGATATGGTTTTTACCTCGTCTAATCACAAAATTACTTAGTACGCACTTTACTAAACTATAATGCAAAGCAGACGCAACACGTTAACGTGACTGCCCAGTATTAAGAAATCCGTTTATGTCTTGACTGAACCGAAGCAAGAAAATAAAGCAAACATCATTTGAGTCGCTGCAGTATACATGACAGGAACACACAGCTTAGAGCGTGCGTGAAAAGTTTTTAGTTTCCTCTAAATTATTCAAACGTTTTGACCAGTTCAGTGACCACGTTTTGGCAAAATATCTCTACTTATTGTTCTAACCTAATATCACTTTGTATTTTTCCAATACAGTAATTTCTTTATTTACATATTACCATGTGTAAAACAGTTTATAGTTCGAGGTTTTACTCAAACTCCGTTTAGATCGGATAGGTGATAAATGATGCAACGTTTTGTTCTTTTTGTCCGTACAACGGTTCGTGCCATCTACAGTGAATCTTAATTATGAGTTTTAAAAATTTCTCAAGTCGCAATGGTTGTTTGTTTAGTCTCATATAGATTCTTTTATTCAAAATTTTCTAAATAATGAATTTCATGCCAACTCATTTTCACCTATCTGTTAGCACAAAAGAACATTTTCCGCTTCTCTTTTCGGCATGGTGAAAAAAGAACTTCATTCACTTTTATCGTTGCATTTCACGGAGATTTGTTCCGTAATAGTTTTTGGTAATATGGATGTGTTACATTCCATTTCAAGAGCAAGAACAAAATTCATACAGGCAAGCTCTTTCTATAATTTACTAAAATAGCTTCAATGGGCGTACGAGTTCAGGTGAATTACGCGACCTATCAGTAATCTAATCGCCGGGCACGCCGAGACAAGTTCCGAACAAGCCACGGCTTTTCAGCCCCTCACTCATGGAGCTAGGCCCTCACTCCACCGCCCGTTCTCATGGTGAGAGGTGTCATCTCCGGTACGCTTGGATATACTTATTAAAAAATTTTTCAACCGTGTTCCATTAAATTTCGTATCTAGGAATCGTTATTTATTTCAAAATGTAAGCCTGTTTCAAATGATGCCTCCTTGCAATAAGTGTGGTGTTCGTGCTTCTTCCTCCGCTGGTCTCAATAACTTGTTTACTTGAAGATTACATTTCGGATCCCAAAGTGATTCATTCACAAGCAATTGATTTTGCCTCTTACTCATTTCTCTCTCATTTTGGGGATGGACATATTTAATGAGTTAGTTATTTAATGTTAACAGAAAACATGACATCAAACAAAAAACATCGCCCAAAAATATTGAAGGCGAGGTGGCTATCAACTCAATTTATAATTGTGTACAAAGAAGGAAGTTTCTACAACGTATTGTGAAATTAACTACAATTTTATTTTACATCTAAGCCCGTGTTTCTCAAAGTAGTCCCTACCTGGGGGCGTTGAGGAAATACAAGAGGGCGGTAGGAGGGAACGCCTTGAAAGGAGGGCGTTGCATGTACAGAAGGGGGCGTTGAACACAGAGAATTATGTTGATATTTTAAAATTATGTATCATCTCGTCTGTGTTGCTCAACGTCACTCAGACGGCCCTCGCTTGAGAATGTTGCCAGAAGCTGCCAGTAGGTTTAATTGATTTACCTGTAGTTAATTGAAATACGAAAACGTTCGTTAGTCTCAGATTCATGTATTTCCTTGCATGATGCATATTACTGATAGACTTGTTCGCATGCAAACTTTTATTTCGAATGATACTTGTGACGTACTAAACGACAACTGTTTCGCCACTCTCAGACTCCGATCCCTTGTTGAATTCGTGTAAGAATGTACTAGAAATGTCACTTCAGTGGACAGTTGAGCAAATTTCTGGCATTTCAGTGACCAATTCTAATTTACGTGTACATAGTAGGAAATTTTCTCATGTGAGAAATTGTACGTACAGTACTGAAATAAGTGATCACACACTTATACTTTCGTTAATTTTTACCATTGGTGCAAAATTTGATAAATATTTCATATGGCTCTACTTAAAAGTTTACATCATCCATGGCTTGATATCTCACTTTGGTCAATATTTACTTTACTGCGTTCACGGAATTTAGAAATTTTGTTCCCAAGAATCGGTAAAGGAACACATTTAAGAACGTTTTACACGAATGACATTTTGCTTGCTAATGCGTATCTTTCCAGTTATTCAACTTTAAAGTAATACGAACGTTGTATATGAAAGTGAAGAAACGGACATGTAGATTTGCTATAATACGGTATTGACGTAACGATAAGTGAGATTTGGCCAGGTAACGTTAGGTTTGTTAAATAAACTAACCTAAGCCAACCTAAATAAACCTAAAATAACTTAACTTCGCCATACCGAAGCTGATGTTGTTTTCGCCAAGAATGTGCGCGTGTTCCAACAATACGGCGAATACGCAACCGACTATATAATGTTATTCCTTTCTGAACGTTATGAATGTAATATCTTCAAAATTACGCATTAGCGAGCAAAATGTTTTTCGAGTAAAACTTTTTTAAATGTGTTGTATTACCGATTCTTCGAACAAAATTTCAAAAATCCGTGAACGCATTAAAGTAATATTTTCATTTTAGTTAAATAGGGTAAATTTTTGGAAAAACACCCGTCTGACTGGAATTCGAAATTAGACGCTAAGCATGACGGAAGACGCTCTCCGCAGGCGCAGTAGACCAAACTGCGGTTCCCGCGCATGCGCAAAAGAATGGGTAAACACAGCTGAGGTAAGTTTTTTCCGTGTGAATGTTTATGTGCGTCGATTATGAGTGGTATTTTCGTGACAAGCAGTCATGAAAACTAAACAAAAAAATATCCCCTAAAGCATACCGGAGACGGACTTTTTTTTAAAAAAATACCCAAATTAGTATTGTTCAGTCATGTAGTTGCTTATTTTTCTGTTTTTCTGATTTGTCAGTCAGGGCAATTAGGTGATTAGTCCACATGTGGGTTTCTTTGTGTTGCTGAAATATATTGTAAATTCATATCACATATATTCTCTTCAGAACATTTTGTTACCGTAATTATGTCCAAGGACACGTCAAAGGAAAAAGGCAGACAGTATTCTGTCGAATATTTAAAATTTGGCTGTAAAACAGCTTCTCATTATGATCGAAAGCCAAAGTATCTTCTTATTTGTGAGAAAAAACTTTCTAACAAGGCGATGAAGCCATCAAGCCTCGCTGAACACTTGAAAAAAATGCATTCTGATAGAGTAAACCAAGATCTGTCGTATTTTCAAGCTTTAAGAGACAAGTTTAAGAAAATAATCCATCGTCGCTTTTATGACCGAACAGAAAAAAAATCTGACGATGGACTCGTTTGTTCCTAAAAGGCTGCAAAACTAATTGCCAAATCAGGCAAGCCGCATTCGATTGGAGAAAGTTTCTTTTGGCTGTCGTAGAAGAAGTTTTACGCACGGTCGTTCATCATAGTTCTCCTCGTGCTATTACTTTATCTATTCATCTCAGTAATGATACTGTTCGAAGAAGAATTGACGAAATGGACGGAGATATTGAAGAAAATTTGCGTGAAATTCTGTTAGCGTGAAATTCTGGAACAACAAAGATTTGGCTTGCAGCTGGATGAGTCGACGCTACCAGGCAATGAAGCACTGCTTTTGGGTTATGCTCGCTTTATCAAATATAATGGGGTCAAACCTGAATTACTATTTGCTAAGGATTTGGAAACAAAAATTTGAGGTGCGTCTATTTTTACGGTAGTTGAGCAGTTCTTCAAAGAAAATGGGATACTATTAATAAAACATCATTGCTTGTGCCACAGATGGTGCCCCAGCATTAACTGGAAAACAAAAGGGATTTCTTTCTCATTTGAAAAAAGTCAGTACTAGACGCTTTTCCGATACACTGTGTAATTCATCGGCAGCATTTGGTTGCCAAAAATTTGAGCTCTCGTTTCTATGATTCCTTCAGAATTGTTATGCAATCAGTAAATAAATTCAAGACCCAACCCCTTAATTTATGTGGATAATAATGAAGAATTTGACCGTCTCCTCCCACATACTAAAGTGAGATGGCTATCCAAAGGCAACTGTTTGGAACGGTTTAACTCTCTGCTCGACACAGTCGTGCAATTCTTACAAGAAAATAAATGCAGTGATTTAAGTGATGGTCTCCTGTCATGTAATATAGATATTGCGTACCTAACTTATTTATTCTGTGTATTCAATCATCTGAATCTGAAATTACTTGGTGATTATATAAGCCTTATTTAGGCCAAATCTCTTATCTGTAATTTCATAGATAAGCTGTGTTTCTATCGAGAGAACAGTCGTCGGAATTTGTCTCATTTTCCAAGTCTTAATCACAAACTGATGACGCTGATACCTCTGTAGTAGATGACGATCTCTTGATTCATTGTGACCATTTGAAATCTCTGCACAAGGACATGACTGAGAGATGCCAGGACCTTATAAATATGGAGATACCAGACTGGGTGCTGAATCCATTTACTTATGTTTGCGCGAGCGACACTAATCTCGTTGTTCAAGAAAACCAAATAACAGTGAAGATTGACTTTGAATTGAAGCCTCTCTTCAAAAAATCGTTCGTTGATTTTTGGTTACAGAAAGAAAGCCCAGAAGGAGATCCAATTTGTGGGCGAAAATTCAACTTTACTTTCTTGCTTTTCATCCTCTTACATGGCTGAACGCTGATTAAGTGTCCTTACTTACCAAAGAAATCGCCTGCAAATTGTAAAAAGGGGAGACTTGAGACTAAATCTAAGAAGCATCGACACCAGAGTGAGTGACTTAGTTAGCAAACGCCAATGTCATCCATCTCATTAGATGTTCTAAATAAAATGTGTTTTCCGAACAGTTTTTCTCATCATTATAACTCATTATAACTCATAACATACAGTAATACAGGGTGTTTCAAAAATACACGGCATAATTTCAGGTATGTATTTCCCACATGTAGACAATCAAAATAGTTCATTACAACATATGTCCGGAAATGCTTCATTTCCGAGTTATGGCCTTCACAACATTGAAATTCACCGGAACGTTTTTCTTTCCGCAGGTCGTTGCCATTACAGAAGATGTTCAAAATGACCACCTCCTGCTTGAATACAGACCTCACATCGATGTCTCATTGACCTGCGAACACGATCCCACACTCCAGGAATGTTGCGTATGTCCTCAGAGCGTGCCACAATTCGATTCCGAAGGGATTCCAAATCAGGCACCGGAGACGAATAAACCAATGATTTTAAATGGCCCCACAAGTAGAAATCGAGAGGGTTCAGATCAGGTGAGCGTGGAGGCCAAGCAATTGGGCCACCTCTACCTATCCATCGATCAGGAAATCTTCGATCCAAGTACCGGCGAGCCGTACGACTGAAGTGTGCAGGAGCGCCGTCATGCAAGAAGTGAGCGTGCTGACGATCGATCAGTGGAGTGTCGTCATAAACATCAGGTATGATGTTTTCCAGGAAGTTTGTGTACGCCTGCCCCGTAAGTCTGTTTACAAGTACATGGGGTCCAACTAACCGATCACCAATGATACCGGCCCACATGTTGAGGGAGAACCGCACCTGGTGATGAGATACAACAGTTGCATTTGGGTTTTCATACGCCCATACATGCTGATTGTGGAGATTTGTTATGCCATCTCGTGTGAACTGTGCTTCATCTGTAAATAATACTAAGGCAGGAAAGTTCGGATTTGCAGCACATTGCTGCAAGAACCACTGACAGTACCTAACTCGTGCAGGGTAATCTGCTGGTGACAGCGCCTGTACACGTTGCAAATGGTAAGGATACAATTGATACTCTTTCAGCAGTCTCCAGACAGTCGTATGGGGAACATTCACTTGCAACGCTAACCTTCGTGTGCTGATAGAAGGAGTTCTGTTCACAATCTCCAGAATCTCCTCCTGTTCTTCTGGAGTTGTAGATCTTGGTCGTCCCCTTCCCAATCCAGGAGAGTCAAATTTTCCATACTCGCACAGACGCTGATGGAGACTTACAAATGTCTTCCGATCTGGACATTGTCGCTGTGGGTACCTCTCCTGGTACAAACGACGAGCCAGCGCAGCATTGCCGTCTGCCTTACCGTAGATCAAGTGCATCTCTGCCAGCTCCTGATTTGTGTACATGACACACAGTCGAACGCCAAACACAACACTGAATTTAACCTTCGCCTAGGAATGATCTGTCAGAGTGCCCTCTTAATGTGTCCTTTGACGGCAACGACCTGCGGAAAGAAAAACGTTCCGGTGAATTTCAATGTTGTGAGACCATAACTCGGAAATGAAGCATTTCCGGACATATGTTGTAATGAACTATTTTGATTGTCTACATGTGGGAAATACATACCTGAAATTATGCCGTGTATTTTTGAAACACCCTGTATAATCATTAGTAAGCGGTGAAGAATCAAATAGTATCCTAAGGGGGTGGTGATTGGAAAAACTTTGAGAAACACTGTTCAAAGCGATGCTCGATGCTGTGACAGATTAAACTGAACCATTTTTGGTAAATTTTAAGCTGATGCAATGTAAATGTTGAAAACTATTATTTGGAGATGTTTTATTGATCACACCGATCAAGTCGGTGAAGTGGTCAACGCTAGAGCCAGTAGTGTAGGCACGGAACTCACCTGACGACGACCGTCTCTTTGTCCTGCGCGGGGACGCAGGCGGAGCGCTGGCCGGCGGTAGCCTGGTCAGCCGCCGCCTCTGTGGTGTTGCCTTCCAGAATCTCGTACTCGGGACTCTCCTCCAGAGTGACGCGCACCTGAAACGGCAGGGTGCTGTAGCATTTGGTTACGATACAAGTATGCAGTTTATGGTTCGGAAATATGTAGCTTTACTTACGTAACGAGGTGCACCATCGTGCCCCTCAACCTCTAGTTGTGTGGTGTACATTAGTCACCTCACTTAGTAAGCGTAAGGGCCGGCATTTCCCTCGAAAAGTCGTCGGTTTAGTTCTCGGAAATGCAATCTCGGGGTTTTTCTTCGTCAAGAAAGAAGAGAGCTTAGCCATAAATCCCTACTTGACCAAGTTTTGTGAAATGCGTACAGGATCGAAAAGGAGAAACCGTCAATATACCTTCGCGTTAGTTACAAGGTAACTGAAAAACCATTGTGCATATATATCAACTTGATTATGAAGAAGCACCCTTTGACGCATTGATCCTCTCAAATTTCAACACCTTTTTCAACGCTTCTCTTACCTTACTTTTCTTTTCTACGCTATTTTCCATTTCTTTCTCGATACGTTTTGCAGAGCACGCATGCGATAACTAAGGAACTACTCAGCCCATCATAAAATAATAATACTCGCTCAAAACATAGTTGCAGCTTAAAAAATGTAATTTCGATGACAAAGAGTGAATCATATTTTATTTCTTATCTCTTCGTTTATTGCAACTTCAATTTAAGTGGACTTTTTACATCATTATTTATTTTGCAACCCACAAATTTCATGATGGCCCACTAATGAGTCATGTATGAAGTAAGGCGCGGAAAGATCGCTATGCTAAATTATTGAATCTCTGGATCAATGATGTAAAGAAACGTATCAACTGAGAAAATACACTAGAAAACAAAAATTTCGGTAGTATATCATGAAAATATAACAATGAAAAGGCAAAAATTGCAATGAATACTAAACAATCAATTTATAATTAAAAGGCTTTATGAGGAACAACGAATTACAGACGACATACGGACATAGGCGTGTCTAGGTAGTTGAAGACGGAGATTTTGACAGGGAGGATCTCGCCCACTTTAACAGAAGGCGGAAGGGTCAAGTCGATGAAGAAGGACGTGAAGGTCGTGATCGAAGTTGGGGCCGAGACTCCGACTCCTTTGTCAGGGTGGACGCAGACGGCTCTGCCTACCCACTCGGTGATGGTGTCTGGCAGAGTCCGACTCTCAGAGTATACGCCGGAGGCCCTGAGTAAATAAAAATACCACTGAATTTTCGATTACTAATACTGAATGGCAACATTTAAAAATAAAAGAAAAAATAACTCAGTTAAAAGACCGAACTATTTTTTTTGCATACCTATCCTATAGATTCTTCTCTGCTATATATCAAATTCCATTGATTTGGTTAATACATTTTTTTGAAACATTCAGTACTTGTTTATCACGGAGTAGTGGCGTGTTCTATGGGCGATTCGTTTCTTATATTTCATTTGTAGCCGAAGAAATAAAGACCTGATAAGTAAACATTTTGATATTGGGTAAGCAACTGATCAGCTTCAGTTAAGAGAGAAAAATTTGCTCGTTTTTTTACATCTTGCGTACGCATTCGACCAATGCAAACAATAATTATTCGTTTTTTGGTAAAAATATAGCGAAGTTGGTTCATCTCTTGCAATTAGTGGAAGTCAGAACATTTTTTGATGAGACAGGTGTTTTTTGAAGAAGTTGGGACAAAGGACCAACGCTCATCGAGGTACCAAACACCCAACGAATATGGTAACCATTCTCATATGATATTTACGAAGAAAGTAAGTCGGGTGTTTAACAAAATGGAATGCACGCAACTGCCAATAAACCGTAACATATCCGTAAGTTTTCTCAAATTTGTTATTCGCCTCGGAACGTGTGATTAAATTGTCATGGATTGGAAGAGTGTAAGTGTGGTCCGATGAGACACCGTTCACCCTTGGTCTGCATTGGGAAAAGTTAGATGCATCAAGAATTTCATGTAATAACAATCCGTCTTAACTCCTTCTCAACATCTTACCTCCTTCCAATCTATCATACCTCCTTCTTGAGGAAGTGTTCAGTTCTCGGGGTTGTTTTTTATCTGGAAACTGCGACTCATGGCCGCAACAAATTGGGGTCACCAAATATTGTGTGAAATGTTGGCTGTTAACTTTACCCTAGAAATGATTTTTACCTCTGATTTCAACTAGATTTTCAAAAGCGATAATGTATACGTTCACCAAGCGAAAATTCTCCAAAATGGATTTTCGAGACATGAATGATCCTTTAAGCGTTAGGATTGGTCCCTACAATTTATTGGCCTCAACCCCACTAAAAATAGATTGACAGACCTAGTGCCACTTCCACCAACATTATGGAAGATTATGATAACAGTCAAAATTAGACTTTGATCCCTTCAATCTTGGAATCAGTTTCTAACTCGATCTAAAGGTAGACCAATTTGTTATCAATAATTACTTGGGCCTCGCCATTTTTTAGGCCAGTCAATCTGTATCGGCATGTTCAAAAATTTATCATGCAATAATAGGAATAACAACATGTATTTAGCTTCATTTTTTTCAATTCTTCTAATAAAATCCTAAAATATAACCCAAAATGCGTTGATTAACGGTATACCACACAGAATGTCTAATGTTGTGTGATGCTTCACAGGAAGCATCAGCCACCAAATAACTGTTTATCTAAATAGTCTACGGTTAAAGCCCTTCAGCTTTGAAAAATTAACATCACTGCTGTTTCAGTATATACACGAGTTTGCAGCTGTTGGATGCGCACTACAAAGCTTTGCTTTACTACTCCGGTAAAATCAATTCAAATTTTTTGCTGGAGACTGCGGCGAAACACTTCTTTCGTAATATCAACGTGAAACGAAGATCGCATCATTCATGGGTTAACCACCGAAATTACTTTGACCTCACGCTGCCGGTTGCGATAGATGCTCTGTGATTGTACAGTGCTAATCCATGCCTCTATTAAAATGCAGCTATTTATAGAATTCATTAAAGAAGTATTTCACTGCAGAATTTGTATGTTTGTAAGACAATGGCGAGGAGCGTAAGTCTTAAACCCCAAAATGTTTGAGGGTAAATTCGAGGTGCTTTAGAAGATATTATTGTGAAATTTTGCAGAGAAAAATGCGTATCTAAATAATAATATTATTTCGTATACAATAGGCAGATTGCCAACCTTAATGAAACATAAACAGCAGTTGACCACTTCTCAACAGCAGTAATAGAAGAAAATATTTGTGGTAAAAATTAAGATTCAACACGCTTCGCATTCACTTTAACGACAGATTTAGTAAACCAAAGTTACTAGAGTGGTCATTTTGCACACTTAGCAAAAGAAAAATGTTAATAGTTTCTAAATTTTCCCACGAAAAAAGCTTACTGACATGCAGTCGTTATGAGCTAATATCACCTTAGGAGAAAGATTCAGCATTTAAGTGATTCTTCATTTTCTTAAATGAACAACAAAAACTTAATCTAAATTTTTTATTACATAGTAAATTGCGCTTGTATTCTTTGAAAAGGAGTATTTTTTGCAATTGTTTATAAGCTCCTTGAACTAATATTGAACTAATGTTTTGATTGCGAGGTTGTGAATTTGACACCAGTTTTTAAGGATGATAAGCGGTTCTAGTAATACTGAGGATCTACACAGACTGCCAAGCAATCACTAACTAGAATAGCTGAATTGAAGAGCTGAGAAGCAACAGCTTGTATAAAATATGGATTTCTCTCATATACTTTTAATGTTATTCAGAAAGATGAGAAGGAAATTGAAGAGCAAAGTTTACATTTACTGAACATAAGCCCAGTGAAATCATTTTGGATAAGTTTTGTGACGTTTTGACAAATAGTGAAACATGAGAAATGAAGTAAACCAGTACAGAACGTAGGTATGCAGAACTGAAGTGTGTGTGTTGGTATTTTATCGGGTAAATGAACATTTCAACCTAACTGCATTCGAAAAAATTACCGTGGCATTACGAGCAAGTGGAGGATGAATGAAAAAACCCGGGGATATTCTAGCTAAACGTATGAATAAATCTGAAAGAAAATGTCCTGAAAATACGAAGAAAAGCAAAAAACTAGCGTATTAAATAACCAGTAACAAACTGAGCTGTAAGAAACTAAGTTATGGGCAAAATGCAAAAGAGTGTACGATTTGACCAAGAAAAATTATATTTTTACACGAAACTCAAAATGTAGCGTTTGTTGTGATTTGGGAAAATGTTGAGTGAAAAAAAGAGACATAAAATATGCGAAATCGCAATGGTATTCCCAGTAACGTATTATTTGTCGCCGCTTGTGGGAAGTGAAATATTCAATCACTTCAGTGGCTTTGCGATTACTGACGGGATTGCCAGGAGCTCCCACAGCCAAGTTTCAGGGAAGTAAGAGCGAGTTACGACTTCGATGGCGGGTGTGATGGGGCCTGAGCTGGCAGGTCTTCCTTCGACACCACCTTCAATGACCGTAAGTCCTCCTAGAAGACCTGCACCATTGCCGCTCAGGTGACCTCCACCGCCACCTTGGAGACCGCTCAGGAGGCCACAGGAGGGTTCTTCGTAAATTCCTGAAAAAGTACAAGTAGAAGGTTAGAGAACCTAGAGAGTAAAAATGACCGAAAAATCTCCCATGATTCAATTCCTCAACTACTTCTGTGCTAAATTCATTTAAAATTATGGTTTATGGGAATTCTGAGCAAGATTTACATCAAAATACGATTTTATAGACGGGAGTATCAGATCTTCGTAGAAAATTATACTCATGTTATCAAAAATGTATAATAATTTGTCTGGAGCTCATTGCTCATTTCGGAAAAGCCATTTCTCAACTACTATTGTCAATCAGCACAGTCGTTGGTATTTCAGAGGACAAAAGCTTGTGTACAAAATAATGTTAATGACCATCAGATTCCATGCAATAATTTATTAGAATATTCCGACTGCCCCTGCAAATGTACAGATCAGTCAAAGATTCAAATGAACATTTCAGTTCAAGTTTTCTTATATTTTATTGCCGGTTGCACGCCTGGTGGATAATGGTATTGTTGCGCTCGCTAAGTATAGCTTTCTTCTTGCTGGAGCATAGTCGGTCGCGCAGATATAAGTTACTCTACATTGTATTACTTCAGTGAGCTCTCTCGATGATGTCAATTTAATTCCCTCTTCTGCGTGGCCTGTTCCGTTGTGCTGCTTAGCTACCTCCGGTTATTCCAATCAGCTCAATCTAGAATCAACTAAGTAAACTTCTCCAAGCGGCTCTGACCAAGTCAGTTGTTATTATTTTTGCAACGCTGTCAAAGATTCTCCGTCTTAAATTTATTCATGTCCTAAAACTTCGGGCAAAATTTCATCACTTTTTATGAGGATTGAATACGCCCTTAAAGTTCCCTACTGTGTGCTGACAATGGGTCTTCGATATTTAATCATGATTCAAACATAACTACAGAGTTAAATCAGCACTAGGTACATATTACAGGCGCAACGTTATTGAGCGACAATACATGTTATTCACCGTTCTCATGCATCCATCTTCTCTGGTGAGGAATGAAAAATGAAGTTTGTAATATGCATTACAGCTCACAAGTCATTAAAATGTATAAGCAGTTTTCATCAAATAAAATTTCCCGGTGGGTTATTGAAATTTCTCTGAGCTCGAATCTGTCTAGTTCACGGTATACATAAGTTCTTATGCATACCGTGGTCTGGTATAGGAGGTTGATATATATGCCTTTTTAATTTTTTCAATTTTTGTTATGCTACACGCTCACCAGAGCGATCGTAAAAAAACTTCCGTGCCATTAGCTGAAATGTGGTTCTGCATCAACTTGGGAATAGTCACCCCCTTTATGTACGCGGGTCGTCTCAAAATTAAGTCACCCAATATATTTTTAATCGGTGCAGTAGGTAAGAAAAGTCAGGGTGACGCCGAGCATTTTTGTGTGACTGGTGAGCAACACTATAAAATCCTGTGCACCTGCAAAATCTTTAAAGCTCAGACATTTGACACCGAAAACCGTGACGAATGTAAACTTCTGTCACCAATTGTGAAGTATGTGCTGTTTGTATTTTATACGGAAAAGGTAAGGCTAAAATTTACCGCTTGTTATGCAACGTGTACGTTATGTCAAGGCAAATTGTTTCTCACTGGCGTCACTCAATCAATGAAGGGAGGGGAGAACAACTTAACTTGAAGAAAAACGAAGTCTTTCCCGCGCTCTTAATGTGGTCGACGAAGTCCTATGGGTCATAGACCGAGGACAAACTTTCAAAATGAACATGCATCCCTCAAGATGAAATTTATTCCTAACTGCCTTCGAATATTGAAATGAGCTAAATTGAATTTGCCGTAGGCGGTACTGGCTTACGGAATAAAGTACCGGCGGCAATACATGTTATGAGTGAGTCTCCATGACTACCAGAGCGTGACTGTTCGAGCAGTTGAGGTAGACCGACACATTGGGATTTTATAGTATTAGAACTATACCCAAACGAACATTCTTTGCGATTCCAGAACTTGCAAAAAAATAATGTAACATAACTTTTAAATGTACCTAGTAATTTTAACCCTGCTATTCGTTTAGAGATCAAATAACACGATGATCTCTGCAATACATTAATCAACATAATCAAACAATGGCAGAATATAAACTTTTAACATTCTCATTCATTTGAGAAATAGTCACGTTTCAACCAAATATCTAAGTCTTATAAGGTCACGTAATTATCTTTGGGTAACGGTTTAAATTTTGAACTACAATAATTTAAGACTTTATACGGATGAAAGTGATTTTGAGCTGTTCTACGAGAGCTATCAAACAATTCGATTTTTATATTCTCATAGGTGTAAATGCTTCGCACTAAATTGGTTTCAGTTGTCTCATTCTCCCAAGACATAAATATGTTAAAGGCTTTTGGTAATTATTATGAGGACCACACCCACTATGATTTATTTTCTCGACTTTTTTCCTATTCTCCTCTGAGTAAATACTTCGCACTAAGATGAATTCAGTTGTCTCATTGTATCCGGGTCATAAATATATTCAGGCTTTTTGAAAGTTATTATCAGGACCATCTGGACCCTGATCAACAAAGTGCTTCAAAAGCTCTTACCTTTTTTACACGGTCTTGTTTCCAACGTCAGATCTGAGATCACAATCAGGCCAGCATCCTGAAGATAACAGAAAACATTCAAACGCAAATGCATTACCCTAAGCGCACGTGTGAAGTCCAAGATAGGTATTCCATCTTTTCCCGATCCAAAACCTAGCTAAACTGAAGTCTGTAGGACACTGAAATGTCAGCAAGTGTCGTTATGCGTGAACAAACTGTATAGTTTTGAAGGATTCATCGAAAGGTATTTCCAAATGAGATTCAATGGGGTTACAGCTTCATATAAGAAAATCTCACGAAAATATTCAAAGGTGATTTTAACTACGAAAGCCTGGACCAATTTTGAAATTAATTTTAGCATAATTCTAACAATTGCGCCAACTTAGTATCCAGAATTCACCGTAAAACCTCCAAGCTGAGGCAATATCTCACATTCAATACTTCGCGAGAAATTTTGAGAGCCATTATTCCGTCCTTGGGCATAGGAGTAAATATGGAAGCTTAGCTAGTTCTTCTGTATGAAAAGCGTTTATGCTACGTATTCTACTTAATTTTCCACTGTTGCGATATTCTGGGTATTGTGTTAGCTGTATGATACATGTATTTACAAATCTAGTCCAAAATTCGTTAAGTCACCACTAAATTTTAGAATTGGAAATCTGGGATGTGGGGAGGCAATTGAAAATCTTGAATTTTTAAACCTGAAATGTGCAGTTGGAAATTTAAAAATTTAAACATTGTTTCATGGTAACTGAAATATTGATGCAGGAGACAGTAATCCGAGTCAGAGATGAATTTTGTATAAATTACTGAGTACGTTCACCGTTTCGACCGAGGAGTAAGAATACAAGTCGATACCAGAGTTTCAAATGCAATGTCGATTTGATTTTATTTGCTACGTACGAAGTATTTACTTCAGCCCAAAGTTTGAGTACTTATCTTTACAGACAAGCCTTCAAATGCCATATCGATTTAATTTAGTTAGCTAAGTACCCAGTGCTTACTTCAACCGATAAAATATTTGCTATTCGATCAAAGCGAGCATTTCCACCAATCAAAAAATTTATAAACGGTCTGCTAGATAAATTAATAAATATGCTGAGTACGATGTGTTTAATTAACTCTCGTACATTAGAAATGTGCTTGCTGTGATTAATGAAGTTATGAAATCTCTGTTACGAATAGTTGGACTTAACTTTGATCACTTGCAGAGTATTTGGATTTATGCATTTATTTAAGCACGAAACTCATTACCAAGACATGGCTTGTATAAATGGATTAATTTTAGAATGATATTCTACTGCTGAGGTTGGATCACAAATGAACCGGGTGTGGTAGAACATACAGCTACAGCAAAAAAGATTCGGACCTATCCGGTAAAATGGTATGAAACCAAGGTACTGAGATGGGTACGTGTCTTGGAAATCTAAGTTTCATCAGGAATAAAACCACAAACAGCGGAATAAAATTCATTTTTCTAAAATGGGCATTCAGACTAGCGCTAGTTTCGAATATTCATTATCAATGAATGCTCTGAAAATAAGATCAAAAAATATAGACAAATTGATATTTCAATAGTTGCTAAGGATATATATAGGTTGTATATATCCTTAGCAACTATTGAAATATCAATTTGTCTATATTTTTTGATCTTATTTTCAGAGCATTCATTGATAATGAATATTCGAAACTAGCGCCAGTCTGAATGCCCATTTTAGAAAAATGAATTTTATTCCGCTGTTTGTGGTTTTATTCCTGATGAAACCAAGGTACGCATGCAATTTGCGATTAGTAGGCTATACAGTCGGTTGCTGTCGTTGGCGACATCTAGCATCTTTCTCCGCGTCTGTGGACCATAGGCCTGGCCACTCAGTGTTGTTTGAGAGGCTGAGGGGGGATTTTGTAGAGGTTTGCTCCTGCCCATTGTGCCCAGGATTTTGGAGCTACAGCTTTTCTGGCCAATGATTTGCTTCTAATTCTTTAAACATGGCTCACAAATATTTAGTCCAAGAGGAGAAAGCTAGGATTCTGGCGTAGAGACAGAAAAGTGTGCCAATTAAAGAGATCGTCAGGCGTTCAGGCCGGGCCAAGTCTACAGTGATGGCGTTGCTCGCGGCCTCCCACCCGGCGTTCGTCCTGAGCACAAACCCATCTCTGGACGCCCTCGAAAGACTTTTAAGGTAACTGACAACGTTTTAAAGGGAGAAGTAAGGAAAAATCCAAGGGTTACTGCTGCGGGTAGGTTTCTCTACCCGGACCAAGGTTCTGGGAAAGTCCGAATTTTTTTGCGGTGACTGTAATACCCTTCTCTCAGTGTGTGTAATTATCATGTTATTCATTTTTTTCGGAATTATTTCATTTACTAAGCGACCTTAAAGTACGATTTTCATTATAATTGTCAAACATAGTGTGATGATCAGATCATTTATATTATAACAATGGCAGATTGTCACGCATGTGCTTATCTGACCAAGTAGAAAATGATATAACATATTTTACATCATCATTGAACGTTTTTAAACCTTTATTCGTTATAAGGCCAACATTAAAGACTTTCGGTAAATATTCGTCTTTTGTTATGAAAATAATTCATCATCTCTTCATAATTTTAACCGTGGTAAATATTCTGATCAATTGATAAAGTTGTAAAGATTGTCTTTCTAGAAAAGCACGCTGCACGTTTGTGTGCTTTAAAACACCATCATGATGCTGGAAATGCAAAGTTCGAATTGGGTTATATAGTATCACTAGATTACTTTATACTTTTAGTGCTGGCGGTCTTTTAGATGTCAGGTATTACAGCCGAACCTACTTACTTCAAATATTCGAATGGCATCCACATATTCCGAGTAAAAAGAGAATGAAGGTCGTACGCTGGTGGCATCACCACCGATCATCCTGAGCCCCGGCTTCTGTTCTCGCTGCTCTCCAGATCTGCCGGCTAGTAAAGAAGTCGATAACGAGTCACAAATTGCAAATTGCTATTCACGGCAATCCAAAACTTATGAAAGAATACCTAATGTATTTCTTCCCAGTAAGAGATGTTGAACAAAATATAAAGTAATGATTCCCATTCCCAAAAGAAACCGTGAATGATCTCTTGAAACTTCAGATCAGTACAAAAGCAGTCTCTGTGCATTACTGAGTGACGCTAAAGTGCGTCTGTTATACAATGCACCAGTCATGCTCGTTTTTCATTTATATAGCAGCCATCTCGCATCATGCTTTTGTGCTTTGTCGATCCCCTGCGAAGTTTTTCAGTTCTTCTACGGATATTCATTCACACGAGTTGTAGCAATTCCAACTCTAGCGTCTAAATTTTTAAAATATGGGACAAAACCACATAATTGTTAAACAAATCTTTCCACTCATAATGAAGTTAAATTTTTACCTGGAATTTCTAAAAGCAGTGCAATAATATAATAGTACACTATCGGAAACTCTAGAGAATATAGGAAAATGAAGTGCTCATTGTTAAAAACTTTGAAATACTCGGGACATAAGCTTGTTCATTCACGTATTATATTCGCGAGCCTACTTAAGAATGAAACTAGAAAAGAACGAGTTTTTTGGTAAATCGTACACCTGCGGAGCTGGAAGCAATATTGGCGTAGTCTAATAAAAGTATATACTACTTAGCTTCTTACCTTCAGAATACTTAGCTCTTCGGTAGATGATTTTAGATTGAATATTTATTTTTGTTTTTACGCAGTAATTCCCATCCATATAGTTATGAGAAAGCATTTTTATCAGATATATTGCACAGATTTTTATGCATGTTCTCAAGTATGTTTTTGACGTATACATTTATCAGCTACATTTGATTACATTCACTGTACCTCTACGAACATCATCCTGGTAACTTCGCTTGACGCAATGCGCGTAATCATCTGTTTGTGTTACGTAGTATGTGTTGTCGGCAGAGGCAGCTAAAAAGAAGACCACATCGATCAGCTGCCATGGTTGTGAAGACGACAGAAGTTCCACGCTCCTGTCCACTACGCCTGAAATAGAAGTATAGTAAGTGTTGAAAAACCCATACATTGCAAAAACTTTCTTTACTTCTTGGCTTGTTTTCAATATGCAATGAAGATATGATGACATTGTTCGCTCGAATATATATCAGTCATAATGACAACCATCACGTGTACAAGATGCGTGTGTGTTATGAGTTTGTATGCATGTGGCTACGTGTGGGTATGCGCATAAATATTTATTTGTACATATGTATACGCAAACAGCAATTTCTGTGAAATTGCTAATCATGCGACTTGTATCTGTCTCATAAATACCGTATTTTTAAAATTTGTATTTTTAAAATTTATTTAACACCTATAAACTTGTCACGTTACCCATCTCGTCACCTGCTTGAATTCTTGTGAAGCATTTAAATGAGAAATCTCATAAATTTGTAGTATGATTTAAAACATGCTCTTGTAGGCAATGAACTTATCTCTATTTCATCACGCTCGCTTCAAAAGATATTTTTGAATATCTACCGTTTTGACCTATTATTTATGGATATATTTTTTCTTCTGCAAACTCTTATATTATTCCCTGATGTCAAGAAAGCCAAAGCTCATATGTCAGTGTACGTGGAAACTGTGACAAGTGTTTTCACCTCACTGACTTCATTATCTTCATATTTATTTTGTTTCATTCACAAATAAACATTAACTATAACAGCTATGGGACACATTTTTACGTTTTTCTCCCAGTCTATTGTACAAGCATTGACATGGGCCGTCATGGCACCCATCTACGTATATCCACTCAGGACCTTTCATATAAAACATTTCAAAAGGCAACGTAGTTCATCTTATGTTATAATTTCATAGAACACCAGTATTTTTATTTTCTTATTCTTGTCCTAAAATATTTTTGTTAGTTTGTGTAGCAATTTTTCGTTTCTTACATTCGTGAGTATATTATGACAACACTATTCAGGTAGTATACATTTATTATTGTTCCAGCTATGTTGGAGATATTATGGGTAACATTGTACAACAATCCTCATGTTTTAACTCCGGTGAACTCTTTTGTGCCATTATTATTAGCGTAAGAAGTATCAATAATTTGAGTTATGGTAAAATATTTTATTTTCTCCGAGATCATTATTTTGCACACTAGTTGGCACGTAAGAATGAAAAAATTGTACGAATGGTGACCTCACAGTCTTAGACGCAGAATAATTTAATTGCGGCCCTTTTACTTTCAACATTAATCCCTCATATCACTAGTTCCTATGCTCGTATGCTCAATTTGAGTACAATTTGAGTGCACACTAACGAGAGTGTCTTCATAAATGGGTCTCTAGGATCATGTTTTCTTAGCTCTTGTATTTATATGCATTGTCAAAATCAGATTAACGCAACGAAGGGAACGCATCTTTTCTTGCTTTTCTCTCAATCATTTGTTTCGATTATAATTTGACATGGGTATTACGATACCCCCGTGTTAATATCAACTAAGGATCTTAATGTTAAGATATTTTAAAATCCAACGTAATACATTTCATGCATCAACTTCATGGGAAATAAACTGTTTTTTTCTTTCTATCAGAAAAAGGAAGGCATTGGTATGAACCGAGTCGATCTTTTCACTCACAAGTCAAATGGAACCCAAGAATGAAATTGCTCGACATCTTTTGGGACAAATTTACTATTATGCAAGAACTTCTGCAACTGGAACGTACTCTGACTAAGATTTCCTGTAATTTATCACCCTCGAACGTGAACAATTTTATTCTGGACTGGTACACGTTCAAAACGTATATTTTACTCAATTTTTCTTGAAAATGCGTTGCACTGAAATATGAATTACTAACATTTCTGCTGATCCATCAGCGGTATTATTTCTTCAATCTTGCTGAAAATGTTTACAACTTAATAGTTGTAATAATATCAAAAACTCATAATAAGGATCTCTTCTTCAAATAAGTTAAACATTTCTTGACAAACCTGAAAGTCTGGAAAAAACATAAAAATGCATGTGATAGTGTTCTAATGGGTGATTATAAGCTTAGGATGTGTACTCTTTTCCAGATCAGAAAGCATGATCTATTCCTTGCTTTCTTCGCTTATAATGAGAAACTACTTGAAATGTCCTATTTCAATGGTTTTGGTTCCCTTTGATTGATTTAAAAGTATGGGTCCTGCAAGATATTACTCGTTCTCTCATTTATAAGTTATAGCAAAATAAAAACATTGATAATGGGCTTTTGAAAATTGGGTGAGGAAAACCTACACGTATTGAATAAACTTATGACATCAACGTTGCACAGTTCAAAAACTAATCATCTAACAATTTAAAAAAAAAAATTAAACCGTAAAATTTGCAGGATAATCTAAAATATACACGGATTCACATAACTGAGGATCGAAAATAATTTTTTTATTGGAATTAAAACACAAATGAATGATTCATTACATAAATCTTAAAAATAATATTTGGAAATATTTTGAAATAAGTTTTGAATGTGCGATATCCGCAAACATGAGCAATTAATCATACTAGATATTTTGAAATCAGTCACAATGGTTTGTGTAGTGGGGTTATCATGAGATTTTAGAGTTAGTTTTATATTTACAGCCTGTTTAAAAGCGCTTTTTGAAGCCGAAGCAAGATGGGTTATAAAATTATTCGAAAGGTATTATTTCTGCGCACAATACTAAAATGAGCCATCGAAACAGTTCTTAGAAACTCAATGTTTCATTCAGCATTGTTCGTGACATAGTACAGAAATATAAAATAACGTGACCACACATGATTTCAGATTTTTTTCCAAGTTTTGATACACCCCTGAAGATTTTAAAAAATCAAGAAACTTGTAACGTTAAGCTTTAACTTATGCGTTCGTGACAAGAAATGAACTTCAAAGAATCCTAATGCTGCTGAAAAGCATGCCAGTAAGGGAACAATTAGTAAAGAGCTTCAACGGTAAGAATTCAAATTATAATGGTTTCAAAACACCCAGTCGCTGAATAAAAATTATTCACAATCAATATTGAAGTTTGCGCAAGAAAATGCAAAGTACGATGATGATTTTCTTAAACAAACTTTGTGAAGTGATAAAACCAAGTTAAAGCTATATAATGTAATAATGTTTCATGTTCAGAGAAAAATGGAACAGCATGTGCCAGAAAATCATCATTTCGACTGTGAAACACTGTAGCGAGAATAAAATGATATGTGGGCTGCTTTTTAAATTGTATATGAAAATTAGAAGCGAATGAATAAGCTATACATCATGAAATTTTAGAAGTTAAATTAAAAAATCTTGTGAGAAACTACATCGTACATCTGAATGGCTCTTTCAACAATATAGTGATCCTAAGCTTACTTAATTAATTTGAGAATGGCCAAAATGTGAACGCACTAGCATCGCGTAGTCAATTAACAGTCTTACAGCTGGAAGAACAATTCTGGGAAAAACTCAAAATGTCAGATACACGCAAGATGATCGACTTCCTCAATGAACTGGTTTGTCAAAGAATGTGCTGTGATTTCAATTTAATTTTTTCACGGTTTACCAAAACTCACAGGAATCGACTAAGAGCTGTAACTACACATGAAAGTGGTATAAATTATTGAAAAGTAAGCAGATTATTTCCAAGGGTCCAAATACTCTTTTCACAGCATACACAAATCAGGAAGTTTTACGTAAATACTATCCATGACATATATATATATATATATATTTTGTACATCAGGGCACACACATGTACAAATGTACAAATCCTCATCTTCGAGGCTTATATATATATATATATATATATATATATATATATATATATATATTTACTCTTCAGATATATATGTAAGTGTTTATCCGTTGCTTTGTGTAGCCTTCAGAAATATTCATCCTCAATTAATTATTGCTTTGAAATAGAACGCCTTTTCTGCGGTCAAGGAGGCTTAAATTAACTAATGTTATGTACTTTAAAATAAAAGTGTTTTCCGCTCAAATATTTGTTTCACCTAAATGCCGTTAATCGCTATTAAAAATCTATTGAAAAGCAAGCAAAAATCATCTTCGATGTAAAATAACGCCTTTACCGGCATCGAATTGTTTGGCACACCAACTGCAACTAGAGTGTTGCGCGCAACTCACCAACACTGCAAAGTGCGTTCGGCTCTGCTTCGAGTGTGAGGGGCACCTCCTCGCCGAACTCCACGCGATCGCTGGGCCACGACATCTCTACTGAGTGGTCCAGACACTTGCTCACCTCCAGTCGCTGCTCGTCTGACACCACCTCACCGTCGCTACGGGTGTACCAAATCAGCACCTGGATGAAAACACGTACTGTGAGTACGGCATTTGTTGAATGGCAGCTCTTACTCGTCTGACCAACTCATCTTCGAGGCTTATTAACTATACTTCCGCTTAGAGATCAATGGATAACCACATCATGATTTTCAATGATATAACTATGATGTCTGTCTCGGTGTGTTGATAGGATTAGTTCAGCGCAGTAAATCCCGACTATACAAAGTTGTGGTCTGAATGGATTGATTGTAGTGCAGGGTATTAAAAATTACCGGCGTAGTACTGCTGTATACAGGGTAACCGGTTCTTTTGAACAAACTTAAACGTAATGTTAAGATTGTTGAAATAAACACTTTTCAATCAATAACCGTGCGGTTGAAAATATTTCATTATAGAGTTACAAGGACTTTGAATTTTTATCCAGTTCTTAGGGAGTTTCATTAGATTAACGATTAAAATTTATCAGATGGACTATTTTGGGTAGAAGCCCCTCACAAATTGAACACAATTAACGTGGAAAATCTTCATCGTTTAGTTCTTGCCACACTGACCGTGAAACGGATGTTGACCATCATCTTGTAGAACCTCCCACACAGCGGTTTGACTTACATGTAAAACACGCACAGCAGAATGAGTTTTTCCGGGGGGATAATTTCGAATCAGTTTTAATATTTCTTCCTCCATGTTTGGATCTCTTAATGTTCTACGGCGTCCTCATTCAGGTGGTGCTCTGCGAAATGCTTTGTCTTAACACAACTGCGGTGTATGGCTACGAATGTTTAATGCGATGGAACATGTCTTTTGGGAAATCTTCCAGCGAAAATTCAGAACGCCTCTCTGGAATTAACTGCACTGTAAGCTAGGTGTATATCTGCTAAATCGGCATTGAATACTCGGTCTAATATCGCTAATACCTTTGCAGACGTTGAAATGCTCAATGCAAACAAAAAATCTTTGATGTAATAGACTGCTAAGAAAACTAGTAAAAATTTCGAGTGTTTTCCCCTCTTCAACAAGCATTTTCGAACATGCAGTTATTGAGTAAAAAATGTTAATTCAACGGTCCCAACCTAGTGCTAAAGTTTGTAAATAAGATGCCGGTGACCTTGTATGAATCTCTCGATACAGGTGTGAGTGTTACCATCGAGAATTACACCAATGACCATTCCAAACTATAAAGGTTACTGTTTACTGTGGGATGGACCACTTCGGCTTATATACGAGTATGTAGTATTGTTTTTTAAAGTAATCATCCCTGTCACTGATCTCGGACAACACTTTGAAATGTTTAAGAGTGTTTTCCATCCAATAACTGTCAAATTTTTCACCTATAATGATTCTAACGATTTATGTTTCGAATATAATGGTCCAATATCGCATCCTTTTGATTTGCACTCGGAATTGTATGAAAATTGATGACTGTATGAGTGTATGTGTATTTCTTTGAGACCTACGAGTATGTGTGAGTCGTCATACCTACGTTGACGGCACAGGACTTGGGTACAACTCGAGAATGGGCTACTTCTAATCAGTCAAAACTTGAATGATTATATTTTCGAAGTATTTAAAACAAAATTGCCTACAGTTACTGATAATTCTTTCTTCCACCTTCATTGATTTTCCACTCATTAACTCTCAAAATTGCAACTTCGTTGTCCCAGTTCTTGTTCACATAATTTCGCGAAATAAATTCATGACGCTTCCTTATATTTCAAAAGCTCAGCCGCAATACAGTATCCTCTTCGTTGGAACTAAAATTTAGAACTCAATCCCTGCGGGATTGAATGTCTCCCGCATGGCTGGTCCTGATAATGTAATTTGCCATGGTTAATATCGTTGAGCTTCAACCTGCTCTTAAATCGTTTATAGAATATACTGTTAACATCGAGTCCATACAAACTATTTTGTAAAATGAAGCATCAAATATCGAGTTAACTGTTTCATTGACCAGTCTAATGTGTAACTAGGTTAAGTGAATTAGGTTAAACACTTTTGTACACCCCTAGAATAACGTTGATGGTAGGGTGCCCTAGAAGTCGCTGAACTTATTCGGGCCCACAGGTAGCTATACTCAAATCTGACCATTTTACTAGACTTAAGAAACAATTTACCTCTGTATCACTTGTGGTAAATACATTGTTTAAGTTATTTAAAATATTCTTTAGGAATTCGGTGTTTGTAACAGATCGTACGCACAACACAACATACGAGAATGTTAAATGTTGCTTTTTATTAGCACCAAAGTCAGGACAGTCAATTTTGCCCTTCATTATTTTAATGTACATAATGTTGAATTTTGCCTTTTGAAATTATACGGAGTAGGTATATAGATCGATTTGCAATCCAAAATTTCTTAGAACTGCACAGTGCTTTAGAAAATTAAAGCACAAAATTAGAAAATCGATGGGATGGTGCATGTACTCGTAACTTCTAAGGCAGGGAGCACCACAAATACCTTTCACTCAATGAACGCCTGTCTGATCTTATCAAAAAATGCCTAAGCAGTAATTGAAATAGGAAATCCCATCTCAATCGAATGGTCAGCTTTCTGTAGTATTAAAACTCAAAAATCAAACAAGACTATTTTTATTACAAAAAGCTATCTATCAGTATCTCGTTGATTTACAGCTTCAAAAACAATGTGAATTTATATAACACATCTATAAACAGCTGTAAGAGTAAATTAGTTTTAAAGTTATATATATTAACAATACACACTCATACATTTATCTTGAATCATTAAAATACGATGTGCGACTAGTTTGTGTAAACAACAATTCAACGAAACATATTTCTAAAACTATATTGTTCATGAATAATGATTTCATCGAATCATCAAGTTTAATGTAGGAGAAATACGTGCAAATTTTTGAACGGACTTAGCAAGGCATTGACAAAAAATTTTGATCAGTAAAAACGAAGACTCACTCTGACAACGGGAGAAACCGTGGGCGGCAAAGTCAGAGGAAGGATGAACACGCCTCGTCTGGTGAAGATCGACGAAGGAGGCTTCATTTGTTCGACCAAAGTTTCATCGTCGAAGTCAATATCCGACCCTCTCAGGGAGACGCTTAAAGTCTTCGCCAGTTGAATTTGCCCTCGGGAGACCACCTTAGATGAAATTGAAGCAGAATTTATGTTTTGAAATTTTACCAAGAAATTATGTTATTGTGATAATCTAACTATATTTCCACTGAATTTACAAACCGATTAAGATTAAAACATGGCCAGGTTGGCTCGAGTCTATACAGCCTTTTTTCGAGCATCAAGGCAAGGTGTGAGTAAAAAAGTTTAGAATCACTCGTACAAACATATATATATTAATAAACTGTTTTCTTTTTTTGTAGACAAATTTGTGGAACCTTCTTAAAGTGTCTGCGCGAAAAAAATAATGCAGCCTATATGATGTGTGAATGTTTTATATACTTTTTACGTTACTGTAAATATTACAGAGCTAATAAAAAAAAGAGTCGCTGCCGCCAGATGCTTGGGGCCTCGAATTTTAAGATTATGAATTTAGGAAGTCCTATAAATTACGGGTGGGGTTGGCGCGGATACGTTAGCCTTTTCGTCAATCCCTATTTCCTCCAGCAAACAACATCTTTGGTAGCGCTGGCCAAGCACCTGTTTCTAGACGCTTGTTTCTGTTGTTACTGTTGTTACGTTACTGAGCTCTCCGTGGTACAGGGGTTAAGGGATCGGGCTCGTGTGTTGGAGTCGCAGGTTCGTATCCCGGCGCTGGCACGGAGATTTTCCCCGTTGGGTATAAGGGAAAGCTCAAGCACAATACCCCACTCAACCCAGGTGTCGGAAATGGGTACCGGCTTTACGGGGGAACCGTCATGGTGTCCTATATATAGTGTTAGTTATAAGACATTTGAAAAACCAATGCTAAGATCATATGTATCAGGCTTGATTGGAAATAAAGCATCCCAAAGATGCCGATGTCAACCTTTAAAAACCTATTGTGGTTCTTGCGGATTGAGGGTAATAACAGGTACAAAAAAAGGCATTCAATGGTTTACTGGTGTGAGAGGCAAGTACTGAGGAGAGGAGCGAGCACGAGGTGGCACATGACATACAACCCAGGAGTTTCTCAACGAAAGGATTACTTGACTCACACATGACCGATAAGAACGTTGAAATAATAATAATAATAATAATGAAGGCATCTACGGATGCTTTATTTCCAATCAAACCTGATACATATCACCTTGTACATTGGATTTTCAAATGCCTTATAACTAACGCCAGGACGCCATGACGCTTTCCCCCGGTCAAGACCGGTACCCATTTCAGACACCTGGGTAGAGTGGGGTATTGTGCTCGGAATTTTTCTCCTATACCCAACAGAGAAAATCGCCATTGCCTGCGCCGAGATTCGATCCCGGGTCTCTGCCGCACGGCGGCAGAACCTCTAGCACATGGCTATGGCGGCACATATGTAGAAACCCTACCCCTCGAATCTTAGCGCTCGATAACTATCCAGGAAATCAAACCCTAATAACAGCAGCCTCGCTCGGGTTGATATCTAACGGGTCCCTTCATTGTTTGAGAACTGACCGTGTCTATTACTCGAGTCTGACTGCCACGCTCTCGGATCTTTCCTCTCTGCCTTGCGACCGGATTATGAGTGACTCCCCACTATCTCGCCCTGCACGCACTGTTCCACCTCTCGATCCTAAGTCACTCTGCACTCTCTCGTCCTGTCCGCTCTGTCCCACGACCAGAACTTAAGTCCCTCTTTGTTGTTCTCATCACAAGAGACTCCCAAAAGAAGGGCACGACCAGAGGGGGGGACGACGAGTAGGAGATGAGCCAACCTTGAGCGGTCACTCAGGCTTTGCTCGGTGCCGTGTATAATCACACAGGTCGAAACGAGACTCGGAAAGGGTCGCTCTCCAATAACTTCATGCTTTGCTATATTATGGCTCTCGTTTTTGTGAAGGTCTCTGCTGCCTGTTCGAAATTGAGAAGCGAGAGGGCCGTTAGTGCTTTATTACCTCGTCGTAAAATCCTTACCATCATCTGGCACTCGCTCATAAAAGTTTGCGTAGCCTAGATAAAATGCTTCAACGTATATTTGACCCACCTAATTCACATGTATTAGATCCAGCCAATTTAAGCTTTATGCCAGCTTGCGACAGACAGAATAAATACAATTTATTCATCAAATATAGCTTATTCATATCATAATCACATAGAAAATTTACGACAGCTGCTACTTGAATATATGATTCAACACGCACTTTTAAACAGCTGTGAAATTGGAAATCCAATTTTTTTATATTTAAGGGAATGCGGAGCATGTACTGGTTGGTGTTGTATGAAAGCTTCGAAGAAAATGGAACCTATTGCTGTGCAGATAAATCCATCTACTTTGAATAAAAACGTTTCAGACCGTAGAATGAAAATTAGCGTGAATCTTTTAAGACAATTTTTATCTAATCAAAAGTGCGTCTGTCAGCTCAATTATACGACCACTTCGTAAAAATAAACCCACAAATCAAATTCGCATACTTTTTAGAGCGAGTTGTGCAAAGCATCGACTTCGGTCTATGGGCTGTAGCATGTGTTTCAAATAGTGAACTACTTTACCGCTTTTGTCGGTAGTTTTTTTATTGATATCATTAGAATGGATACATATGTACATCATATTACCGCATTTACTGCCAGCCATTTCACTTAGGCGATGTTTGAAAATTCCTAGGCAATATTGATCAAGACATCAAGGTCAATACTAGTTTTGAAACTTCCGGAACATTGAAATAGCGCAGTTGTATTTTGAGCGAGTGTTTCGGATTCTTTATCTCGATCTGGCGTCAAGTATCATTTTGATGACGAAGGATCTCTTAATAATGTTTGTTCACACAGTCAGTCATTTAGACACGTATTTGTACAGAATAAGAAAACATTCTGTATTATATCGACTCATTTTCTTCTTGTGCTACATTCTTTGACTTTTGTTAATGCAATAAGCAAGAACCTGTATTTGGTATCTGAAAAGGCTGATTAAATTTTGAGTCGTATTAGGAAGAAGAATCACTATTATCTAATTACTCAATTTATTCTCAGCAGTGTATTAAGCTCTTCGCATTGTTATGAAGAATCATCAACAAATCTTAGCGAGAGTGCAATTGCCCAACTCACCTGCACGTACAAAGTGACCTGTGCGGCGCCTGTGGCAGCGTACATTACGGGGAGCTGCAGGTCGATGTTGCTGCCAGCGGTGCAGTCAAGTTTCAAGTTGTCGGGATTGATGAAGAGCGAGGAATTTGAGGGCGAGAAGTATCGCTTCCTGCCAATCTACAAATCCGTGGCAGACTTGTACATATACCTTTCAGTAGTACTTCCATCGATGAAAAGGTCGGGATAGTTCACAGCCCTCACCTGATAAAGGAAAAAAAACTACATTTTCGTTCTCTCACTCGAAAACCAATTTGTAAACGTGAAAAAATTTGAACGAAAAATAGTTGAAACAGGTAGCTTTAAATAAGAATCGACTTCACAGTCGAAGAAGATAATATACTCGTACGTTTTCCATACCCTAGTGACCGTGTCGTAGAAAATATGAGCTCGCACGTGACTTCTATGAAATGGGGGATCTTCTGGGAATTCAAATAATGATATGCTCCATTAAGCAACTCTCTTGAAAAAATTCCCATGTTCATTTATGCTCCTAACTCAGTAAAAGATCCATGACTGAAAGTATCATCATGAGAGCATTAGAGTGAGCTACGGTAGCAGTACCTCGACTCGCGCCTCCACCAGAGGATCAATGAAGAGATGAGGCGGGATGGTGACACGCACAACACCAGAATCGTCCGTGGTCATGTTTCGGCATATGGCCACGAAACACGCAGCCACTGGTATCCCATGCTTGTTTGCACCCAAGTACTTGCACACAACCTCTGGGCACAGGGTCATTGGAGAGTCTTGGTTGGGGGAAGGAGGATTTGTGAAACAACCTGTTGATTGCCTCATGCTCTGTACTACGCTGGGCAGGACCCATCTTTTGCTGCACACAGTCAGCGGTTCATTTCTGGCCGGCGAACCATCGTTGAATATAACGTGAACCTGTTAATTAAGAGAATTATATGAAATAATTATTATGAAGTACCTAAGAGTTGTCGCATTTTATTGGGGGTAAGAGAATCGACAGTAAGAGAAAGTCTCCACTTCAGTTTTTTTCGACACGGTGGGAGAATGGAGGGAGTAAACAGCACCATTAGCAGTAACCTTCTTGCATATGAAACTGGAATTCTACATATGGGCCACGATGTACCAAAACACTATTTAAAATATTTTAAGGTGACTAAGTTTTTAAAAATTTGCTATAATTTGTATTGAACATAACTTTCTTGTCAGAAAAGTTCTTGCGTGTGAAAGAGTTGCCGATGTAGCGTGACAGAAGAAGATTATGACGTTTGGAGTGGTTGCCTCTGCTGCAGATGATGGTGTACATCAGGTGCAAGTTGTGTTGGGAGAAAGTGTGACAGTTCAGTAAGTGGGGAATTTTGGGACCTGATCGAACAAGCGAGCAACGATACTTTAAATACAAAAGCGGATGGCTAAAAATCATGGATAATTGAAAACAAATGGGTTACGGTGTAATTCGGGAGTGTAACGACATGGAAGCGTCAAGCAGCACAGAGCAGAGAGATTTAAAAAAGAATCAGAGCAGTTGGAGCACTGCTCATTACATTGCCACAGTGCTCGAATACGAAGATTATGTAAATTCATGTTAAGGATCGTAATTCAGCATCGTTACGAGAGTAGAATAGGTTACTTTTTAACATTAAGCATTACATTCGAAGACAAGTTTTAATTACAAAATCATCTGGATTTTCAATCTCTCCTGATCTTAATTCTTTTCTCAAATACAAGAAGAGTATGACTGTATCACAGAGTTTCCCCAAACGCTTGACACATTGATGTTTTTCTGTTTTCTTCAAGTGAAGAAGAAAAGAAATTGTCGTTTCCCTATAATGAATACAAGCCTATGCCTTAGTTTTCTCAAGCACGAAAGACAGTAGTTTTGTCGTAATTGAATGAAATGGGGGTATTTTTTTTTTAAAATGACGCGAAAAATAGAATAGGATTATTATATAAAATAAAAAAATAAATAAAAACAGTATTGAGCATCTTGCTCTTGTTCGAATGCCTCGGCCTAAATTTAAATTTTCAGTAATTTATTTTGATCAGCGATTGATAATGTACGAAAATTTTAATGTCATGCGTGTTCTGAAAGTACTCATCACTGATTTGAAATAAGCAATCTCAATTATCAAATATTATAGAGCGTTCTACGTCCATGACGTAGGAAATTTGTTGAAGCCAACAAAGTCTATTAAGCTTCTGAAAGTTTAGCTTATGGTTTCCCAAATAATGATTCTTGTTTCGGATGAAGAGACAATAATTTTTTTTACATAATTTGCACAATTACTGAACTTGCAAATTTGAATGAAATTTTGAGTCAACTGCAGAAATTATGAATCGTCGTATCTTTTCCTATGAAAACTAGTCCCGTTGAAGAAAAAGTTAATGAGCTCCACAAAGAAAAATAATTGATTTTACAGCTGTTTTAGTCGACAGATTTAATTTTTATATTAATAGAAAGAACTTGAAACGTTACAAGTTAGTTCAACATGCAAATCTCAAGTCTGAGTTGTCGTCCCACGATGATATTTGCAAAATATCTCATTTTTTTAAAAAAACTCTCTTCTTTTCCAGCTGCAGAGGCAGACGCACTCTACATTTTTCGCTCTCTTGAAATGAATAATTCAGTTAAAGAGCTACCACAGTTTTCTGAGTAATTATACTTCTTAGCTTTACAGCGGCCACAAAAAAAAATTAACTCATGATAAATTCAAAGAAAATTCACACCCGAGGTTTATCCGACATATTTTACTAGCATTCCTCCATAGAAAAGTTGAGAACTCGTGATGACGTAAAAAATAAGAGCCCGCCTCTCTACAGTGTTATCCAAAGCCCCATCTAATGCGCTTCGGTGAGCTGGTAAAGCTCGATGAAACTGGATTTCCAAGATGATGTCTCTGAGTGCTTCATTTACATTTTTTCATCAATCTGTGACCTATCTTAGCAACTGATTAGAAATGTCATGCTCTTTTTGAATGAGAGGAAATGCTGGGTTCTCTTTCTTTGCCAGCAAGGACTGTCAGTAGTATGTATGGCTGTAAACTTTAGTGTCAAAGATGACCATTCATGCAGAAATAAAAGTCACCACTCATCCTCTCGCACCATACCACCAAAACTCAAGTTTTGGAGACCCTACGAAAACTTCTGTTCACATTGACTGGATCGGGAAGATTATATCAGATGAGTTAGCTTAAGCCTCCGTTATCGCAACAAAGGTTTTCCAAAGACAAAAGGGAAGACGACACCGTTAAGTATGGAGTTGAGGAAATATATAATTTATGAAAATGTGCATATAGACAGTAATTTGTTAAAGAAGTTTATGAAACAAACAAAACTTCAAGAAAAAATTAGCATCGTCAGAAAAACAGGAGAGTAGCGTTCCGTAATAAAACAGAAAACCTATACTATTTCAACAAAAAAAGGCCTACCTAACCTTCAGGTTGGGACCTCGCATATTTTCTCTGTGTGTGCTATTCCTACAGATAGAATAGTTGTATCCTCCTGAGAGGGCTGGATTTTGAAGCAAAAAACGTCATAAGATCCACCTTCACCATGTCAACAATCATCACAGATTGCATATGATTTAAAAATGCCAGCTAGATGTAGAGACTACGAAATAGAAATCGTTTAATTTATACAAGGTTGAGAGTGGGCGGAAACGAGAATTTCAAACAATGCAAAATCGTTTCGGATGATATGGGAGTGCTCTGAAATTCAAAATCGTACCTACTCACGATCCGTGAAATAGATAAAAATTTGCAGGAACGCCCGGAGGGTGTGGTAATGCAAAGTGTTAACAAAGGTAGATAGAATTAATTTTCTTTATTAATTTTCTTTATGCCCAGTTGGTGGGAATAGGTATATTTGTTTCATTGTCCACAAATCCTTTCAAATAACAGCTTACTTACGCCACTATACATACATAACAAGCTTGTCAAAATACTTTACATCGACAGTACGCAACCAACTGTGATGTCACTCACAGAACTGAAGTACGGCAATTCAGGCTTCGGATAGTTAAGCGAATCTTGTTGAAATAGAAGGGCAGTCCGCGCGACCTTCACGAAGAAACTCTCTGATGCAACAACGCCCGTGTCTTCTTCCGTTACCGCGATGACTGTTTTGAATGCGTAGACGTAGTTCGGGTAGTTGATGCCAAGAGGGCTTAGTGAGATCTCTACCGTTCTGCAGCCCAGTATCTGTTTTGAGAAAAGTTATTTCTTTTCAACTAACTCATACACAGATTGCATATTTTGAGAGAAAGGAAACAAAATTATCAACGAAAATATTAACTTTACTTTGACTCCGGTGTTGAAAGCGATCGGAATTGAAAATTTCATTCCAAGACATATACTAGACTGCACGAAAATAGAGAGCTGCTTCCGCTTCTCCCAAACGAAAAAACTGGTTTATTGTCGTTCATAAACTAGCTTGCCATCGATGCTACTCTACTTAACGGATAAATGTTTTTGTTTAATATATGGAGCGAAAAATTCCAAAAGTGCCTCATATTCCCGAATTAGATGACGGGGTTGGAATTAATTTTGCACCCCAGACTAAATTATCCTTATCGCACTTGAAACATATACAAGATCGTGGTTCAAATTCCGTTCTACTACCGTGGTTTTATCACCAGGGTAGGAATAAGCTTTTCTTGTGATAATAAAAAACGAAGATAATGGCTACAGAGAAGTGTACTGAAGAAACTCTTTTACCCATAGTGCGCAAGATTCGCCCATTCACTCTCCCAAACTTTCATTTTCAAACTGAAGAACCATTCACAACGCATTATAATGATGCGGCGTTCAATTAAGTTTTTTTGGTTCAAGATCCCGAATAATAATTTCATTTGTCTACAGCATCTGTAACAAGGTTTGAGCAATGTAAACGCTGTATAATAAAAAAATAATTTACATTCTAAATCGTATGTCGAAAACATTTTTTAAAGCAGTCCACTCCCAAGACTAAATCTCAAGTAATTAAAAACGTAAATAACGTCATTGAAAGGAAATGCATTCTAATGAGCTCAGCTCTTAGGGTGTCGATTGAAGCAAACGGAGCTAGTCGAACTTACTTTTGGGGTCATTTTTCTTAAGGATTACCATACAAGGTTTAAAATTTTCAATAGATAAAGCTCCTATTGATGGAAAATGGAATCCAAATCTACCCCATGCGAGTAATTCGACCAGAGCAGGGCTGTAAGCGGGACAAGATTAGTTCAATGGGCGCTTTCAAAACTCTATGTACCGAGCCTCATTTAAATTTGACTTCATACTGAAACAAAAATACGAATTTCAGTATTCATGCAATGAAATCTCAAAAGTATACGCGAAGTTTAATTTTTGTACTATTTACAGATATAAATGTTATGCGATTCTGATTCTATACAACGCTTACATTTTTAGAAACTTTGCTATGTATGATAATATAATATTACTATATTAACACCAATACTATCTGAAGTGTCAAACGATCAAATGATCGCTCGAAAACCTAAAAAAAATTAAAAAAATTGCTCAGCATTAAAAAAATTGCTTCCGAAATGTTTTCCTATTTTAAAAAGTGAAATTAGAAGTTCATCAGTTTATGCAATTAATCGTTACTTTTTGCCACTAATTTTCTGTCTTTTACTTTACAAAACAGTTTAGTTAGCCTACAAAAACAATGGTATCAAACGCTGAGAACAAAATTTGTTATATTTTAATCTGCTAGTTTGCTCAAGAACACAAGAACAACGCAAACCAGCGATCGGCTACGCTTGCAGCTAGACTTCAAAGTTAGGGAACTACCCATTGCAAATGTTTCAATATTTACCTGGCTTTTTTCTTCTGCAATAAACTTCGTCTACCCGAAACGACTAATTGCAACTGCTAATTCACTTTGGTAAAATTAATTTTGCGCTTCTAAACGAGTAATTGGAGAGGGTTGGACTCACGGAAAGTATATTTAACAGGAGAATGAAGAAAACTGAAAAAGCAACGCTTTTATTTCCAAATCCCCTGATCTAACATTGCACTGCTGCTAGCTTTGAAGTTACTCTAAAATACTCTTAATAAACAATTCATCTGTCAATTTTTCGTTTTCAGAAAGACAGAGACAAACAAAAATTGTTGAAAGCCGTTTCGGACACTCATCTTGCACCAGTGCTTATCTTGTCGGCCCAAAAAGCTTCACCCAGAAGGCAGTTATTGTCTGGCATAACTTTTTGTTGTATCACCGGGATGCGGGTGACAATCCCTCGCATAAAAAAAACATTCCTGGTGTCAAGATGACAGCGTTGAAGCATGAGCCTAAGACCTCCTTTTAATGGTTTTCGATTTTCGCCGAGTCAAGATTTGGAGGTTCCATTTTACATTTACATTGATATCGAGTGATAATTTTGTCAGCTTAGATCCGTTCAATCCGTTTACAATTAAAGTGTCGTGAAGCATTTCTGGGTGTGCGGAGAAAATTTTGACGAATTCTAATTATTAGTGGAAGAAACAAATTTTCAAACCATCATCAAACACAAAAAATTATATTTTCGTATGCTGAAGAGCATTAACCTGAATTTACGATTAGCGACACTTTCTCATATTTTCTGTTATGTTATGCACGAATACTTTTGAAATGGAAAACCAGTCGACAATGGAATCCAAGAAAGTTTTGCCGGTGGAGATTCTGAACCAAGACTGAAAATGACTAGGAATTTTCTTTCTTAACTGTTTTGCCTAGTAGAACAGTGAGGTTATATATTAATGTTGAGTTTTTCATACTACTGTACGGGCTTGAGCGAAATAGGATAAGTTCTTTCTTTTCCTATCACTTTAGACTCGCAAATTTTAGAGACCACTTTGAAACAAACTCACGTACCTATTTAAGTAATGCCTTTTCCTTCTTTTGATAGGAAGGTGATTGAAAAAAAATTCATTCTCTATTGATCAGTCAAAATATGTAAATAAAAATTGAGGGTGAGAGAACTTTGTTTCGTACGCGTTGGCCTTTCTTTTGTTGCAGGTTTCTTACAATGATGTCCCTAAATCAGTAACCTGCAGAAATGATTAGCGGACGCTAAGCTTCAAATGTTAATCAGAATAATTTCGGCATGAAATCAGTGATATCGTACCAATGTACAGTTTTAGTATATGCATTCAAGAGTTAGAAGAGCCCAACTAAATTTCTGAAATGTTGAATTAAAATTTAAAGAACATCCAATTTTATAAAATGGCTTTTAATGACCTCTCTAAATTGAGAAAATGTGTGTCAATTTTGAAACTTGCTAACCAAGTCCGAGAAACGTTATCACAAATAAACGAATTTGTACTCAAGTCATGCTTAACGGTTCGAAGAGCGCTCAAAAAAGGCGAGAAAGTATCCTTATTCAGTAAGTGTGTCGCGATGTCAGATGATTAGGAAAAGACGGTGTTCAACTTTTTTGGGAGAAAAAAGTTCATGTCTTTTTTGGCACGAGGCCTCCCTGATTGTGCATGGTGAAGCTGTGGCAGCTCACAACGTCACAAATGAAAGATTTTTCATTGAAGAGGAAGAAGAAGATCAAACAAAAACACGCATCCTTAAGAAAGTAGGCTTGCTTTTATTTTTAGCCCTCAACACAATTTGTTGGTTTAAATATACCTGCTTAAGGACCCTTCAAATTAGCTGCAGAAGTTTATTTCAGCGTATTTTACTATGACTTTTTGCTTAGGTTTTGAGTTGTATCACGGCTCAACAAGCGTGAGATTCCTTCCCATGCTCCCAGCGAGTTGATGATCGAGCAGTGCGACAGCTAAATTTATAGGCGTTAGGACTCAAGGAATTACGGGTCATAACTTCTCATATTTCATTCCAATAAGATTTCATGAAGTAAGTGAGATTTGCTCTTGCCCTCATCCAAATATGGCTTAATTAAGCAAAACCCCCCTTCGCTCAGTTTTCAAGACGAATTATGTTCCAGGGATATGCACACCATTCTGTACATTTAACATATATATGCATAAGAGGGACGTGAATACAACTAAATTTCTTGGCGTAATGGGTAAATAGCTGCCACTATATGTATTTTCTCCGACTCACCGCAGAAAATCAGCCTTGAATTGTTGACGAATTGAATAAAGGTCCACAATATCGTTGATAATATTACTCGATTAGAAAACTGTTACGTCAGTTTATGAAAGTGCTATTGAACTTCGAATCATCGATGAATCTGAACGGAATTGGCCATTCTGCAAGCGATAATTAACAGTTAGAGCGCAATTCTTTGCATCCTCAAGTCCAGGCACATAATGACCTGTCAAATCTTCAAGTTTATTATTTTCGTGTGCGTTTGCTCCATTTTGGGGACATCGGGAAGCTTTGTGCATTGTAGTTTCATTTTCATACATTGTGAATTTGTTTTGTTTCCCTTTTAATTTTCTTTGTTACTGTAGAAAGTAATTTCACAGTGAAAAATAAAATTTTCCAGATTAAATACCGTAAGGTATTCTTGCAGAAAGAAATAAAAGACTGAGGCCTGTTCATGTATAGTAGCACATAGTGGTTATGTAATGATTCAACGTCTTCCAAAAATGACCTGTTGATCTTCATGTCTGTATAGCAATGGTGGTGAAGAGCATAGCTTTGTAGGAGATGAACTCATTGTCGAAAAGAGTAGATTGTGTTCATGAAGAATTGAATGTATTTATCTAGTTATTACTTATGTATCTAGCTGATTGCTATTCATTGTGGTTTTTTCTTTACGATAAAGTGTCATCTGAGTTATACCTCACAAAATCCTTTTTGAAATTACATACCACTTAGCGAAGCTAAATGTGGTGGTCACATCTTATCACCCCATTTATTATTATTTCTTTTATACATCTGAGAAAAAAATGAAAGCTCTCTTCATAAACATACAATGTAGCATATCACCAAGAGAAATTGTCTGGTAGATACGCTAACAAGTCAAATATTTTTCAGCATAAAAATAGCACTACACACTAGCACTTCATTTAGCATTCAAACTCGGTATAGCCTGGTGCTTAGTAAGGTACTTTAGGTATAGAACATAACCATTTATACGGGATACTACTGCACAAAAGCAGTTTACACTGATACTGATAAATAAATGAGGTAGAAAGCCCATCAATAGTAAAACTGATATTTTCATCCTATGATGGTTTTTTATTAATAATTACGTTAGTTGAGCTCGTAAATGCAAAGGGGAAGTCATGTTCCTCTATAAAAAAATTGGTTATCTAACGTAGCCCTAGAGTAGGATACAATGACGATCAAGCAACATTTAGTACTACAAAATAATTTACTTCAATTTTCATACCCTAACATTAACAAATTTGTAAAGACTTCAGAAGGTATACTTTTTAAAAGTGTCTGAAGAGAACAACCCCAACGATGATTTGCTAGCCCTTATATTTTAGACAATACTTCAAATTTTCATGAGTACTATCAACTCCCATAAAACAATTCTTGAAGAGTATTTGCACTAAATGATACCTTGCAAATTATTTTTTCTATTTTGAATTCTATCCTGCTAGGCACTCAGAAACAAAATTCTGATGGATTTTAGAGAAAAATTTTATGATGAGCAAAGTTATGGTCTCTAGTAGCGACGCCAGGGTTTCCTCCTCTGTAGAAATCCCCTATCATGCCGTGAATTTTGTGTGCTACGCGTGCTCAATTCACTCCAAAACACAGTCCCCTCAACTTCACAAAAGGAAGTTATCTCGAAAAGAACACTTGGTCAAAACGTAGGGAAGAATCGTATGTTTAGAGACTGAAAATCTTCCAGCACAAAAATAATGAGGTATAGAAACAGCTGATTTAGCTTTCCAAAAAATTGGAAATTATAATTTCCATTACATTTGCCCTATAAAATTCATGTAGGTAAATTTTACTATTGCTTCATTTTGAATGAGCTTAATAGTGTGAAATCAGTGCGTTAAAGCTTGTCGTCCAACCCCTCACGTGCTCACCTCGTCTTCGAAGTTCACCTCCCGCTCGTTCGAGCCATATCTGCCGTTGTTGATGTTGATCGCCAGCGTGCCTCTTACCGGCTCTCCGAAAGTGTACCTAAACAATAATTGAAATTGTTGAAAAATTATTTCAAGCATGAAGAAAACGTACCAATTGTTGGAGTAACATAGAAAATTTAAACTCAATATTGAAATGATTTCGTTAACTACAGCGAATAGGCTAGGAAAAAAACCTGCACCCGGAAACGTCGATAGGAGAAACATTACTTATGAGCTACGACAATACGAAAAGAAACAAGAAGTTTTGTCAGCCTGCCGTGTGACTAAACCAAAATTCTACGTAAACGAATACCTCATACCTTCGCGAGCAAATATTATGTACACTGTGAGGTTGGCCAAACGAAAATTTCCGGACAAAATAGGACTCGCAAGAACTCCGGATGGCAATTTCAACATCTACTCTCCGAAGATACCTGGACAAGCAACTCCGAGACCTCAGACCATCAACATACCTGAGCCCTTGACTAGTACTTATTGCAACATGTCGGCAAGTCCTCAGAGGAAATTGTTCGTAATTAGTATATCTATGAACTTATGTGCGGAATTTAATAGCATTTTGATCTCTGTCCACATGATTTCTTCTTGTTTTCTGATAGAATCGCCTTTGCCTCTTCAAGGCACCCACGCCGAACTTGCAACTTTGTTTTACTGCTCACTAAATTGTATTTTTTTATTTCCTTCTTTTTCTCATTTTTTATAGAAGGCTCATACTGAATTTTTTACTCAGACTTAAATTATATGTTACCACATGTCTCTAAATCTAAAAATAATTTAGATACTCAAGATCTTTATATTAATTAAATAACTTCGCTGTCACTTCGATTCTAATCCATTTCGCCCTTTGCTACATTTTATGTATTATATGCAGATACCACTGGTATAACAGCCTTGTAACTACATTATTCGCAATTTATGATCCCTAATGCTCCCACTCATGGACTGAGTTTGCGCTCTCCTTATGAAATCAAACTAGATTTTAGACAATTTAGACTAATAATCTCTGTGTTTTTTAGTTTCTCTTTATTTCTTAAATTTTATTATAAGTAGGAATGTCTTTATTTTTAACTTGACTCTGTAGTCTGTATCATCTTCCTTATTTTTACGTCACATTTTACTTACTGTTTCTTAATTGTAATGACTGACCATGTTGGTATATTCGATAATATTGATCCAGATCTCAATCATTCGAATAGACTGCATCCAAACCTAAATGAAACTGGGAATTGTAAATACCTAAATATTAAAGAATTCAATGAATCGATAAGAAAAACCTGTAACGATTTCTCAATATTATGTTGGAACTGGAGGTCCATTTATCCGAAAATATATGAAATATCTTGTACTATCACTGAGCTAAACAGCAATTTTGATGCTCTCAGTTTCACCGAAAGTTGGCTAGATGACTCACCCAAAAACCTAATTCAAATTCAGAACTATAATAGCCATCATTCACTCCGTAATAACAAATGTGGCGGTGGCATCAGTACGTACATATCTAAACGCATATCATCGAAAATCATTATAAATGCAACTATGAATCGTGAACATATTGAGACTCTATTTATAGAACTAACGAAAAATGGTAAACGGATTATACTTGGGACTGTATATAGGCCCCCAACAGCTTGTAACGTCTCTTTCGTGAACGAGCTTCAAAGCATAATATCTCAGTTTAACAAATCTCTATACAATGACATAATAATTTGCGGGGATTTCAACTACGATCTTCTACTATATGAAAGCTGTGAGCAAATCTCAAACTTCATAAAAGTTTTTCAGTCTGACTCCTTCCTTCCAATCATCACGAAACCTACGCGTGTTACATCTGAATCTGCAACGTTGCTCGATAATATTTTTATGTTAGATCCGACTGATTTTCTTACAGGAATAATAATTTCTGACTTATCTGACCATTTTCCGGTGTTTCTCATCAAGAAAAATGTCTATAGTCCCTGTAACAGCCCACAGGCTGAGACTTTTTCATATCGTTGTGTAAACGAACATAACTTGGGAACAATGCGAACTGTTTCAGAAGAATTAATGCCATCATTGGACACCTATGAACTGGATAATAATGCGATTAACATTGATCAAGCAATACTAAATCTAACTGAAATTATAACGACCGCATACAACCAGTGTTGTCCAATAATCGCCCGCACAATTACGCCGAAAAATCGACAAAAGCCTTGGATTACTGAAGATATCGTGATCAATATAAAGAAACGTCAAGCTTACCTAGCCTTACTATACGAAGGACAAATGTCTAGAGTAACGTATAACAGATTCAGGAATCATGTGACAAATCAAATGCGAACATCGAAACAAATCTACTTTACGCGCAAATTTACTGAATACAAAACTGATATTAAAAAAACTTGGCGCCTGCCTAATTCATGCTATAGACCGAATAATAATGCTACAAAAACAATTGAGACCATCGTTCGCGAAAATGAAAAATATCACGATAAACAAGACATTGCAACTGTGTTTAGCAACTTGTTTTATAAATATAGGGAAAAATATCGCCGATAGTATCGTTAGTGAACCTATATACAGACCACCTGCAATACATGGACCATGTACGTGAACACAACTCTTCCTTTTTCACGCCAACCAATCCCTCCGATGTAATTACGTGCATAAACAACTTGAAAAATAAATCAAATGGATTAAATACATTCTCAGATAAAGTTATTAAGGCAATAACTGATATAATAGCACCGTGCATATCTAATATTATCAACCATTCACTTTCTCAAGGTACCTTCCCCAACTCTCTCAAAACTGCCAGAGTGACCCCTTTTTCTAAAAATGGTGATAAAAATTGCACTAATAATTATAGACCTATCTCTGTGCTGCCAATTATTAGCAAAATATTTGAAAAAATTGTGTATAAAAAGTGTATTCATATTTTCAATAAAAATCTTTTCTCTACGACAGACAATACGGTTTTCGTTCTAAAAAATCAACGACACAAGATGTATTAAATCATTTACAGTACCTTTACTCTAATATAGATGAAGGAAAGCTTGTTTTCTCCGTGTTTCTTGACTTTCGAAAAGTATTCGATTGTGTGGACCATAACATATTACTCTCGAAACTACACAGTTATGGCATTCGAGGAATTACCCATGATTGGTTCAAATCATACCTAACAAATCGGAAACAATACGTTGTCATTGACGACGCAAAATCAGACCCATAGACAATTAGCCATGGAGTTCCACAAGGATCTGTCCTTGGGCCTCTCCTATTTCTGATATTTATAAATGATATCAAATCTACATCATTTTTCAAATTCATACTTTTTGCCGATGACAGCACGCTTTCTGTGGTCCTTCCGAACCAAAATCCCGCTATGATTGCGGAGAGTATAAACAATGAATTCCATAAGGTTTCATTATGGCTTAAAGCTAATAAAATAAGCCTCAACATCGATAAAACAAAATATATTACATTCTCAAACAAGAAAAATATATCTCTCCCACGCATAAAAATTGGCGAAGGTGAAATCGAAGAAACTAACTGTCGATACCGTCGTGCGGTCGACGTAAGGGTTCGTGGAAAAGGGGGGCTGTCTTCTGTGCAGCTACCTTTTTCCGGGGCGCTAGCTTTTCTTCGCAGCTGCCCTTCCTGAGGTTCGTGTGGGTACCGCCTACGCCGTAATCAGTCCGCTAGGGCAACAGAAGTAAATTCTGTTAGTGCCGAACTACGGCGGTACCGTTGTGTGTGTGGGTACCACCTGCGCCGTATTCAGTCCGCTAAGGCAACAGAAGTTATTTCTGTTTTGTGCCGAACTACTGTGGCACCGCTAGAGTGAGGTGTGTGTGTGTGGGTACCGCCTACGCCGTATTCAGTCCGCTAGGGCAACAGAAGTAAATTCCGTTTTGTGCCGAATTACGGCGGTACCGTTAGGGAGACGAGCAACTGTCTGCGCCGTATGAGACCGCTAGGGCAACAGAAGTGAACTCTGTTACTGCCGAACTGCGACTTCGTCTTCCTAATCGACTAAACTAAGCGAAATAGTTCGTCCTTCCGAGGTCCCTCCTTAAATCCCTTCTTAGGCGAGGTGTCTTATGAGACTAAAGCCTGTGTCAACAAATAGAATGGAAAACTTTTTTCACCTCAGGGTCTGAGTTTTAGTCGCTGAATCTCTTTGAAGTCCCTATTACATACACTAATATATTTTAACAAAGACAGTTATTTATTTCTGTTGCAAAAATAGTGCGTACAGACATGAGCTACTACATAACAAGGTACAACACTCAAAATTGCATTTAAAATATTAGTTTTATTTAGCTAGGTAATCAAAGAAACATTGGAATATCGACATGTAATACAAATGATATTTAAGGGCTAACTAAAGTAAATGCACAGACGCAACATCAGCGCAGAGAAGCAGACAAGTCGGCGTTCAGGGAGCTGGACACATAAAGAAAATACTTGGGATTATGGGTAACTAACACAAAAGGCTCGACAACCCCTGTGCGGCCTGACACTAACTCATGCAAGTTTCTGGGCATCATAATAGATAAACATCTGACCTTTAAAGAGCACATCGCTCATATTAGTTCGAAATTATCAAAATCCATCGGAATCCTGAATAAAGGTAAAAATTACCTGCCTGAAACAGCTTTACGAATGCTCTAGCGAACGCTCATTTCACCATACTTGCAATACGGAATAGAAGCATGGCTCGGAACTGATAAAAATAAAACCAATATAATTTTTACTCTGCAAAAAAGAGCCATCAGAGCGGTAAAGAATCTAGAATATAATACTCACACAAATGATTCATTCAAAAATTTATAAATACTTGAACTTTCGGATCTCTACAAAATCTCCATTTGCAATTACATTTACAAAACATTAACAATTGATGGCGACAATAGCCTAAAAGAATTATTAACTGCGAAAACTGGTCATCACGACCATTTAACCCGAAATAGAAGTAAATTCATGCTTCCTTATTATTCAAAGGCCCGTTCGCAACACAGTTTCCTCTTCGTTGGAACTAAAACTTGGAACTCAATACCTGCGGAGATCCGTGAAAGTAATTCTTAATAATAAGGTATTAAAAAAAATTCCTGAGTCTCACTTCCTATCAGATTACTAGTCGTGTAAGATCACAGAGTCAAATCTTACTGTTTCCAGTGATGTAATTTGCCATGGGTAATATCGCCGATATTCAGTCTACTGTTAAATCATTTATCGATTAATATAGTCCATATGACCTATATTGTAAAATGAAATATCTGATATCGAGTAAATTATCTCACTGATCAGTCTAATGCGAAACTAGGCTAAGTGATTTAGGTTAAACATTATTGTACACCTTAGAATAACGTTGATGGTAGTATGCCCCAGAAGTCGCTGAACTTATTCGGGCCCACAGGCAGCTATATTCAAACTTGTCCATTGTACTAGACTTAAGAAACATTCTACCTCTGTATCTCCTGTGGTAAATAAATTGTTGTTTAAATTGTTGTTTAAAATTTTAAGTCAAACTGTCAAAAGTCAGATGAATTCCTTCAAGACGTTCATATTATTGAGAATCTGTTCGAATTGTTAGTTTTCACATCAACTACTGAAAATACGATTTGTTGATCGATTCACACACATAGCTACACCCTTCAGGAAAGAATTTAGTATGCAAATAATTTTAGAAATCAGTTCTTCAAGAATCATTTTTTATTTTTCATTCACGGGGCAGATTACTTAAAATAAAGTACTTACTGAGCACAGACTTCCAGCTTTAGAGTTTCGTCAGACGCCAAAACATAACCAGGTGCTGTGAATGTTATTCCAAACCTCGGCAGGACGTATTCCTCTACCGAGATCCGTTTTGTTTGCCATTCGTTCTCAGAGTAAACAGAGATCGTGTAGTAACCCTGAAAATTCAAGTTAGAAGAAAATTCAAAAATGCATAAAGAAAGTATGTTAAACGAAACATGTGACACGCGAAATTAGTATTTCATGTTAAATTATGTTGTTTGTTAATTTACTTGGAAAAAATTACATTTGTAAAACGATATTATTGGTTTTAACAGTAAAATTACGTGTAGTACTTGCCATAAGTCGAGCATGAATATTTTGTCGTTTTAATTCCATTTCATTAGCTATTCAAAATCATTTGAAAAACATAGAACCGAAGTCCATAAGAAATTAAAAATTGCTGTAGCTAGAACGTTTTGATAAAATAAATTAAGTCTTGTTTCATTAATACACAAGAGTATCTGAGATACAAATCCGAATGAAGTTATAAAACAGGATTGTCTCTTAGTGTAGTAGAATGCAAACCATTAAGTAACGTCATCATCGACATCACCGCACAGTTTTGAGCTAGTAACCAGCAAGTCTCAAGGAAAATCACAGTAAAAAAATATTCACTCTGAAGCAAGACGAAATAGTTTACTGAACTGATTCCCAAGTGATCCAACTCCGAGGGAGCCTTATAGAATGAACACACGCTCTGATATACAGTAAGTACTTCAGTTCCAGATTGAGAGAACTATGAATTTTTGCACAGCTGGACGCTCAAACCTAAGTATAATGGAGGCCAAACCCCTGAATTGCAGCTCAGTACATAGTTTTACTGCCTCAGGATTTATTTTATTGCCGTAGAGAAGAAAAACTTGCAGTGAGAGTATTTGGGCGACGAAGTTTGTTCACGTCATTAAACAACGAACAACGTTTCTGCAAAAAGGACCTTAATTGTTATTTGCATACTCATACAATTTTGGTAGTTTTGTGGGTTCGCTTGCTTGATTAGTTGTTTAACACTGACTACTCTCTGCTCAGCAATATCATAATATAAGGGTAAAGTTGGCATTCTTTTTAACAACATAACACAAAAATAAGACAAGTCACGCACGCTGGGTTGTGGAAACGTTGAAAACCCATTTTACTTAGCTTATGTTAGATACGTTTTACGAAGATTGAGTTGTACGCTTGAGTCCCTTCGTTGTTATACTAACGAGCAGGGCCCGTGGAAATTCCACAGACAATGCAATCAATAAGCTAGGTGGACCCGTGAAAAATTTCGGTCAACATTACTTAACAAATTTTAAAATAACACTGGTCCACCAACCTTCATTTGAAATAAAAAAGAAGTCGAAATGAAAGAAAGGCTGTAAAATAAAAAGAATCAATCTCTCTTGCGTTGATGAGGCCGAGTGCACACGGCCCGTAACACAGATACGCTCATCACACACTTTCGGCTGGCTCCGGACAGACAGACGCTGCTCTTATTACTGTACAGATTCTAACCTAACCTATCCTAACCTATCATATTCTAACCTATCTTGTCCTAACCTATGCTAACCAAATCAATCCTAACCTAAAATATCTAACCCTATCCTAACCTAACCTAACATAACCTAACCTAATCTAACCAAACTTTAACCAATGTCATCGTTAGGCTACGTAAGTAGACCCGTGAACAAATTCGGTCATCATTTAGGAGCGTGAAAGAGAGACGGACCAACCAAGCAGGCAAGCCACCAAAAATAGTGTATCATTATTTATTCCTACTGTACACAACCCGTCAAAAATAACGGGATTGGATATTTTGCCCGAATAAATTTTCTATATGTGGATGATGAACTAATATATCCATCCTAATAGTACCCGAGATTAAATGTTCTTATATTTGTGCACTGGCAAATTTCGTATCTCAGATGTGGCCATTAAGCATCCTTATGAAAAGAAAAAAGAAAAGAAAAAATGTTTATTTCCATTTTGTCACATGAGATACATGCCAACATATTAACTTTTAAAAAGTTTCTTAAATATAGGGCATCCTAAAACAAATGCTCCATACGAGGAGTACTAATTGACAAACCATCCGAGGTGTACAAGTTGATGAGCCATACGAGGCATAATAATAGACAAACTATACGAGGTGTACTAATAGACATACTGTCAGAGGTGTACAAGTAGATAGACCATACGAGGCATATTAATTGACAAAATATACGAGGCGTACTAATAGACAAACCATTCGTGGTGTGCTAGTAGTCTAACAAAAGTTCTATACTAGGAGTACTAATTGACAAACCATCCGAGGTGTACAAATAGATAGCCATACGAGGCATAATAATAATAGGCAAACTATACGAGGTGTACTAATAGACAAGCTGTCAGAGGTGTACAAAATAGATAGACCATACGAGGCATATTAATAGACAAAATATACGAGGCGTCCTAATAGACAAACCACACGTGGCTTGCCAATAGTCTATCTCTGTCAAGGGTGGTTGAATGAGAAATGAAAAATATGCCCTAAAAATATGCAAAGCCCTATCACCACCAAAAACATATTTCATATCTTCTCGTTATTCACCACATCATGCGGACATGGGTACATGGGATAAAATAGAGATACAGTGTAAGCCGGTTACCACTCATGATTGACAAATATCTACAAAATATTGGTAGAAATGGGTAAACAAACATATATTCAATATCAAAATTCATAGCTTGTACAACATACGGACAGAAAGATAATTTTACTACGATTCATATGCTCAAATTGCACTTTATTTCATTAATTATACATGACATTAATCCGATTCACAGAAACGCCCTCTGGGGAAGTGCTAGATCTATTTTTGAATCATTTCGCTATTGCAATAAAATTTATTAACCGAATGGTTTTTGCGTAAAAAAATGAAATAGAAACATGTATATCTATTTATGTAGATACATATATATACCTACACACGTACACACACACATATTAATATATATACTTATTGAAAATAAAATATTAGAAAAAAAATACATATATAAGATAAAAGAAAGAAGCAACCTACCATCTACTACACAGAAAATGACAGCTGAGCTCACTGTAATCCTAAGAAATTTTTCGCAAAAAATAACTAAAAGGAAGAGAAAACTTCGAAAAACATAAAAATGAGCTGTTTTTTAATTTCTTCATAGAAATTTTTAAGAAAAATCAGGTTATAGTCAAGAAGCAACACAACTCTTCAGCATTATAGGGACATGTGTACGTGGGATAAAATGGAGTAACATTGTGGCCGGATATCACATCTGAGTGGAGAATATTCACAAAATTGGCACATATAGGAAGATTAGGCCTTGATCCAAAATAATACTTTTGATTACAGAAATTTAGAGTTTTTCCGATTTGAAAGTTCAGTGCAAGTGTGCGCTGAACGCACGAAAAAAAAAATAAAAAGACTAAATGCAATGCTTAAATTACCCCTTTCCCCCCAGCTCAGCCGAAAATCGATTGAAAACATCTTCGAGAATGATTTTGAAATAGCGAGACAACGTTAGCCAAAAATTTACTTCATTATAAACTTTGCACAACCCTCACATCTATAAACCTGTTTATTGGTGTACACACAAAATGTATTTCATGGTATATTTGTCATACGGACGTTAAATATTAATACAGAAAAGAGAAAGAAATAACAAAATAAAGATGAGGAAATACTCCTAATTATGGAAAGAACGTTCGTTCTGCTGCACTGAACTCACGGCTGTGGTGCTCATTGTTGTCGACAGAAATAAGTAAGATGAATATACGAATCGCTTAGCAAACGTAAAATGAAATAGTTTCTAAATTTCTAACAGAAATTTCAGGAAAAATTAAAATTTCTGATAGATGGGAAGTTCACACCGAGATGCTGCAGGCCCTATGACAGAGATGCAAAATGACGTGACACATTTACTCTAAATTCTTTTCCAGTTTTAGAGTTTTTGATATGCTGGGGAAGCTTGTTCCACAAAAAAGCTCCAGAAACTGAAAGAGCTTTTTGTCCCACGTTAGATGAACGGTAACTGACTAAAACATCGTTCCTCCGGTTTGGTCTTTCGTTTGGGATATTAGATGGAAAAAATTTTACCACCTCTGCATTACTTTGGGGGAGGTACAGAGAGGAGAATACTCGTCGAGCTTTCTGGATCATGAATCTGTTCGGTATTGGGATCCAGTCGAGTTTTCTTAAAAGAGGGGTGACATGATCGTATTTATTGAAATTTCCTTTGCATACCACTTTGGCGGCGAAGTTTACACATTTTTGCAACTCTTCCTGACGACATTTAGGTAAGTCTCCCCACACAAGACTGCAGTAGTCCAGACGCGAAAAAACTAAAGACTGAATCACTAATAATCTAGATTTTTCGTCAAGTGTGTTCTTTATACGATGAAAGAACATTAAGGTTCCGTTAATTTTGTTGCACATTGTTTCGACGTGTGAATTAAAAGTCATATTTTTGTCAAACCAAACACCCAGATTTTTAACCTTATCGACTGGTTTAATTGTATCGTCTCCAAATGTTAGCTTGAATGGTGGTAAATTTTCAGTCGCATTCTGTGATCCAAAAATAATGCATTGCGTTTTACTTGCGTTAAGTTTGAGGCCATTATGGTCATACCACAATTTCAGATTTCTCAGAAGGTTTTCAGCGTTGGCTTGTGTTTCTGTTAAATCCGCTGTTGAGCTTGTTATGGCAATTTGTACGTCATCAGCATACATTGAGATTTTTGTGTTTGCCGGCATGGTAGGGAAATCGTTGATGAAAATTGAAAATAGGAGTGGGCCGATGATTGAACCTTGAGGAACGCCAAAGTTATTTGGTATGAATGATGACATTTTGTTATTCAAGCACACTGCATGAGAGCGGTTTCGTAGGTAGCTTTCAAACCACTGAGTGTCTATTCTGAGGTTTGAAATTTTTTGTAGAAGTTTCTTATGCTCAACACTGTCGAAAGCTTTGGAGAGATCAAGCAATAGTAAGAGAGTTAATTTTTTTTGGTCAATATAATTGTAAATTTTTTCTGTTATGTTTAACAGGGCGTCCTGAGTACTGGTATTTCTCCTGTAAGCATATTGATTGCGATGCAGTAGATGTGACTCGTCTATGTGAGACGAGAGCTGGTTTGTTATTACTTTTTCTAATATTTTGGACATAACAGGCAGGAGACTGATTGGTCTGTAGTTTGACGCTATGTCGATATCACCAGATTTATGTAATGGCTTAATTATGGATAGTTTCCATTGATCGGGAAACTTGTTTGTGACTATAGATGTATTTATTATCAAGCGAATAAAGGGTGCTGTGACAGGGAAGCTGTCTTTTATATGTTGGAGGCTTATGCCATCATGTCCAGTCGCTTTAGTATTCTTTAGTGAGTGAATGAGATGAGCGCCATTACACACGCACCAACCAAGCAAGTAATTGCTGTGTTTATTCTTTAATCATTACTATTTTGAAGAAAATTGTTATATCTTTTCCATCTATATCTTTTTTCTTTCAAATGGTTATATGATACCAACCAAGCAAACGGATTCCCATTGTAATAACCTAGAAGAAAACACGCACAAAAAATATATTCATTTATAAATGCAGGGAGACACGTGGCGTTTTATTACATTGTGTAGATTATAAAACTGTGTATCAATCGAATGTAAACGAATGTAAACTGCATTGGAGGAAGATCTTATTTATGCTGAATGATGGTATCCAAATTAGAAAATTTCGTTAATCCAAAATTTTTACCTTGCTGAAACACTTTTTTCGGTTTTCGATTCGAGTCTCAGAGTACTGTCTGATGAACCCTTCGTTATTCCAGTAATGAAATATATGTATAAAACCGGCGTATCCAACCAATATACAGGGTGGGCCAGAAATAACTGACCCTTTTAATTTGCTTATAAAAGGAAAACTTTGTTTTATGTGAAAGAATAACATTTTTATGTTTTTTTCGGTATCTTATTTACTGAGCTAGCAAATTAATTAAAAGGGCCCACCCTGTATATGGTTGAGCAACATACTAAGTGCTTAAAATTCTTCACAAATTTAATGTGTTCAATGAGATTCCTATCGTGAACTACTAATACCGGAAAAATTAAGCACGAAAAAAGATATGAATTTAGTTTTTATTTATTAAAGGAAACAACTGACATTTTATTATATGCGGACTGATTTTTGACGGTTATGTACGCTAGTAGTTACATATGCAACTTAACTTACGGAACCTTATCTTAACAGAATCGGATTAATTTAAAAAAAAGGAATTTATGTTTACATTTTTCGTCTACTAAGCCCAACTGGAAAAACACAGCGTATTAATGCACCCTGTATGGGTGTGGGAGTAATGTCTAATTAGCCGAATGAAATAATGAAACATGATAATTATTTACTTACACCTAATCTTGCACTAGGGCATAGTATTACTTCTTCATGGTTGTAAAGAACAGTAGGTGAAATATTTTATTTACCACAGGAGATACAGAGGTAGGTGATACAGAGGTAGAGTTTTACTTAAGTCTAGTACAATGGTCAAATTTGAGTATAGCTACCTGTGGGCCCGAATAAGTTCAGCGACTTCTAGGGCATCCTACCATCACGCTATTCTAGGGTGTACAAAAGTTTAACCTAGTTCACTTAACCTAGTTTCGCATTAGACTGATCATTGAGATGATTAACTCGATATTTTACAAGTCGGCTATATTTAACAGTATGTTCGATAAAACGATTCAAGAGCAGAGAGAAGATTGGTTATGGTACACAAGGCAAGTTACATTATGACATTATCATTAGTTACATGTAGGAGGCAAGATTTCGACACGGTGATCTTACACTACTAGTATTCTGATAGGAAGTGAGACTCAAGATGTCTTTTGAATACTTTGTACGAATTACATTCACGGATCTCTGCAGGTATAGAGTTCCAAGTTTTGGTTCCAACGAAGAGAATACTGTGTTGCGACCTGGCCTTTGAATAATAAGGAAGCATGAATTTACTTCTATTTCGGGTTAAATGGTCGTGATGACCAGTTTGCGCAGTCAATAATTGTCTTAGGCTATTGTCGCCATCATTTCTTAATGTTTTGTAAATGAAATTACAGATGGAGATTTTGTATAGATCCGAAAGTTTAAGTATTTGTAAATTTTTGAAAGAATCATTTGTGTGAGCATTATATTCTAGGTTCTTTACCGCTCTGACAGCCCTTTTCTGCAGAGTAAAAATTTTGTTGGTTTTATTTTTATCAGTTCCGTGCCATGCTTCTATTCCGTATTGCAAGTATGGAGAAATGAGCGTTCGGTAGAGCATTTGTAAAGCTGTTTCAGGCAGAAAATTTTTAACTTTATTTAGGATTCCGATTGATTTTGATAATTTAGAACTAATATGAGTGATGTGCTCTTTGAAGGTCAGATGTTTATCTATTATGATGCCCAGAAACTTACATGAGTTGGTTTCTTCGATTTCACCTTCGCCAATTTTAATGCATGGGAGAGATACATCTTTCTTGTATGAGAAAGTAATATAATTGGTTTTATCGATATTTAGGCTTATTTTATTAGCTTTGAGCCACGATGAAACCTTGTGAAGTTCAGTATTTATACTCTCCACAATCATAGCAGGATTTTGGTTCGGAAGGACCGCAGAAAGCGTACTGTCATCGGCAAAAAGTATGAATTTGAAGAATGATGTAGATTTTACAATATCATTGATAAAAATCAGAAACAAGAGAGGCCCGAGAACAGATCCTTGTGGAACTCCATGGCTAATTGTCTGTGGGTCTGATTTTGCGTCGTCAATGACAACGTATTGTTTCCGATTTGTTAGGTATGATCTGAACCAATCATGGGCAATCCCTCGAATGCCATAACAGTGTAGTTTCGATAATAGTATTTTATGGTCCACACAATCAAATGCTTTTCGGAAGTCAAGAAATACAGAGAAGACAGGCTTTCCTTCATCTATATTAGAATAGAGGAATTGTAAATGATTTAATATAGCCTGTGTTGTTGATTTTTTAGAGCGAAAACCGTATTGTTTATCGTAAAGAAATGATTTTTGTTCAAAATAAGAGTACACTTTTTTATACACAATCTTTTCGAATACTTTGCTAATAATTGGTAGAATGGAGATAGGTCGATAATTGTTTACACAGGTTTTTTCACCACTTTTAAAGATAGGGGTTACTCTAGCAACTTTGAGGGAGTTCGGGAAAGTGCCTAGTAAGAGAGACTGGTTAATAATATTTGATATCAGTGGGGCTACAATGTCAGCAATAACTTTAAGTACTTTAGTCGGAAACGTTTGTAACCCACTCGATTTATTTTTCATGTTGTTTATGCACGTAATTACATCGGAGGAGTTTGTAGGCGTAAAGAAAAAGGAGTTGTGTTCTCGAATATGATCCATAAATTCCAGGTGATCAGTAGGTTCACTTGGAATACCATCAGCTATTGTTTTCCCTACGTTTACGAAGAAGTTGTTAAAGAGATTAGCAATTTCTTTCTTCTCATGATATTTTACATTATCTTGAACAACATATTCAATTTTCTTTTTATCGGCATTATTCGGTTTACAGCAGGAGTTAAGGAGATGCCAAATCTTTTTAACGTCAGTTTTGAATTGAGTAAACTTGAGCGTAAAGTAGTTCTTTTTTGATGTTCTTATCTGGTTTGTTACATAGTTTCTAAATCGGTTATATGTTTCTCTAGATATTCGTCCTTCGCAAAGGAGGGCTAGGTACGCTTGACGTTTCTTTATATTTATCACGATGTCTCTGGTAATCCAGGGCTTATGTTTTTTTTTCGGGGTAACTGTACGAGTTACAATTGGGCAACACTGATTGTATGCGGTCATTATAGTTTCAGTCAACTTTACTACTGCTTCATCAATGCTCGTAGTATTATTGTTTTGTTGAGAGATGTGCAATGTAGGCATTGATTCTTCTAGAACGGTGCGCATTTCTTCAATATTTGATTCGTTTATTTTACGATATGAGTAAGTTTCAGCCCGTGCCTTGGTGCAAGCAATATAGACATTTTTCTTAATAAGAAAAACTGGGAAGTGATCTGATAAGTCAGAAGTAATTATTCCAGCAAGAAAATCACTAGGGTCTGTCATAAAGATATTGTCAAGCAGCGTAGCACACTCTGAGGTTATTCGTGTAGGCTTTGTAATGATCGGAAGGAAGGATTGAGACTGAAAGGTAGTTAGGAAATTAGAGATTGGTTCATGGCTTTCATGTTTCAGTAGATCATAATTGAAGTCACCGCATATTATTATGTCATTGTATAAGGGCCTGTTGAACTGAGAAATAATACGATTCAATTCATTCAGGAAGGATATAGGACAGGCTGTAGGAGGCCTATACACCGTTCCAAGCACAATGCGTTTACCATCTCTAAAAAGTTCTACGAAGAGTGATTCTATATGATCCTGATTCATGGTTGCACTTGCTATGGTTCTCGAGTCTATGTGGTTAGATATATATGTGCTGATGCCTCCGCCCCGCTGGTTTTTTCTTAGCGAATGGTAACTATGATAATTTTCAAATCGAATCATGTCTTTAGTCGAGTCATCTAGCCAGCTTTCGGTGAAGCTAATCACGTCTAGGTTATATTTAAGTTCAGTAATAGTACATTGTATCTCTTCCAATTTTGGATAGAGTGACCTACAGTTCCAACACAGGAGTGAGAAATCTCGGTCAGTTATTCGTATAGTTTCGTTGAATTCTGATATATTAGTATACCTACACTCTTGAGAGTCGTTTAGGTTTGGATATATTCTGTTCAAATGATTGAAATCTGGATCGATTTCCTCAAATATTACAGGGTGATCAGTCATTTAAAATAAGTAAAAGTAAGAATTAGGTACTATAGAGCTTAAGACGAAATACAGAGTCAAGCTTAAAGGGATATTTCAGTCTAAAAAGTAGCTTATTAAGTAAGAGAGAATAGAGTAAAAAAGAAAAATCTAGCGCGATTTCGTGAGTACACACAAACTCAGTCCATGAGCGAGTGATAATGGAGTTCAATATCACAACATTGGTGCATATAGATTGCTAAGGGCGTTTTCGCAAGTTCACATACAACAGGTAATAAATTTCTAAAGATTATGACGACAATGATACAATCAGCTAATATGGTTTACGCGTAATAATAACTGTAGTGGTAAATAGAGAAGAATTCACAGTAATATTGGTTGGTGAAAAATTACTAATTGCGATGTTACAAAATGTGACACACAGTTGTCATAGATGTTTACACACACATCTATTATTTATTTGTTATAATATTGGAGTTCGATATCACTACATTGGTGCAAACAGATTGCTGAGGGCGTTTTCATAAGTTCACATAAGAGGGAATAAGTTTTAAAGATTATGATGACAATGATACAATCAGCTAATATGGTTTACGCGTAATAATAACTGTAGTGGTAAATAAGGAAGAATTTACAGTAATATTGGTAAGTGAATAATTGCTGATAGATTATAATGACAATGATATAATCAGATTATAAGAAGATTACAACGACAATGATATAATCAGATTATAAGAAGATTACAACGACAATGATATAATCAGATTATAAGAAGATTACAACGACAATGATATAATCAGCTAATATGGTTGTACGATGGCAGTGGAGGGCAGAAGCGATTATCAGATTATAAGAAGATTACAACGACAATGATATAATCAGCTAATATGGTTTACGCGTAATAATACTTAAGTGGTTAAGAAGAGGAAAAATTCACAGTAACATTGGGAGGTAAAAAATTGCTGATTGCGTTGTTTCAAAAGTTCACACACAGCTGTCATAAATGTTTACAAGCACATCTGTTATACACTTGTATAGATTCAGGTTGAACGAGCATCACGTTGAGGTTTACTGACATGATACCTAATTGGTTAAATTAATACGAAGTTGACATATTTAGGGGATGAAAATGAAATTGACTAATTTAGGGGATCACCTAGTCTAGGGAATTTAGGGGATCACCTAATGACAATGATATAATCAGCTAATATGGTTTACGCGTAATAAAAAAAACTTTAGTGGTAAAAAATGAAAAAAAAAAAAAATCACAGTAACATTGGGAGGTAAAAATTGCTGATTGCGTTGTTGCAAAAGTTCACATACACCTATCATAAATGTTTACAAACACATCTGTTAAACATTTGTATAGATTCAGGTTAAGCTAACATCAAGTTGAGGATAAGCTGATATGATATCTAATTGGGGTTAAACTAGCACGAAAACTGACAATCAAATTGAGGAGATCACCTAGTCTAGTCACCCATGACTTGTTTTGATGTCATATTGAGTTGTTGCATCAGGTATTGCTCGAGGTCATCTGGCGTGTTGATCTCGCGGCGTCTTGAATCAGGGTTTCCGGGGTTAAATATGAAAATGTTTCCATCCTGTGTTTTTGGGGTTCCAACTTTATCCGGGAATTTCCTTTTGGCCATCCTCAGAATGTACATGGCGTTAGCTCGTGAAGGTATGAGGTATTCATTTATGAAGAAGAACTTTGGTTTCTTAATATAAGATTATAGAGGCAGGGATTTCTTCAGCGTCGATGATTGTCATGTAATTTCTGTGGGATTACTATTATAGAAGTAAGTTGTTGAAGGATAAATATTACCATCACTTTATTTCTGTGAATATGGTCAGTTTTAATCAAATTATTGTTGTTTTAAGGATGTACAGGCTGTTTTTCAAATACGGGAACCGAAAAAATCTTTAATAACCCTTGATATAATGAACGAATTTTGAAAGTAAAACGGCAGTAGAATCCTGAGATTTATATCTTTTATTTGGTACCTACATATTTGTGATATAACAGTCAAAATAAGAATCAGAGGACACAGTAAAATTCATCTTGCTTTGAAACTGCCGCCGAGATGACGAACTGGACAAAGAAACAATTAGCTTTCATAAGCACTGCGTACTTCTCTAATGGAATGAGTATTGTCCTTGCCCAGCGAAGTTTCGAAAGAGAGTACAACCCACGAAGTTCCTCTTGATGATATCGTCTCAGAAATAAGATTGATCGGTCCCACCCTCACTAGTGCTGCAATGAGAAGCATGCGAACACACGCTCAATATTGCTTGCAATCGAGTGGACGCAACATGAGCAATAGCATCTTCAAAAATTATTCCAAATAAAAGATATAAATCACAGGATTCTACTGCCGTCTTGTTTTTAAAATCTGTTCATTGTACTCGTTTCAAAATTTTGTAGAAAATTTTTTTGGGACCCTTATTTAAAAAAACACCCTGTATTAAAGAAAGAACATGCACTTCCAAACAAATAGTAATTCTAGGGACGTATTATAAAAACAAGATACATTTCCAACCAAATCGTAGTTCAAGGGTTGTATAATATTAACAAGACTATGTAGTGTACACAGCCCGTCAAAAACGGCAGGATTCGATATTTACCTAAAATAAATATTCCAGATGTGGATTAGAAATAAATATATCCAACCCAATAAAACCCGCGATTAAAATATTCCTAGTCTTGTGCACTGGTGAAACTCGTATCACAGATACTGTCATTAAGCATCCTTGAGATCGTGACAGAGAGACGGACCCCAACTGACCTTCAACATGGTTTTCCCATGATTTCCCAGGCTTTCCTATACTTTCCTGCGTCTCAACTGCTGGCATTCTATACAACCTAACCTAACTTGACCTAACTTATCCTAACCTCTTTTAACCTAACCTAATAATACACGTGATATTCATTCCGTCTCAGAAACTGATAGATTAATGCACCGAAAGCTGTGTAGTTGATGAAGCTTGTATCACAGAGACTCTTATCACACACTTTCATTATTCAATATTTTCATTAGTTCATTATTGAGTTCATTATTAGATCACTACCAGAACCCGTGGAAATTCCAGGGACAACGTCATCGCTAAGCTAGGTGGAACGTCGTTACCTAACCTATCCTAACCAAACCTCTCCTAACCGAACCTATTCTGATAAAATGTCAAACATATCAATACATGTACAAGTCATCTTTTAATGCTACACTGAGGAATTTGGTATCCATAATACCGCAAACTCACCTTTTTGGTATCCATAATACCGCAATCCAATTTGGTACCCATAATACCGCAAAGCGTAGCGGACACCTAAGAAATATTCAAATAAATATATAAATAAACACACAACGGCTATTATTAGGTTAGACTACATAGTGTGCACGGCCCGCCAAAAATGACGGGATTTATTACCTTTCTTGAACAAACTTTCCAGACGTGGATGACCAACAAATATATCAATCCTAACAGTACCCGTGTTGAAAAACATTATTGTACTTGCGCACTGGTGAAACTCGTATCACAGATACGGTCATTATGGTTATCTTTATGAACATGACAGAGAAATGGAAGAAGCGAACTCAAAACAAATAAGCCATGGGTATTGTTAGGTAGTAGCTGGACCCGTGGAAATTCCTTGGTAGACCCGTGTAAAAATTCTGTCAATATTACCTACCATATTCTAACCTATCCTATTCTAATCTAACAAAACCTATCCTAAACGAACACATCCTGATGAAATTTAAACATTTCAATGCACGTAAAGGCCATCTTTTAATGCTATACTGAGGAATTTGGTATCCATGATACCGCAAACTCAGACATCCTATGTTTCTTAAGAAGCGGACACCAAACAAATATATAAATAAACACACAACGGGTATTATTAGGCTAGAAGATACATCTTCAACCAAATTGTAGTTCTAGGGATGTAACACGCACCTCCAAGGGTTCATTCAACAGCTGAAAGTCGAGGTGTATGAGACCGCTAGGGTTGGCGACGTCCTGCCACTCCTTGATGCTAGTCCCGGTCGGATCGTTCACGTAAATTGCTGAGTACTTCATGAAGAGGGAAACAATATTTTATCAGTGCGATAGTAAATATTATTTACGAGCTTAATACACATGTCCTCAGCGTTTATTTAACAGATAAAAATTACATTTTCCCCTCAAGTTGCCTGAAGGATGGATGGTGGTAGAAATCACATCGGAATCATATGTACTTCTGTTACACCAGATCCTTCAAACACATACGAGTACATGCATGATACATATTTTTCAGCGTAAATTTCAATTTGAAAATGTATAATCTTTCATCTATTTAATGCAAATATCCCAGTAAGAAAAGTCAACTGGCTACTCGGCAGCTTCGGCAGTGAGCTGATATTGATGTTTTCGTGCTGTTGACCTAGCAGTTGATGGCTTCGCAAATTCACAGTCGGTTTGATGTAGAGAAATCGTTTGCAAAGGCTGCCGCTTTGGTGAAGTTTATGCAAAGATTTAGATAGACACATACTTAAATGTATCTATACAAATGTATATGCACATATGTATATTCAAATACTTATATTTAAACAGAAATACGTACATATAATTCAGAACCGGGGGTTTTTCAAGCATTTACAGCAGCGTTCAAGACTCAGGCCTTATGTGTTTCCTTTCGGGTTCAATTTAACATTTTTGAACGACAATTGATGATTAAATGTAACCAGAAAAGCTCCTTTCGGGCAAGCCCATTTGAGGAATGCCATCGATACTTTGTATCAATTTTGGAAGGAAACCCCGAAACAAAAAAAAAACAGACGCATTAAAAAAAGTACTTATACAGTCGAGCTTATGACAACGAGGAAATAGACTGGATGCAACTTTCCGCTGATGAAAGCACTGGTAACCTAATTCTAGTTTCAAAGGCATATCACATACCAACATAGCCCGTGAGTGACGTCTTGATCGCTTCTATACCTGTTTTCACTCTTTTTGCGCTGAAGTTATGCTTTTCAAAATGTTAAAAAAGTTTACACACTTCTAATACCATCTTCAAGTCATTCGTCAAACTAAACCAAAATAAAAAAGATGCTTAATTTAAGGTAAATTTTAGACTGAACTCAAATTTAAGTGACAATATGTGACGGAATTTATAAATAAAATTAAATCATTAAACCTATATCAAAAGATTGACGCCACTCATGAAGCAACCTAAGTTTATTATCCCCGGTCAAGGGTATGTTGTGAAGTTTAGATTAGTTACACAGTCTAATCTGAAATTTCCTTCTCTCCGTATCCAATTTATTCTACAATGTTCAAGGTTGACGTCGGTTTGTTGTAAAACAAATGCTGCCTAAAATTTCACAGAATAAAATCAAATTCCGCTGCTGCACTCGTCTTTTGCCCAATGCTGATTAAAAATTATTGTTACTTCACCACATGTGGACCCTCAGTCGACACTGCTCGTTGTGTTGAATGTTTGTGATCAGTTCTTCTCTATAAATAAAAATGAGGAAAGAATGAACTAAAAATCATTCAACGCAACAGCACTAGGTAAAAGCTTTGGTATATACATTTACTTTCTCGAGTATTTCTACCAAAGTTAAAAAATTTTTTACTACAAAGCTGCAAACGATTTACAGTGCCTTTCTATTTTTCCTAAGATGGATAATGACCAATATGATATAATGATTGCGTTTCTTCGGTCGGTAATTTAAAAAATCATTGAGTCATCGTGACTATCAGCGCCGAGTATTGCTTTTCCCAGCAATTAATTACAGTGACCTAAAATACTCCATTTTCGTAGACAAAGCCACTCACAGGAATGTTAGGACTCGAAGTGTGTGGAAGTCATAAACTGTTGAACGCATTCCTACATTTCAAAGGGGTCTCCTGAAATAACTGACTCCAAACATCTGAAATGAGTCAAAGTTGTAGGGTCTAGAGAAACTTACTGGCTCAGTAGAGACTTTCATGTTCGGAGTTTCTAGCGTCAGTAATCGGAACTGCACCATCTGGCCCGGCTGGTGGAAAAGGATAGGGTGAGACAACATGTCTAACTCAATCTCAAGGTGTAACATTATCGAAGTATGTACTCGTATTTCAAAATCAATATTTCAGCTTCGGTTGAACCCACATGTTCATACAGTGCATTTGAATCATCTGGTGACTTTGAGAGAAATTGTTCTGAAGAAATAATAACAAAAACTTCCATTACAGCAGTTAGAATAATGAGCAATTAGGGAACGGCGACTCAAAAAAGAACTCTAGCTCCGAAGAAAGCTGCTCATGATTATCAAACCTCTGGTTTTTAAATCGATGCCGTCAAATTCACGGGACAAATTAAGCTTTGGAAACTTAATAGTAAATTATTGAGTAAATTTTGGGTTTTACCCGCAGATCATCAACGTGATTTTAGCTGTTACCACAAATAGAGGTGAGAAAAAAATTGCGTAATTGGTCTGTGCAGTAAACATTAACAAAGCTTATTTCAGATGTCTCGCCTCACCTTGTATGTCTCCTTGTCTGTTTGTATGATGATTTGCCTGTGGTTTTTAACATCAATCCTACGAGTCTCGTCAATTTCAACATCTCTAAGAGTGCCGTTGACGCGCGCCTGGGCTTCATAATAGGAGCCAAGGTTATCGGGCAGAAGCAAGGAGAAGCACGACTGCTTCGAGCCTGCTCAGCAGCGAAACGAAAGGCTTCAAAACGTTCGGTTATAAAGTCAAAAAATATACCTAAGAAGACACTCTAATACAAAGAATAGCGGCAATAAATATTAGGAAAAGATCCAATGTCTTGATAGAGTCACTTAAACCTTTAGTTAAACTACAAGACCTTGAAATAATAAATTTGAGCAAACAAATTAGGTTGTATAATCGAAAATAATAAGTAGAGTAAAAATAGCAACACGCTGCCGTTTAATTATTGACAAAAACTGAAATGCGAATGTCACCCATGACTGTAGACAAAGGTTAACAGGAACAGAGTAATTTGTCATGTAACGAGGTAAATTTACTATAATGTAATTCTTAAATATTATCGAGCAAATTTACAACATTACAAGCCAGCTTCATGGAATTTCTTAATTCAAGTTCAATGCGCAGAATGATACCCATGATGGTAATTTATTTACCCACTTATGCAGTTGTCCTTAAAAAGTTACGTACATTATAGGCAATACTAGAGTGTAATGTCTACACGAAAACTTGCTTAGGATACTAATTTTAAATTTTATCTACAATACATTTCCTTATTTCTCTCGCTATCGTAGCGGAACAATCCTGACCCTATCCCTTTCTAAAAAATCTAACTTCTAAAATGTGATGTCAAAGAACAGCGTTCCCAGACATAAAATACAACACTTCAGTCCAATTCTCATTAACTACTTATATTTCTCATTCCTCATCACACCAAATTTAATAATAAGTGTCGTTCATTGCACCATCTGACGGTCTATTTATTTCGATTCATATGAGCAAAATACTTGACACAACTAAAGCCAATTGTAACAAATCTACTTCAGCCAAAACCTAATTTTGAATTGAGACTGCTCGGCGCAAATCACTGTAGTCTGAGAGCTAACAAACTATCTCCTATCACTAACTCCACCACCACTACTACTAGTACATCTACTACTCAAATCCTCTATTAAAAACTACAGCATTTATTTTTCTTACGCCATCCACACGCGAACGAATCAGCATTAACAACATAATACAACCCTGTCTCAAGCAATTTGTGCTAGAATCCGATAACAGAAATTTAAAATTCTTATATTTATAGTATTCTAATATACTGTACATGTAAAATTCCTCAGAGCACTGAACAATCGTCCACCCACTCAATCCAGACGCTATAACTTGCTCAAAGTACTTTTACCAACTCATTCATATCGTTGAGCAGTCGGTACGGGCACGGCGCACAGAAGTCAAGTGTTATTATATTTGACGAAATACTTTACGAGCAACTCATGTGAAAATGTCTGATTAACGTTTCTACTGGCGCGATATTACTCAAGTGTTATAAATTTGATCAGTACTATACTTAAGTACTCAGAAAACTGGGTTGCAAAATTTACATCTACGCTATGCATCTTGAACAGCTAGCTCTATGTATTCACCGTTCCAGTTTATCTTCTACACAAGGCCCTCGTAAGCGCTGCAATACTGAATCGGAACGGAAGTTGGAATAAGTGCATGTTCAACAAAGTTACTTTACGGCATCTAACAATGTAACAATGTCTTCTTTCAAATGCCATGCGGCCATCTCTCATTTTATTTCTTTCGCTGGTGATCCATTTCGTTCACTGTTATAGCTATCGTCAAATTCGCTTAGCATCAAAACTTAGGCTCATGCTCCTGCTTAGCACTGTTGCTCCTTTGCATGAGGCAGTCGTTACATTCCTTACAATGTAATGCCTCACTGATACTTCAGTTCATTCACTTTTTCTCTCATTTTGTATTTTTTATCTCCCTTTTCTTGACATTCTTTTTGCTCTTTTTAGAGGGGAAATAAAGCGCTATACTATTATTTCTGGAAACATCAATATCAAGAAAAGCTAAAAGGTGATCGTTGAGTCATAAGATTTTCGAAAACAATAACGCGTATTCTCGAAACCGGAAGAATTACGATTGGGGATATTAGTTTGATGAAATTAAACATAGGAAATAATAGAACAGTCCTAAACTTTAGATACGTAAATAATTATGATGTTCCATATTCCATTTCTATATTCTCTATGTCATTCGAAAGGAGTAATCCGAGTTGCCTTGATATCTTGTGATACAACGGATTGAATTCGTTAAACGTGGAAAACAGGAGTAAATCTCTCTCTGTGAGGTAGAATTGGTGCCCCAAAAAAGGGTACAATATATTTAAATGAGATAGAGCTGGTTTTTTCTTGAAACATTACACAAACTCCCTTACACTATCATAGAAAACAGTGTAATTCTTGTCGAGGTTCCTGTCCGGCGAAAATTAAATCGTCTATCCTCTGAGATCGTTTATTAAATCTCATCAAGACCGTATAGTATCGTGCTGTTAATCTGGCATCTAAAGTAGGAAGTTATGCTCGCACAGCTACTTATGGAAATGAATTCTATGAAGTTCTCATAAGTACGGAATAATATAGTATGAAACATCACCAAGAAATAGACTACACCAATTCTAGCAACTGAAGTTTAGTTAACACCAACCGCGACGTGAGCCGTCGGTGGTCACGGAAGGGATGTTTGTAATGCTGCTGAACGACCAGTAGCCACAAGCCCAATTTTCATAAATACTTGATCAAAGCTAAATAAGGCACGATCCAGTTAAGGTTTGCTATTTCAAAATTGCTTACTACCATTGACTTTAAGTATGAGTTGAAAATTGAACATCAGTTTAACCCACCAATGTCAACGTGTTAATCATTGTCGCATTCTGGGCTCTACTTTCAAATTACTGTAATACTAAACATAGAAGACATTCTACCTCTGACGAAAAAGTAAAAATCGGTAAAACTCACCTAAAGTAGGCCTCAATTGTTCTTGTAGGATAACTGCGTTCGTTTCAGGTCCTAAATCAAGTCGTTCGATGACCTCTTTAGGCAAGTGAGCTGTGCCTCCTGGGTACTCAAACTTGGGAAAAGTTGGATCGAAAGGTGGATTTCTCGGGACCAAAAGTTGGACGGTAATTAAATCGCCCAGTGAAGAAAATGGATCTTGGGCAATGCAGAACTGCACAGGCGTGCCAGCGTACCAGATCTTAGGCCAAGTTATCACGTAGTTGCTGAAGGTGAAATCAAAATGTACTTGTTAAAGATTGAATTTTTCATCATTACATCCTGTAAAATGCATTTTCAAGAAATTGCAACTGCATTAAAAAGAAATTAATGAAATTTCTACGAGGACATCGAAACTAATACTACAGTATTTTTCAGGCCCAAGCTGAAAATAGTTGAAAGAAATGGTTATGGTAATATTTGAGTTACATTCTTCGTATTACTAAATGTTGATTATGTTCAATGTTTTAATAAATGTGTATTTCACTTGCCCATTATGCTTATAAATATTTTCGAGGGCAAAAATAGAAATTCAACCAGCAACAGTCAACTGACCTAACTCACCAACCTGTGCAACATACCCGAAAGAAATTGAAGCCAAAATGTGTTTCACCTCAATTACTTCAAAGTACGAGACCTCATCTGCTCACATTTGTACTACAATGGATTTTGTGTTATTCAGTTTCACCAGTTCAATAACTATCACTATTACCGTAGCTTGTACTTATATGTTAAGAAATTATTTTACACAATTTAGGTTGTAATTCATATTAGTAATTAAAATTAACTTTCAATCCATTTCCACTAGATTCTTGTGTTCTACAATCGTAAACGAGTGTAATATAAATAAACTTGGAATTTTTCAAATTTACTTGACACATTTTAGGCTTACAATACTGTTGGTGAATTTACCGAGAGTGGAGTGTAAGATTTACTCGTTCATATATATATTTCTCGAGTGAAGTTTGAGGCATCTTGATTTCCGTTAATCGGTTATAAAATTTCAATACGGTTGTTCATTTGATGAAATCTTTCACCTCTGTCATAACATACAACGTTTGAGGAAAAATACAGTACTTTGCAATGCCTCTATACACACCGATTGACGTCGCTTGTATGAGGTAACACATGCAGTCTCTCGCAATCATAAAAACGCTCAGCAAATTTTCTGCTTGGCCATATTTTCTCTAAGCTCGATGCAGAAATGTGAGAATGTTACCAGTGGGAATGCTCCCGCTAAACTTGGGAAAAGTGAGAATGCCCGGTATGATTAGCGATTAAGGTTAGCTGGACACGATACTAGGGTATTGGTTCATCTGCAATGTTACCTGCTGCTACCGCTATCCTTGTGACAAGATCTATTTCGGACATCATGGGTGTTTCAAAAATCAACGAGCGAAAAAATCTAAAGTACTCATGCCTGCAACTCGTGGAGGTAATGCCGCTGGTCCATTACGCCCTATCTCTCTATTTATTTAAACAATTTAAACAATTTAAACAATTTAAACAATTTATTTACCACAGGAGATACAGAGGTAGAATGTTTCTTAAGTCTAATACAATGGTCAGAGTTGAGTATAGCTACCTGTGGGCCCGAATAAGTTCAGCGACTTCTAGGGCATCCTACCATTACATTATTCTAGGGCGTACAATAATGTTTAACCTAATTCATTTAGCCTAGTTTCGCATTAGACTGATCAACAGGATAATGAACTCGATATTGATGTTTAATTTTACAATATAGGTCATATGGACAATATTTAACAGTATATTCGATAACGATTTGGGACCAGACTGAAAATCGGCGATATTACTCATGGCAAATTGCATTATTAGGACCAGACATGTAGGAGGCAGGATTTGACTTGGGGATCTTACACGACTAGTATTCTGATAAGAAGTGAGACTCAAGATTTCTTTTAAATACCTTGTAAGAATTACTTTCACGGATCTCCGCAGGTATTGAGTTCCAGGTTTTAGTTCCAACGAATAGTATACTATGTTGCGAGCGGGCCTTTGAATAATAAGGAAGCATGAATTTACTTTTATTTCGTGTTAAATGGTCGTGATGACCAGTTTGCGCAGTTAATAACTGTTGAAGGCTATTGTCGCCATCATTAGCTAATGTTTTAAAGATGAAATTGCAGATGGAGATTTTGTAGAGATCCGAGAGTTTAAGTATTTGTAAATTTTTGAATGAATCATTTGTGTGAGCATTATATTCTAGGTTCTTTACCGCTCTGATGGCTCTTTTTTGCAGAGTAAAAATTATATTAGTTTTATTTTTATCAGTTCCATGCCATGCTTCTATTCCATATTGCAGGTATGGTGAAATGAGCGTTCGATAAAGCATTAGTAAGGCTGTTTCAGGCAGGAAATTTTTAACTTTATTCAGGATTCCGATGGATTTTGATAATTTAGAACTAATATGAGTGATGTGCTCTTTGAAGGTCAGATGTTTATCTATTATGATGCCCAGAAATTTACATGAGTTGGTTTCTTTGATTTCACCTTCGCCAATTTTAATGGATGGTAGAGATATATTTTTCTTGTATGAAAACGTAATATAATTTGTTTTATCGATATTGAGGCTTATTTTATTAGCTTTAAGCCACAGTGAAACCTTATGGAGTTCATTATTTATACTCTCCGCAATCTTATTGGGATTTTCGTTCGGAAGGACCGCAGAAAGCGTACTGTCATCGGCAAAAAGTATGAATTTAAAAAATGATGTAGATTTAATAATATCATTGATAAAAATCAGAAAAAGGAGAGGCCCAAGAACAGATCCTTGTGGAACTCCATGGCTAATTTTTTGTGGGTCCGATTTTGCGTCGTCAATGACAACGTATTGCTTCCGATTTGTTAGGTATGATCTAAACCAATCATGGGCAACCCCACGAATGCCATAACAATGAAGTTTCGAGAGTAATATGTTATGGTCCACACAATCGAATGCCTTTCGAAAGTCAAGAAATACAGAGAAGACAGTCTTTCCGTTATCTATATTAGAATAAAGGAATTGTAAATGATTTAATATTGCCTGTGTTGTTGATTTTTTACAGCGAAAGCCGTATTGTTTATCATAGAGAAATGATTTTTGTTCAAAATAAGAGTACACTTTTTTATACACAATTTTCTCGAATACCTTGCTAATAATTGGTAACATGGAGATAGGTCGATAATTGTTTACACAGGTTTTTTCACCATTTTTAAAGATAGGGGTTACTCTAGCAACTTTGAGGGAGTGGCTTTATGAAGACGTCGTTCAGATATTGGCGAGCATTCTTGTCGGAATGGGCCGGAGTTCTGTCATACTGGAATCACATTCAACAGAGAATTTCTAGAGCCACATTTTCCAGCAGTTCAGGCAGCACATCCCTTAAAAATGTGCCTTAAACTGGTCCATTTGTGGAAGGCCATATATGATATAGTCAATACCAGCCCACATATTGACTTTAAACCGATGATGCTGGCAGATGAACTGATGCACTTTATTCGAGTTATCATCTTGCCAGTTGTGCAAGCCTTGTACGTTTACCGTTTCATTACTTGTACTTGTTTACTAGTGGCTTCGTCGGTGAAGAGAACTTGCTTAAAAAAATCTTCATTTTCCTGGTCTTACCTTTGGCATTGAAAAACATTTGGGGTCGGTCTGGAGCAGGTCCTGAACTTCTGACAGTGGTATAGAATAAAATGCATTTCATTTTGTCTCTGTTGCAAGCAGGCAGGAGGTTCAAATTGGGTGTATCTAACATGAATTAGGTGTATCTAATGCATATGGGAAATATTAGTTTTGGCTGAGTTGCATTTATGTTCGAGCGCCAGATGATAAACAGGATTTTATGACGAGGTAGTAAAGAAAGACACGCACTCTGCTAAAATTACTGACTCTCTCCCCTCTTCCGTACTTGCCTCACTCGCCAATGCAGTATAAAGGAATTACGAGCCTTCCCTTTTACCTCATACAACGCACGAACCACAACAGAAACACGCACCAAGAAATTCGGCTAAAGCTATAAAGTTGTGGTTTTCTCAATGAAGTAGGGGCTGGATGTAGAGACTAACATTCCTGCGCCAACCTCCAACCATAATTGTAGGACCTCTTAAAGTCATAATCGTAAAATTCGAGACGACAGTGTCCGGTGGCAGCAACCTTCATTCTCTTTATAATATTTAGATTAACCATAAAGAGTTCATTCATTTAGTAAATATGTAAATTGCGATATTAAAGACATGCCGTGCGTCAATGTGGTTAGGTTTTCCCAAGTCATATGACGCAGCTCGAGTGCTTCCATGAGGCTGGTCACGAAAAAATTGTAGCATGTCGTCCACTACTGCATCACTATATAGGGGACAGGGTGAAAAGAAAAGTCCGTTATTTTTTGACGGATTCTTCTGAAATTTTCACCATAGTAGTAAAATGATGGAACAATTTTTTAGAGTCGTGTATGTTTTTTATAATTTCATTGTGAATAGATTTTTTTCTTGAAAAAAAACTGAAAAATGATCATTTCGGAAAATAGGCCTCCTACAATTTTGAAGTTAAAGAACCGGCAACATGTTTTCTTGGTAGATAAATAAATTATCTAAAGTTTGGCGGAGTTGGTTTTTTATACCTTAATCCGTTGAATTTTAGGAACTTTTTCCCTTAAAACCTACTTTACTTTTTTTTCGACTTATGTCTCAACTAATTTTCAATTTAAATCAAATTTCGAAAAATCAATTCCGCTAATTTCTAGCTTTTGGATATGTTTGCCATTTCTTTACCTTTAGAAACTGCAGGTTTTCAGAACAGCGTTTTTTTCCAAATTTTCTCATATTTTTGTGTTATTTTCGAAACTTTTTTTGACACTAGACCACGAACCAATGGACGTATACACAAACCAATGGTATCGTTCGCTTCATGAGAAAATTCTGTAAAGGATGGGCTAAAAAATGCAAATCGAAATTTTTCGAATTTCACCCTAACGGCCCGATTAGCCACTCCTCTTCCCGTGAATCTACCGTTGAAACTCCCAATTTAGCCTAGACGATGATGTATATTTCTGAACATTTGATGTCCGTACAAATTTCAGTTGTAAGACTGTTGTAAAACCGCGCCTGATATCCAAAGAAGCAACGCTGGCCAGTTTGTCCATAAGCCATACGCATATTCACCATTTCATTATTTGACAAACGTGTCATTGTGTTAACACTATGTTTCCGCGTGAACTGATTTGTAAACACTAAGCACTGCAGTTTTTCTAGATTTGAAAGTATCATTCAATTAAAAAATTACATATTAGGCGTACGAAAATGTCACAAACTAGTCCCGAAAGTGGTAACCTTAAGCCCTAGTATCTTGAAAAGTAAAGGTTTTGAAACATTTAGAAGCCATGAAAAGTGTTTTTTCGTGTGTCCATGCCTGCTGTCAAAGTTTGAACATCTCGTTTTTTAATACTGATTTCAATGCTCCTAGCAAGAGCCTGGAGCAGATGAAATAATTGTCGGCAATTTTACCACGCACATTGACGCTAAATCTCCACTGTGAAAATTTCCCGCAAATTCATTCAAATTTTAATCTGAAAAAGCCGTTTTCGATCAAACATTTTTTTAAGAGCAGATAAAAGAACACTTTCTAACAAACGCCTTTGTAGTGTTTCTCAGCCTAGTTTGAAAAGACATAGATCATAATCTTCAAAAAGAGTTGCAACAATGTATGAACTTCGCCATCAAAGTTGTGTGCAAGTGTAAACTCGAGAAAAACAACCTTGCAACATTTTTCTTGAAAATTTATTTGGATCTAAACATCAAGAAGATTCGGCATTTGCAAAGTCAGCAAATAAAATCTGGAACACGTCTGGTTTCAATATAAACTGTATGCACTATACACCTCGTCAACAGACTTCACGGTATGTCTATACTTAGAAATGTGAAACAGATATATAGGATCGACGATGCTAAAGAAGAATGTGTCATCGGGTAATTAGGATATTAATATTTACAGCGTAGTGAACTCGGGTATAAAGAGATGCAGATGATTTGAATTGACAGATACAAATTTCAATGCTTGAATCGGTTGATTGGAGCTTTTGATTTGAAGTTATAATATAAGTTTGGCGCATTTCAGCCTCGAATTCCATCTATTTGTCAATTAGTACTCCTAGTATAAAACTTCTGTTAGACTATTAGCACACCAAGAATGGTTTGTCTATTAGTACGCCTCGTATATTTTGTCAATTAATATGTCTAGTATGGTCTATTTTTTTGTACACCTCTGATAGTTGGTCTATTATTACACCTCGTATAGTTTGTCTATTATTATGCCTCGTATGGCTTATCTACTTTTACACCTCGGATGGTTTGTCAATTAGTACACCTCCAATGGAACATTTGTTTTAGGGTGTCCTATATTAAGAAACTTTTAAAAGCCAATATGTTGGCATGTATCTCATGGGGCAACTTGGAAATAAACGTTTTTTCTTTTTTTTCCATTCCATAACATATTTTAGGCTGGAAGAGGGAAAATAAGTCTTCTGCAGACGAAAGAAGTGTTTCGTTTTTCATTCGTTAAATTTGAAAAAAGTAGGAAGAAAATGCCGTCACTGCCGCTCACAATAGTAGAACTATATATATTCTCTGGTAATTCTAAAAGAGAATGTTTCTGGCATTCAATGGATTGTGTATTTTGTACTTTGTTTTCATCTTGGGTGCTGTTTTGATTTTGGGAAAAATGTGCAGAGTATTTAATTAAACCTCTACGGAAGATTGCGGCAAAATTCTGAAACAAGTGTGGTTTCACTGGAAACCATGCTATACAGGGTTAATTTAGAATATTCGCAGAACGTCTATTTAAATTTGATAAATGAATGCAGAATCAATTTTGCTAACGCAGAGTATGTCATGACGTAAAAAGAATATTAACCTACTTTAACGTAGAACAATCATCGTCACAGAATTTAAACTACTAACCTCAAATTAGCAGTAAACAATTTCGAGGTTTCCAGGTACATGTCCAATTTCACAGTTGAGCAATGTTGAAAAACGAAATATTACTGTATGTAATTCAGTGTGGCAGAAATACAAAATGGCGTTACACCTTGGCCATAAATTCTTTCATTTGAGAGTTTTTATTCACTGGGGGAGCTTATTCCACAATATGAGCTCGTGAAACTACGAAAGTATGTGATCCCACGTTTAGGTGAACGATAACAAACTAAGACATCTTTCCCTCGATGCGTTTTTTGTCCGCAATGTTGAGTGCAAGAAATTGTTCAACATTGGCATTGCTTTGTGGCATTGTTTTGAGGAATAAATGGAGAGGAAACACGTATCAGATTTTGCGCATGCGGAATATTTCTGATAATGAGGTATAGCTGGATTTTTTATGAACAAGGCCGTAATTCGCTTCTGTTGAATTTGCTCGGCAAACTTCTTCGGCAGCAATGTTCGCATATTTTTTGCAACTCGTTTTGAAGAATTTGACACGCCAAAAGCATTATTCGAATATCTCTTTTTTGTCATTTCTTGAAAAAACTGCTCAATCGGCGACAGATTTTCAAATAAAAATTGCAATAAATTTACACCAAATTTTTACACTGTATTAACTATATATTTCTTTAAAAATGAACATTCGACTAACAAACAACGCGAATAACAATAGGTCGAAAAATAGAAAGGGAAATATTCAAATTTTGCAGCCCATTCTCAGTACAATGAAAAATTTAAAAGCCATTTTCCAGGACCTTCATGGATGTACCTAGTGTTGAGAACCGCATAAAGAAATTTGAGTTAAAACTATAGTTATTCTTGGCATTATACGACTGTACATTATAGGTATAATGTTCCTCGTGCACTTGCAGGAGTAAAATCAGTGTGAAATTGACCCGACTACTTACCCAGAGACAGAGTGCAGCAAGCAGAGGAAGAGGGGCACCACAGCGCCGCACCGCGAGAGAGGCCACATCGTTGTCACAGGTCGGTTCCTGCACATCGGTACCGCGCAACCCAACAGCTCAACACGTCGCTGTCGACTGACGTTCTCTATTTTATTTCGGATTTCCATGTCGTCAATTGGACTGTCAAATGTTTCCGTTTGTACACCTGTAGGTTTGAGCCTGAACGATAAATGACATGGATGTAATTTTTTACTCAAAATAATGTTTCTCCAAGTGAATGCGTTTGATATTCTTTTGCGTTTTCAGAACTTCCTGTGTTGCATTCGATGAGTGCAACGATATAAGGAAGGGGGGCGTCTGGCCAACGACATTTCTATTCCATGCCTCGAAATGAACCTAAAAACTCGCTATCTCGTGAGATATGTCTTCATATGGATTGCATTCGTGCAATTTTGCGATCCTCCATACAATCTATTACGAATAACCGTCGCAGCTCACGCCAATGTAATGTCAGCAAGCATCGTTTGAATGCATCACCTTGCAAACGGAAAAGAACGCGATTTTCACGGCATTCGACCTAAGAAACAGCCTAGGACGCGATTTTCACGGCATTCGACCTAGGAAACAACCTAGGACGCGATTTTCACCGCATTCGACCTAGGAATGGCTTAAGCCACTCCCTCTTCAAGTCTACGCTGCGATAGCTCAACTCATGAGGCATTCCAATCACCCTTTCTTATTTCGAAGAATGCATTTATATGTCTTTGTAATTTTAACAAAAAGGATTTTTTTATCTTATAAAGCTTGAATGTGGGATTCAGTTTCTTAGTAATTAATTAGGATTGTGAGATTTAATACCAATTAACTGTCAATCATTGACGTAGCACGTTGTTTGTAACGACGCGCCTTGAGAGTTAGAGACGGCCAGGCATAGCAGAACGAGGAAGGCTGCCTTCATGTGAGAACATTGGTTGTTCTTTTTTTAGGATTCATCGTCTTTGGCGACGAATTTGCGTTATTTCGAAGTGGATTAAAAAAGTGAATACATGAATACAAGTGTGATTCGTTGCATAAGATTAGGAGACCCTTTTGAATCGAATGTACCTGTTAACTATTAACGTCAATTTAAATATGTTCAGCGTTCCCGTAAAATCATTACGAAACTATTCCCAAATGGACTCGTGCTATAAATTCTCATCATCACCATCACGTCTAATTAACTTCTCTCTCTACAGCTTGGTGATATATAGTTGTCAGCGTTCATCAATTTCAATAGTGAAATAAGTGTTCTTTCAACTTTTAATTCTATTGTAAGTTAAGAAGAATACGTCCTCTACGGGTGAGAATCGAAAAAGATGAGATGATACTGAACATTCAGGCATAAATAATAGCCTTGGAAATGCAGATTTACTGACTACCCCGACCCACGCCTACCGAAGATAATTGTTAGTTCAAGGAGACCGAAGTGAATCATTGAATTATATTATTCATGGAAGGAATTATATAATCAAATCAATCAAGTGTGTCTCATAAGAGGCTGCTAGCGGAGACCAAATATTCTACTGAAATGATTCATAAAACAAAATGACTTGTCTGAAAAAATATTAACTCCAAAATACAATGCCGGAGCAGAGGGATTGGAAAATACACCAAAATATAATATTCTTTGATGGGCGAAAAGACAGTTCACAGATCAACCGATAGGCAAGCACGAGGAGTAACGCTTGTACACACCTCAAATATAATGAACACAAAATAAACATTTCTTAGGCATCATTTGAACGCAAGTAAACATCTATCTCTAGGAAAGAGAGTTGGTAATGCAAAAGCCTATTTTCTACGTCAATTTCGTTGACAACCAATATATCATACACGAACATGATATATGACATGAACAAGATACATGTCGGCAAGTCCTCGAAAAAATTTATGCCATACCGAATTTCATATCATTTCGATTTCTACCCACATGATTTCTCTTTGTTTTCTACAAGAATATTCTTTTTTTTAATTTCAAGGACACTCACGTCTACCTTGTAACTTAAATTTTCTACTTACTAATGTTTTTCTTTTTTTTACCGAACGCTATTTTCAAATTTCCGACTTAGGTTTCATTTGTGTGTCACATATGTTGCTAAATCTGAGAATAATTTTGATATTCAAGGCCTTTATGTTAAGTATCGGCACTGTCACTTATATTTAAATCCATTTAGTCCTTAGTTATATCTTATGTTTTATATGCGGATACCACTTGGTGCTTGGATCTTTACAAGCTCTCCATATGCAATTTCATGTATAAAACACTGACTAATGATGGCGACATAGAACTAGAACAATTATTAGCTGCACAAACTAGCCATCATGATCATTTAACCCATACTAGAAGTAACTTCATACTTTCTAATAACTCAAAGTCTCGGTAATAGAATGTCCCCTTATTTGGAACTACGAATTTGGAATGCGATCCCTGCTGAGATCCGCGGAAAAAGTTCATACAAAGCTGTCCAAACAAATCTTGAATCCATCTCCCTATGGAAATACTAATCGCATAAGGTAATTAAGTCAATTTTTTTTTGCTAAATGGCTTATCTTCATGATTAATATACCATAATTAATGACATAGATCTTGAGTCTGCCTCATCTGTTCTGGAACGTTTTTTTCCTCATCTTTTTCTAAAACATACTGTTCCCATCTAGCCCGTGTAAACTATTTTATTAATATTAAGCATCGAATTTTGAGCGAAATTATTTATTAATCAGTCTAGTGCCTCTGGCTTATGTAAATTAGATTAAACATAATTGTACATCATAAATTAGCGTTGATGATAGGATGCCCTGGAAGTCGCTGAACTTACTTGGGCCTATAGGTAGCTATACTCAAATGTGTGTGTTGTATTATACTTAAGAAACAATCTATTGTCGTCTCACTTGCGGTTAATAAATTGTTAAATTGTTTAAATAATGAGTTCATATTGCACTCACGACAAACAAACTTTATAAAGATAAACTAAAATAATCCATTCATTTTGATCATACGTAGCGATTGCCCAAGAGCTAACGATTACATAAAAATGCAAATGATTTCTTCCATTGTGAGTTTCTCTCAACAGTCAGCTGCTGAGATGCACTTGGACACATACTGTCTCTCGACAGTTCCGTGGATTTCAAAATGTACGTGACTGTTTGTGTGCTCTTTTATGGGAGCATATGTGAGTAACTTCAGCAGACTTCAGCCAACTGCTTGAAGTGGAGGTAACTTGAAGTGGAGGTAACTTGAAGTGGAGGTCACTCCGCACTATACGGTTCCATCTTCTAAAAATACATCAATTTACACAGGCTCTAGATTCAGACCAAATGCATCTAAAAACATAAATTTAATCGCAATTCAATACTAACACTTTTCCCTAACCTTTAAAATCACTCAGAATTTTCTTTTCTTGCAAAGCGTTTCGCACTCACAAAAATTTAGGTAAGCCAGAAATTAGAACACAACACAGTAGTCACAATGTATATCTTTCAGCATACAAAATTGCCTGATGTTGGCATGGAGAAATCCAGTCACTGTGAATTAAATAAGTAAGCGATAACGTACATGCCTGGATTATGTTTCCTTGTTCCTTGCATAAAAAACGTCTAGATTTAGCGTTAGGTATACAACCGTAAGTGAATTGTAGAGATCAGTTGATAAATATGGGGAATTTTCCGTGAATTAGGTTCTGCCAGTTCAGTTTCCCACTACCTATGAATACCTTCTCGAAAGTCGAATGATCGATTTCGTTTCGGTTCATCTGTCTGTAATTCAACCCTGGAATGAAATTTTGAATAAAAGTTTGAAACTTGGGGTTTGGTAATGATACATTAAAAAAACCCTTATTTTCTATTGCGTTTCAAACGGCATTATATTTTCAGCATATACTATGGCGTTTGTCGTATGTTCGATGCAAAGTAAACTTTTAGTTCTTCAATTTTAGGGCATGAAGTTTGTTTTAAATAAGCATGTACCATTATTCATCTATTCATTTTCAGCCATCCATTTTCTGTCGAAACAATTAGAGGTTAAAACATTTTTACATGCTATATCAAATAAATTGGAATTGGTCAAAGCTCTCTAACAAACATAAATTTAATTCTGATCTTGTGAAGCATCTGGCTACGGAAAATATTGCTCGGGATATAATTTTTTATGAATGTTATACTGACGTATTTCCATTCAGGAAAATTGGATGCAAGCAGCTATCTCTCATTGTTCTCTGTCATTGAGAACCATGCTTATCTTGAAACTTAAAAAAATAAATTCCGGAGGTCGTACGTCAGAAGCTGACTCTGACACAAACGAGTGTACGCAGCAGAATGAATAACTGCAGAGGAGCGAGCCTCGGCTATTGTGTGGACTGTGCTGTTATCACATCCTGTCACAAGTGCGGCTGTCACCTCATGACGAGTATTGATGACTTCCATCGTTCGACCAAACTCGAAATATTCGAATCTGCTTCAAAAAGTTTTATATTATATTGGTAATTTCTACTACCTATGTTTTTTGTACGTTTTTCCTCAAAGATACTAAAGACCGTTTCAAAATTTGGTTTCATAACCAAAAGAGGAAGAATTTTTTATTTTATCATATTTTGTGGTATATTGAAGACCACAGTTTAAAAAAGTCATATATAAAGAATTGCTTCAATTTTACCTCGCAAGGTATCTAAGTTCTTCAATTTAAGAGCAGCGACTCAAGGTTTCGTCAGATTATACAAATTCAGAACTATTAAAATAAAAATTTGTTTGATGTGGCACTCGTGGAAAAAATGTTTGTTTCACAAATCAAACTTTCAACAACATAGGTCATTTTTGTGCATTCTTGCAGGCTCGAGTATTAAACTGAAGCGTGCGTCCTTAAAACGTTTCTGCATAAACGGGGCCCGTTTTCATTTTCATTTATCAGTAAAGTGTTGTAAGTCTTTTCAGACCTTTTTTCAATTTATTGCAAACTAATAAAGGACATTTTCCCTTTTTTACTCGTAGTTCCTTCAACCACAGTAATATATATCAAAATACTTATCGTAATATTTTCAATATTCATGGACCTTTGTTCTAAGAACTTTTCAAATTCCTATGCGCAAATATTTCTAATCAATTTGATGGGATTATTTTACCATTTTCGTTCTTTCTTTCTTTGGCACGAAGAAAATCAAAATTCTTTTCCTTGTTCTATTTTAAAGCCCATTGTAAACAAAATATCTGAAAAACAGGCAACCATTGCTTGTCAAGACCTAAATTTAAATTTTAAATGTGATTTTGTGCGATTTGTTACATTGATGTCTAGCGAATTCAAATTTTAAAACGTGGATAGTTGTGCTGCACCCACCATGTGCGTATGTACATTATATGTATTTATTTTCCATAATTCATATAATAATTTTCCATAATATAATTTTCCATAATTTTCCGAATGATATTATCAAATCTACATCATTTTTCAATTTCATACTTTTTGCCGATGACAGCACGCTTTCTGCGGTCCTTCCGAACCAAAATCCCGCTATAATTGCGGAGAGTATAAATAATGAACTCCATAAGCATTCATTATGGCTTAAAGCTAATAAAATAAGCCTCAACACCGATGAAACAAAATATATTACATTCTCATGCAAGAAAAATATATCTCTCCCACGCAGAAAAATTGGCGAAGGTGAAATCGAACAAACCAACTCATGCAAGTTTCTGGGCATCATAATAGATAAATATCTGACCTTTAACGAGCACATCGCTCATAATAGTTCTAAATTATCAAAATCCATCGGAATCCTGAATAAAGTTAAAAATTACCTGCCTGAAACAGCTTTACGAATGCTCTACCGAACGCTAATTTCACCATACTTGTAATACGGAATAGAAGCATATGGCACGGAACTGATAAAAATAAAACCAATGTAATTTTTACTCTGCAAAAAAAGCCATCAGAGCGGTAAAGAATCTAGAATATAATGCTCACACAAATGATTCATTCAAAAATTTACAAAAACTTAAACTTCCGGATCTCTACAAAATCTCCATTTGCGATTTCGTTTACAAAACATTATCAATTGATGGCGACAATAGCCTAAAACAATTATTAACTGCGAAAACGGGTCATCACGACCATTTAACCCGAAATAGAAGTAAATTCATGCTTCCTTATTATTCAAAGGCACGGTCGCAACACAGTATCCACTTCGTTGGAACTAAAACTTGGAACTCAATACCTGCGGAGATCCGTGATAGTAATTCTCACAAGGTATTTAAAAGAAATCTTGAGTCTCACTTCCTATCGAGATATTAGTCGTGTAAGATCACCAAGTCAAGTCTTGTCTCCTACATGACTGTTTCCAATAATGTAATATGCCATGGGTAATATCGCCGATATTCAGTCTACTGTTAAATCGTTTATCGATTAATATAGTCCATATGACCTATATTGTAAAATGAAATGTCTGATATCGAGTAAATTATCTCACTGATCAGTCTGATGCGAAACTAGGCTAAGTGATATAGGTTAAAAAGTATTGCACACCTTAGAATAACGTGATGGTAGGATGCCCCAGAAGTCGCTGAACTTATTCGGGTCCACAGGTAGCTATATTCAAACTTGTCCATTGTACTAGACTTAAGAAACATTCTACCTCTGTATCTCCTGTGGTAAATAAATTGTTTAAATTGTTTAAATAATTCAGTAGCCAAGTTTCTTTCCTTGAGCGTGCTACAACTTTAGAGGGTATGCATGAAACCGAAAGCCTTTTTTAGGCCCTAATCTGAATTGCCTCGATTTATATGTTAAGATTGGTCTGTGAATGGTTCAACTTAGATAGTTATTAACATCCAATCTTAAACGTTTTCTCGATAGTGTTTTTCGAAGTTGCAAGAGAGGGATAATAAGACACTTTATGGGAAAACTCAACTTGGATATTTTTATTGAAGGAAGCCGTGATGACGATGGCGTGCTTGACTTCAGACGATCTTCTCTTAGATGGGAAACTCCGTGCAGGCGAGGTCCGCCGAGCGATGACGTTGGCCAGGTGTAAGTGAGTGTGTTTGTGGAGGTTCAAAGTCTGTTTAATTTTAGCAACTGACAGAATATCAATTCCACCCGTGACGTGTGGATGAGTCACTATTTATGGGTTCAGACTTTAGAATAATTCCACGATGTGAAAAGCAAATTGTCGTGGTTGAGCGGGTAGATTAGTTAGCCATTAGTTGTAATATACTAGGCTCTACTAGCTCCGAACCAAGTGATTGCAATGTGATATATGACCAAAGGTCAAACCGTCTCACGTCACAGATAGGCAATTTACGTGGTGTAACTCGATGGCTTAGTGAGAGATAATATGCCACGTGAATTTACAACTTGTAAAGCTCAGGCCCAGGGAATGTGTGTTGTGGCGTTTGGTGCCGTCGAGGATCTGCAATAATCGAAGACGCTGAATGAATAGGTTCCCGAGGAGGCATCAGGGAAAAAATTCCACAACTGACAATCCCTACACTGCAAATGGTAAAATTCCCATCACGGAGAAAACCCTGAACTTCTTCCATAGATTTAACTCAAAGCTATTAATTTTTTTACAGGCTCAGGAAGAAAATAGGAAGGTTACCAGCTGGTAATGGTTGTTCCTTTATGCTTGAATTACAGTATAAGCATGACAGTACAAGACTTGTGATTTTTAGAGCAGTAATAATCTATTATTCAATTTTACGGAATTATGGAAAATACATGTGATTTAAGCACCATGATTCGTGGAATATAAATGAAATACGAACAGCTAAAAAATGCAAGTATATGAATGAATAAATTTCGTACTCTATAACATATCTATATCCGTACGAGAAATAAAAAAGGGCAGTCCTAAATTCTTCCATATGTCAATCATACTGAAAAACGCTGCAAGTATATCTTGTACTAAAAAAGAATAATATCTACCCCTAAATAAAGTGCAATCTTGAACATAAAAATGACATGACCAGCAGTTTCAGCTTCGCCATCTATCCGCAAAAACGCCGGCAAATCTGCCGTGCGCTCTCACGAAGTAATCCAATGAGCGAATTGCAATATCATACTGACAGCTGCAAGTATATAATTTTGTAGTAAGGAAGGACGTAGTTGATTATCTAATATAAAATCTTGACACAAGAAATGAACATGACACGCAAAATTCACACTATGTCATGTTGAGATAGCACTCGGAATGAGCCAGGCTATTTTACGACTTCTACGACTATTTACATGTTTATATAGCACGACTCTGTCCAGATCCTTATACTTAAACACAATGCACACTAAGGAATGAACACAATATCTTTTAAACCAGATTTGCTTCATTTGAACACTTGATTTTTCACTTACAAGAACGCTGTAACGCACAAGCTAAAGACGCACGTGAGAGTGACGCTCAAACAAGGCGTCCCGCGCGGTGTTACCAATTCCAAAGGCTTCAAACTCGAAAATGTCGACCGTTATTTTATATCTCATGCATTTACACAAAAACTTCACGGATTACTAATTATAAGTAGAAAATTATTAATAATAATTTAGAGTAAGGTTTTTATTGCCAATAATTATGCTATTTAAGTGCTAATGAGAAATTTTAGAATTTTACACTTTGTAGCTAATGCTACATATATGTTCTTAAGAACAACTTTAATATCCCGTATCGACTTCAGACAATAACTAGATGGAAAATAATATAATACGTAATTAAATAAACCTTACGTACAGCCCGATGACGGAAATAAAAGGCATTTGAAATTAAATTTTGGTAGTTATTGCTAAAGAATGTTTTATTACAATCAAGCGTTAAACATATCCTCTAGTGAATCGGTTTTTCAAATACCTTATGACTAACACCATGATACTGCGACTAACACTAGGGACGCAATGACTGTTACCCTCGGTGGAGCAGGTTCCCATTTTTGGCTATTAGATCGCGTTAAAAACTATGGCTAAGTTCTTTCTTTTTCAAACTGGAAGAATAAATGGGCACCGGGGTACCAATTTTCAACCGGTCACACGAATGCTCATGTCAACGAACTTTTTCTTCCTAAAAACAGGGTCAATTTGGACAGGTTCTAGTTTCTGAACAAATGCATCTAAAAACATTAATTTAATCTTAATGCAAAGCCAACACCTTTCTCTAGCCATAAAAATTTCCCAGATATTCTTTTCTGCCTGGGAGGAGTGGGAGCGAAGCCCCCTTCACTCCGCACTATACGGTCCCATCTTCTAAAAATGCATCAATTTGGCCAGGCTCAAGTTTCAGATTTAATGCATCCATCTAAAAACATAAATTTTATCTCAATTTAATGCTAACACTTTTCCCAAACCTTTAAAATAACTCAGAAATTTTTGTTCTGTCTAAAAGTCACAACAGCTGAGCTCCCGTTACGTCTTATCTCACATCCCCTAGTGTTGAATATATTTTTATATATACACAAATAATATTAAATTTGATAATTTAAAAATTTCGAAAGCAAAAGCAGAGTTGAGGTAGGTTTCTCTGTTCGTGGATCCTCGATTGGTCTCAAAGCAGAAGTCCGGCGACGAGCGTCTTCACTGAACCCTTTAACACGGCATGAAGCAGTAATCTCTCAGTTCATAGTATCCTGTTAGGCTGCGATTCATATCCTGTATTGATGATTTTTTCAGTGGTCGCAGTCACATTTATTTGTGAATAAGATTGAAGCCTAGTATTCCTACCTTGACTTTATCATGGCGGAAGATATGAAATTAAAATCATTGCCTAATAATTAGGATGAATTCAACAGGCAGATGAGGGTTTGAAAGTCTTCACTTTTTTCATGCGATTTGCATATATTGTTAATATATGTTTTAACGCTGATTTTCAAAGCGTTTCTTGAGATAGCGTTCAGCGACGACGACAACAACAAGCCATTTCTTTTCTTTTTTGGTACATCATAAACGCCAAGGCTTGAGTGACTTCTCTGATCTCATTTCCTGTTCCCTTGAAAAGAAATAAAGAAAAACAGTTTATTTCAAATAAACTTGAAACATGGAATGTTTGAGATTGATGTTCAAAATATCTTAACATTAACATTCTTAGTGGATAATCTATGGAGAATTCTGACATTCCCCATTGCCCTGAGAGACATATTGCAGTTCAAACCTTAGTACCTTTGCAGCGTGGCTCGGGGCAGGTGAGGTAGGAACTGCTTTACGGCGATTCAGTAGCTACATTTCATTCCTATTGACATTTTGGGTTGATCCCTTTGTTGCAGTGGTACCCGTTTGGTATCTCTTGCTTTTTCGTTCCTTTATTTATGTTGCGACTTCCAAGCTATGGTGATGACCTCTAGTCGCGATCACAGCGGCAATTAATCCCGAGAGTGAAGGCGTCCCGCAGTCTTGGGTACCGACGCTCGGTGTTCCGCCGTGACACGTCATCAAGCGCGTGTCCCGGAGGATCGCTTCCTCACCTGTTCTCTCTATTTCCTAAAGCCATCTTTGCTTCTATTTCTTATGAATTAATCACCTCTGTCCTATTGCTCTAATAGATAACCTTGCCATTGTTAATCGTATGACTGTGAGTGTGCGTGAGTTTATTAAGCTACCTTAATCTCTTAAAATACTATATCCTCAAACCTTAATATCTTAATACTTTGAAATCTTATTACCTTACATTCTTGTATCCTTAATCTATTCCGAGCTTGCTTGGAATGGGCCCATAACTTTTTTCCTTAACTTAATTATCCTACCTGGAGCCTGACTGAAAGACGGCTCACCAGCTGTCTAACTCTCCGGGTAGTACTATTGACTCTTAAACCTAATTCTATTTCCTAAACTTGCTCTTTACTTGAGCCTTTTTCTTCACGTTTACCATCTTTCCAACTCTACGAGTGGCTTCCACACTGAGGCATAATTAAACTCAGGTTAGCCTGTGAAATAGTCCTGCTATAATGTTCCTGTTTGCTGCAAATCATTATGAATAACTATTTACTCCATTGATTTCTTCTTTGCATTAATTCATTTGTTTCATCTTTCTAGATCTTTGTTTCATCTTTCTTTCTAATTGGAGCCTGCTTACACTGTAGGTAACGGACACTGTCTCCTCCACGCCGTAACGACGCAGCTTGCTTGACAACAAAAATCGAAATGGAATTATATATCTCTGAAAAAAGCCATCAAAACTGAGAGCTCCAGAAACAAGGACCAGTATGCAAAATTCGTTGACAAGAACAGTGGCAGTTTCGAACAACTCATCGATAAATACATCGATAGAAAAGTCTTCGATCACGCAGTTGGAGACCTCATACCCCAAATACTTTCTAATGTAACGAGAACACCAATTCACGTATTTGATGAAAGAGACAATGGGATTTGGAAGACGACAATCTCCCCTACATCAAATGCTCTGATAAACTGTCCTCCCGTAAACATACACCGGAAACAGGACCACTATAGCGCCCTCTTGAAAATGCGTGATGAAAATCGTGTTGGTCCCTCCCCCATTTTGTGACTAAATAACAGTGATCAAATTGAATATGAAGCTGATATCACAAACAATGAACGCGGCAATAAAGACCTAGAGACGAATACTAAATGCCCTGCTAGACCTAAAAAATGCAATAACTCCACTAAAGATCTGCCTATTGAGGTAAATAATATCAAAATATTGCACATAAATGCTCGCAGCCTCAATGGTAAAATGGATGACGTACGAGTAATGTTGATCACTAACGATATCGATATTTTATGCGTATCTGAAACATGGTTCGATTCACGAGTCGAAAGCTCATATCTCAGCATTACCGGGTACAAATTGTACCGTTATGACGGAGTCAAGAGTAAGAGAGGTAGCGGTTCATGAATTTTCATCAAAGATGTCTACTCTACATCCTTAGTTCCGATAAAAGAAAAATGCGAAGACATAGAAATGGTTTGGCTCAATGTTCAAGTAAACAAACACAAGTCGTTCATTATCGGCAGTCTTTACAGACATCCGTCAGTATCTCTTCGTCCAACATTAGATTTCATTGAAAATACGCTTGGGTCAATCTCTGCAGCCAAAAAGTCTTTCTATGTTTTCGGAGATTTTAACGTGGATCTGACAAATAAAAACAATCAGCTAAGCAAGATGCTGCACAGACTTAATCTTTCTTAAATGGTCCAAGAACCAACGCGAATTATCAACACTTCTAAAACTCTTCTTGACCTAGCAATTACCAACAATCCCCAAGCAGTACTCAGCACAGAAATCTTACCGTCCTTTTCTGATCACCATTCGGTAGAATGCCAAATCAATATTGCAAAAGAGAAACAGAAATCTAGTTACATTACATATCGCATGAATAACCACTACTCCCCTGAAATATTTCAAGAAAAGCTATTAGACAGATGGAGTAAATTTCAAGGCATGGAAAACACCGATGATGTCAATCTACAAGTTTCGCTTTTCAACGAAAATTTCGTATCAGCTCTTAACGAATGCGCACCTTTCACTACGAAGAAAGTTAAGCCAAGAATTTCTAAATGGATAACAGATGAGATAAAACATTTGAGCAGAGCTAAAAGAAATTTGCAGCGTGAGTACAAACTGAATAAATCAGACAGTACGCGTCGAAAATTATACAAAGATCATGAGAAGATCCTACGAAAAAAAGTTAAGGAGCAAAACGGGACTACTTCCACAAAGAACTCTTGGCGGCAAAACAAAACCCCAAAAGAACTTGGGAAATCATTAGAGAAGCTGCTCAGTATAAAAATTCAGACTGCAAAAGCACTTTTGACAACCCCTCAGAAATGGCGAATGACTTTAACACTTTCTTCTCAAAAGTTGGCGAAGATGTTTTCAATGAAGTATCCAGGACAGTTTCAGACACATCTACAGAGGCAAATCTGAGCGATGTTTCATCCCCAAATAGTAGCAACAAGTGGAGACCAAAGCCAGTTAGCGTCATAGAGATACGAAAAATCTTATACTCACTAAAGAATACTAAAGCGACTGGACATGATGGCATAAGCCTCCAACATATTAAAGACAGCTTCCCTGTCACAGCACCCTTTACTCGCTTGATAATAAATATATCTATAGTCACAAACAAGTTTCCCGATCAATGGAAACTATCCATAATTAAGCCATTACATAAATCTGGTGATATCGACATAGCGTCAAACTACAGACCAATCAGTCTCCTGCCTGTTATGTCCAAAATATTAGAAAAAGTAATAACAAACCAGCTCTCGTCTTACATAGACGAGTCACATCTACTGCATCGCAATCAATATGCTTACAGGAGGAATACCAGTACTCAGGACGCCCTGTTAAACATAACAGAAAAAATTTACAATGATATTGACCAAAAAAAATCAACTCTCTTACTATAGCTTGATCTCTCCAAAGCTTTCGACAGTGTTGAGCATAAGAAACTTCTACAAAAAATTTCAAACCACAGAATAGACACTCAGTGGTTTGAAAGCTACCTACGAAACCGCTCTCATGCAGTGTGCTTGAATAACAAAATGTCATCATTCATACCAAATAATTTTGGCGTTCCTCAGGGTTCAATCATCGGCCCACTCCTATTTTCAATTTTCTTCAACGATTTCTCCACCATGCCGGCAAACACAAAAATCTCAATGTATGCTGATGACGTACAAATTGCCATGACAAGCTCAACAGCGGATTTAACAGAAACACAAGCCAACGCTGAAAACCTTCTGAGAAATCTGAAATTGTGGTATGACCACAATGGCCTCAAACTTAACGCAAGTAAAACGCAATGCATTATTTTTGGATCACAGAATGCGACTGAAAATTTACCACCATTCAAGCTAACATTTGGAGACGATACAATTAAACCAGTCGATAAGGTTAAAAATCTGGGTGTTTGGTTTAACAAAAATATGACTTTCAATTCACACGTCGAAACAATGTGCAACAAAATTAACGGAGCCTTAATGTTCTTTCATCGTATAAAGAACACACTTGACGAAAAATCTAGATTATTAGTGATTCAGTCTTTAGTTTTATCGCGTCTGGACTACTGCAGTCTTGTGTGGGGAGACTTACCTGAATGTCGTCAGGAAGAGTTGCAAAAATGTGTAAACTTCGCCGCCAAAGTGGTATGCAAAGGAAATTTCAATAAATACGACCATGTCACCGGCAAGAAAACTCGACTGGATCCCAATACCGAACAGATTCATGATCCAGAAAGCTCGACGAGTATTCTCCTCTCTGTACCTCCCCCAAAGTAATGCAGAGGTGGTAAAATTTTTTCCATCTAATATCCCAAACGAAAGACCAAACCGGAGGAACGATGTTTTAGTCAGTTACCGTTCATCTAACGTGGGGCCAAAAAGCTCTCTCAGTTTCTGAACCTTTTTTGTGGAACAAGCTTCCCCAGCATATCAAAAACTCTGAAACTGGAAAAGAATTTAGAGTAAATGTGTCACGTCATTTTGCATCTCTGTCATAGGGCCTACAGCATCTCGGTGTAAACTTCCCATCTATCAGAAATTTTCATTTTTCCTGAAATTTCTGTTAGAAATTTAGAAACTATTTCATTTTACGTTTGCTAAGCGATTCGTACTTATTTCTGTCGACAACAATGAGCACCACAGCCGTCAGTTCAGTGCAGCAGAACGAACGTTCTTTCCATAATTAGGAGTATTTCCTCATCTTTATTTTGTTATTTCTTTCTCTTTTCTGTATTAATATTTAACGTCCGTATGACAAATATACCATGCAATACATTTTGTGTGTACTCCAATAAACAGGTTTATAGATGTGAGGGTTGTGCAAAGTTTATAATGAATTAAATTTTTGGCTAACGTTGTCTCGCTATTTCAAAATCATTCTCGAAGATGTTTTCAATCGATTTTCGGCTGAGCTGGGGGGAAAGGGGTAATTTAAGCATTGCATTTAGTCTTTTTATTTTTTCATGTTCAGTGCTAGTGTGCGTTCAGCGCACACTAGCACTGAACTTTCAAATCGGAAAAAACTCTAAATTTCTGTAATTAAAATTATCATTTTGGATCAAGGCCTGATCTTCCTATACGTGCCAATTTTGTGAATATTATCCACTCAGATGTGATATACGGCCACAATGTTACTCCATTTTATCCCACGTACACATGTCCGTATAATGCTGAAGAGTTGTGTTGCTTCTTGACTATAACCTGATTTTTCTTAAAAATTTCTGTGAAGAAATTAAAAACCAGCTCATCAGCTCATTTTTATGTTTTTCGAAGTTTTCTCTTCTCTTTTTTTTTTCATGCGAAAAATTTCTTAGGATTACAGTGAGCTCAGCTGTCATTTTCTGTGTAGTAGATGGTAGGTTGCTTCTATCTTTTATCTTATATATGTATTTTTTTCTAATATTTCATTTTCAATAAGTATATATATTAATGTGTGTGTTTACTTGTGTAGGTATATATATGTATCTACATAAATAGATATACATGTTTCTATTTCATTTCTTCACGCAAAAACCATTCGGTTAATAAATTTTATTGCAATATCGAAATGATTCAAAGATAGATCTATCATTTCCCCAGAGGGCGTTTCTGTGAATCGGATTAATGTCATATATAATTAATGAAATAAAGTGCAATTTGAGCATATGAATCGTAGTAAAATTATCTTTCTGTCCGTATGTTGTACAAGCTATGAATTTTGATATTGAATATATGTTTGTTTACCCATTTCTACCAATATTTTGTAGATATTTGTCAATCATGAGTGGTAACCGGCTTACACTGTATCTCTATTTTATCCCATGTACCCATGTCCGCATGATGTGGTGAATATCGAGAAGATATGAAATATGTTTTTGGTGGTGATAGGGCTTTGCATATTTTTAGGGCATATTTTTCATTTCTCATTCAACTACCCTTGACAGAGATAAACTATTGGCAAGCCACGTGTGGTTTGTCTATTAGTACGCCTCGTATATTTTGTCTATCAATATGCCTCGTATGGTCTATCTATTTTGTACACCTCTGATAGCTTGTCTATTAGTACACCTCGTATAGTTTGCCTATTATTATTATGCCTCGTATGGCTTATCTATTTGTACACCTCGGATGGTTTGTCAATTAGTACTCCTAGTATAGAACTTTTGTTAGACTACTAGCACACCACGAATGGTTTGTCTATTAGTACGCCTCGTATATTTTGTCAATTAATATGCCTCGTATGGTCTATCTACTTGTACACCTCTGACAGTTTGTCTATTAGTACACCTCGTATAGTTTGTCTATTATTATGACTCGTATGGCTTATCTACTTGTACACCTCGGATGGTTTGTCAATTAGTACTCCTCGTATGGAACATTTGTTTTAGGATGCCCTATATTTATGAAACTTTTAAAAGCCAATATGTTGGCATGTATCTCATGTGACAACTTGGAAATAAACATTTTTTTTCTTTCTTTTTCTTTTTTCTTTTTTTCTAGTATCTACATCTTCGGGTTCCAAAAGCCCAGCTTGAGGGTGCCTGCACACCAAAAGATTTGAGGCGAGAAAGCGAGCAAGCTTGAATCGATAGACATGTATTCCTATGGGAGTGCGCACACCACAAGCAAGCTAGCGAGCGAGTGAGAAAGATTGAAGACTGGCTGAAGCGAGAAAGCGACTCGAAGATGGTTTCACGCTTGAAAGCTGCAGCGGGAAACGTCTGTCAGTGCGTGGTGCAATGTTGACGAGGAAGGTGTGCTGCTCAATTCTTCTAGCATAGACTGAACTCCTTATATCCAAAGTTTATGCTGTAATGTGCCTTTGGAAGTCAAAAGATCCAAAGCACGGTGACAGATTACATGTTTCAAAGCAATGGGATGAAGTATGAATCATACTCAATGTTACAAACACATGCTTGTTCCGCTTATTTTTGTTATAGACCTCTCTCCATGACATTCAGGAGCAAATTGCTATCTTTTGGTGTGTGATAGATCTCGCCAAACATCTTTCTCTCTCGCTTGCTTTGTCGCTTGCCGTCTGTTGAACCTCCTCCAAGGTTCAACATGCAACAGCTGCAACAGCCTCGACATGCGCTCAAAAACCTCCCGATGATGGCCGCGGCAACTTAGTTGTTTGATTATGTATCTAGCTCTGGGGTCACCAGTATGTAGTTCTCCCAATGTGGGGAACTAATTGAGTTTGATTTTAAAGGTTGAATATCGAGGAATTTATCAAGTGACAAGAAAGATGTTCTTCTTATTAAAAAGGGTCACCAGTGCTCCGGGTAGAGCACACTTAATTGCAAAAAGGAATGATTTAAGGCCTCTGACTCAGAAGGAGTTAGGCGGTATTTGGACGCAATATTTCAAGCGTCTACAATCAACAACAAAAATTACCACAAGCCAACACCGGAGGAAAATTAGAGAATAGTTTCACTCGCCGGTATGGGAATTTATTGAAGGGAAGGTTGCACGCCGAAGTGCGAGGCTTGACTCCTGTTCGAGAGACGATCTTGGGGAGAGTCCGAGGAGGTTGAATAACTTCAGACGATTCGTTCAGCTCAGGCTTGTGGAAGCGTGTGCTGGAGTGTGAAGTCGATGATGGTGTAAGTGTGGGAGGTTCCGACACTAAGTGAGTGGTGAATTTAGTGATGAGTATGGGGATAGCTACCGGTTGGGAAAACTCGGTAGGAAGGGACTCTCGATCCAAAGTCAGTCACAACTAAAGGTTCAAGCGGCTTAGCTGCAGGGATGCAGGCCTTCCAGTATAGCGAACTTTGAATATGAGGAGAAGCTTGGAGGGAACACTTGGAGGAGGTAAGCTCCTTACATTAAGAGGTCAGGGTTTGGTTCCATACGTGTTTGTGAGTGCATGAATGAATGGTCCAGCAGATCCTGTCAGGGGAATTCGTGCTGGATTATTTTGAACACATAAATTGAGTCCATTCATAACACATGTGCAAGGCTGCGCAAACTGCAACATTAACAGGACAAACAGTGGCAGGAGTCTGGTGCTAAAAGTCAGTCCGCAACTCTAGCGCCCGAGTCGCAGCCTGAATCATCTTAACACCAGAATCAGTGCTCCAGACCAACTGGTCACAAGCTCTATCCTGACATTAGAAGCAGCAGCACAACTGAGTTTAAATGAACTACAGCCAAAATAATAGCTAGAGCACTGAGGTAATTATATAATTAATGTACTAAGACATAAGTATGAAAAAGGTGAAGTCTCTATACTCTATTATTCCGATGAGCAAGAAAGAATGATTATTTAAGTGACTTGGCTTGAGTGAGTGACTACAGAAGATACAATCTCTATTGGTTTAAATAACCTATTATAGCTTCATTTCTCAAGATATGAATTCAAACATTGACTAAAAATTGCAGAGGAATTCCAAAATTATTTAAACCTGACTTAGTCAAAATACAAAAGTTGAGAACACAATTAATTAGAAGCTGGAACATACAAAAGATGAGCAAACCAAAAAATGATCTCTGTGGGCAGCAAGGTGTCTTAACACTATGCTCAGCACTAAAAAATATCTAAGGAGCTAATGCCAACATCGTCTAACACTGACAGCACAATACGGTATCATCGGAGAATAGTAAACACGAAACAATGACAAAGATGTGGCAGTGAGCTTGAGGCTGGTGACTAACTAACACTGGCACAGAGACAACATAGTGAATATTTCTACGACACAATAACGAGAGCTCCCTAACACGGAACAAGTTAAGACACAACACAGGAAAGTTAAGACATAATACACACTTATCGTTACACTTGATACTTACAATTGCCCGCTCTGGGGCCCAAGCGCTAGGAGGATCTATAAGAGAATGACGACTCTGCCTGGGAAAGCCGGCCTTATATGCGCTTTGAGCGGACGAGCGTTTCCGGAATTTTCCGGAAACGGATGAACTTGCGATATGGTTCTAGGTAAAAACGCCGTTCTTTCTTGTCGAAGTATTTCTTTGGTCAAATTTTAATAGATTTAAGGGTAATGTTGAATGAAAATAGTGATCTAAAATTTTAAGAATGATTATGTTAACTTTATTTAATTTTTAGAAGATGGTTTTAATAATTTAAGAAATTTAGACTGAGGTGCGGCTGATGGCGATCACTACAAATTTATCATTCTTACGTATCAGCTAGTACGTCAAATAATGAGCTCGGAGAGTGGAAGTGATTTCTTAGTAATATCCTACGAAATCTATCAACTGTATTCTAAACGATATTAATATTAGCAACCTAATTGACACTTTCACAGATAGAAATAAACACTCACCCAGACGACCGTGTAATAACCAGGGGGAACGGCGGTTCTGCACGGCAGTGACGGCACATCAGAGTGAGTTGAATCTGCAGAACTCACGGAACGGAGTTCAATTCAATTGTGAGCTATCCGTTTCGTTAAAAAGAACGTTTCGTTACGAGCGGTGTGCACGTGTTTCTGGTCCTCCGACGAATATTGTGGTGAATTGAAGTGAAGTTGCTAAAAAATGGTATAGTTTGTATATTCACATGAGTACAGTGTGTGACTTTGTATGGAGTGCTTGTGAGAGTAGTTTTTTTTGTTGCGTGAGAGTTGAGACTGAGCATTGGACTCTGGTGTGGTGACTTGCAATTTTTGACTGAGGTGTTTTGACTGGTAGTTAAGCTTTCTTTGCATATAAAGAGTATAGTGTGTGACATTGTAGAGAGTGACTGTGAGTAGTAGGAAACGTTTTTGTTTCTTTTTTTGATAACTTGATTTTCAGTAGATTTGGTGAGTGAAGACTTCTTCTGCCTGTGAAATTTGTACTGAGATAGAAGTCTGTGTTTGAGGATGGCAAGAAATAGGACTGGTCGTAGGAAGGGAGGTGCAAGTGGAATAGATGAGGAGATTGAGTGCACGACTTGTAAAGAGTGGGTAGATATAGATGCATGCAAAGGTTTGAGAGAGATGAGTCGGAGGAAGTTGAATGATCTTGTGTTTACGTGCTGGAAATGTTTGAATGACGAGAGAAAGAAGTTGGAAGAGGAGGTTGAAAGATTGACAATTCTGATGGTTGCTTTAGAGGCTGATTTGAAGGATGAAAGGAAGTTGAATGAAGGAAAGAATGAGAATGGTGCAAATGCAGTGAATGAAGAGGTAAATGGTGGTGGTGCAAGGAGTGCAAATGAAGTGGATGATGGTGCAAGGAGTGCAAATGAAGTGGATGATGGTGCAAGGAGTGTGAATGCAATAAATGAAGTGAATGGTGGTGCAAATGTGCCAGATGAGAGTAGAAGGATGAATGAGCGTGATGAAAGAAGTACGAATGGGAAGAGAGTGAAGGAGCAACCTGTTGATATGCCACATGAGGTGCAGGCGCCTGTAGTGGAAGTGAATGAAAGGAAGATGGATGGAAAGAGTGATGTGAGTGGAAGAGTTGAACGAAAGAGTAGTATGAAAGGGAGAGTGAGACCTACGATTAGAATATGTGGTGACAGCATAGTGAAGAATGTGGATAGGTTTGTGAGTATGACTGACCGTAGTGGATGTACGAGCATGAGAGGAAAGGGAGTGAATGAGATTTGTAGGCATGCTGAGGAAGTGATAGATGGAATGGATGAAGGGATGGTTGTACTGCAAGGAGGGGGCAATGGATTGCTTGAATGTGGGAGAGAGCGTACGGTGAATGCAATTATGAATGTTGTTGAAAGGGCGCGAAAGAAGAATGTAAGAGTGGCTGTGACCAGTCTGCTGAGAAGGCCTGCATGTGGCAAGGAGTATGAAAGGGTGCGAAAGGAGGTGAATAGGGAAGTGCATAAAAGGATTATGAGTATGAAAGCTGAGAGTATGAGAAAGCGTGAAATGGGTTCCAGCTTCCTTGATATGGATAACCTGATCCAGAGTGGGTGTTTTCGTGGAGATGGAGTCCATCTTACTCAAGAAGGTGAGATGAAACTCTCCAGGAGATACATCCAGTGGATTGGGTGTACTCATATTGTAATGGAAGGTGGAACTGGATGAATGGAAAGCTGTCAGAGCAAAAATGAAAAATGTTGTGAATTGTCCAATAGTGTTGTAAGGTTTGGATGTATAAATGTGCGTGGATGGAATGCAGGAAAGTTAAATGACCTTGTAGCAGAATTTGAGAATGGAGATTTGGATTGTGTTGGTGTTGTAGAGACCCAAATGCGTGATAGAGTCAGTTTAAAATGTAAGGAGAGTAAGTACTACATGATTGGAAAAGGGCGTGTAAGTTGGCAAAAAAGAGGTGGTGGAGTTGGTCTCATTGTAAAAAATGCTCTAAATTGGAAATTAGAAGAAATTCCTGTTGGAAATGAACCTGAGAGTGAAGATCTGTTAGTAATAAAGTGTGAAAGAATGCATGCCAGAGAATGTGTTATTGTGGTTGTATGCTATATGACAACTGATGGTATTTTAGCTCATCAAGAGAATGTAAAAAAGTATGAAATATTAACAAGAATTGTGCAAGAGCATTGCAGATGCCCTCTGATTTTGATGGGTGATATGAATGGCCATGTTGGTATACTTGGTAAGCCTGTGAATGCAAATGGACAAAAATTGATTGATTTCTGTGATGAGAATGAACTTGAGAACCTAAATGTAACAATAGGAAATGGCTTGCATACATGGCAAAGCAGGGAATGTAAAACTGCAATTGACTATATGATAGTGAATAGTAGAGCAAGAGAGTGTGTCAAAGAAATGTTTGTAGATGAAGATGATTTTGATATTGATAGTGACCATAAAATGCTTGTACTAGAATATAATTGGGGTGGAAAGGAGCCGATGCAGAAGGCCAGCAGAGTAAGAGAAAATTGGCGTATTAAAATGGCAAACTGGGAAGAATTTAGAAATGAATTGAGTAGATGTAACTGGAACAGGTGTGGAAACGTAAATGACCTAAATAAGGAGATTGCAAGAACCTTGTATGATGTGGCAGAGCAAAAGATCGGTAGAATGAAATGCAAAAAAAGTACAGGGAATGCTAGGTGGTTTACGAGTGAGATAAAGGAAGAACGAACGAGAAGGAAGACTTTAAATAAAAAACAACGCAGTATGAGGAAAATGTATGAAAGACGCAGAATTACTGAGGATGAATGGCAGAGTGTATGGAATGAGTACAAGGACCAGCAGAAGAAAGTAAAGAGAATGATCAATGAGGCTAGGGTTAAAGAAGAGAGACACCAAGTTGAAAATCTAAGAAAGAAAGGTCCAGATGGAATAAAAGATTGGTATAGGTTTATACAAGGTAATGATAGAGGTAGTGAAGTTCAAGTTGATGAATTAGTAGTCAATGGTTGCAGTGTGCAAGATAGGATGCAAATGGTGAAAGCAGTTGAAGAATACTGGGAGGACATTGGTGGAATGAATGAGCAGGTTACAGATGATGAACCAATAAATTTTCTGATAGATGAACATGAACTGCAAATGGAAGACGAAATCACTTGTGAAGAGATTGTAAGTTTTTTGAAGAAAGTGAAAAATGGAAAGGCATGTGGCCCTGATAAGATACCATATGAGTTCTATAAATGTGGAGGAGAGAGTGTAGTCAGTATGTTGAAATGTTTATTTGATGAGATATGGAAGAGTGAAAGAGTACCGGATGACTGGAACAAGTGTAATGTAGTTCTGTTGCATAAGGGTGGACATAAGAGTATGAAAGAACTTAAAAATTACAGACCAATTGCACTGGGTGACACCGTATGTAAGATCTTTTGTGGTATTTTGAATGAGAGAATGAAAAATTTAGTTGAGGAATTAGGAGTCCTGGGAGAAGAACAGAATGGTTTTAGGCAAGATAGACGGGGGGAGGATAATCTGTTTGTAGTGAGTGAAATAATTGAGCGAATGAAGAAGGATAACAAGAAGGTATATTTAGCATTCCTGGATATTGAAAAGGCGTATGACAGAGTGGATCGGGTTAGGCTGTTTGAAATTTTGAGAAAAGTTGGTTTTAGCAGAAAAATAGTGAACATTGTACAGAGTCTGTATGAGAACACAAGTGCTATCTACAGGTTAGGAAATTTGGAAACAGGGCAAGTGAGGAGTGTTAGAGGAGTGAGACAGGGCTGTACTCTGTCCCCCCTGTTGTTTGGATTGTACACAGAAGAATTAGCAGTTCGACTGAGAGGGAGTGGTTTAGGACTGAAAGTTGGTAATGAGAGACTGAGCTGTTTGTTGTATGCTGATGATGTGGTTGTGGTTAGTGAATGTGGTCATGAACTACAAAGGATGCTTGACATTGTGAATGGATATAGTACAGATTTCAAGATGAACTTTGGTGCCGATAAAAGTAAGGTCATGGTTATAAATAGTGATGAGACTGATAGAGACAGACTGTGGAATATTGGAGAAATCAGAATAGGTAGAACAAAAGAATACAAATATCTAGGTTGTATGATGAGTGAAGATGGATGTACTAGAACTAAAGGTGAGAAAGTGGCTAAAGCAATGCAGTGGAGTGGACGGTTAGGTAGTGTGGCCAGATACAGAGCAAACAAGTACGAATGTGTGAGAGGAATGTGGAAGTATGTTGCTGTACCTAGTGTCATGTATGGTATGAGTGCTCTTGCTTGGAATGGAAGTGATCTTGAAAAGCTGGATGTGATACAAAATAAGGTAGGACGTGTAGCATTGGGTGCTCCGAAATGGACAGCTATAGAGGCCATTAGAGGTGACCTAGGGTGGAGCCTATTTTCAGAAAGAATGATGAAAGCTGTGCTGAATTATAAGGTGAGAATTGAAAGAATGCAGAATAGCAGGTGGGTAAGGCGAATCTTTGAATGGAATCTGAGTGTAAGCTATTGGGAGAAAGTATGTTGGGGGCATGCAAGGAAACTCAGTATGCAAAAGATTATTCATGTTAGAATTGGGAGACCTGTGGATGACTGGAGTTTAATAAATGTAGGAGGTGTAGGGCCTGAGTGGGACTGCAAGAGGTGGAAGAAAGAGATTGAGAGACAAACAAAAGAGTATGGATTGAATAAGTGGAAGCTTAGCATGATGCGGAAGCCTACACTTAACTGGTATATGAAAAAGAAAGCACCTAAGTTTGAGCTGTTCTATGATGGTAGTTTTGGAAGTCAACTCTTGTTTGCTGTGAGATGTAAGTCATTGAGTGTGAACAGACGTACATGGAGATGGAATGAGAATAATAACAGATTATGTCAGCAGTGTAATAGTGGAGTAGAGGAAACAATTGAGCATTTTGTGCTGGAATGTAGTAAGTATGAGCAAGAGAGAGAGAGTTTTATGAATGTGGTGTCTGAGCAGTATGGAGAGAATGAGTGGAATGCCAGATGTGCTGAAGATGATTGCGGTATGAGCTGTCTTGCTGGATTGGATCAGGAGTGTAATGCGAGTATCACTGAGGCTATGAAAGTGTTTCTTGTGCGTGCCTGGAGTAAGAGACAGTGACTGGAATGAGCCAGTCTGGTAGAATGGGCTGTAATGACCCAATATGCCTGGGGATGGTGTTTTGACACACTGGCTATCCCAGTGACGCCATCCAATGGCAGCTTGTGACAAGGATTGGTAGATCCTGAGTAGTTTAGTGGACAAGTCTGGTACCAGACGCTGAACTCTTTGTGTGATAACTGTGGAGGGAATTGTAGGCCGTTACAAAGGCCCCGACGCTGTCGGCCCTCAATTTCAATTTCAAGTTCAAGTTCAAGTTCAACGGACTGGTGAGAATTTTCGCAGATAGACTTTAGATAGACAGAGTGGCTCGTGTTAGGCTGTTTGAAATTTTGAGAAAAGTTGGTTTTAGCAGAAAAATAGTGAACATTGTACAGAGTCTGTATGAGAACACGGTAAATGTAAAGGACTTGACCATAATTGATATTCGAATTTTCGATGCCTTAATAATGTTAATCACATGGAAATAAACAAGTTTTTTTCAATGCACTTTCCGGCGGAAATGAGTATTTTAAAAGTTATGGCGTTCAATGAGTTACTGGAACTCCATTGTGCATCACCCTATTACAAACGTAAAGAGGTTGGGTCGTGAGGGGTAGCCACAGTTCTTTTAGTTTTATAATTTTCACTAAAAGAACTGTTGCTACCCCTCACGACCCAACCTCTTAACGTTTGTAATAGGGGGTTTGCTCTTCGTCGGCTTGGTTGGCGCGCGGGAACGCCTGTTTACTTTCACGTCGGACCGCGCGGTATATTTTTCCCCGCCTCAAAACACTGGAGTTACGGTAACTCATTTAATGCCATAACTTTTAAAATACTCGTTTCCACCGGAAAGTCCATTGAAGAAAACTTGTTTATTTTCATGTGATTAACATTATTAAGGCATCAAAAATTCGAATATCAATTATGGTCAAGTCCTTTACATTTACCGAGAACACAAGTGCTATCTATCTACAGGTTAGGAAATTTGGAAACAGGGCAAGTGAGGAGTGTTAGAGGAGTAAGACAGGGCTGTACTCTGTCCCCCCTGTTGTTTGGATTGTACACAGAAGAATTAGCAGTTCGACTGAGAGGGAGTGGTTTAGGACTGAAAGTTGGTAATGAGAGACTGAGCTGTTTGTTGTATGCTGATGATGTGGTTGTGGTTAGTGAATGTGGTCATGAACTACAAAGGATGCTTGACATTGTGAATGGATATAGTTCAGATTTCAAGATAAACTTTGGTGCAGATAAAAGTAAGGTCATGGTTATAAAAAGTGATGAGACTGATAGAGACAGACTGTGGAATATTGAAGAAATCAGAATAGGTAGAACAAAAGAATATAAATATCTAGGTTGTATGATAGGTAAGTGAAGATGGATGTGCTAGAACTAAAGGTGAGAAAGTGGCTAAAGCAATGCAGTGGAGTGGACGGTTAGGTAGTGTGGCCAGATACAGAGCAAACAAGTACGAATGTGTGAGAGGAATGTGGAAGTATGTTGCTGTACCTAGTGTCATGTATGGTATGAGTGCTCTTGCTTGGAATGGAAGTGATCTTGAAAAGCTGGATGTGATACAAAATAAGGTAGAACGTGTAGCATTGGGTGCTCCAAAATGGACAGCTATAGAAGCCATTAGAGGTGACCTAGGGTGGAGCCTATTTTCAGAGAGAATGATGAAAGCTGTGCTGAATTATAAGGTGAGAATTGAAAGAATGCAGAATAGCAGGTGGGTAAGGCGAATCTTTGAATGGAATCTGAGTGTAAGCTATTGGGAGAAAGTATGTTGGGGGCATGCAAGTAAACTCAGTATGCAAAAGATTATTCATGTTAGAATTGGGAGACCTGTGGATGACTGGAGTTTAATAAACGTTGGAGGTGTAGGGCCTGAGTGGGATTGCAAGAGGTGGAAGAAAGAGATTGAGAGACAAACAAAAGAGTATGGATTGAATAAGTGGAAGCTTAGCATGATGCGGAAGCCTACACTTAACTGGTATATGATAAAGAAAGCACCTAAGTTTGAGCTGTTCTATGATGGTAGTTTTGGAAGTCAACTCTTGTTTGCTGTGAGATATAAGTCATTGAGTGTGAACAGACGTACATGGAGATGGAATGAGAATAATAACAGATTATGTCAGCAGTGTAATAGTGGAGTAGAGGAAACAATTGAGCATTTTGTGCTGGAATGTAGTAAGTATGAGCAAGAGAGAGAGAGTTTTATGAATGTGGTGTCTGAGCAGTATGGAGAGAATGAGTGGAATGCCAGATGTGCTGAAGATGATTGCGGTATGAGCTGTCTTGCTGGATTGGATCAGGAGTGTAATGCAAATATCACTGAGGCTATGAAAGTGTTTCTTGTGCGTGTTTGGAGTAAGAGACAGTGACTGGAATGAGCCAGTCCGGTAGAATGGGCTGTAATGACCCAATGTGCCGGGGGATGGTGTTTTGACACACTGGTTGTCCCGGTGATGCCTTCCAATGGAGGCTTGTGACAAGGATCGTAGATCCTGAGTAGTTTAGTGGACAAGTCTGGTACCAGGCGCTGAACTCTGTGTGAAAATTGTGGAGGGAATTGTAGGCCGTTACAAAGGCCCCGACACTGTCGGCCCTCAAGTTCAAGTTCAAGTTCAGTATTTCAATCTGCCAAGCCTAGCAGAAACATAAAATAGAGTGAAAATTTGGAAGCAAGGTCATGAAGCATTGTCTTGCCAGCTGTAAGCACTCCTCTGACCAGTATTTACAAAAAATAAAGCAACCAAATAAAAGTGAGAACAAAACTGTAGTTACGGCAAATAAATCTCACAAGCAAGGGAAATGAATCTATAAGTTTAACCCTTTAACGCCCAAGTGGACTGTACGGTCCTCTTTCAAAAATAACAATAATATATTGTATTTCTTATTCAATTTGTTCACTAATGTGTCTTTTGAACTTCACTGCCGAGTGGCAATTCCTTTTCCATCTTGATAACAGTGACTACCTAATGCCAGTGTCGGTTTAGTGATAGTGGTTGTGATAATGGTAATATGAGTATAAAAATGTGGGCGTTAAAGGGTTAATTATATGAGTAAGATAAACTATAAAAACTAACAAAAATTAGCTCAAAATGAAGGAAATGAATGGAAATGAACATCTCAAGACACTATGGGGAAAAGTAAAAGAAGCAAATCAAAACTACTATAACTGGTGAACAGTAACTTCTTAAGGTAGTAGGATGTACAAGCCAAATTAACCATAAGAAATTTTGGTCAATATTGAATTTAATGTCAAAAATTTCAATTATTTTGTTGCAACATATGGGTAATATGGTACAATAGACGACATTTTACACAAATGACCTGTTTGCAAATGCTTAGTTTTTGAGATATTCAACTTTGAAGTTACAGGAATTTCGTTTATATAATTGAACCAACGGACACGTAAATAAGCAAAACGTACAGTTTTAATATAACAATAGGTGAGGTTAGGTTATGTAAAGTTAGGTTAGTTAAGTAAACTAACCTAAACTAATCCAACTTAAATAAACCTAAAATAACTTAATTTAACTGAACCATACCAAGGCCAAGGATTCCTGCCCAAAAAACTCGGCATAGTCCACGAAATGCCAGAAAAGACATATCGACACTGCCGTTAATGCTATTCTTACCTGAACGTTATTTATGCTATATCTTGGAAACTAAGCATTGACGAGCGCAATGTCATTTGTGTAAAACGTCTTAAAATGTTTCCAATTACCTAAATTTTGTAATAAAATTATAAAAGTTGTTAAGTGTTGACAACTTCAAATTCAATATTGACCAAAATTTTAACACACCTTTCAAGTTTGGAGAATCCAAGCAAGACAGGTCTTCCAGGCTCAATGCTAATTTAAGCACAATAATGATTCATAACAGCAGCAAGAATCCAGGCTAAAACAAACAAGAAAATACACAAATCAAGCATCCGAATCTATATGTCAGAAGAACACGCAAAACCACACCCAATAGCATGTGATGATAACCATAGGAAACCTCCCAATCACATTGTGTCATGTCAAATTAAAATATGGTTAATTTGTAGCATCGAACAAACTGTGAGCCTTCACAAATATTGAAAGTGCAGAGCAACAAGGCAGAAAGTTTCTTGTTTATCTTGGGTTTAATTAATAAAAGTGTGGTTTTTATTATAACTTCAATAAGAATAAGTGCTCTAAGGTGTTCAATTTTGTTCTGTCCTACCTAGGATATGTTAAAATGATTGAACACATAAACAGAAATGATTTTAAATGGAAGTCATTGGTTTAGTTCCCATTGTTGAGGTGTTTAAATTTTTTTATACAAAAACAATTTACTTCAATTTTTTCATGGGCAGAAATATGAAATTTATCAAATTTGAGTCAGAAATGTTGCTCAAAGATAGCAAATAAGAGCGAAAAATCTAGAGTTTTCTTAATAATTATATTGAAATCATGATGCTGAGATGTAAATCTAAATTTTTTCCTACTCTGGTTTACTCACATTTCCTTCAAAAATATTCCAGCAAGGCATCAGGTTGGTATAAGGTGATTGCATTACGATAATTTTAGTATGATATATCTTGAATGATGGTTATAGTTCATTGGTGATTGACAAACAAATTAACACTCAAAATACATCACCCATGATAAAATCATCAATTATGAAAGCTTATGTTACATCATTATTTAATTTGAATGTACAAAAAATAGTTGGCATTACTATGCTAGCACTTGTTTTTATGTCATTTCAAGCTGGATTTAATACAAGCATGTATAAATGCTCTTTCTCTAATCTAGTGAGAAATTCATTTAATTTTGATACTATCAGTATAATTTGAATTCTAGTTTGTTATTACTCAGTCCTGATAAACTGAAAATTTTTTCTGTAACTTTAAATTGTGATAAACTCTGAAGTACAGAGTAAACAACCTCTAGGTTTTGTTCCTCTATTTGGGGTTTCATTTGAAATAAACTAAGCTTAAGATAGCTGAGTTTGAACTTAAACGGTATTACTAGTTCAATTGAAAAATTTATGCACCGATGTACAGTTTTATGTTGTATTCTTAGAATCCTTGTAATTTTCACTTTTATAAATCCACTTCCTGGTTTAATTTGTGAAATTCTTGCAGTAAATACTTCTGTCAAAAAAGCTTGTTTTCTTAACCATGACATGCTCACCCTATATGCCCTCAAATCTGAATTAACAGTCCTAGCAAAATCATGTCAATTATTTTAAGTTCTCTGCATCTTTCCAAACATTTCTTTTAACTTTGTCTGTTGTAACTTTCTCCTTTGTGCTTTCATCTAGGTATGTCTCATCTCTATTCCTTTTCCAATTTCATTTCTTTACATTGTTTCCCAACATTATTTTTCGCCTGACTTTATTTCATTTCTCTCCCGACTCAACCCTCTCCCGACTTCAACCCTCTCCCGACTTCAACCCTCTCCCGACTTCAACCCTCTCCCGACTTCAACCCTCTCCCGACTTCAACCCTCTCCCGACTTCAACCCTCTCCCGACTTCAACCCTCTCCCGACTTCAACCCTCTCCCGACTTCAACCCTCTCCCGACTTCAACCCTCTCCCGACTTCAACCCTCTCCCGACTTCAACCCTCTCCCGACTTCAACCCTCTCCCGACTTCAACCCTCTCCCGACTTCAACCCTCTCCTGACTTCAACTCTCTTGCAATTTCCTTCTTTCTTAATTCTTCTTCGCAAACATCTTTAGCTTATTTTAATCCTGTAATCATCAGTCATCACTAGTACATTCAGCATTGTCAGAGTTCAGGAGATTCTAAATTCTTGTAATTTAAATATAGTTTATGTTAAAATTTTGACGCATTTGTCTTGGTTGCTCTAGCAATCAGCATGTTTTTTTATAAAGAGGTAAATAAATATTTGTTTATGTGTAGTGATATATAAGTATACATTCATTATTTTTTCCTTTCAAACAGCTCTTCACAAATGAATCAATAATTTAGAGCCACATTTGAAGTGGTTTGTAGAAACTACATATCCGCAAAGAAAAATATCACACCTGAATATTTCATTTAACATTTACTTCTAAATGCATCTCTCCTCAAGAGGAAATACCAATTTGTATTCATGATTGTTTGGGTCACTTATGTAAACTTTCAATGTTGGAGTATTATATTCTTGTGTTTAGCTAGTTACTTCAGTGTTTTCTTTTCCTTTTCAACTAGATGCATTTTGCATGGGCTTCAAAGTTTTAACTTTTTTCCATGTACATTCATTATTTTTGCATTTAAAGTCACAGAAAGTTATTTCATCTTGTGCTTGACTGCCTGTTTGTGCTTAAGGCTTGGAGCTTAATTTTTAAGTAAGATTGAGAAACAAAAACCCATATCCCAAAACTCACTATTTTTAGGTCATTTCAGGTGAATGAGTAATATCATTATGATTATATTCAATTTTATGTTAGGTTCTATTGAAAGAATTTGATATGTTGCAGAAAATTTTTCCTGCTCTTTATTTTGGTTGATAATTCTGAATGTTTGCAGTTGCTGGTGAGGGCTCATCAGCTGTTCCCTCCACGCCATGTAAATCTGCACCTCCGCATGAGCCTCCCACCAAGCCTGTCGACCTGCACCTCGTCCAGCTTCTTGAAAAGCTTTCTCTTGTTGATGTAGCTAATGCTGAAGGTGTCCGCTCCCTCAATTATACCATCAGGTACACCTTTACTCCTGTTGTTTAGTTCAATTTAATATCACTGTAGCTGTATTTCACTAGGGTCTCATTTGCAGTTTAGTTTGTATTTAGTATTTATAATTTAATTCATCATAAATCATTATATTATGCTCTTTTGTTCTGCAGGTTAGCTTTGTCCTGCGGGTTAGCTTTGTCCTGTAGGTTTGTGGTGGACCTTCAAGTTTTGTTGCATTTATCTGTCCACCACTATAACTTTAGGGTTCTATTTCCCAGCATACTTGGTTTGTATACTTGGCTACTAATCAACACAACTTGTAATATGAACATTTTACAGCTTGTCATGAAAATTTTGTACTTCGCTCCCCCTAAAAATGATTGTGTACCTTCTACTTGTTAGCGTACCTGACAAGTTTTATTGCTATGGGTTACTTACTGGCAAAGCAACAGCATTTGATGCCTGAATCTCTTGCAAAGTTATATGAAGCAGCCTTATCTTTTGTTCTGATTACTTTATGTAGATGAAAACATGTCTGTCTGCCTTGTGATGTAATTGCTTTCTTCTATCATTCACTCCTATTTGAGTAGTTCACTGTTAGAACATTTTAACTTGGTTATTTTATTACTCAGTGTCATCAATTTAGGTTTCTTCAGTATGTGGTATAACCATTTATGTGTATAAGAAAGTTAGTGCTTCCAGTGTGAAAGTGTGAAGTCATGTACTATAGGTTAGGTAAGCCTTCCTTTAATAAATAGAATGGGTTTTTGTTTTGTTATTATCATTTTTTATTTACTGCTCCTTTTGTTCAGCTCATTTTTAATTTTTCTTAATTGTCTTCATGGTCATAAACTTCTTTCAATCTTACTGCTCCTGTTGCAGAGTGTGGGGACATGCCTTCTGCATAAATTCCTAATTTCCATAACTGTACATTTACTGGTGGCTTTCTCCATTCTCTCTTGGGAATGCTTTTGTTGTTGCTAGGGAAGCTCTAAATAAGTCATAATCTAATCTTTCAATCAATCTACCTAATCTATCAGAGATGGCAAAAAAACGCATTTTTCTTCTCAGCCTGTTGCTGTGGTATAGGCAGTTGCTTAACACTTACTTCTCAGCCTGTTGCTGTGGTATTGGCAGTTGCTTAACACTTACTTCTCAGCCTGTTGCTGTGGTATTGGCAGTTGCTTAACACTTACTTCTCAGCCTGTTGCTGTGGTATAGGCAGTTGCTTAACACTTACTTCTCAGCCTGTTGCTGTGGTATAGGCAGTTGCTTAACACTTGACTGCGACGTGAGCCACCGCTGGTGCACGAAGGGAATTTTTATAATGCTGTTGATCAACCAGAAGTGAAAAACTCAATTTTTATCAATACTAAATGAATGCATGATCCAGTTAATGTTTGCCATTTTCAACATTATTTACAACATACGACTCTAAAGTTGAGTTGAATATTAAATTTCAGTTTTATCTGCCGCAGTCAAAGTGTTAAAATAGCCATTTCTATTTTAGTGGTACGGACTAGCTCATATTGACACAAAATGTCTTTGTGTGCAGTATGGCTGACCGATTACGCAATGTGGACACAACCGGAGTTACTCCCCTGATAACGCTACATGAAGACAGGTATAGTTGTTGTCTGAGCTTCTTTTAAATGAGAAATTTGAGCACTAAAGGTTGCTAAATGCTCGGTGCACAAGTTTTATTTGAAAAAACACCAAAGAAGATTTAATAGGACAAAACGGCATGTAGTGTACCGACTGATGAACTTTTCCTGACAGCTTTTCTGCAGAGGAGATGACAGAAAGATGTGAATTGTGTGAAAATAGGGGCACCAAGGCTGAAATGAGGTTGTACTTTATGTGTAACACTAGTGTGCACGGCCCGCCTAAAATGACGGGATTCAATACCTTTCTTGAACAAACTTCCAGACGTGGATGACCAACAAATATATCCATGCTAACAGTACCCGTAATAAAAAACATTACTGTACTTGTGCACTGGTGAAACTCGTATCACAGATACGGTCATTATGGCTCTCTTCATGAGCATGCCAGAAAAATGGAAGAAGCGGACTCAAAACAGATAAAGCATGGGTATTGTTAGGTAGTAGTAGGAGCCAGAAAAATTCCTAGGTGAACCCGTGTAAAAATTGTGTCAATATTAGCTTACCTATGCTAACTGATCATATCCTAATCTAACCAAACCTACCCTAAATGAATACATCCTGACACAATTCAAACATATCAATGCAGGTAAAGGCCATCTTTTAATATCTTTTTAATCTTAGGAATTCTTAAGAAGCGGACACCAAACAGATATACACATAAACACACAACGGGTATTAATAGGTTAGATTATATTTAATTTTTATGTTTATGTTTATGTTTATTAAATGTGTGTTTCGAGGCTAGTAAAGTGCCGGTTGATTGGAGTAGCGTGTGCGTAGTTCCGTTGTACAAGGGGAGAGGTGACAGTTATGAGTGCAGTAATTCTAGGGGTATAAGTCTACTGAGTGTCGTTGGGAAGCTGTATGGAAGAGTGTTAATTGGAAGAGTGAGAGTGTTGACGGATCGTGTGCTTAGAGATGTGAATCAAAAAAACCATGCCGTTTTTTTAAAAAAAAAACACGTTTTTTTTCCAAAAAAAAACCTTGGCCATAAAAAAACGTGGATATTTTGTTTTTTTTTAAATATTTTGTCTGAAAATAACTCGGCAAGAAAAAGAACCACATTACATTATTTGTTTTCATGTCAAATTACAAAATAAAACAGCATAGTTCTTAATTGATGGTTTTCCATGGTTTTATTAAATTTTTCATTTTCTGCGGTTTCATGCTTTGATATTTCATTTATTTTACAATACATGTGAATAACCTTTAACTCCCAAAATGGTGTGTTATAATAACATATCTTTACTTATGGTCATTGATAGAGATGCGACTAAAAAACCATGCTGTTTTTTTTTAAAAAAAACATGTTATTTATACAAAAATACATGGATATTAATATATTTATGTGACTTTAAAAATCCAATGCTGTTTTTTTAAACATTGTTTTTTAACAGAAAAATCTTGACTAAAAAAACATGGCTATTATATTTTATGGGACCAAAAAAGCATTGTTTTTTTTAAACATTTAAAAAAAATCATGATTAGAAAAACACGGATGTAAATATCAGGAAAGTTATTTTTCTTTAATCGAATTGTCTTTAAAAACTTATAAACAAAAAATGCTGTTAATATTGAAATCGTGCTTATTAGAACTGTACTAGGTCTTAGAATAAAATATCTACAAAGAATCTTTTCACTCCATAAAACCTTTCGGAGACCAGCTCCATCCTCAGTCATTCAGTAAAATTTGGTGAAATGGACAATGAATTTTCACTGTTCCTTTGAAAAACATTTGACTGAATGACTTACTGAGGATGGAGCTAGTCTCCGAAAGGTCTTATAGAGTGAATAGATTCTTTGTGGATATTTTATTCTAAGACCTGGTACGGTTCTAATGGATATTAATATATCTTATGTGAGCAAAAAATCCATGCTGTTTTTTTAATTTTTTTGTTACGAAAGTCATGACTAAAAACACTGATATTAATATACTTTATTTCACCATAAACAACCATGCTGTTTTTTGAAAAACATCTTTTTTACAGAAAAATCATGATTAAAAAATGTGGATATTAGTATATTTTATGTGCCAAAAAAAACCATGCTGTTTTTTTTAAATCATGTTTTCTTTACCAAAAAATCATGACTAAAAAACATGGATATTAGTGACTTTTTGTGAAAAAAACATGGTTTTTAAAATGTCATGTTTTTTTTGGTCAGATAAAATTTAATAACACTCAGGTTTTTGTAAAATTTTTTTTTTCAAAAAGCATGGTTTTTTGGTCACATAAAATAAATTGATATCCATGTTTTTTTTACAGATTAGAATAGTCATTACTTTTAGCCTCCCTACCCAGCCACAAATGCGATCCAAAGAGAGGAAGGAAGATTATGAAACAAGATCAAAGTTGAAGAAGACAGTAGTAGGTGCTGAAAAACAGGACAGCAGTGAACCGAAAAAAGGTGGTCCTTGACATAACAAAAACATCTCATTTCAACAAAAAGGAGGCCTACCTAACTCTCAGCTTGGGCCCTCACATTGTCCCCTTGGGAGCGCTAGTTTGGATCCCATAGATACAATAATTGTATCCCCCTGAGAGGGTTTTTTTTTTTTACAAGGAAGTCGTGACCAAAAAATGAATAATAATAACTTTTTAATAAAAAAACATGTTTTAAAACAAACCATGATTTTTTGGTAACATAAAATATGTTAATATCCATGATTTGAAGACAATTTATATGAAAAATACATAAAATAAAACAGCATGGTTTTTTGGTCGCATAAAATATATTCATATCCAGGTTTTCTTATGCATCATTGTTTGTAAAAAAAAACACTTTTTAAAAACAGCATGGGGTTTTTTAGGTCTCATAAATATATTCATGTTTTTTTAGTCATGATTTTTTAGTACAAAAACTATTTTTGGTCTCATAAATATATTCATGTTTTTTCAGTCATGATTTTTTTAGTAAAAAACATGTTTTTTTTTAAACTAGATGGGCCTTTTTAGGTCACATAAAATGTATTGTTTTTTAGACATGATTCTTTGTTAAAAAACAGCATGGTTATATTTGGTACCAGAAAATATATTAATATTCATTTTTATTAGTCAGAGTTTTTTTTGTAAAAAAAAAAATGTTTAAAAAAAACAGCATATCTTTTTGGTCATCTAAAATATATTAATATCTATGGTTTTTAGTTATTTTTTTGTAATGAAAACATAAAAAAAAACCATACAGTAAAAGTGGTGGCAGATAACCCACAATTACCTAGAGGAGTCTAAGAGGTACAGCAGGAGCCACAGAACTTACCACAGAACTAATATTGATGGAGTCAAAATTCAGAGCTTATTATCTCTGCAAAGTCTAATTTTTTGGTCACATAAAAATAAAATCAGACATAGTAGAGATAGTAAGCTCTGAATTTTGACTCCATCAATATAAGTTCTGTGGCTCCTGCTGTTCCTCTTAGACGCCTCTAGGTAATAGTGGGTTATCTGCCACCACTTTTACTGTATGGTTTCTTTTTGATGTTTTTATAACAATAAAATGACTAAAAAACATGGATATTAATATATTTTAGATGTGCAAAAAAAACCCAGACATATACTTAACAAAATTTAGGTGTGCAAAAAAAAAAACAAAAAAAAACAAAAAAAATAAATAAAAAACATGTTTTTTTGCAAAAAAACCGCAAACAAATAAAACCGTTTTTTTGCATCACTACGTGTGCTTGCTGAAGAACAGTGTGGTTTTAGGTGTGGTAGAGGTTGTGTGGATCAAATGTTTGCTGTGAGGCAGGTGAATGAAAAATAATTATTAAAGGGAAAGGATGTATATTGGGCATTTATGGATCTAGAGAAGGCGTATGACAGAGTGGATCGCGAGGCTCTATGGCAAGTGGTAAGTTTGTATGGAGTGGGTGGGAGACTGTTGAATGCGATCAAGAGTTTCTACATTGATAGCAGAGCATGTGTGAGAGTAGGGAATGAGGTGAGTGAATGGTTCCCAGTTGTGACAGGTGTGAGACAGGGATGTGTGATGTCGCCGTGGTTGTTTAATTTGTTTATGGATGGTGTGGTGAGAGAAGTGAATGCCAGAGTGTTGGGAAAAGGTGCGCAGTTGGTGGGACGAAATGGTATGTATTGGGAAGTGTGTCAGCTGTTGTTTGCAGATGATACAGCGTTTGGGGCTGATTCAGAGGAAAAACTGAGGAGACTGGTTACAGAGTTTGGTAGAGTGTGCGAAAGGCGGAAATTGAGGGTAAATGTGAATAAAAGTAAGGTGATGAGATTTTCAAGAGGTGGAGTGTTTGGAACTTTGGATGTGAGGTTGAATGGGGAAGTTTTAGAGGAGGTAGAGCATTTTAGGTACCTCGGGTCGGATGTGACTGTTAAGGATAGTATGGAAGTAGAAGTGAAGCATCGAGTGAGTGAAGGTTGTAAGACATTAGGTGCAATGAGGAAAGTTTTTGAATGCAGGAGTTTGAGTATGAATGTTAAGAGCGGACTGTATGAAAGTTTGATTGTGCCCGTTTTGTTGTATGGAGCAGAGTTCTGGGGGTTGAGAGCAGCTGAGAGGAGGAAGTTGGATGTGTTTGAGATGAAGTGTTTGAGGAGCATGTATGGAGTAACTAGAAGAGATAGGATCAGGAATGAGTTGGTTAGGGGGCAGACGGGTGTTATCAAAAAGTTGAGCAGGCGAGTGGATGAAAGAGTGCTTGGATGGTTTGGGCATGTTGAAAGAATGAATGTTGAGCGGCTGGAGAAAAAGATATATATGTCGGAAGTGAGTGGTCTTTGAGCGCGAGGTAGACCACGGATGAGTTGGATGGATGGGGTGCGACGTGCTTTGTATGAGAGGGGTCTGACTGTGGACGTGGCGAGAGGGATGGCTGCGGACAGAAGTGAGTGGGGGCAGTGTATAAGGAGGTAATTTTATTTTTGACGCGTTACTGGAAGCTGCCCGCGTGTGATGGGGTTGACCTGTCATGTGCGGGGGGAGGGGCTGCACTCAATGAAGCGGTCGGGGTAAACCAGCTGTGGCTGTCGGGCCTGACTGTGGAAGGTGGTTGTGCTGGGCTGCTTCTGATCCTGGCAGTTCAGGTGCGGCCAGTGCTGCCTCTCTCGCCTCCTAGTGACTAAGTGTGGTGATTGTGGCCTGCTGTCGGCTACCCTCCCATAGGGAGGATAAGCCCGGTATATGTATGTATATTTAATTTTTATTTAACTGTGGAAACACAAATCGTCCGTTTCACTATAAGGTACCACTGATCCCCGCAGAGGGCGTAAGATTAGGTTAGGTTAGTCTACTCTATAGTACGAGGACTGGTGCCCCTAGAAGAGATACTGTTAGAGTACCTCATCAGTTTCTTTCAGTTTTCATATTTTCTTCACTATCTCTTCTTTGTGTTAAATTCCTTTTCCTTCTTAACTTCCGGTTTCTGTATGCAGGGTATCTTGATGGGAACACAAATTGTGGGTAGATTCCCCATTTCTACAGTCTGCACCAAACTGCAACTTCTCTCTTTGCTATTTTGACGTTACCTGTCTTGTGACTAGGGATTCTTAACTAATATAATCGCAATAATAAAAATAGGTGTCACGAATATTGTATGTAGGATAGAAATTTAAAGAAAGTACGTGAAGGTTTTTTGCATTTACTGTTTATTCAGTTGTAACAAATGTACATTTTAAGGGAGAATGAAACTAGTCCTTTTGTGTGAAACATATCCAAAATGAGGGTTTTCTCAGGTGCAGCCTTACATATGTAGGTATTGTTGGCTTATTAGCAATCCAATGGTGCAATTGCTTGAAATTGTAAGTGTACTGTACAATATGTATGTTTGAGCAATACGAAAATAAAATCTGGCATTCATGCCTTTTTCTGTACAAAGCTACAAAAAAAAATCATTTGAAAAATGCTTGCTCAAGACAGGAGGCTTTACTCTACAGTAACAGCCAGTTGCTTTCTCCATGGACATGAAAAATTAATTACACTTTATTTTCTACATGTCATTAAAGCTCACAAAAAATGGTTCACAAGGGTTCAGTATTTCTTCAATTGCATTACGCTGTGATCAACTTATTTGTTGAATTATCAATATGTGGTTATAAATAAGGTTAAACTAAAAATATTTACGAAGCAAAAATTAACCTGTGAGAGCTCAGAGAGTCAATGAAAGAGAAGAGAGGTTATACTCGTACTTTATCTTAACAATTTTATCAGCGTACGGCTGCAATGTACCTTACCCTTATCGGATTAGTGATATAATTTTGCAAGATTTTACTATATTTTAATATATATTGTTTAAAGTACAAATTAATACTAACGAAGTATACTTGGGATTGATTCGTAGTCGATTGAAAAAGACCTCACCAGATTATTTTGAAGAGCGTTGCTATATTAGACAAGGAGGTATTTAGAATTTTAAGGCCATTAATAGAAGTTGAGAGTATGAGGGCCATTGACCGCAGTTGAGAATGCGAATGGCATCAATAGGTTGTGTAAAGAATGAACTGGAGCAACATGAGTACCAATGCATAAGATTGCTAATGAGATAGAGGGTGAGTGTTCGGTAAGAAGAGAGGTAGCATTGTGAATCGATCTTTGAAGAAGCTAATATGATTGCAAAAAACTAAGGAACATTTTAAAATTAGTTTGTACGTAAAATGTAGAGGGGTGTAAATTGTGGAGCGGGAAGTATGAAAGGGAATATGTCGTAAAATATACTTAATTTGATATGAGGAGGCTGTAGAAGAGAATACTGTTAAAGGTGGGAGAATCTTCTGCAACAAAGTAAAGCGAGTTCAAGGGGGAATCAGGGGAAAATGAACCATTGACTGTACAAACGATGAAGTGGGAATGATGTCCAATTAAGGTGAATCGAGGGCATTATAAGTATGGGAGTGTGAAATAATCGGGATGTATTATTTGGCGCTGCCAGGAAGAAGGCGATACTAGAAAGAAAGATCAATGAGAAAACTAACTAAAAACGAGACATGTTGAAAGGGCATTGGAAGTATAGTATTATCAGGGTTAAATAGTCGTTTGGTAGTGCTTGAAAGAGAGCTGTGTTATTGGTCTACAGTGATGGGTGTGAGTGTCGATGCTTAGCTGTTTAATGTAATTTTTTATCATTTCCTTATTTAAAGGGAAAGATGAGTAATAGTGTGTAAACGTAACATTACAAGAAGTATAGTTCTGTAGCATGGCGCTGGCAAAGTGTAGAGTTTTATGATAAGCGATAAAATTAAAACTCGTCAAGGGCTGAACTATGAGAATTGTAGTGTTGAGAAAGCCAACACGTTAACAATTCTCCCTGTCCTTTACAGGTTTTGCTCGCTAAAAACGAGCAGGTTACCTTCCTCGTTCTTATTGGCCTGTACTGATGACAGGGAATGTTGTTGAAATGATTTTCTTTGTGATTGGTGAAGTGGTAGATAGATAACCGACTACCTCTACCTGACATTATTCCCACCAAACATAATCAGTAGGTACAGATAATGGATTTCTGGAAAGTTGAAGACTTGTCACAATCAACATTTAATCGTAAAAATAAATCTTAGGAATTACGTGTGAGATTTTTCAAAAACAATTTGCAATCTTTTATCACTCCCACGTAACCTGTCGATAAATTTCATTCCAATCTTTAAAGTCCATATGATCCTTTCCGATGCGCACGTTTCAAATGAATCATCACTATTTGAAGAAAATTGGAACACTGTATTTTTATCATTCTGTTTTGTTTCCGGAAATTGTTGCTTTAGTTGTCAATACAGTGATAGAAGTCGCCGCGTTTGAACACCGCCGAATTATTTGTTGTAAATTGTGCCGAGGCTGCTACGTGGGGTTCTGTGAGACGAGGTGCGACTGCTGATGTTTGCGTGTCTTATTGCAAATAATTGGAGTTATCTCACGCATTGAACATATTTTGCGTAATAGACTTATCTTACGTGCGTGTTCTGTTGTGCAGGTCTTTACAACTCGGTGAAGACCACGCTGAAACTCATGGGGACGGTGACAAGAGAAGAGATGCGATTTTGGCCTGCGCTGCTGACACTCTAGAAGACTTTTACGTTGTTCCCCCTGGTAATATTTCGTACGTGCCTGATGAGGACTACCACCGAAACCTCATAAATGCTACTAAAACTTCCTGAGAAGTTCTACGGGTATTATGTGTGCTCATAAAAAGTCGAGTCAAATAGATGTACAGTTACGTTCTGATATTTTTTCATCACAATTTTTCATTTTGTGAAACGGTAAAGAGGCGTTTTTCTAAATTCTCATATTGTTGAGCATTTGTTGTATTTAGGAATGAAAATGGATGCCTGTTTTCAACCTTATGAAGTAATATTCATGTTTACTTGTAAATGAGTCTGAAGCTGATAGCAATTTATTTCTCTAGATTTTACATTTAGCGTCGGATTCTGGCCAATTTTACTTCCATTTACTCACTTTTCTGTAATTTGAATACGTTTTATAATGTATTATATGTACTGCATGAATTATAAATTTATTTTTTAGTTCGGTCGCAACGTACGGATGGAGCAATCAAAACCAAGATTGCAGAAGATGTTGCTTTACAATAAAAGATATTCCAAAAGCAATTTCATTAATCCTCAATATATTTTCCCTACAGGCAAGTAAATAATATTTTTCTTCATTGTGCTTCAGTAGCTCTGAATCTTTTGTGTATGAGTAAAATTCGTAATATGTTTGAGGGTGGTTATCATGGTAAGGTTTGTGCTGCCGTATTATTCGGGGTAAGGAACGGAGCGAAGTACTTGCGACTCTAATCTGCTAAAAAGAACTGCTGTGCTAGCACAAGGTCCCACTCCTGAATAAAAGAATGGATGAATTAAAGCATTCCTGGTCTCATGTTCTGTGGGTTGTTCTCAGTGATGACATAATCTTTTACTCTTAAATTTGTTCTTCTCTTCCTGGAAATATTGTTTCATTTGAAGTAACACTGAAACAAATTGAAAATAAACATTTGTGTCTTAATAAAGGTACAGAACGTGAAAAATTCGAATCAAAATCTGAGGACGACGTGAGCAGAAATGTTAATCACTTGTAGCAGGTTTACGAAAATTAGTGTAAAATGACCCCTTTTGTTGCTGAATAATGCGATTAAATTGATCCATTCACAATTTTATGTAAGCGTAGCATGAATTTCTTGGTGAATGGAAGAGATCAGTTCGTGGACAACTTGAGTGAGGTACTAAGTGAGGTGTTGCTTTGATGAGGGTCTGTTGTATTTATCCGCAGACAAGAAATACCAGGGAATGTGGCTGGCTCTGGGTATTCATATCGATGCGTAAAAATGTTTTTAGGAGATATTTCTCAGCAAAGTCATCGCAGACAAATAAGAGGCTCGGTTGCTTCATCTTGTTCGGCAACTCACGGGATGGCCAGGGCGTACTCTTCCTACGCAAAGATAGCTTCTTTAGCCTAACATATTATGATAATAGTAATAAGCGCAATTTAACAAAAACAGTTTTACCCCTTTATTCAACACGCCGCTAAAGCTGGACCAATTTGAGGTCTTTGTATGCATCTACGAAAAATTAACAACGCACTCTTTTATTCTGTTTTGTTTTGCCTTTTCAAGTCAATTAGTTTTTGAATTATTACGTCTTTAAATCAGCTTTTGATATCGCTTTGTTGTAGATACTCGCCCGCCTTCCGTTTCTGTTTTCATCATGACGTGCAAGTCTCCGTATCGTATACCAATTCTCCAACGTGAGATCATTTGGAACCTACCTCAACCTTATTTCTTGTCGGTTTGTGGTGCTCACTGCCGTTATTTACTACCATAAACCCGTTGTCAGCATTACAACCTGACAATCGTTAAACGAGTCTAAATATCCTATGCTAGTGGATTATGGTGGGACATGGAACAGCGTTGGTAATAACTCTGGAATGTGAAGTCATGACTGCACAAGTGCATGGTGACATTCGAAAACTTTTAGCTGCTTAGTTTCATCAGAACGAGTCGTTTTTTGAAGGACATCAAATATGATTTATGAAATATTCATGGAGGAAGAATCGAGTTTGTTACATTATTGGAAGCCGTTAAGTTATAATTGTCAAAATCTGTTGAGGAACAGCTTCGAGTCGAACGTCCTACTAGACACAAGTTGGCGTTAAGTGTTTGAATACGCGCACTAGCCGAGCAGAGTTGCGTCTTCAGCAACAAACAAAACAAAAACAACAAAACCGTTTATTTCCAAGTTGCCCCATGAGATACATGCCAACATATTGGCTTTTAAAAGTTTCTTAATATAAGACGTCCTAAAACAAAAGTTCCATACGAGGAGTATTAATTGACAAACCATCCGAGGTGTACAAATAGATTAGCCATACGAGGCATAATAATAGACAAAATATACGAGGTGTGCTAATAGATAAACTATCAGAGGTGTACAAATAGATAGACCATACGAGGCATAATAATAGACAAACTATACGAGATTTACTATTAGACAATACTATCAGAGGTGTACAGATAGATAGACCATACGAGGCATATTAAAAGAAAAAATATACGAGGCGTACTAATAGACAAACCATACGTAGCGTGCTAATAGTCAAACTCTGTCAAGGGTAGTTGAATGAGAAATGAGAAATATTATCTCTTGGATATTTTATATTCCAAGAGATTCCGGTACAGAGCTTCTTGCCTTCTTCCTACTTCGATTATTTCAACTAAGAACTTGGGAGTTTCGAGGAATTCTTTAGTAGTTTTCGAATTATTTATAAGATTATCGAAGTAGGAAAAATACAAAAAACGCTACACCGAACTAGATTGAAACACCACCGTAGATGACAATCAAGTATTGAGAAAAAGATAGTCTCGAAATTATTTGTAAAGAACATCGCGCAAGCAGTCATTCTTAATTCGTTTTAACAAACAGTTGAATAGAGTGTAAAGGTTGCTATATTTTTTTGAGTTTTCAAGAGCAGTGCGCTCAACTATGAGTTAATTCATGAAATGATAAACTTATTAATTTGACGTTTCGTACATTCTTCGGATTTGGAACATTGTGTGAATCATCCTCTCAATATTTGTTTGACATCAAGCTACAACTCACCACAGGATTTAGTGGATTCATTTAAGTAGGTGAGAAGCGAAGGAAAACCGGATCATTATGGAAGATCAAATATATCGAATCCTGGCCATCTCTCTAGATAGTTAACAAAGCTGTGAGAGGACAGATAGTGTGATCCCTGGTGATGGTGTATTCCGTAACTTAGAGCTTGCTCCTGGTCTAAAGTTACTCTTTTACAGCGAAATTGTAAAAGAAAGTATCGGTATTGTTCAAAGATTCCTGTACGCAAAATTTTTTCATACATGTAATTTTTCGATAACTCGGTATACTTCTCTCATTTGGATGAAATATTCTGGAATTCTGAACAAGCTTACCTCATCGATTGGTCCGAAAATGATGCTTTTGGCTTCTACGAGTACTTGATGATCCACTATTTTCGCTAACGACAAACGTGCCCAAAAGCATACCTTGAGAAAGCAAATACATGCGAACGCAATGTCTAAATCTTTTCTACACCAATTAGAATACGGATGAAAAATTTTCATCTGAGAAGTGAATTGATATGATCATACTAATTTACTTCGACAGCGTCGAACACCGGCGACTTGAGCAGAAAATGTAAATTTAAAGAGTAGACGCACAGGGATCTGAAAGTGCCCTGTTGAACTGCTTTCATGGAGTCTGCCTTGATAAAAAAATATCCATATTCATTCAAAACAATTTTGGTTTTCATAAAGATCCAATCATGACTCGCTGCTTTCTTTCAATTTTCATTTATAATTTCCCTTCAATGCTTCTGCCGTAAATATTTCCATTAATGTATATGATGTTCGTATTGCAATGAGATGTTCTATGGCTGAATTACCCAAGATATGTGCATACGCTGAAAGCATCATAGTAAAAAGTAGTTCAAAATCGTGGTTGGTTCGAAATAGTGCGACCATACTAAGTGCCAATAAATACCAATGCATTATTTTCGGATCCAAAAACGCAATTACTTGTGTACTAACAATTACCAAATCTAACTCTTAACTCTATGAAATGAATGAATTGGGCGATTATAAAAGGAAAATATTCAGGCATTCGGTCTTGACTAAGTATGTCAAGAATTTCTCGGGCTGAAAACTAGCTACAGATTTACTGGACCTTTGGGGTTTTGCATCATTAAAAAACTATGCGCAAATGAAAACTCACGTTACTAGCCATCCTATCTTCGGTGTTATCGGATCTTGGCTATCGAGTCATAAAGTTTGGAGACATATCTCGATATTTTCAGAGAGATTAACAAAAATGTTTGAATTTGGCAGAGGCAAATTCAAGACGAGCGATCGTGCAACTCCTCTCTTTCGTTATCTGAGCAAGACTCCTATTCAAAAAAGCCTATTTTGTATTCTCTCTGGAACTCCAAAGTAACGTTGATGATGTACAATTCCTGACACCGACTTTACCGAGCCATAAGCCAAATCAGAGAAATGATGTCTTGGCGAGCTAATGTTCATATGACATTAAGACAAAAAACACTCTCAGTGTCAGACGCCTTACTGAGGAATGAATTTCTCTAGAGGATAAAATTTCTTAATCAATGAAGGAATTCACGGCCAAAATAGCACGTCACTTTGCGTCTCAACGATAACTGCGAGCTACAATAAATAATAATAATAATAATAAAGGCATCTACGGATGCTTTATTTCCAATTTCAAGCCTGATACATATCACCTTGCACACTGGATTTTCAAATGCCTTATAACTAACACCAGGACGCCATGACGCTTTCCCCCGGTCAAGACCGGTACCCATTTCAGACACCTGGGTGGAGTGGGGTATTGTGCTTGGAATTTTCCCCTATACCCAACAGAGAAAATGGCCACCAACGCCGGGAATCGAACCCGGGTCTGCCTGCACGGAGGTAAGTTCGATAGTCGCACGGCTACGACGAGCAAATACTGGAAGAGCAAGTGCGAAATCCTTTTCATTCCTCTATATAGCTTAATTTTCGATCATATATTCACCAGTATGTGAATTGATGTGTTTACTTGTATGCTCGTACGTATTATGAATACATTTGTAGGAGTTGCCACAAAATTGCTTGGACACTAACTTTCCTTTTTATTATATGTATTGTTTTTTATATCATCCATAAAATTGTTACTTGGAACAATGTTTCGTCATAATGTCTTCGTCAAACTCATGCGTCACAGTTAGTTAATCTTTCAAAAATTCAAAGTACATAAGAAAATTCAATCAAAGGATGCCCTATGCCTTCTACTTGAACTACTAATTCCTCTATCTTGGACGTTTTCAGAACTCACTCAACTTCAAGTTTCTTGGTGCTCACTCAACTTCAAGTTTCTGTTGAAATGTGTATCAGGCCTGGCGTGGGGAGCTGACCGTGTAACGTTGCTGCGCCTATACAGAACCCTGATCAGAAGTAAGCTGGACTATGGTTGCACTATATACCAGTATGCAAGGGAAACTTCGTTATCAGCGCTAGACCCGGTGCACCACACGGCCATAAGGCTTTGCACTGGCGCTTTTCGGACCTCCCCGTCAGCCAGTTTGTGTGTGGAGAGTGGAGAACCCCCACTTTGGCTCCGCCGTGTGCAACTGAGCCTACAGTACCTGGCCCGTCTAGATCAGCTGCCTCTGTCTCCTACATGGAGAAGTGTGCACGCGCCTTCCGGGCGACATCTGCCTTTCCCATATTGTCTGCCTTCATCACTAAACTATCCTGCGCTGACGGCCGCCATGCAGCTGGGACCCATGAGAGTGCAACCTGTGCTTTTTGACTGCTCCCCGACATGGCGTGTCCCCGTGGAAAGTTTCTGCCCTGGATGTCGAATGCCTAAAAAGGAGTCGATGCCGGCTAACATCCTGAAGGGAATTTTCATGGAGCATATACTGGAGAAACATGCAAACTCTGTGAAGATTTATACAGACGGCTCAAAGACAGGAGATGCTGTGGGCTGCGCCGCTGTGTCCGGGGAATTGGTGAGGGCTAGGAGACTGCTTCCAGAGACCTCGATTTTCTCAGCGGAGCTGTATGGTGTGATGCAAGCGCTACAGCTGATTGAGGAGCACGCATACCACTCTTTCACCATCTTCGTGGACTCGAAAAGTGTAATAGATGCTGCTCAAATGTATAACAGCACCCACCCCATTATTGCGGAGATCGTCATAAAACTGGCACAGTTCGTAAATGAACAGAAGAGTGTCAAGGTATGCTGGGTGCCCGCGCATGTGGGGATATCCGGCAATGAGAGGGCAGACCGGGAAGCTAAGCAAGCAGCTGGGTCAAGTGAGAGAACACTAAATTTGATGGTCCCTTCCCGTGATTTTTATCCTCGCATCAAGGCGGCGGTGAAGGATCTGTGGCAGCAAACCTGGACGGCCACAACTGACAATAAATTGAGAAACATTAAGCCTACTGTCCGAGAGTGGTCATCATCTAACTGCCGTGCTCGTCGAATGGAGGTGATACTCTGCCGCCTCCGCATCGGCCATACTCGCATAACGCACGGCCACCTCATGGAGCGACAGCCGCAGCCGCAATGCGAACGGTGCCGTGTTCCCCTGACTGTCGTGCATTTTCTTGCTGAATGTCCAAGATACTCTGCTATACGCAATGTGTGTTTCCCAAGTCTTCGTGGCTGCGCGGAGGATGTGTTGATAGGAATGCTCAGGGAAAACGAGCACTCTGGCTCTAACGCAGCAGCGTTGCAGCTGTTCCTGGAGAGGTGCAAGCTATTTTCTGAGATTTAACAGGAAGCCACGCAGTAATGCACTGTAACCAAGCGTGATATCATATTGGAAGATTGTAGATGAAGAAACTGCAATATGGCCGGGCGCGCTACGTTGGTACCTCGGGGGGTTTCAGCGTGGGTAAGGCGTCCGGCCATAATGGGTGGGCAGCTGAAACCCCCTACGGGGTCTGGCTGCCCAGTGTGTTCGAATGTACTGTTGTATGTACGAAATATCAATGGGGAGACAATTATACTCTTGAGTTGTAATTATAATTACGATCATATAATTTTTGATGTTCAAATAATGTTGATGTTCATCTTACGTGGTAAATCAAAAAGTCTGATACTGATTAAATTATGTGACCTCCGGTGCGATATAGTTTGAATAACTGAAGCGCTAGCAAACCTATGTTACTACTACTACTACTACTCTTGGTGCACGATCTTCTGTGTCTCAAATCCACCGGCGACCACAGATTTATTATGCAAATGAAATCTTTATTTAATTGCAAGATGCGTTCTTGTAATTTCACGATTACAACCTCGTGACAGTGAACAAATGAGTTACTATTAGACTGCGAATCAATACCATTAGTGAATGGTGAAGAGCATAACTAATGTACTTTTGTTACTATTACTTTTAAGCATTATAGAAATAACTGAATAACTAAAGAATATGAATAACTAAAGCAAGGGAGTATATTTTCATATTTCTTTCAATCTTCATTTAACCATTAACGTGGCTATTTTGACCCATGTATGTATACCGACTAGAGATGCTGAGGCAGTTTAAGACACAACAATGGTAATTTTTGTGTCAATTTTATCGAAAGTAAAATTTTCTTCCGTCGGGACATCGTTGTTGTAGTTCTTAGGCTCAAACTAACTTATAATAATTTTCCACTATTTCACCATAATCTTTAATGTTCACTACATAGCTTTGCAAATCAAAAGATGTGATTTGAACCTGTGAATAGAACACTGAAAAAATGTGAGCTCACAATCTTGGCGTAGGCATCATAATTAGTAAGCGCGTAACTTGTCACTGCTTTGCAAATGCAAATGTTTCAAAGGAACGTATTCTTCAAACTTATCTTAGTCGATTTCAGCTTTATTTAGTTACTTACTCAGCACTAGGAAACATAACTTTAAAAGTCAATTTCTTACTAAATTATTTTAGGGTTTGAGCTGTATTTTTCAAATCTTGAAATTTGCCATTTCACTTAAAAAGCTGTCACAGACCACGCATGAGCGCGTTTTGATTTTTTATCTACAAGCTATGTTTATACGTACGATGTGTTTCTCAAAATAAGTAAAGTGTGTGTATAAAAATGTGACTCATCCTCTTCCTACTTCCAAATTAGTTCAAAGTTCCTCACGGGGACAAGGGGTTATAACACCGTAAGTTTCGAAGCTACTCGTAATACTAAGCACCTGATATTCTCCGTATATATTGCTAGTTTGATGGTGATGACCGTATCGATAAAAGGACACCTCCATTCTAATTATTACCTTAATAGATGAAAAAGGTAACGGGAATCGGAGCAGTTAACCTAATTCATTCACATGCCAAAAACGAGAATCGTTTTGCAGCAGCTCACGGCCGCTGAGTTACGCTTCCGAATTTCGCTGGGTGAAAAAACTTAGGATTCGGGCACAGATATACATTATAAGACTCCAACATCTTTTTTGGAATGAATATGTCATTGAGTGATTTATAACAGTGAAATTATTGAGGACGATAGCTAGTGGTCAGTTTTGTTAGGAGAGGAAGTTGTCTCGCCGCCTCTGGCACCCCTCACTGGCCGGTAGCCTCTATTCTCGGAGCACCCTTGGCAGAGTGCGTGAGAGTGAACCTTAGTCACTGTTCTTGTTTCTTTGGTCGCTTTTGCGGTCTTCAGACAAGTTACAATTATTTTGTTCAAATTTAGGCTTATATCTTGAAAGTGTTTTTATGGTAAATATCTATTTTTCTATTCGGTTAACTTTACTTGTTACTGCCACAAATGTAAACATAGTTTAAAATTACTTGTTTCGAAGAACATTTTAAAGTTGTCAATCATCCGAGATAATTTTGAAGTATTATAACATTTTCTTCTTTTTTGTTCACTTCATAAAGTATCCCTCACGCAAAATGAAAGCTGTAAGGCTTTTCTTCGAGTAGCTATTTCAGTAAGCTATTATAAATAATGCCATTAGGCTTCAGCCTTCAGGAGAAAGCTCAGTACTTGACTCATGAAAATGAAACATCGAGGAATTTTAAACAATTTATTTCCATCTAAAATCAACTGAAAAGAGAATAGTCGTGCTTACTGAGATGAGATATTGTGGTTATCCTATACAATGACCTGCTGAGGAGCTTGTCGAGCATGCAGTGTTGTTTTACGGAATTTCATAGAAATATTGCGTTTGGATCATGACGCTCATCAGCAATCCAATTTGAAGGCGACACAAAAATAGACAGAGCTGAAACTTTAAATTCAATGGCATTGGCTGAGAATAATATCAATTACTCATGGGAGTGAGTTAGCTTAATCAATTTGTAAATTATTGCAGAGATGCAATAACAGAGATAGAGTGCGGTTGAGATTGCACAGCGCTTAGCGGGGGATCCTAGGAGATATTTTGTGCACTGAATCATCTTCAAGCCCGTGGTCATTCTTCAATTTTTGGATTGAGAGTGGAGAGCCAGTTGATTATATTAAATTATATGTGACCGTGGATATTAGCTTGCACCAATCATCAATTTTTTATTTCTGCTACGTTGGGGCTAATAACAAATTTTCCTTCAAGACGAGTTTTTAACCTAATATTAAAATAATGAGCAATTGTGAAATAGGTTGAATAGTGTTAATGCACACACTGCCTCTTATAGAATATATGTCGATCTGAGTGATCAAAGTCAACTCAACTCTGTAGAAAATGAACGTTTCCTAATTCAAAAATTTGTTTTGAACTTAGAGTATTCTTTTAAACTGGTAAAATAATTTCGTCAAAGCTGAGAATAACACACTTGCTTTACATATTTCCTTTTTTTCATTGAGGGCTTAAAAAAACTGCGTTTTGTTTAATACAGCGTATACCTAACGATTCCTTCTTTTCAAGTTTGGAATCTAAGTCTTCGCGATACATGAGCGTTGAGAATATTTCATAAAAGTCCTACTAGTTTTCTCGTCTTCAGGAACGACAATTTTCTTACCGTGTAAATGACCTTTCCGAATGATATTCCCGTAATGTTTGGCTATTTATTTTACATCCGGATCTTCTTTATGGATGGTGCAACCTTCGCCCACCTGCAGTTCTCTGAATACTCACTCGTATTTGAGAAACTTATTTCCTCAAGACTAACCATTCCAATACCGTATGACTCTTCCGAAACTTCTTTTGTACTTTTCTCGATAGATCTGTTCCTAACTTCATCAGAGTTTTTTTGAAATCATTATAAGAAATTGAAAAAAGCGTTTCGCAGAGGTTGCTAGCCAAACTTAATTTAAAAAGCAAATGGCGAATTTATGATGACTTTTACCTGACGAATTTTAGCTAAATATCGAATACTGGCAGCTGTTGAAATCTTATTTCACTCGTTAAGAGTCTTACACTGCTCCTCGTTTGGATTTCTTTAATAGGTATGAACAATCACAGAAGCGTAAATGAATAATGGAGAATTTAGAGGATCCAACACCACACTTAGTTGCACAATGTTAACACGTGATGAGCATCAACGAAAAGTTGATAAAAATCGCTAACGTAGTGCGACTTCAAGGAAGATTAGCGAAGAAGTGGGTAGGAACAGCTGCAACTGTGGTGAGGTGCGCTCTAAAGCCGTTACCTGAGGTAAGGTCGTAAATAAAGCGTGATATTTACAGCTGCCTGCTCTTCAGACCCACTGCCGGGTTCAGCAGTTTGCTCGATGGACCTCAACTCAGTATTCATCGAATTTCATGCGAGGGTGAATAGGAACAACTGTACAAAAAATCCGTGAATTTACGTTTTTACTGACACGCCATCCATTTTAAATTTCATTCTGCTCGATTATGCGTTGAATTAATTTTTTTAAAGTTTGATGTACTCGAAGTCCAGTTAGTCTAGGCACTAAATATTGATGTTAAGTTACACTAGTGAATAAATTCGTTTAGATTTTCCGATTTTTCTTGGCCTTTATAAAGTCTATTCAATTTGATCGAAGAACTGCACGATTATTGAAGTGAGATTTGGCAGCAACAGCAATGGCTTTAGAAGAGGATTAACTTTTTAAATATTGGAGAAACAATCACAAAAGGATATCGTGGACATTTTTTAAATTTTGTTATGTCCGTTTTAGAATTACAGTTTGAAAAGGCGAATTATTGATGAAGAATGATATTGCTATTCTTTAATGCACTGTGTAAAAAATCATGATTATGTGTAGAATTTCATGATTAGAATTCAATGTGTTGTGCTAATTCGACTCGTTTGCGGTGCTAACGAGCTGACTTGCGTGAAATAAATTACGAATGAAATGTGCTCAATATTACAATTTTTTCCGGAAATACATGACGTTTAAATTCACCAAGTTGGCTTTAGTGTGACCGAGAGGAATATTTAAAAAAGACATGAGTTAAAGACATCATTTCACCAGATCATAATGCGAGTCGACGAATTTCTAAGAGGTCTTCAAAATTATCAGCTCCATTACCTTGGTAGTAATGTAATCGCTAATTTTTTGAGCTCTTTGAACTGTTCAACTGCCTATCATTTGAGTTTCCACAGTTGTTTAAAACACTCATCGCCATCTCAAATCGTCCGGGGGAAACTTCATAACCTTCGGCAATTTAAAAAAAACTTGGAAGACCAAAAAAAGTTTTCATTCTTCTAAAAGTAAAGTCAAAAATCAAGTATATAAAATTACATTTCGAGCATTACACACCGTCAGTTATGAAAACTTTTATCATCTAAAGAAAACGCACCAAACGAACTACGTTGCATGAACATGAAACTGTGAACAATAAATTCTCAAAGTAAATGTAAAGTAAAGTCCGCAACAACAAAGCAAACAAAACCGAAGAAATGACTTTGCTGCCTTTTTTAAGATAATCAGTGAGTAAGAATTAAGATGATTTGCTAATACTATTTTGTTCAAAAATAAATAACGATTCTGAAATTTGTAAATCTGCGCTAAACCCAGTTTTACCTGATATTTCAATGCTATTTACATTCAAAGGGCTGTTGCACTTTTAAGCATGGTTTATAATCCATAAATGAAGACTGGTTAACATGTAATGGCAAGGTAACTCCTACCAAAGTGTTCCGCCATTTTGGAGTCAATCGCCCGGCACGTCATTCCCACGTACTGTGCATGATTATACAATTTAACTAATACGCCAGTGAGATCTACCTATATCTTCACTCAGATGTTATTAGGTATCTTATATAGTCTTTGTTTCCGTTAAATTAATATAATAAATTTCCACCCTAGTTTACGAAGTTATTTCTTCTTGGTGTTTGCATACAAGCCAACCAAGTGAAGTTTTTAATGAAAATTCTCATCTATATGTTGTGATTCTATAGTATACCATCCTTCTACTGCGGTATTTCGTTGCATGTCACAAAAAAACAGTGCAAAATCTTCCGTGCTCATTTTTAACTTGCGCCTGTTCTTGAATTATGCCATTGCTTGTTGTTTTTAATTAATGATTGCCTGCTTCCGTTTTGTTGAAAAAATGAACCACATGTTTTCAGGAATAATTCATCTATACATCATAAAAGGCAATTACATTTCTTTTGAATTTGATCTGTTCGTCCACGTCTCGAGTCTTCTCGCTCGTGGAAGCATTTCATTTGAAATATGAACAACATTTTTTATTTAAAATATCTCCTGCCAGCCCGCAATTGAGGGCTCGTCACTCTGACCCTGTTTGTAGAAGCCCACTACTTACTTGGTCACTCGCCTCACATGTCAACTTGGCGTTACTTTAGAAACATTGCCGGTATTCGATTCTTTATTTGTTAACAAATTCTCTCATCATTTTCATACTCACTCTAAGAAAATTATCCGAAATTTTTGTGCATTAGATTATTTTTGATTCTGTTGAGACTTAAGCTCCAGCTTCCATATTTCTCATTTTTTCCTGGGGAGTTAGGGTCTTGGCGCTACTACCGGCCTGGCCTCTCAGAACAGAGTCAGAGAGAGCTAATCATAGTGCTATTGACTTATGCATGGTATTTGGCTGAGTGACAAAAGCTATTGCCTTCGTTAACATGTCTTCTATTCTTCTTAGAGAATTCCTCAGAACTGAAGAAATAGCAACGCGTTTCACGTCATAACAAACAGCGTAATACATGATTGAAAATTATGTCATCAAATGAACGAATATTTGGCGCAAGTTATTATTTGATTTTTGTTTGCTGAATTTACAGGCTTATTGAGGTAAATACTCAACGACATGATTTTGACACATATGCGTAAGTCAGATCGATTACATTATTTTGCAATTTCGACCAGATGCGAGTACTAAGAAGCTTAATGCTGGATATACGTAGTTAATATTGAATTACTCAACTATTAACTTCAAGAACAAATTTTGTTGATTTTCACACACTGAACGTGACGGTTCTTGAGCTCAAGCTAAAGAAATGTAGTGGACTGTGATAGAAAGTAGAAGTTTATATTCGTTCTGATTCCGATGTAGCGTAAAATTCTCTTCTCACTTGTAACTAACAGGAGTTACATTCACTGAAATTATGGCATCTCGTTTGTAAGAACATTCAACGTGGGTGCTTTTCTAATGAGGGGAACGTAACTCAAAGGACACACCTGATGGTTAAGGGTGCGTTCTACTATTTTATATATGCATTGATGAAAGGTGTTGGGTACTAAAGCAAGGTTGGCTTGAGGTGCGAGCATTTGGTAGAAATTTAGAGCGTTAGGAAATTTGGCTCGGCGCCAACGATAGTTGACACGTTCGAATTCCTGTTTATGAAGCAATCATGGCCTTCCTATCCTCAACAAAATTTCTGGCCAACTAGAAGAAGTAAGTGAAGATCATTTTTGAAGTATGAAAAACTCTTCACTTACCACTGATTGACAATGCTGCTTTCTAACTAATAGGTGAAAGTAGGTCTATTAAATTGAATAGTTGGTACTTGATGGCCAAATAACTGTCACCGTACATGAGGTTTCTCATCAAGTATTTTTGTGAGAAGGCTTAATATAATTAATATTTTTAAGGGCAATAATCTCTTTGAAGTAGAAGTGAGGTTTAGTTTCACCGTTTTGGGCAGTCAGAGGGAAACCACGTGACCATGGAGGAGCCAGTAACGTTGCGTCTCGTCAAATATCACGTGACAAAAAGCAGCCAATAGGCGGGCTCCACTGACGAGGGGCAGAGTATGGCTCGGGTGGTCGGCACAGTCTCTCATACGGGCGATTTGTCTGCGCACCAAGCCACAAGCGGGTGCTCTCCTTCTCATCTTAGGTAAGTGGGTCCCCGCTGCGTCCAGGTTTAGCTATTTTGTGTACGTGTTGCGTTTGTGAATGGACGAAATTTCCCGTCTGACAACCGACGAAGCCATGGATTTTTCCTAAAGACCAGGAGTTGCTCCAATCTAGTTGTTTCATATCTTCGCGCTGCAACAGATAGCCTTCGGTCGACAACGGTTACTGAAGAAAGGTGAAGTACTGGCAAGTCTCTGTGAAATTTGAAGCCCGTTGTTTAAGTGATAACAAGAAACTTTGGAATGAAAGCGTTACGAGTGCGAGGGTAACTCTCAAAAAAATTCTTGTGAGTGATCGGCCAGAAAACGTGTGAACGCAGACCGAGGTTCAGGATCATCATTAGTTATGCATCAATGAATAATTGCGAAATTTATTTTAAATTTATAATAAATTTTCTGTGGTTGAATAGTACATGCTCATGAAAATAAATTTTCGATGGTGGGGTATAAAATAGTTCTACTTAACATGCATTCATACACCCCTTCAATAGCATTCTATAATAGCCCTTTGAGGTCAAGAAAAGGATACCTTAAGGCTTCTGATAGCTGTGCTAGTCTTCGTCAACTCAAATTCATCTTAATCTCAGTAGCGGGGTACTCATATAATGAGGGATACCCACATAATGAGTGTACGGACCTATGCGCAATTGGGCTGGTTAAAACTGTCGCAAGTCTCCGTGCTTGCGAACGGGATACTTGGCAGGTGTACCTCATCTCTCAGCCTTACCCCAAACAATCGATATATGTTAGCTCTTATTCATCACCTCATAACTAATTTGGATGAAGTATCATCCAAAGATTTCTCGCTGGATGAGCTATTTGCAAATTTATAAAGACTGAAAATTACGAATGTATTTTGGAGTTTTTCGTAAGCAATCTCGAAACTAATTATTGAGAAGTAAATTGCAGGGATTTTATTTTGCAGAATTTACCGTAAATTATGGTCAGATACCATGTTGTAATATCCTGTGAGTGCTTTTAAGCAATCAAAAATGCAAGGAAATTATAATGCAACTCACTGAATATTTTCATAATCCGGAAAAAATCGCATACGTTAAACGCCTTTTCTAATTTTTTCAAGTCAATAAATAGTTTCTTCCGTTGCGTGCAAAGTAAAGAATATTAACGTACACCGCATTTTATCGCACCTTTATTAATGACAATTAAATCAAGACAATTCTTCTCTACTATTTCTAAGACGAATAGAGCATTAATCTACTAAGATCCCTCGCTAAACTTACCGAAATGTTTTCAGTTTTGTGGAATAGCTTGAAGGGTTTTGGGATGGGAATGAATTTACCTTCAAAAATTCAGATGATTCATACTACCATTCATTCTCCCTATAGTTCAATGATGCCAAGCAAATACAATTTTCAACTGGTGTTTAATGTATTATCAACTACAGCTAGAGATCGAACATTTCGTTCGTCAGAATTGAGGATTTTTGGTAAACGTAACTTATTTAATTTAAAACTTGTCTTCAGTGCTCGATAAAAATACTTTTCAGTGCGTGAGCCGTCTGATTTTTTAATGAAACTATAAACGCTTTACTTCAGTATCCCATTGGCAGTTGTGCAATGCATAGTCGTAAAATGTAATGGCCATAATGAGGTCATGTACTGCCAAAATGATGAGAGGTATCAGGTGACCAACCAATTTAAAGCCTCGGATGGAATTGCAGTAGGAAAACATGCACAAGACTGCTCCGTAAGAAAAAAACAATAATTTTATTATTATTAGCGCAAGCGCGCTTTGGCATATTTGTGTGCACCTGCAATCGAAAAATTAATTGAGATTTTAGTTTGAATTCAGAAGTGTAGAATGAGAACTCTTTCCCGACAACTAAATAATACGTTGGGTTGCTATCAATTCTCCAGTATTACCTTTTGAATGCCCATGAAGCTGGGAAAAGTTTTGTTAATTCAAAGTTAGAAGTGTTTTTGATGCATCGCTTTTTAATTTAACACACGATACTATTTTTTTCCTGGACTAAAATAACTAAAAACTATTTCCCTTTATTCATTAGGATTATTAATGTTTGAAGTAGTAATTTTTTCCTATTACCAAGTAGTATTTTTGCAATATACCATCATACTTCGCATTCGCAGCGCAAATCTAGGCTTCAAATTCCTATTCCACTTAGGACCTTGTCTTAAAGCTGGAGCATTTTTCCTAAGTGCATCAATTTCATAAATAGCCCCCACGTTATGTTAGCGCTTCTGTGACAGTGCAGAGTTCGAAGTCTGTGCAAATATTTGAGCCATGCCAGAGAGTTAATAGAACGCGACACTTTGCACAAATGTTTCTTCGCAGCAAAAGTGACCGATCGACTTTACTGTTCTATATTCAGTGTTCAGTTCGTTGCTGGACCTTCAAAGGTTATAGGCGCTTACAATACGAGCAATACTACATACATTCATGATTTAATTTCTGAAACCATCGTTAAATAGGTAACAAACGCATTTTACGCATCGGTGCTCGCCATTGCATGCGGTGCTGGGCTCAGGCCTTGCAGCGAGGCCCGAGCGGCCACAAAGCCCTATTTGCCGAGAAGGCGCTCCGCTTGGCACGCCGCCCGCCGAGCTATTCTTGCTGCAGACGCTGGCTGCTATAGCGGTGCTACTTTCCTTGACCCGCCCACGCCCGTGTTCTTGTCAAATATCCAGTCCATCTATATGTAATGCATGAATTCACACATTTGGTTCGGTTTCTTTACTTTATCGCTATCGTGCTTTAAGATTTCGAGAAAACGTGCATCAGAGCAGGCCATATGAAGGCGTTGAATTAATTAAATCTCAAGTGTAAAATCCGTGGACTATTTGTTTAAAAATGTCTCTGACGTCTGTGAAACCGCCTTTGCTAGAGTTCAATTCGAATCGTGTATGCGTCTAATTTTAAAGTCTTCCTGAACAAGCAGCACACACTATTTGTAATCAAACTGAAACTTTACAATCTAAGATTTAATGAAAAATGTAATTAATCCTAGTTTGAAATAACTTAGTACGCACTCTCAGCCAATAGTTTCATTTTCTCACTGATTGCTTCTTTAAATCTGAAAAAGTTATGCTCATCAGATTATACAACAATTTATTTGCAACTTCTATAAATTCTTTGCTTCATTTTTTTATTTTAAAACATTTACGAAATTTACGATGATTAGGGATGGTCCCTAACAAATCGTTAGATTTAAATGGAAATAGAAGTGTGTAAAATAGCGCGCACAACCCTGAAGAAACAGGCTGCGTCAATATTTAGGACCAGGAAGGTTAGGGCAGAGGCGCTGCAATCGTCTATTCTTGCCGGTCTGCCAGGCGGCGCAGGCGGTGTCTGCATCGCCTGCACCCCCAAAGATGGCGCTTGTCGCTTCTGCTGGCCGACACTGATGTTGTCTTTTTGACTTTTTGTGTAACCGAGATTCTCATATCTTTTTTTGAGTAAAATTTTTATCATAGGGAGATTTCAGTATCTGAAAATTCATCAAAGTAACTGGTGTCTGAGTTCTTCTATGGTTAAATTTGAATTAAAAAGGATGAATTTCACAATTTTGGCCATTAAATGACCAATCTGATAATCTTGGCTGGTACATTGTTGCTCTTGTGATGAAATTTGGTTCAATGCCTTCAGATAAACCATCTGTTCCGTTTGGGATAACAACATTTTTATTCATAAACTCTGCAATTAAAAATTACTTGCTCTGTCTTTTCTATTACAAATTTCACAATTCGTTTGCTGGTTTTTGCTGTCCTATACATGGTCTTTAGATAACTGCTGTATAATTTCATAGCATAAGATCATGCTCCTGCTCCTGCGATGTTTGGTGCATCTAAATATTTTTCTGAAAGCAGCACAAGGCTAAGACCTGTTGGTTAATTTGTCTCTGAACTTATGTTTTTGTGCCACATTCCATGCTAACGAAATAAAAATAAAATTATTATTGTTGTACTGGCAGTGCATGGTTGAAATCTTTATTGTTTTAATTTTTAAGCCACCATCCATAGGATAAATATGCAAGAAATATAGAGTCATCGCAATTGTTTCTCTATCAAAAAATTAGGTTATGAGCTATTGGAGCGTAGTTGTGATTTATAGGACCAATGGAAGCAAATTCTTACTTTAAGGTTCGTTAATATTGTCTATTAAACTAAAAAAAATATGTTCTGCCACATTTCTCATTATTTAACACGCTTTTTAATTTTTTAATGCTTTTTGTGTGGTTACTTTATTGTAATATATTTTGGAACTCAAAGATTACAATTGGTTCATGTTTAATAAAATATCAATGTATAATTATAAAATTTGTACTCATGTGTAATGATAAATTGAATTCCTCTTATAACCTCTATGTTTCAAGGACCGATTTATTGCTTTTAATATTTTTCATTTCATACAATTTTTTAGTATAGAGAAAGGGCTAATGGATTTCAATGATTGCGAAAGAACCAATCTGAGCGTGGATTCAACGACGAAAATTCTGAGTGAACCGAAATTCGTTATTTCACTAGAATGTACAATGTGCATCCAAGACAACTTGAATGTTGTATATGAATAAGCAGATGTCGTGGCGCGAATGAAAGAGTTGTCTGGTTGTACTACTGTGTGTTTCTTAGCGTGAGCGCTTTCTCAGCCGATAATAGAACTGGTAGAGGAACTATGACGAGCTTGTGATACAGAGCTACGTTTCAGAGAGAGCATTTATATGGGCTACAAAACTTTTTCAGCTAAAAATTTGAGACCCATTGCTGAATACCAACAGCGACAGGTTTGATGGCGACACTTTTAAGTATAAGTAGTCGTAAAGTACGATACTGGTTTAAGAGAACTGCATAACATTCAGCTCTACCTTCATGAAATTTAAAAGATAAAATAAAAATAAAAATATAAAATATTTTGCAAGGAATTTAAATTTATTGAATACGAAAATGTAAAGCTTTTAAAGTATAATCGTGAACCTTTGTACTGCTCATTCCATGGCTAAAAATCAGAATAAAAATTTCACTTTTAGACTTCTACTCAAAATCTCTCTTTGAACGAGAAAAGTACATATGTAGGTTTAATTAGCTAATAACAAATTGAGACGCATTAGTTGAGATGTAATACTAAAGCTTGAGCTTCCTCCGAAGTGACTCATGAAACAGTAGCTACGACAGTCTGAAAGGAAAAAGTTTGATATTATAAAATAAAAAAAAAGATTTTAAAATATTGTGGTTAGAGTCTCAATATGAATTGATGCCTGAAGCAGATGTACGCTCATGACTTTCAAACGAGATTGCAAATATAGTGAAGTAGATTGATGCATGTAACTGTGATGTCGGTAAAAGTTTACTATGCAAATTTTCGGAGTCACGTGTGTGGAAAACAGTGCAATTTGATTGAAACAAACCTCTCTTTATGATTCAAGCAATGGAATGTAAGGGAGTCGAATATTTAATGTACGGAAGAGATGTAAGAGATTTAATGTACGGAAGAGATTTAAAGTAAGAATTTATTTTTAAGAATTTTTGAACTGAGACTCAGAGAGAAACGGGGTATTTTTTGTATCCTATTTTCATTATAGTATCTTGAATCAGTCGGTTTTGTAAGTTATGCATTCCAGATCTGTTAATGTCCCAAAATTGATACAGGAAACTGTACAACAGGTGGATATTTATTTAGGTGGTATCCTGATGGTCTCGTCTTCTTTGTTTACAGCGTCTAGCATCAACACAAACTACCATCATGTCCGACGAAGAAGAGTACAGGTAAGACGCTGTCCTCTTTTGGTACAATAGTCAGGCATCCTTTTCTTTGCCAACAGGTGCGGACTGACGATAATGATTCCCTATCTATGACTCCCATTACTGTGAAACAGCATATTTCTTGATGCAGTGATTGCCACGTCTTCTTAAAAATGGTCCTCAGCCTGTCTTCATTCACTCTTTAATGAATCATCGCAACTCTCCTTGAAGCAAGCCACGCTGAAGCAGAACTGGTCGATGCTTTTATTTACAGAATCTTTAATTCACAGGGATATTTTTGTAAGATTGATTTTGCTTCCTTTTTCTAATACTCGAACTTGTCTTTCCAGTGGCTTAGAAACCAACTACAAACATGGCGGACGAGGTTAGACTTCAGCGCCCACACCCGGAAGGAGTTACTTTAAATTAACGCTAATACATTAGTAACGGTTCTTGAGGCCTTCAACAACCGCTACTTGGGAGTGTTCTGCAGGAATCAAGACTTGAAACTAAATTCAAACAAAATTGATTTTTAATAAGATGATTGCCTGGTTAATTTTCCGAAAAAATATTTAAGAGACGCTCATAGATGTGTTCTCATACCAATCAAATTAATCAGAAACTTCAGCCAAATTCGATTGAGTTCGTAATGCTCTTGGTTTCCTCCAGTGCCTCTTTGTTTGGGAGTGCGATCTTTCCATTTCCCTTTCTGAATTCCGAGTTGAAGCCTACTCTTTGTGGTGAGCTTGATTATGTTTATTAAGGATGCTTATTTCTACCTATTGTTTCATTGATTCTTTGTCGAAGGTTATTTGCCATCCACAAAGCCCAACTAAAACTTCGTAAGTTACAGCATTTATCAGCATTTCAGCGCACAAGAGTAAACTTCTGCTCGTGGCTCACGAAGCTTTTTCGAGGTGATCACCTCAGAAAAGCTTCGCGAGCAAACTTATTTCGTTCTCCTTAAATAAGTTGTACATTCTTTTCTCCCAATTAATGAGTTGCTTCTTCTTTATCACAATATTATGTTCTTTTGCCAGAGTGACAGGGTGGAGTGAGCTTCATATTTCCGTTGTGTTTTATGAATACATTGTTACTTTCTTATCAGCCCTGGGTAAGAATTCATTATTTATCAAAAAACGGAAAACTAGACCCTGCTAAGTTCATTAGAAAAATTGCACAAGCTACCCTGATATGAAAAGCTGTAAATATTTTGATACCTCACTGGGCGTAATCATTTTGACATTTCATACTTTTTCACGGGGTGTTAATAAAAGATCTTTTGCATTTTTAATTCATATTTTTTTCAGGTATTATTCTTATGTTCATTATGCTTGTTTTCATTTCCCTATCATTCATCATTCGACGTGTGTAAATATTTTTGTCAAGCCATTTTTTCCTCTCGATGTTGATTTATGAGTTTTAAACATCTTATTGACTTCTCCCATGAAAAATTTATTTTTGAATGCCGTGAACCTTTTATCTCATGAGTGCATTATGTGTTCATTTGAACAATCAATTTCACAGTGGCTAAAATTTTGCTTATTGGCAAAGACACCAAAAACAACACAACACATTACTCTCTGCACATTTCTGCTACGAAATAAATCACCATCTCAATTCTAGTTTTGAATGCTGCAAAAATATTTAAAATTATTTCACATTCCATGTTTTTTCTGAACGAATCTTTTCAACGTTCAGTTGTTTCAAGCACCTGAATCTGTTTCCATTCATTCGCGAGACATGAGCTGTGAGCGGACGCACTGAGCGTCACGCAACTTCTATAACCACAAGAAACGGCAGTGCTGTGTGCACCTTGTGCGTTTTGGTGGCGTTTGTGTCCCTATCGCCAGATTAAAGGATAAATTGACTATGGTTGAGCACTGACATGGCTAAAAATTCCATCAAAGTTGTAAACTTGTAAGATGAGACTGCGCAGAAACGTGCACCGTTTCGCCATAAATGACGTTGAAGATGTAGTGGGCCCATTTTGCTGTTCACATGTCAGAGCTGCCAATCATTTTGTCAACGCAGCCCTTGTTCTCTGACCTGCCCTGCCTGAACTGACCCGATCTCTCCTTTCCCTGACGTCAGCTCCGAAGAGGAGTCCGAGGAGGAGGACCCCGCAGCGGTGAGTTCTCCCGCCGCAAGCCACATATAGGTTGCACACTCCCGTCAGACACTCGTGATTAGGCCTTGAAAAGCTTCATCCGTACGCTCATTCCACAGACACAATGGTCTTCTTACAGAAAATTTGCATAGGAGTACTTAGCCGAACACAAGAGCAATAAAATTTGATGAAATTTCTTTTAACGTTTCATGAACATTATGTGTCAAGACCTTAAAATCATCAGCATTTGTCGTCCTACTTTTACACTGCCTGTCTATCGTACGGTCATTTCAACTGATCATGTATCTCGTAGAGGATCATCCGATAACCTTGATGGGTTCAATCTACTATCACAAGGAAAAACTCTCCACATTTCGGTAGGCTTTTGCGAAACGCCTGAAAATCGCTACACTCGCATAGCATTCATAACATGATGTGACAGCTGCACAGTCCAGGATGAGCTGCAGCAGCCGCTTTGTTCTGGAGGTATTTCGCCGGTTCGCTCGGCATTTAGCGTGGTCATTATCAACGTACAGAGTCACAAGTTACACTTAATCATGACAAGAACAAATTATATCACTCCTTTTTGCCCATAACATTTTGCCCACAGTCGACGCTTCATTTAAGATTCTGAGGGAACTAAAAACTTCATAGATTTTGTTTAAATTGTCATATTTACGCCTCCTTCTAATTTTTTCCTTGAACATTACCATTTTTTTTATTTCATCATAAATGGTTTCAAATCGAGTAATCGCTGAGTTTCTCGAACTTTTAAAATTTGTTAGTAGAAAAAAACCTACCACTTCCAAGCGCAAAAAGCATTTCAGTTTCAGTACGCCGCTCGAGCACACTCTTCAATTGCAAAACACTTGGGAAAAATCCTCTCTAACATAAGTTTCGATGTCTTCAAGCGGCTTTTTATAAGCAGCATAGTAGCTAATGAAGCTATGCTACGTTGAAATTCTTAATAGATCATTTATACTGCATCAGCGATAATAATTCACTTACGCGATGTAAGGCAGTAAGTCAAAACACAATGTTTTGTGAACCTACTCATTTCAATAGTTATTTAACCAACATGCATGTTTTTATTTATTTTTGTGAGTGAAGTGCTGACTTGCCTGTAGTTTTACTTTAAAGTTACCGAAGCACGGTGGTGAGACGTGCAAGTTTGACTTTTTTTACCAAAATATGTGGTGTTCTGTTGCGCTTACGAGTTTTCTTAACTGCATGATGTACTGAGAATTACCATATGTAATGCAACTGAATCAGTTTGAGAAATTCTGAAATGTGTATGCTATTATTCTCCCGTGTACTTGTGGTAGTGTTTCTAGTCAAATACGTATTGAGGTGTCTTGAGTGGTGAAACGGTATTTTAGTACACAAAATGTTCAAATCATGTTTGAGAAGAGTTTCGTGAAAGTTCGCAGCTTTGTTTGATTTAAATCTGATTCCATTTATTGCAAACGAGTGCAATAAACAGCTATGACCATTAATCGTTAGACTAAAATTACGATAACATTGAAGAATTTTGAACTGTCAGTCCAAGAATTATTTGTTGAAATCAGTTTTTTTAGCGATATTCATAGTCATTGTTCTGCCAGTTATAAGCCAATTCGAATACATTTTTTATTTAGTTTCGAAGAGAAAAACGAGTTTCAAGCCTTTAGAATAGTCCTGTTTTTTAATCAAACAGTTTTGAAATTTAGTGTCGTGGGGTAAACGCTGTGTCTGTAGCATCAGTCATTTTGTTCTCATAGTCTTGATGCTCAACTTCTCTTTAGCAGTCTTGAATGTTCGTAGGTTTAGCATTGCAGTAGAGCATGATTATGTAGCATACCGTGAAGTAGATTACTGTGTTTCAGTTGGTCCAGTTGGTAGAGAACTGCAGCGGTGTCGAACTCATTCTGGTGATTGTTTGATTTAAAGTGCCCTTGAGTTAGCGCCATTTAATTCTATCACGAACAGTATAGAGATTTGTCTGCTGACAGATGTGTAAATTTGAGTCACTTCTTGATGGATTAAAAAAGTCTCCCCGTAAATGTTCGACATCGGTGTAGTTCTAATGTGTCTCAAGACAACGTGAGAGCAGTGATTTTCTGCCTTCTTTCATTCTACTCTAATGTTTTATTTAGACTTTGTGTTTTAGCTATAAGTGCTAAAATTCATTTTCTTATTTTGTGAAACTTATAAGCTCATTTAAAGTTTTTTCACCTTTCTCGTTTCTTAAAGAGGCGTTGCTACTACCGAAATCACTGCTCTTTAATGAAGTAAAAGTGGCGTCAGCCACTCCAGCTGTTTTGTAGGTTTACTCGAGTAGTTAATTGGAGATATTTAGTTAGTGGTAGCTATTTCAGCTAGTTAGTTAACTGTAGTGTTCACGTTCATAATTTCATTGATTCGTTCACTGCCATTTCTGTAGCTTTATCCACCTTCATCATTATTTTCCATTTATTTTAAATAACTTGCTTCTCATTATTTTTTAAGAATGTGCTTATAAGTCATGCTGAATTATATTTGTTAATAAGATTGAATCATTTGATTTTATACTGATAACATAATAAAACGTTTTTTACTTCCGACTCCTGTCCCACTGCTTCCTCTTCAACATCCCTATTCTGCACCTCTTACCATGACGGACTCGTTCAGGCTTGATTCGTTTTCAATGAACTCAATGTGTTTTAAAATTGTCCAAATTCTATGCGTCCTCTTTCGACAAATAGTTTTGGATACACCTCGAGCAAAGACCAGGCTATGAGCAGTGTGGTCGCCTGTTCACTGCCTAATTGTTTCTGTGCCGAAGAAAGATTATTCAAAATAAATACTATTAATTGTGAGAATTAAAATTATGGACGCAACATTCTGTGAAATACGAATCAGTTAAAGACCTGTACAACAGAGAAAATGCTACAGTATCCTCTATCCTCTTTTGCACTACTTTCGTATACCTTCATCCACGACACCTCAGTGTACCCAAACAATATGACCCTCTATGCCACCTACCTTTTGCCGACGTCTCTCGCCGATCTGACGCGCCGGTTTGCGTAATTTTCATCCACAGGAGAAGGCCAAAGCCGAGGTAGCTAAGCGGCAGGCCGCTATGCTGGAAGTAGGTGTGCTCAGAGTGCTGTGTGTACTAACTGTAGAGCAGCAGCATTGTAGGGGTCCCAAGTAGTATGATAAAATGTCTATGTCAAATAAATGATGCAATTTGTGATTATATGAGATATGTGTTTTTTTCCTCGTTAAAATATTGAAAATTATCAAATTAAATTAAACTTATTTCATGATGCATTAGTAATGTATTTTTTCTATCAGGTTCTTACAAATGATTTTCAACTTGTATTTTTTTAAATAAATGATCTTAATTCTCTGGGTTTGAAATTTGATATGTTGAGAATTAAATTTCAAATTTCCTAAGCCATCCTATCTAGGGTAGAAGTGGTGCTCGAGTCACGCCTTAAGTGAACGCTGGAGATGAAGCGCAAAGTAGACTCACTGTTTGCTCAAGTGACGATAGCACTTGCAGATGTCACTATACTCAGATTCCCTAAAATGCGCCCTCGCACCGAAGGTAAATCATCCAGCGTAACTCGAGCATTAAAAAATACAGAAATAACTACTATCAGTTATCAGAGGATGGAATTTTTATATTCTCAATTACTTTCACTCAACGCTGATTGTTTCCTCATAAGAATGAGAAAGATCTTCAATAGGTTGATATATGCGGAGCCTCTAAGGCCGAGCAGACAACCGAAGCTAGAAGACGCTGACTGTGAGTACGGGACACCCTGATGATGCTGCACCCCTGCTGTGTGCTCATCTGTTGGCAGCCTCATCTCCTCTGTGGATAATGGAACTAGGACTATTTCATTTTTCTGTTCAGAATAGTTGTATAAAAACGACTAAGAATTCGAGTAAAAAATTTCAAAAGCTCACAAGCATCTCCGTGGTAGCCCCCAGTTTGTTCCTTTATTCCACTGAGTGAGAGTGATGCTGTAACAGTTGTTGCATCGCCACTAATTCACACGGTTTGCTGGCAGGCTTATGGAAAGTGACTGGACTTCACAGATGTAAATGTGTGTAACAGTGAAAACGTCTGTATAAATTACATACGAGCATATTCAGTATTGTGTCAAAAGACCCGTGATATTTGAGCCATTCGAATTCTCTAAGTCAAATTAAAATTAGCCACGGTACAGCAGTTTTTGAACACCGTAAACATTTTTGAATTACAACAGTTTTGGATACCGTCGTGGAGTGTCTCGACTGCTCAGTCCAGTTGCTACTCCACCTGCCCAGCCATTAACGCTAGCCCTTACACCGACCCTCGGCGGCTTCCTTTCTACATTCCCGCACAACTGGCCGATATTTTCTTATTTTCTCGTATTTTATGCGAGGAATAAACTAAATAGTTTCGTGAAGTAATCGTGCAAATATCCTATTTTATTTTCGTCTGGAAATTGTGTAGGAATGCAAGGCTGGCTGCTGCTTGCATGCTTCCACGCTGTTCCACAGGCTGGTGGCAGTAGGTGTGCTGTAGTGCGGTGGGTGGGAGTAAACTAATGCGTAAGCAGTCAAGCTCAGCTTTCATTTTTAAGACTTAATTCCAAACGTTAATTATTTGAAGCTCTTTAAAAAATATTCATGATCTTTCCATCCAAAAATTGTATTCATTGTATGACTGGGCTGTCCTAAAAATTGGACGAGCGCTGGTGGCGCGTAGTTTTCCCTCCGCTGGAGGTGGGGGGCTGAGGTGACAGCCGGTCTGATCTCACCAGCCCCCCATCTTCCCCGGCCTGTTGGAGCAAAATGTTGCGGTATTGCAAAACAGTTCTGAATTAACGAGAATACTTGTTCAAGTTTTTATCGCTTTGCCAACTTCGGGCGAGGTAACTGTAAAACAGCATTAAAAGAGCTTGAGTTACAGGTTTTTGTGCTCAAGTACCGCTGAACATTTTGTGCACACGCGAAGTGTTCTACTCGCGTCGGTTTGATCGCCACCCTCAAGAGGGAAGCGATTGGCGACTGTCGTGTCAGGCCTTCGTTCGTAGTCTGTGTGCCGCGTGCAAGGCTTTAGTCAAATTTTTGGAAGGAACTCTACGGCATAAAGTGGCTAATGTTGCCTTAATGTCTACCAAAAATTTAGGCCGGCCTTGGTATTTTTAAGATAATCAATCGTTTCATCTCATATTGACAAAATCATTTCTTTCCAGATGCTAACTTTCTTTCTTTTCTTGCAGGACTTTAAAAATTTTCATTTTATCACTCCTCTTCATCATCATCTCACTATGGTGGTTTAGGTCCATATTTTATTTTAACAAACTATTTGATGTAGTTTAGGCCGTTGCGTTTAGTTTACCAGTAGTAGAAGAAGATTATTCTGGGAGAGTTTCCATTTGCACTATTTTCATGTATTAATTCAATTCTTATCGACAGGCTGCGAAACAGAAGGCCTTGGAGATTGAGAAGAAGAAGGCCGATGTGCGCAAAAGGCTCGAAGAACAGAGCCAAAAGAAACAGAAGAAGGGTTTCATGACCCCTGAGCGCAAGAAGAAGCTTAGGGTGAGTGATAGAAATTGAAGTCCTGTAGGTGAGTGTTTCAGTCACATGGCTTAATTAAGCACCCTTGTTTCGATGTGACAGTCTTTCTGAAAACGCCACCATTCTGTCGCTTTTTTCTACTTCATAAAATTACTTAATTATTACTTCTCAAGTTAACTTTGCAACAAAGCTCGATATATTTTCTAACAAATTAATGGAAATTTATTTCGACTTCATTGATTATTTTTAATAAGAGCTAATATTCTTTAGCAATTCTGCGACTGTTACCACTATTTTTCAAAGTTGACAAGCCTATCTTTCTGTTATACATACTAGCAGGACCCGTGAAAATTCAAGGAAAAATGCCTTCCGGTTTTAAGACAAGTTTGACACCCAACAGTATGTGAAATATTCGTCCTATTCTATCTCAGCGTAAACAGGCCAAGTATTTCGATAAGGCGTGAGCGAACGTTTTGATTATTACTAGCTCTGTGACACTTCACTTACAAGAAATAACTTGCATTCTTCAGCTGCTGTTGCGTAAGAAAGCTGCTGAGGAGCTCAAGAAGGAGCAGGAGAAGAAGGCTGCCGAGAGGCGCAAGGTCATTGACCAGCGCTGCGGCCAGCCCAAGAACCTCGAAGGCGCAAATGAAGGTAAACTCCCCCAGCGACTACGGGAGAGGCTTCTATACGCTGTCGTTTGGTCATTACGTTGCACGGTCTGCACTGCTACAATGATGCCTTCTGCTGTTGTATGGGTGTGTAGTGATTTGTGAGACAACTGTCGTAATATTTCAAGGAAAACTAGGCTTAATTTTCCTAGAAATATTGAAGCAGTTGCTCCCAGAAACCGTTACAGGTACGGGTATTTCAGTTTGAGGCATTGTTTGGAAGTGTAAACCTTGTAACGGACTTAGCGTCTTCGGTTCCCATTAAACGAAACATTTTGGGGTGAACTGCTAGCCGTTCACGAACTCAAGCTCAACTCTTTCTGTCGTAGCTCTTTGTTTCTTTTATGTTATGGATTCTCTTCTTTAGTTCGTTGTGGTTCATGTAAATCTGTTGACAAAGCGCCTCCATTGAATTAATAACTAATATGTAAACATTTGCCAGGTTTGCTGGTGAATTCGTATATAATGTATGGCGTTTTGTTCAAGTATCGATAGGTTAAAAACATGGTAATTTAGCTCACTATTGCAAAGTGGCGTGATTGGACAGAAAGAGTTGAAAGTTCGAACTTTAGGTTGCAGGACCAGGGAACTTGGCAGTAAGAGAAGATGCACAGAATGGAAGCGCTCTTAGAGGTCAATGAGATATACTTCCAGCGCTACTCTTATTACCAATTATGGGCACGTATTTTAGCTTCTCGCTAAGTCATGTACTTTCAAATAGAGTTGGACACTCATTGTAATGTCCTGAATAGCCTCAGCACTGCAGACGAAATTCAATAACTTCTTGCTGCTCAAGTTGCTCAAGTTGCTCAAGTTGCTCAAGTTGCTCATTCAAGTATTAAAATCTTTTGTTTGATAAGCGTTAAAATTATTAGTTGGATTTCATAAGGGTTCAAATTGATGGAAACAAACTGAAAGCCAAGAGTAAAAGTTTGTTAATGGATGAGTTTTGTAGTTAAGGTATAATGCTGGAGTATCGGATTATTTTCCCGACATTTTAAAAATTGGTCTGCTTATTTAAGTTGTGTTGTTCTGAATTGAATTGATCTTGAAGCTTTTACTACTAGTATGAAGTGTTTATTTTTGGAGTTTTTAACTTGCAAATGGCTTAGTTGTATATCAATACTTGAGATAGTACTGCTAATTTGGGTGTCATGATAGCATTCAATATTGGGTGATATAGTACTGCCAAATTTGAAGTCTCCGGACTGAAGTCACTTGAAGTTCTTGTCTCAGCCAGCTAATGTCTTTGAAACGTTTCAAGTAATGTTGTAGTTAGCATTTGCAATGTAACCTAGCAGCAAAAAAGTTGAGTACTATAGTAATTAGATCTTAAAAAATACCGTATTATTCAGTATCAACTTTGTCTCTCAGCTATAGTTTTTTAACAGGAATGGGAATCTTAATGAGCCTAGTTGAGTCGTCATACTAGAATGAATTTTAGCATTTCAGTTTAGAAAAATTTTCATTTGAGTCGTTGTAATGAGAGACAACCATGGCTAAGAATAGATCAGAGTACAATATGTAGAACGAGATATAAAGAAAATGGCAATACCGCGCAGCCTAGTGGACAATTCTAGAATTACTATCAAAATTTAAAGTCTAAGAGGGCTAGTGGTCTAGTGCAGTATGATGACAGTGAGTTTGTTATGTCAATCTTATGTTGAAAGTGTATTGGTGGCTGCCTGCTTTATATTTTACTGTTCTAGGAGGTAACACATGGCTTACTATATAAAAGTCAACGTATGCATATCCTTAGGTAAATGTTGATTAAATGAAGCAGAAATGACAAAATTAGCCACCAATAATTTTAACAGTTAAGCTCATTAGTTTGTTCGTTTTCTATAATCTAAAAATAGTTGAAATTTTTATGTATTATTTCAAGACGTAGGAGCTAAGTTTCGTATGGTAAGATAAAGACGTATTTCTTTAGAATCTCATAGGAAGTAGTTTATGGGATTTATATTTGTTATGATCTTCTGTTAGATATTAAATTTTTTCTTAATTTTTTGTCATTCCTGGTTTCTTTCCTGACTCAGGAAAAAATTTTCGAATAGAAAACGTGTTGAAGTAGGAAGAAAACTGCATTCATTTGCTCATATGTTGAAATTAAACAGTTTGTGGTTCATCTGAGTTATTTGATTCGTGAATGCTCTATATTTTACCTATTTTTTGTGACTGATATACATTATAAATTTACAAACTGAATTACAGAACATTTTAAAAAAGAAATAAAATATTTTCTTCTTAAAGTTTTGAATATTCTTGTTAAATCATATTCTCTCATTCTGAGAGCACTTACTAATTACCATTCAAATTTGAAAACATTTTGAACGGACCTTTGAAAAAGTCAAAATCATTATATTGTAATTGAAGCTTTAAAAAATTATGTAATTATTTTGCCATGTCAGTGATGAAAATAGTTTGTAGTCTTGCTGTAAAATATTAATCTTTTTGTTTCTATTCTTTTCAGCAGGTTTTACTTTCTTCGTATGCTCCAGGATCTTCGTTAGTTAAATTTTGATAGGAGAATTTTCAATTTTTGTATTTTTGATTCGTGTTGAGCGTATAGGTTTTATACTCTACACACCACCAAGCTATATATATTTATCTATACATTGTGTGTATTCCTCAAAGCCTCATTTCATGTTTTATGTTCCCTGTAGCATTATATATACACCTTTTGTCACCTATCCGAATATGTCCTTTTGTAATGTACACACAATTCGATGTATCGTATCGGCGTATTTTTCTGCTACTCCACGTCTACCTGACACAATTTTTCCTCCATCCTACATTCAACTTCCTCAGAATATTCTCCTCGTATACAATAACGTTCAGTCTTTGATTCAGATCGAATCCTGCACGGCTTTCCCCTTTAATTCCTTCACGTATTTCCTCTCAACACAGACACAGCCGCTGATCACACTGCAGAGAGTAAACGTGACAGTCGGTGCCAAACAACTTGCAGAAATTTTAGGTTTCAGCTGCGAGGAAATTAAATTTTTTTCATTAATTTACGAAGCAGCCTTGAGGCACTCGTGATCAGAAGAAGGCGCTAGTATATGTACAGGATTTCACATTGTACAAGCTACGAGATTTTGTAGTGACACATTTGGGTTACGTGCGATTTATAGCTTGGCTAGATTTTTTATAGGAAGATGGCCAAACTGCTAATTTTTAAAGCTACTGAGGCTCCTACTCTACTGAACTCGAGGAGTTACGATACCAGAATAAGAAACAAAACAAAATTTCGATCGAAACATTTCACAATTGGGTACATTTCACAATAGGAAGACTGCTTGATGCAGTGCTCGAGCCTAATAATATTCATTCATCTTTGGCTTTATATTCCGTTGATCGCTGATAGGGGGTGTAGGGCTATCATTGCGGGAGAGGTTATTTTATGTTGCCCATTTGCGTTAACGCTCTCGAATATCCCGTTCCTTAAAAACTCAGCCGCTCTGCTTTAAGCCCTCAAGTTAGAATATTTTATTATGTTACAGTTGAAGACTTCATCTCAGTAGAAAATTTCCAAATTTTGGATTCAACCCACTAACAATTTTTCTGCGAGTTTTAAAATTTCGTTCTGTAAGAACTCTTGGCCGGCCATGGTATTTTTTAAAATTATTAATAGATACCCTGCTATTGAGGTAGAATTCTCGAGGTTGTTTACTCTAACATCACCCCAATGGATAGTAAATTGACATTGCATTCATTCTCCAAGCCTAATTCTGCTTTCGTTGCTTTTACTATGAATTAACGCTGCTTCGCCGGTATTTTTGAAGTTTTATGCACAATTTTCGGACCTCGAGTTTACGTAACTGCAGGTTTTTTATCATTAACAAATACCATTTTACACACATTGAAACACAATTATTTCTGCCGGCATATGCAGGCGATATTCAACGACGAACCGCCTTGGATCTGAGTTTGAGGATTAGTATTTTTTTTAAATGAATTTCAGTTACAAAGTGGAAAGCTTTATTGCATCGTACGACTTGTTGTGACCCCTCCTCCGGTCTCCAGCGTCTCCCTCAGTCCCCTTGGTACTCCCCACCATCATCACACCAAGTGTAACCAATGATCTATCCCAAGATTTATGATATAATAGATTTCCGCAGATTTAATAAATAACGTTAGATGAAATAATAAATATTAAAGTTACATTTGAACAAGTACTTGAGGTCACGCAAACTCCTCAAAAATTGCAAATTTCTCTGATAGAACTTTGATCACCATCCTTTTCATTTTGAAGGTTAATTTCTGAAAAATCTTGCGTACGTTTCCTTATCTGCAAATCTTGGGATGGTCTACGCAATAGTTCCCCTACACACCTCAGTCACTCACATCACACATGGTACCGCACCAAACCTCCAGAGTCTCTCTTTGTGAGCTCATTTTTGGACCTGTTTTGTCGGGAAAAACCGACTCAGGATTTTTGCGCTCGAGACACTACAGTAGAGGATGCTCGGGATAGCCCGGTCTGAGAGTATCCTTGCCTGGCACTAAACAGTCTTCACCAACAGACAAACTGCGGAGCATAATAGAGGAGTACCAAGCGCGCGTTTCTGAGATAGAGGACAAAAAATACGATTGTGAGATGGAAGTTATGCGCAAGGATTACGAGGTTTGTGAAAGGCCTTTTCGCTCGCTCGACCACATTTAATCATTCGCATTACTCACTTTAAATAGAAATCATTTTGATTTCAAGTATTATTTTATTTTTTTCACTTTGTGAAATGCCGTCACTTTTTACGACTAGATTCGCCGTGAGCGTTGCCAGCTGCAAACGTGTCTTTTGCTGTTTGGCTCTGAAGTATCTATTTTCCCTAATCTAACTGCTACTTTGTTCCCTTTTTGCTCTTAACTGATTTAAAGCAGTGGTATATGAATGTTTAAAAATCGCTACTCGATGTTATATTTCTTTTGGCTGATACCAGCGCTTTAATGAATGGCTCAAGCACCGCTTTGCGAGTAGTTAGTGATTGTGACCTTCACGATGTTCTCTTGGTTTCTTTTTATTTGATCGAGATCAAAGTTTTTGGCTTACCGAAGTTGGTTTTCCCGTTCATTTGCCCCCTCGCAGCTGACACTCTAAACACAAACACAGCGCTATGAGTGTCTCTCTTTCTTTTTCTTTTGTGTGTTACATCCTAGACCTCGCACCCTTTGTCCCCTATGTTCCTTATCCTGCAAACTCTCACCACCTGAAAACCCTCCCTTAAGCAGGTCTCCGTCGCACCCAGCTCTGCCGGCGGCTATTGTGTAGTATAATAATTCCCTTTTTTCCATCGTTGTCTGTGTGGGGCAATGGTTGCTAATGCGCTTTTGTATTTTCTGTTTGTAGCTGAACTTCAATCACTCCTTAGGGAATTTCATGGACGCATAACTTCTCTAGAAGGTGACAAGTGGGACCTAGACCATGCTATCAAAATGAGGGACTACCAGGTAAAGAAGCCATGGTGCATCCCTCTGAGAGTCGTCTGACGACTGTGTGTGCGCTAGAGAACGAGCCTCAGCTTTCGACGTGGCTCTTCTGAGAAAAGCTTATAACTTAACTCTTTATGGTGTAGTTAATCCTGTTTCTTTACAGGCTTTTTATGGAGGAATTTCTGCCCACTCTATGACACCGTGTGTTATTATTTTATTTCGGCCGCAAAGTCCTTTCGTGTCACATTTTCGTACGGACTGAGCGTTGCACATTATCATGTACATGATGTCTATGTATGTTTTACCTGTTGCACTGCCATGTCATTCCTGTCATGGGCTACGAAGCTCACAATTGTTGATGCCTTAACAAAGTATTCTATTATAGAACAACTTAAAGCAATCTGCAAGGAATACCACGAGCGATTGTTCCTTTGCGAGTCCCAGAAATGGGATCTTGAGTATGAGGTTCGGAGGCGAGATTATGAGGTACGAATTGCGTCGTGAGTGCCATAATTAGTAGTGTGAAATGATCACGCGGGGACAGCCCTCGACTAGCATAAGCTTCTTTTACAAGATTTTTCAAGCAATCATCTTTTCAATTTTCTGAAATTCGAAATCGATCGTAAACGAAAAATCACATTCCGTTGAACGATCTACCTTATTGTGGTCATTTCTTCCTTACAAGGACAAAAGTTCAGAGTGCGCTGCATATTAGTCGTCGAGTGCCTTTAAACTTAATTGATTTCAATGTTTGAAAATGCGTGACCTCTAGCATGGCTAGAATGGGATCAATAGATTTGACGCCATAGAAAATCTTTTCGCCAGTGGCATGACCTGTATGAAGTGCCGGAGCCAAAAACTGCTAGGAATAGAGTATTACAGGACCACTACAGACAGAGAAAAGCATTTGTGTTTGGTACACTCTTGTGACTCTCTCGTCTCGTTAGTGGGTCGGTAACGCTGTAGACGCGTCCGCCGTGCTCCCTCACTCGCTGCCAGTTGCGTTACGTCAAATCCACCAGCTAATCCATCGATTTCATTACTTTTGATATCTTTAACTGAAATAAAATAATTCCTTGAATAGAGTTAAAATTTTAATTTTTTATTGATTTATGAACACTAAGTTTTGCGATGAAAATCCGCAAATAAACGGCAGTGGAGTGGGGCGCATTGGCTAGCTATTCCCTCACGCTTTACGTAGACTCTGGTCTTTGTGTCTTGTTCTCTTGTGGCGTGAAATAGTCTTCCTCTGTGCTTCATAATATTATTCCTGGGCTTTTCGAAGCCTCTCCTCCTTTTCGTTTAGGAGCTTCTGAATATTCTTTCTGCTTTTTCCATTAGCATCCTTTCATTTCATTGCAACATCAACCTTAAGCTCACGAAAGTGTATCCTTAAAGTTGAGATCATCTTCAATTCATCTCGTACACCTCGACCTTTCTTTTTTTCACTGTCAGCATGCATTTTCTCCCATATTTTTTATGAAGTCAATGTCACATCATTTCTCTCTCTTTTTCATCACGTTTATAAAACTAATTTTCCTCAGTAGGACAAAGATTGTCTTCTAATATCTTCGTCGTAAACTTTAGCTATAGAAACGTAGCAAAACACTAAGGGCTGCTGGATGCTTCTGCCCTGCTGTCTCAGTTCATCCACTATGTCGACCATTTGTCCCAACAATGCATGATCCGTTTTATGGAAATGAAGGTACCAACTCTAAAGTCAAGTCATTACGTAAGGAAGAATGGACACAGTTAGGTAGATATCAGTTTCCGTTCTTTGTTCTTTTTTCTTGATGAATTAAACAAAACTATTCAGAAGGAGAAAATTTTGGGTGTCACTTTAGATGCTTCAAGTTTTATAGTCCGGGGCTGACCCACTGTTTTTTGAGCTAAAACGAACCAGAACACGTTTAGATGGATCGAACCCATGACTAATAATAAACGATAAACGTGGCGTCTTTGGTAGTTGCGGTGCTCCCATCCCTCTCTATATATATAAATATATATTTGTTGTCGATGGTTTTCTAGAGAGGCGCTCTTAATACGTCTCCTTCCCTCAGTTGTCTCCCAAAAATAGGCTGGCTTGCTAACATTCCTCCTTTCTTAACAAAACACCTCGCTAATAAATCTTACGGCAAATGGAGTCACTCACGTTTCCCTTCAATGAGAAACTCTTTGTTTAACAAAGCTCCCTAATACTCTATTGTAATTATTTCATCTACTCTTTCGATTCACGCCCATGATTAATCAGTTTGCTTAACTTATTTTGTAATTTAAGACCAAAAATTACGCTCCATTGAGATTTTTTGTCGTTCTCCATTGCCCTGCTTCATGTCTATCTTTGCATCCTCTTATCCTCCTGCTTGACTGGAGTACCCATGGGTCTCTCAATACGAAGAGGTCACTCATTCCTCAGGTATGGCACTTCATACCGTGCACCACTCGCGGCGCGGCTTTATATCTTCACTTTCTTGTTATGGTTTAGGCACCGAGACTAAGGGCACATGCACGCTGTAGACAACTTTCCGTCCTCTGAGAGTACTCTCTGATAATGAGTTCTGCTTCCCATACTCTGATTTTGTCTTCTTGAATGACTTTTGAATGAACCACTGATCATTTGATTAACTAGCGCACTCTATCTTTTTGCAACCAAGCCATCCCTGCCTCAAAACAAGCCGAACTGAATGTTTTTCCTCAGCAAAATATTTTTCAATTTATTGTCAATTGAACGAGACAACAGGTAAAATATACTGGAAGTGCCATACTCTGTAAAGTCCTCCATAGAAGCAAGCCTGTATAATGTCCTTTAGTACGACTTATTACCCTTTTATTTTGCACATGATTCTTGGTCTAGAAAGAGAATGAGCCGTGCATTTAATGTCTTTATGTAACGCCCCCTGGGGACTCAGCAGCAGATTTCAATTGCTTGAGTCCCATCGTCCTGTTCCTTCCTTTAAGTTCTTAGTCGCCCTTCTTATTGTCACATTAGTTCTTTATTTACTAATTTTAGTAATCTTAACAATATTATTTATCGTTTTAATGATATTTTATGGTTATGGTTAATAATATGTGACAGTGTCGATAATAAAGTAGTAAATTTTTTAGTTATTGACCGTAAACAATTTGCAAATTTGTTGTCCGTAAACAAAATAAACTCACTAACTGGCCTGTCGTAAGTGTAAACGCAATTGGTTGTTCGTGTGAGCAAGCACAGCTTGCATGTCAAGGAAGGCCCGGGCCAGAGCACGCTGTCCGACTTCCCTTCGTCTCTCCCTAGGTTGCTTGCCAGTGTCCTCACCACACCGGTTTTCAACTTTCGTGTCCTCTAAGAAACAGGAACCAAGGATTAGAGGGATCTCGCCCCTGATTGTACAGCAAATAATATGTCGTTTAAATTGTACAGAAACCCTCTGCCAACCTAAATTCCATTTATGAAATGTACAGCATACCTCGCTTCCGTCTACTGGCCTGCAATCCTATTCGCAATGTAATATATCGTTAACACGTATGTTGTGCCTGCATTTATTTGTTGAAGGCGACCGTAGACAGAGTGAGAGCATTTGTATATAAATCGTCCCTCATTAAAAATTAGAGTTGCGTACAGCGGCACCAATGCTCAACTGGCTCAAAAGCTCCCGAGTGCAAGACTATTTAGTAATGTCTTTTCTTGAAATATTTTTCCCGCGTGCTCAATACGACTGAAATAGTTAGTTTATCATGATTTTAGGCACCAATAGAATCGAAGAATTTGGAATTGAATGATAGCTACACTTGAATTACCGCAAACATACTCCGTTCATTTCGTTGATCTCTTTTTTGTGAGTCGTTTCAAAAACTTGCACGACGAATTGCTTTAGTCTCTGGTTCAGATAGAATATTGTTTGCGCACCCTGACTTCAGTTACTCAGCTATGTAAGTTTTCTTACGCCCGTCACTCGGCCAGTGCTCCAAGAATTTTTCTGCAATTATGTTATAACTAAATTTCATGTCAGTCGCGGATATTGAATGTTATCATTATAATATTCATCTTTCCCTTGGTTTTGACCTCTTAGGCACCATGGAGATGATTATTTTTCAATCCATTGTATACTAACTAATTTTCTCTTGGATGGATATACTCTTGTCTTTTCTCGTGAGTCATTCCTATCGTAAATGTTCCGTAACTCGTACAGCGCCAGAGTGATTTGAAAATTGGGGACTGGGAGAGCAAAAAAAAATTCCCCGTTGCAATTTGTTATGGCATACTTACCAACCAAATGTTTGTTTTCTTTGTTGTGTTTTAGAGCAAATCTTTTGCCGATAACGTGATACTTCCTGGAAAGTATTCAAACTATTGCTGAACGTATGAGAAATTTTTACGCGAAAAGTTTTTGTTTAGACTCGGTTTTATGCACTTAAAGTTTTCTGTATTCAATGATATTCAAATGAAATTGAACTCAGTATTATTCTGAACATAGGCAAAAATTATTTTGACAGTTTGTACGCAGCTTTAGCTTTTCTAAAATAAAGCAAGTCCTAAAGCAACTGAATACAAAAACGCTTAAAATGCGAGTGCACGTGCTTAGAGTTGAGGATCAAACACAGAGCAAGCTCGAAGAGCAGAGCTGAATAGCAGTTCGAAGTACAACATGACTTGCACCTTTTAGGCAAGATGTTCCCTAATAGGCAACAGAATTTTTTTTCCTAATTCATTATAGACTCGCATTCAAATGACGACAAACTTTAATTATTCAAACTCTTCTCAGAAGAAAGTCAATAAAATGGAAAACGTGGAAATCACTTCTGTACCAAAACCTTTACTGTCGTTGAACTGACTCCAGAGGCTCTTTCCAAATTTTAAATATATTTCACCATGAATTTTTCTTGTTCACCACGCAGGAGGGGACTCAATTTTGAAAGTCCCGTTGAATAATTTAGTTTCTGCGATATTTTCAAGTTACTGCGAGATTTCTCAAAATACCGAGTTGATGACTTTTACGAGAGGAATGACGGCGTTCTTACGATGTGGTAGATTGGGTTTGGCAGCGCGCCTGCGCACCGCGGCCTCGTAGCGCTGAGCTTGACCATCTATGTTATACCTGCCTTGTGTCCACTGACGTCCCGACCTCTCAGTCCTACGGTCCCAGCTTCTAAAGTTCAATTGTCTTTCCCAGTCTTAGAGCTAAATCTTGCGGCTTTGTTGAACGTTATGTTATGTAATCCGATGTTTTAACGGCTTGATAATTTATTTTGAAGCTAACAAACAGTGATAATATACCACGTATTTTGTATTAGTTCTACTGTGTTGTATATATATATATCTTGAAATATTTCTTGTAATATTGAGATATTTTCTGTTGATTAATTATTCGAATGATTTTTCATAATTTTCGTAGAAATTCATTGAGATACATTGAAAAACTCTTCTTTGATTAGGGAGTTTCATATTTATTTCATTTCCCACCTTATTTCAAATAGGAACGAACACCTCTTTTACAATTGTGTTTGTAAGCAATTATCTATTATTATTTTCGAGCGTACTCCCTAGTCTAGCTTTTTTGCCGCCTGCATGCATGTTTTTCGCTGCCCATGTAATTGAATTGCTTGGGCGGCGAAAAACATGCATGCTCCGGCGAAAAAGTTAGACTGGGTCAGAAACTCTAGAAGCACACGAGAAAATGTACGATACTTATAGTTCCCAGCGACTTGTTCACATCGTATTTGATATGAAGTTGTGTGAGTCAAGTGAAATTCCCCATGTCGAGCCGTTGGCTCAATGCGGGTGTTCCGTTTCATCAGTACAGCTGAGCTCCATCAGGTGTCCAGGTTTAAGTTTCATTGAATGCATGTTGGCCTACAGCACTGCTTAGAAACGTCAGGCCAGCATGTTGCCCTAAGCGCTGCCGAAGCTGAAATAGAAGTAAATGGAAGTAAAAGAAATTGCTGCATTTTCTCCTGTGTGTTCGGAGGTTGGAACTGCTCTGTACGTGAAGAAATTTTTTTTTGTTGCTATAACTGATTGCATTTCTGAGAATACGGTTATTATTTTCTAATCGTTCATGTTAAAAAAAAGAGATAATATTCGAAATCCGAGTGACATCGTTTACACGATAGTAAATAAATTTACTATGACATAGAGTGAAAGCGCTTAAATAATATGGTTTTTACTGAACCGTCGAGTAACCGGTTGTGAAATGAAACCAGGTTGTTACCAATCTGCACAATCGTAAAGTAAGATTCAGTTTCACTTATGTTTGAAGGAACATTTACTAAAACCTCACTGTATGCAGCGCTTCTCCAATATTTCCTAAAACATGCTGAGTTCATGGCCAAGTAAATAATTAGTTATTGCGTCTACGATGATTTGTCTGAACTAAGGTTATCAACGTTCTATTGTTTCCATCTACTCTGTTTCATTCATATTGAAATCACATAAAAACATCACTTCGTAGATTTTTTTAAACCTGAGTTATTTTGAATAGACCTAATTTTTTCTATGTCCTTATAGATCAACGAACTCAACATCCAAGTGAATGACCTGCGCGGTAAATTGTGAGTATCGTTTATTAATTCAACCAAGTTGATGCTCAGTGAGGTCAGAGTACGCGAGGGAAACGAGTGCTGCTTTCATTTCTAATGTTGCGTTGCCCTTTGTGCTCTGAGTTTTACTCCTGTCGCGAAGTTGGGAAACACTAAACTTCGTGTTGACGCAGAACTCGTATTTAACAGTATTCATGGGTGGGAAGCATTGCATAAAGTGAACAACAATCATGAAACTTACTAAGCTGTGAGGAGGATCCGTCAACAAAGTGCCTCTCTACTCGTGAGTCATAGGACAGGATCCGACAAATAAAAAAATAAATAATGTATGGTTTTCTAGAAAACTGCAGCTTGCAATCTCCATGCAACCTACCCCACGAACTATATCAGCGTTGTTGAAAATATTCATCGTCTTATAAATTGCCAAAAAATATAAAGTTGACTATAGCAATTGTTGGTGCGTTGTCGGTGTAGAATCAGTGGCTAAAAGTTAATGGCAGAGCTCATTAAAATTTGCCTGGTATCAAGTCTTCTGTGGCTGAGGTGCCCTCGTCTAAACTCTGATCTCACTCATCATTGATCATATGTTGTTTCTGGTAAATTTGTTCATCGTGTCTCATTATACATTGTTTCTTGCAAATTCTTTTGCTCTATCCTCTACAAGAATACTTAGTATCTAACGAAATTGAAATCCAACTTGAGTGTCCAACTATGCTCCGTGAAATGCTATACAACAAATTCCTCATTGGTTCTCCGTGCTTCCGCCCCACTGCGTCCCAATCAGACACACTTGTACACCGTAGTAGTCATGACACTTTCTCACACAGTATCGAAACATTGTTCTGTTCGTATAGAAGAGATAACTGTTAGTTCAGATTTTGAATCAGCTCCGAACCCCGAGTACTTCTGGTAATAAAGAAATCATTCATCGTAGCCCGACAAAACTTCTGTTATATTTTACTGAAAGCTGTGGACTGTGATTTGTGTATTTTACCAAAAGCTATTCATCATGTTATTTTTGTGCCGAAGTTCATTGAGTGAAAAGAGCAGTATGTTATTTTTCAAAATCATTTGTGTCTCAAAAATTGTTTATTGCATAATTTACTCAACCTTTCAGTACTAAACTTGGATGTGTTTATCAGAATGGTGAAAAAATGTTTGCGTGTATGAAGCTTATTTTGCACGCCCGTGTGTCACAGTTGTAAAATATTTAGTTTAATAACTTTTGTATCGTAGTTAAATTCACCATTTTTTAAGAAGAAATATTTTACAGTACAGGCATACACGAGCAACATTTGCAATTTATTTATTTATGTTATCACTGTATTTCGGCACGAACAGGTATTTGTGATCGTCGTATACATTTACAATCTATTTTCCCCATATTTTTATTTTTAACATATTTTTTGCATTTATATGAGTAACACTTTTCGCTCACGTTCGTCGTTTACTTCATCAGCATCAAGCCCACGCTCAAAAAGGTCTCCAAGTACGAGAACAAGTTTGCCAAGCTCCAGAAGAAGGCTGCCGAATTTAACTTCCGTAACCAACTCAAGACTGTCAAGAAGAAGGAGTTCGAGCTTGAGGACGACAAGGCCGACAAGGTACATGAGTTTCTGAGTGGATTGCTGTTCTTTACTTTCTCTAGCTTATGGTGTTTAGTTGAAGGTTGTTTTACCCACTTCGTTCGTCATTAGTAGTGGAGTAGGTGTCATGCGTCCTCGTAGACTTAATACCATTGGTATTCATATGATACAAAATATTGTAACTGCACAATTCTATAACGTAACTGTAACGTAGTAGTACAATTTCACAGGATGTATAAATTCGATTAATTTCAAATTCTGCACTGCCCATGGGCCATTCAGAGTCAAATAGCTTGTCGGTAAATACATTTCATAATTCATACGCCTCATAACTCCAAGATATTATTTTATGTGTCTTAACGCATTGTTTGTAATGTACTTCAACCTTAAACTCGTAAAAAATCACTTTTTATTTCAGGTTTTATATTGGAATAAGTTTGTGACTTGCTAGGCATGTAACGAATCTGCATGCAAAGACGGTATCCTTCAAGTCTCTCGAGTGGTTCGAGGGACTATTACTGAATTCACATAGTTAGTGATTATTCAACGGTTTTCCAAAGGATTTTTTACAATCCTGTTTAGTTTTCTCGTACGAGTACACCAAAATTGTAAATAATACATGTTTGATTTGTCTTACGAAGTTGTCGGAGATTTTAGCGGTTCACAAGTGTTGGGTGTCTAACTTGGCGAATTCCTACCCTCTACAGCAAAAGCCTGATTGGGCAGCGGTTGGACCCGGCGCAGCCAAGAAGGTAACTCTATCTTGAAATCCTTCACTTTATGACAGTATATTTTCACTTTCTTCGGATACGATCAGCTCTGCAACTGTTGCTTCACATGCTGCGCTTCATTTTATGTTCTTTATTTTCAAAACAACTTTTCAGTTGCATTTAACGCCGTCTGGACTTTCTCTAACTAAACATGGAGAATTTTCAACGCTATCTCACGCCTTCACTCGCGACACTAATATCTGTGGAACCCAGGGTAGCAATACTCCTTACGGGCCTGTACTGAATGTACACTAAAGTAGAACTACTCATGGATATTTCAATGCGTTACTGAAAAGCTACGCAGCGCTTCAGCTGACGATGTAGGCTGGTGATATATGGCATCATCTACTGGACATCACGAGGTACTGGTTTATCTTTGTCAGGGTTCGTCGATGTTGCCAATTTCAGTCTCGGATTAATTTTATGACAAATGCTTATTTTGCTCTTGTAAAACTTCAGCAAGTATAAGATCGGCTTTGATATACTTCGTTGTATCATGCAGTTTACGTCTGTTCACTTTATGGAGGTTTTATTCATTGCAAAGCAGCGCAGTTCTTTGGCATGAATTCAAAATTTTTACGAAATAAAAGTGATACATCTGACTTTATTTTCAAGCTCTAACGGTGATGATCTTACCGAGTGATAACGGATTACAAAAAAATAGCGCTGAGAGTTATGGCATATCCGTAATTTACTAATAGGTCTATGATAGCTTTCACAGTGTAATGAATTAACATTCTGATTTAATATTTAGTGGTAATTGTATTACATTCTTCTCAATAGAGTTCAAACTGCTGCTGCTCTGAAGAATTATACCACCAAAAGAAACATATAATTTGAGATTGAAACAATAGTTTTCAATAGAATGAGACAGCGTTATTTTTAACCGGCCACGAATTTATTGTGTACATACATTATGGTTGCCAGCTGGAAAATATATTTTATTTTATTTATTTTCCTCTTTCTTAGTTAGTTAGAAGCCACCGGCGATAAATCAAAGCATAGCAATTCTGTTCGGTATTTAGTTAGTTGAAATAAATTCATCAGACTAAATTCTTTTCAAATAAGGAACTGATTCTTGGTGAATTGTACTGAATTATGGTATAAAGACATGACGCTAGTAAGTGTAACCGTTTTCGCGATAAAAAATTCATCATGGCGCCAGTTACACTTTATGAACATCGCAAAGGTTCCAATTAAAATACCGTTAACGGGAATCATTTTAGATGTTGAAGTTGTTTGTTTGATGCTGCAAAGAATTGTATCCAGAGAATGGGTCCTTCAAGAACAAAGCTTCTGTAATGTATTTCATTTAATTGATGCTCTTAACAGCTTCGTTGCAATTGCAAGAGAAATTCACACGTGTGATTGATATGTCTCTCATCTAAACTCCTCGTATTTCGAAAACGAAATGTTGCGTTGGCAGCAATCAGAGCAAATAGAACCTCTCAAATTTTTCATTGGTTTTTATTCCTACATCTGAATATATTCTATAAAGAAGCTATTAGCCATAGCCCTAAGCCTGTGCTTTTTGTTTTGAAAAGCTGGAGATCTCTTTAATTATGAAAAATTATAATCAAAGCTCAGCAATTTTCAACGGCAACCGAAACATATCGACCACGTTTGTCGTTTCTCTTGCGGCATTTGATATTCAGTGCTTATGTAAGCCTCACAGAATCTGAACTAGGTTATTGTATAAGTGTGGTTGTGTTGGCAGTATTGATGCACCATTACTATCAAAGATAGATGACTGTTAACTTTTTTGGTATTCTTGTTATTACCAATCCCTCTAACACAATTTTGCTGTAAATTTTCAATGTTCTTCCATTTTCTCAATAATTTGATGTGCTGTATTTCTCATGCAATTTAGCCAATCCCTCTCGATGTAAAACCACTTGCTTTCGCCTTTCTGTAGCTCCAATCCCCGAGTCACCCACTCCACAATTCTTTAATTTTTAGAGAGCGGAATCACTCGAACGCTAAAAAAATTCTTTAATTCATGCTATACACCATCAGTAATTCGTAAGCCTAAATTAAAGATATTTTTCTGTTCAATTGAGAATGCTATGAGATAATTATTTATTCATGACCAAGAATACTAAACCTACACTGCCCCGAATGCCTCACAATTTATTAATTTTGTTACGGCCTCGCGCGTTTTAGTTCTTCCCATCGGCCACTTGTTCCTCAGTTCTAAAAATTGGCGCCTGACTTGAACGCTTCAAGAACTGTCTTACAGTTATATTCATTATCACTATCTCAGTCCACTGTTAGCGCCTAGCTATGAATAATTTATCGTCTGTTTCTGCAATTATTTTCAATTCGATCTCATACATAGAATACAGTACATATTGTGTTCTCAACGACATTCCTGCCCATTCTTGGATTGTCAAACAAAAAGCCTTTGCCTGGGAAGCCCTGTGCCAACCAATCAAGCACATTTTCCTTTTTACTCGTGCGAAGCTTTCCTAGTCTATCCACCTTTGTCAGCATCGGACTAACACATTGCCAGATTCCTCCTCGTCCCTTGACTGTACGAGTCCTGTTCTGAGGAGAACGTTGCACTATGCAGTACAACACTAAAAACTATTTTTTTCTTTTGTTTTGAAATTTTTTTTTTCACTATTGTGATCATGTACATTATTGGAGATACATTTTGAAATACTGTGTGTACCTAATGTTTTGTGAAATAGTTCTTGGAACGCCTGTGTTATATAAAACATTGTGAAACATTGCGTGTTTTTGCCCCTGGCGTCTACATAGTAACTATCGAGAGAAATTTTCAGCAACATTCGGCTAACGAATGTTTCCTTAGTAATGACATAACTGCGGTGCATTTAGTGTCAAGTATAATGCTATGTTCTTCTCTGCCTCTTCTTCTATGAGTAACTCAGTGGTGCCTTGTTGCCATTTAATTACAGTATGTTTCTCTCACTCACTAGATGTGCGTACCTCTCCGTGTTCTGTTCTAATTCTCTCACCAGCTTCGTATTTCTCTTTTCTCGACTCTATTCTATTTCTTACATTTCCGATGCTTCCTGCAACTTATTCAATGAATTCCTGGATTCCCTTCCTTGATTTTAACTACTCAAATTCTCGTCTGTTTTCCGTTTTTTGAGTCTTTGCTTTGCACAACCCTGGCTGGTGCTCTAACAATGTTATTTCTTTTTATTTTCCTCAGGAAGGAGAAGAAGGCGGCGCGGTGAGTTCGTCGATTTGTTATCGAGTGTTTTAGCGGACGATTTACTGGACATACTTTGATTGATCAGACGTAAACCATGTTCATTTCATTCATCTTGGAAATGTATCTCTATAGCAATGCCAATACGATCTGACTATTGATGGAATTGCGTAAGAATTTCCTAGGACATTCCTGCATGGCATTTGGACAGAACATATTGAAAGGTTTGACGAGCTTGAATTTTTTTCTTTTATTTTGATGGGAATGAAATTCTGATTACTGCGCATCACATGACGCCAATCGCGCAGGTAGTGTTTTCCGTGAACCTCTCTAGTGCTGAACTTAACGGAACTAACCTAAGATATTTCTTGTTGAGTGAACACAGTTCAGTTTCATTTCCAAGTCATATTCTCACTGCGAATATTATTTACTTTACGATCGACCAATTATTATGAACTTTGCATGTACTCTTAATGAGTGTCGAAAAAGACATGTCCATGATGCTTTCAAATAATGAGACAGAGTTCTACTCAAGTAAAGCAATGATTACGAGGGATTTTCATCGATACATCAGAGTTCACAGTTATAGTAATATATTCTTCAATAGTCTCACCATGGGATCAAATTATATATTCAATCATGAATTACGTGATTACGGATTTTTCTGTAGGGCAATTAGATTTTCATTGCGCTGTAAAAAATATTAATTTTAGCAGTTAGTGTTTGAATGTTATCACCACAGAAATTATAGTACAAAAATTATTTTCCAAATTACGGATGTAAGAATTGACAGACTTTCTTTGTAGAGACCACGTCACCAGAAATCTTGAGCTTGAATCATTGCATCAAATAGCTTCGCCGTCACAATCGACACCATTTCAACCAACTGACGTCCCGTCACTTTTTAAGAATCGTCGCTTTCTTGAGTTCCCTGTAACGCTTACATGACCCTCAGGTGGTTGTGTGAGAGTTCAATTATCCTATAATGGATTTCATTTCTCTTCCTTTGATGAGAACAATTGATGAGTTTAATATAGCTCTCACACAGCATTCAAGAAAACGACTTTTTAAAAGTGACCTCGCTTTTGCCTCATTGCAGGGAAGTAGCGTTAGCCTCCCATTCTTCGACATTGTTTAGTTGGGCTTTTACGATTATGAATTAACTTTGGCTAAATGATGTCTTTTTATCAGTAAGGGGCTTGAGTGAACAACAATATTTCACGCTGGATCTTGAATGGAGTACTGTTGAATAGATGAACAAAGTGCAACATTCAAACTTGAAATTTATCTCAAGTTCAAGCTCAAACTACATTTTGTGAGCGTGGGATGCCTTCGCTGCGTCAGCGAGATGGGACATGACAACTGTTGATGAGACGCCAACTGTAGAGATTATTTACTGTGTGTTTAGAACAGAAAATCTCTTATTGTCGCAGAGATTGAAAGATATACTTGCTCTTAGTCATAAGAGCACAGATAAGGCTGCTATCAAGGAAGAAATGAAAGCTTGACGCCTTACCTTTAGTGGCGCATATGTGCAAAGTATTACGCATCTCTCGTTCTCGAACATCAGAAAACTAGGTTAAAATTTGAGTACACTAATATAAAAGTTGGTATCACGGGCTTATTGAAGTACGTGAAATTCAATGTCTTGAAAATTTAGGGTAGAATCGTGTCCTAGTTGCATGATCAGGCTAAAATATTTTTTAATATTTGTTGGTGAAATCTACGTTTTTATAATTCGGTTTCATGTAACTGCAAAAACGACGGTTTGATTGCACATATGTAAGAATATTAAAGGTTATGCTGGAAGCAGAATTTCATTGTTTCAGCAAATAAATTAGAGCTGCTATGTTCATTATTCAAATTTTGCATTGGTAATCATCCTATCTGTTGATACATATTTCCATCATGCATAAAATGCACAAAATGTTCATTAATTAACATTGAAAAGCACTTAGTGTTTACATTCATCGTATTCATCGAGCGACATAAATTTATTTAGATTTCATACGTAACTCGTGATTTACATCTTTACTTGTATTCTAAAATTCATACAAAAATTCTTATGTAATTATTAACGTACCTTCGCGTACTTCGTCCGATCGGTAATTTTTCGTCCAATATTAACTTGAAATATTTGCCAGGTCAATTATAATTACATATAAAAAAATTCGATACACCTGCTTAGTATCATACTACATGAAATTGTTGATCCTACGAACGTATTGTGAAAGCCTTGTATTTTTTATCTAATTTCAATTCATATTTTTAGGCTGAGTGTACGAATTTCAGTTCACCTTCGAACTCTTCGTGAAGTTAAAAATTTGTAGAATTTTAAACATGCATTAGTATTAAACAGGTATGTAAAATTATTATCTCTGATGAAAATGACACATTGAAGTTTATCATTCTATTTAAAATGTTTTCATCTTTTTTTTACTTTTTAATGACTGAGAGCAAGTAAATCTTTCATATTCATGTGTGTCCCGAGAGAAGTACTCTCAATCTTGTTAATTTTTACCCTAAAAAAATACGTCCATAGCATGATATATCTCATTTTTTTCGGTGGATCCAGATAAAAGGTTTGTTTGGTTGTATTAAATAAACCATCTTGACTTGCATATAATCTTTCTCTCATTTTTATTTCAGGGAGAGGGAGAAGCCGGTGAGGCAGAAGGTACGTTGCGTGGCAGAGTGAGGTTGCTTCCTATTCATCTTCACAACTTGTTCGCTATCGCTGTTCTCTTCTCTTGCGTCTGCGCCATCAGCTCAAATACTTACAGATCAATCAGAATATGACTTTGCGGCTATTTCTTCATTTGTCGAACTATTCGAGCGAATACTTGATGGTTCCGACTCGTTGCATTTTATTTCAATTTGGGTGTCTGTTCTGGAGCTGTACTCTCGGGCACACCGTTCAGAGTTATAGCTCGCGTCAGAAATTCTCTCGAAGTTTTGGCGATCTCTGAGAATCGAGCTTTGCGATACTGCGATTGCATCCTTTATTTTAAGCTTTATAATCAATTATTTTCTTTCAGGTTTACTAATCAATTCATTTATTGTTTATTTATTTAAAAATTCGTTTGTGCTTTGTCTTCCTGTGATGTGTAATCCTTATCGTGTCTCGTTGGTGTCTTGTTTTGAGAATTAAAGGTAGCCAAAGGCTCAGTGAAGTTTGTGATGACGCGTTTTGCCTTACTTTGCGCGCTGCATCGTCAGGTGCACCAAAGCCTGAAGGGGAGAGTGCCCCAGAGGCAGCACCTCAGGAGCCAGCTCCTGCTGAGGCAGCGGAGCCTCCAGCAGAGGCAGCCCCCGCAGAGGCTCCTCCTGCTGAGGCAGCCCCTGCGGAGGCTGCACCTGCTGAGAGCACTCCTGCTGAGGCTCCTGCAGCAGAGCCTGCTCCTGAGGCTGCTCCCTCTGAAGCGCCCCCTGCAGAAGGAGAGACAGCGGCACCTGCGGAAGGAGAAGCACCGCCCGCGGAAGGTAAGGTGGAGGACCCCGTTGTTTAGGTCCTCCACCGCAGCAACTACAGTGTGATTTCTCTTCTTGTACTCTTTACCGATGCTTCCACATACTTCTCCTTTTGCTCTTTCACTTGTATCTCTTATTTTTATCATCATTTTGGACATATTCTCATCGAGACTCGTTCAATTCATTTTATCTGATGAAGTGTGACTAATTTAAGTTTTCATTCATCGATCAGACTACTTTTCTTTTGTTGTCCACACAACGATGGTCTATCATTTCTCTGAGTTTTACTTACTGAGTAGCCTCGCTGCCCCGTAGCGGCACGCTTCCAGCTGCTGCTGCTGATTATACGTAGACGCTCGCCAGCTCCACTCGAGCCTTGCTTTGGCGACTGGCAGTTTGGACGGCCGTAGTTGCTTGTGTCCCTGTACTTCTTCTCGGAGCTCTGAAAGTTTTTGGCTTGGTCAAATTTTTTCTCCAATTTGGGAGCTAGTATATTTGTTTTTTTTTACTTTCACGTTACTTCACTAGTGTTTCTAACGTTATTTTTAAGTTAATTGTTGTATTTTTTTCACACGATCAATTATGATTGAGTTCTTTAACTAAGTTTATTTAAATTTGAGTTATGTTCATTTCAATTAGCTTTGTTAAATTCGTTTAGGATTATATCAACTTATTTTTAGTTCAATATCAACTTATTTTTAGTTCACTGACATGACTATCACAAATTCTTATGTCTATTTTTCACTCGTGCACTGAGACTTCACGCTCGTGATGCATCAAAGATAATATTTTTATTAAGGTTTTCAGAGTACTTCTGAAAACGAGAAATACCTGTGCTCCTCATACGACGAAATAGGAACAATATCTCTAACAATTAAGAATTTTTCTACTTTTATTACTGGAGAATAATATAAAAGTCTTTGACAGTATATTTTCGTTATTTTTTGCTTGACTGGAATTAATTGTGCAAGATCGCGTAAAAAATTGAGAACTTAAAGTCAGATTTGGCCAGTCCAAATTTCCTCACGGACATCCCTTGTGTTCCAAAACTGAAACTGTATAATAGATGGGAGCATGATAGCATTACCAAAACATTATACATGAAAATTGTTGAATAAAATACTCATCCTTCAGTTTATTTTTGTTCAAGTTATTTTGACGCACTTTTATGACGCACTCATTCGACTTTTTCTCATCAGTCCCTTCTCGCTTTCATCAAACCCTCTCGTTTCACACTTTTTCTCTGGCAAAAATGCTTATACAACGTTCTTTTCTTCCCACAGCATAAGATATCGGCCATACAATGTCCAGTGTGTTCTACTTGTTCTTCGTGGTCAGCGAGGAAGAAGTGCCGGCAAGCGATCACCTCTGGATTCGACCAGCAGCATATCGAGGCACCTGTAGAGTCAATAGCCATAATTGGTCTGCTCGTGCAGCTGATGTTGTCTCAGTTGCCAGGCGTGGTCTTGTCTGCACTCTCACCGCGCGTCTGTCGTGTGTCTTCTTACCATCACTTGCAAACATCTTATGAGGCATCTGAAGAAAAGCGACTAGACCTCATCAATGAACAATTAGTACCTTTTCTAAGAACAATGGAAAGAATAACCTATGTGGCGTTGCAAAACTATCCTGATGGTTAGTTCGCATAGCGTTTGCTAAAATTCGGTCTGTACGAGCTTTACTTCAATACAATGGAAGAAATGAAGAGCATTTTCTGGATTGTCCTTGACTCAGAACTCAAAAGCGAGTGTTGGTAAGGAAACGTGCAGTTTATGTTTCCAAATATCGTAGAGCATTAATTCTTTTCAATATATTCTGTCTAAAATAGTTTGATCTCAGATTAAAACCAAGGTGCAGTTACACTCACCTAATTCATGAAATCAATTCTTTTTCTTCAAGCCCTGAAGTATCAATCCAGCCTTCATGTTGCTAGTAAGGCTTGGCCCAACTTGTCTGTTGTCAAAATTTCGATCTGTTACAAATATAATCAATTTATAATCGAAAAATGTGTTTTTTACCTTTTAGAGAGCCACTGTAAACGTTTCAGATTCACTGCTGATTTCATTTTAGCTACATGCAGTAAAACATAATGCTTCCAATATAATTTTGTAGCTTTCATTATCACCAGAAAGAGATCAAATTTCTTCACTGATGACGGGGACGTACGTCAGATTATATGAATCTCGCTTGCACTAAACGCACGAGCTGCCTCCATTGCTAACACTGCGCTCGGCTGTGATGATCATTGCTCTTGTACAATAAATTTGTAAATTTAAACACTCGATTAGTTCCTCCGAGACATTTTTAACAATTCAAGAGACAAATTTGTACAAACCAGCACAACTAGAGGTTTCGAGGCAATGGTGATTTAACACTGAAGTAAACTTGACGCAAATTCTTAGAACATGGGAGCGTATTGATCCTATGATAGTTGACACGAACAATTGCAGCCAACAGTCGAAATTAAAAAAAAACATTTTTATGATTGCCTACCGTACGAAAGAGAAACATGGAATGATGTTTAATCAAAGCACAGTTAATACGAGAAAATTGCTCTAAAATTTCTATTTGTGGCAAACATAGAGCGTAGAAGCATGTACAGAAAATTATTTAGAAAACTGAAAACATCGCAAACTATAATTTGAAGGTCGTGCGACGTCAATGCCTGTGCAGGCTTGAAAAAATTGAGTCTAGAAAAATTTGAAATAAAGAGGTCATCAAATTTTAAATAGTTTCACTAATATAAAGTTTCAAATCGTGTTCATCATTGAAAACGTATTGTATGAACAAAATGTTCTCCATGCACCGCATTAGTGTACTTTTCGCGTTTCTGAGCACATGCATTAAAATAAAAGTGACCAAATCCGGGTCGCATCCATAAGGGTCTCATTTTAGTGATAATGTAGTGGAAAAAAAGGAAAATTTAATTCAACACTCCTTTGAAAGCGTGGTAATTCGACCGCTTGCCAAATGGACCCTTTAATTTAAAGTTAGGCCAGATTAGGTTTGGTCAGTTGAGGTTAGGAGCGAACTAAATTTGTTAACGGCACCTAGATGCTATATAGAGCATGGACCATTATTTGCAATGGTCTCCAAATGTGGGGTATATAACCTAAGCCATATTTTTTAGCATTTATAAACCGTTGCCACGAGGCCTGACTGTTGAGAGCGAGTACCTTTCACGAGAAGGGGCCCGCCAATGCTCGTCCCGGTGATTCTTAAAAGAATCAGCTTGTGTCAGCGGGAAAAGAGAGAACTTAAGCGTTATATCCAATTCGATTCAGATGTCAAAAATGGGTACTGGCTCGACCGAGGGTAACCGTAATTGCGTCCTGGTGTTAGCCATGACACCCAGGGAGTTTTTTTTTTAAAACTAATGTACACGAGGACATGTATCCCGCTTGAGTGTAATATAACAATAACATCGTTTATCCATAAAAACTGAAATTTGGCTACAAAATGCCTTTTAGTTCTATCATCGAGCTGTACGCATGGTTTACTTAATTGCACATGATGTTCTATCCCATCTGGTAATTGTACCGAAGTTGATATGGAGTATCAAAATTATTCTTAAGAAGAACAAATCGGAAATTAAACGTAAATTAAAGCCATTTAGATTAAGGCCTAAAAAAGGTTATCGATTTTAAGCAGTCCCTCTAAAGCTGTAGCACACTGAAGAATAGAGACTTATTTACTGAATTATAGAATATAAATATATTTAAATACAGGGTGGGCAAGCAAAACTTTGTGTATTTTAAAACTTAAATTTGCTAGACAATGAATGTAACGAATTACACAAATCAAACTTGAAATTTAGATTTAGGCTTCGACCAGCTATGATTGCCTGTTTTCAAGTATTTTGTTAACAATCTGCTCCCAAACTGCACCGAGGCAAGCAATTTTAAATTGTTTCGTGCTAAGAAAAAATTGAACAAAAAATATGGTATATTCCCATCAAGTTGACACGAAACGTTCCCATATGGGACTTTAAAAGGTTTTTAGCATATAGGTTCCAATAACTGAATGTTGGAAGTATCACAATAAGTATTTTGGCATATATGACAGTTGCGTGAAACCAGTTTCAAAAAAAGTAAAAAATGTTTATTTTTGTTGTGCTATAAATTGTAAAAAGAGCTGAAAACACCTTAAACACTTTACTTACAGATAAAAACGAAAGCGTGCTCCGTTTATACAAAAACGCTTTGAAGTATGATTCATAGCCTTCACTTTGATACTTGAGCCTGCAAGAGTGTGCAATAATGACCAACAGTGTTGAGAGTCTGATGAGTGAAACAAACGTTTTTACATTAATTTAATTCTATTAAAGAAATTGTTATTTTAAAAGTTCTGGACGGCCAGAATCTGACGAAACCTTGAGTCGCTGCTCAAATTGAGGAACGGGAAAGCCTTGCGAGGTAAAATTAAAGCAATTCTTTAAACTTGATTGCTCAAACTGTAGTCTTCCCCATGCTACAAAATCGCATAAAATCTAAAACATTTTCTCCCTCAATCGGTAATAAAATAAAATTTTGAAACTACCATTGGTATAGTAATGGAATGAACTTAATAAAAGCACACGTACTTGTAATAGCCAATTTCATTTCAAACTTTTTAATGCGGATGCGAATATTTCGAGTTCGGTGCATACGATGGAAGTCATCAGTACTCGTCATGTGGTGACTGCCGCACTTGTGACAGGATGTGATAACAGCACAGTCCACACAATAGCCGAGGCTCGCTCCTCTGCAGTCATTCATTCTGTTGGGTACATTCGTTTGTGTTAGAGCCAGCCTCTGACGCACGAGCTCCGGAATTTATTTTTTGAAGATAAGCATGGTATTTGAATGAAAGAGAATTTGGAGAGATAGATAGGTGCATTATATTTTCCTCAATGGAGAGACACCTGTACAACTTTTATGAAAAAATTCTTCCCCTTGGCAACATAATCCGTAGCCAGATGCGTTACAAGTTCTAAATTAAATGTATGTTCGTTAGAGAGTTTTGAGTAATGTCAATATATTTGATACGGCATGTAAATTTTTTTCGGTCTTTCATCGTTCCAACGGGAAATGGATGGTTGAAAATGAATTGATGAATAATGGCAGATGATAATTTTATTCAAAGATCATGTCCTAAAACTGAAGAACTAAAAGTTCACTTTATATCAAACATGAGACGGACGCATTTGTGTGTAGAAAAAAATAATGTCACTTGAAACGCAATATAAAATTAGTGGCATTTTGACAAATGTATCGTTACCGAACCCAAAGTCTCAAATTGTTCTTCAAAATTTCATCCTAGGGTTGAGCTACAACCAGATAAAGCGAGAAGAAAAAGATGATAAGACTTTCGTGGAGGTAATAGAATTGAACTGAATCAATATAATTCACTGAAGATATTCCATGCTGGTCCCTTGGACGCTACAGTTCGCCTAGAGTTAAATACCTAGCGCTAAATCTTAACGTAATGTAATGCAAGTGATTACCGGAACTGATAGGTCCCTGACTGTTAATAAAATAATGTTTTCGCTATGTTCCGCCGCCATAAAACCCTCATTTTGAACATATTCATACTACGCTAACATCATTCTAGAATTTAACAAGAAAACAAAAGCCAGACCTAAAAGTTGTCTCTTACTTAATTAACTCATAGTTAACTGGATTTCTCCATACCAGCATTAGGCTGAGCTGGTGTTCTAGCATCTGGCTCTGCTTATTTTTTGTGTCAAATCAATTGATAGTGTTCTTTGCTAATTTTCTGATGGAAAATATAAAATGGACTTCAGATGAGCATAATAATTTAATTAATATTTGACGTGTAACATATGATCTTACAGTACATTTTCTGATGGTTATATTTTAGAATTTATGTGGTGAAATAGAATAAATTAGGTATATATATATTTGGCAAAATCACATCAAATTTCATTTTTGGGCTAAATTCCGCGATACTATAACATTTTAAAGAAGGGTAAACATTCTGCGGGGCTACAAACATTGGAATGTGTTGTGTGTCGTATCGGCGAGGGTCGGCTCTTTGGGCAGCGCTCTCAAGTGCTTGAAACGGGATGTCATAGATCAAAGTCACTTGGCGGTTGGCGCTTCGTCCAAACTTCTACGGTTCAGGCGTCCACAAAACACAAACACACAATCTTGAACACAAAACACATCCAGGCAACACAACACAAGTCACACACACAACACACGGGTAGGCGTGAGCGAGCCCCCTCCAAACAAGCGAGGGTTAGCTTCGAGGAGGTAGGGGCTGGCTCATGGGGTGACCGCGGCTGCTCTACCAATGAGAATCAAGAAGTAGAGTAGGCAAGGAGGTGTGTCAGAGAACGCACCAGTTACATTTCGGCAACCCGAAGCAAGCAAGATTTCTACCAATCACAAGTGAAACACGTGATCTTTGCGAGGGAACAATCGCGAATGATCTGGAAAAGAAAACAAGCGAGAGTATATAAGCGGCGGACAAGTACATTCTAGAGGGATTTTTGAGCGCACGTGAGAGACTGCGCGACGTCTGAGAGTGCACTACACCGCAGGTCGGCCTCGCCGACTTGCCTTCTACCAAATTGCAATGTGAAAGTTGATAATTCGAAGTACAAGAAACAACGTTAGACGGCGGCAAGCGTTGAAGCACCGTCTCACAAAGGAACCTGATCGAAGTAAACCAGCCTCGCATCGGTGATCGTCATGAATAAACGCGTCGGAGATTCAACCAAGAGCATTCAAAATCTGTGCATCGGGGTCGAACTCACAGTCAACTTCAGCGGCAGTCGTCAACATTGCAAATGGCAAACAGTTAAGTTCGTCCACCCACAATGCGTAAAGCAACGCGCAAATCTACAGTGAAGTGGCTTACCATTGAAACTCTTAAGACACTCCAGGCACCACGGCGGCTGTGAACTCGAGTTGGAATGCCGGCGGCACGATGAGGGAGCGGCAGAGGCATCGCTGCAGCGCGGGCAAGACATCAGCCTACACCAGCAGCAAACCTAAAGCTACGACGTGGAACATCAGCAGTGAGCAACAGCATCGTCAGTGAATGTCCATCAGTGAATCATTTATTATCAAAAGGGCGAGTGTTTTATAGTTGTGAGAGCTCTTTAGGTGGTGATAGAAGTTCAATTTCAGATGTAGATCAGCACACAGATAAGTGCTTTTCAAAGTTTCGCGAAGATTCATCTAATTTTATAGGCAATCGATTTCCTGTGTTTATTTAGTCGAGGATCGACTTCCCGTTGTATGGTTCGACACCGTGTCACAATTCCAGGTTAAATCGTGATGTGTTATTCTCGCAAATATTATGATTTGTGTTGCTGTGGAGCTGGCTGTTTTGTGTATGCGTAAATCGTTGTCAGCGATGGAGTGTGTGCAACTCGAATTTTCGGTAAGCATCACATTTATGTCAGTGCCCTTTCAAATTATTTCGTTCCCATGCCTAGTGTGTTTATCCACGTGTACCCCAATAAATTAATGTAAATCGTAATAACTCTTTTATTCTCCATGTCTGGTATGCAGGTGTGCGCGAGCATAAAGGATGATACTATAACATGTTTGGGGGTTGAGACTCCCCCTGCGTGCGTGATTAGTAACCCTTTTCACGCATCGCGACAGGGAAAATATCAACTGTCCTATGCAAGCGTACTGTCTGTATATTGGCTTGGAGAATTTTATTTAATCATTTTCAGTTGCTTAAAGAATTTTTTATATAAATTTTGTAACGTTCCCTCAAGAAAGAATTCAAATAACAGTCCAGTCGTTTTGCAAGGATTTGTCCGGCATAGTATTTCGCTTGCCCTTTGTAGTTTTATTCCTTTAAATAACAAGCAGTGGAGCACAGCCGAGAGTTGTGGCTGTGAGTCTTTCCTTGAGGAACTGCCGTTCCGCAGTGTAATTGCCTACTATTGAGCTGGAGTCGTAAATGCATCGGAATGTAGGGCTCAGCTACAGTACCGCAGATCGCTTGGCTCCAAATTCGGCACCAGAAGTGCGCTTACTGAGGCATGTGAATTGGAGTAGTGCTGGGCCATTGAAACTTTCTTAACATGATGAAAGATTCAAGTATCAATGTTGAATTCTTGGCTCAAATTTGTCCTGACAGTGAGTGTATCAGTTAAATGTCTCTTTATTGAATGATTTTATTTCTTGGACTTGCAAAACCATCACAGTCTTGTCAAATGCTGAAGTGAGTCATAATAACTAAAATTTTCATTCTTCAGGTGAAAATTCTAATTGTCCTGTGCAAGCGTACTGTCTGTATGTCAGCTTGGAAATTTTAAAGGAATTCATTTTCAGTTGTCCAAAAATTTCTGTTTCTTTTAATTCAGTCAAACAGTCGCTCGATAATTAAGCAGAATTTTCTGCAAGTACAAACACCCTGTGTCATTTCGTGGACATTCCAATTTTTGGAGTAAAATTCTAACGTAGAGCGGTGTCGTCGCCTGCACCGGGCGTGCTGTATACCGATGCCTACCGCCGATCGCGCTGTTGGAGGACGGAGTAATAAAATTTGAGATTCTGGGAGCTGCAGTTGAACCATTTTCTGAGCGCCTAATTTGAGGTGTACTTGACTGAGTGTAATCCATGTCCATTAATTTTCGAAATGCTATGAGGAATTGATATTTTCCGGAATCTTTGCTCATTCTTCTCGTGCCTCTGAGTTGATTCAAGTAACGTTATCTGAGTGAATATTGCATCAAAGGTCAATTTATAGCGGTGTCTTCTTGGAACATTTTATTTTTGGTGCATACGAGAGCCAGCACAATTTAGTCACGCTAGTTTCTTGACAATGTGTCCGATAAAAATTTTTCTTGAGTGCTGAATTTTTGGGTAGAATCTTTCTATGATCTGTACCATTATTAGATGTAACTGAATTTAGGTGTGAAGCATTGGCTGTGGAAAATGACGCATTAACTTCAGCAAACACCGCCTTAGCACAAGTGAATCTTCGAGACAAGTTTACATTTTTCGGGCTTTGAGACATTTTAGTAATTAATCTAGTTGAAATTGTTATTTTTAAAGGATACCTCACTTATAAATAATTTGCAGAATTTTTTTTGGCCTCGTTTGTGTCAAGCTTCTCCAATCAGCTTTAGCAACGTGATTAATATTGGATTCGAGGCGTTTGAGCATTTAATTTATGATAAGTAACATATGCTGAATTTGAATTGAATGTTTCCAGGATGTATCGATCCATTACAATTTACTGACTGACATGTTGAGAGCAATGGATCCCTATTTTATACGTTAAATTTCAGCAGTCACCGCCCTATATCAGTTGAACCATTGAAATGAATGTTAATTTTTCTTAGTGGGCAGGGATAGCTAATGATTGTACAAGTCAAATTTCATATTGTGACCAGTTCAAATTATGTGGTGAAAATGCTTGAGGTTTTGTGTAACTTAGAGTCAGACAATTCCTTTCAAACCAGCTTTGGCGATATGATCCACAGTTTCATTCATTAAAATCCGAGTATTTAATTGTGATGATAAAAACAAAATTTTTCTGAGATATGGTGACGAAGTTTTTGAGAATAAATTTCCCTGCCATCAAATGTGCGGTAAAAAAAATTTTTTTTTGTTGCAAATTGTTGAATGAATTAAGTGACGGTGCTTAGGATAATAATTAAATGTAGTGTTTTAAAGTAAGTGATAATTTTCAACGATGCTGCACTTGCAATTCATTTCATTTCATTCTGCAGTCGGAGAATAACAGTTGAATGCCATTGTGATGAGAATATAGTCAGCGTGAATTGAACTAATGGAATCCAATGCATTTGCTAAGCGAATACTCATGCAGAGCTTAGTCTTGAATACGTATTTCATAAATGTTCGGTATGCTGTTTTCTTATTGAATGATTCCAGGATTTGTCACCTTTTAACGCTCATTGGTTTTATGTGTTGAACGATGGCCCGGATGTATTCCTATATTTTTAAGTTGAAACCGCGTTACATTACTTGAAAATTTGAATAAATGTTGCGTTTTTTTTGGTATGCAAAATATTGGATGACTGAGCAAGTTTAAATTTATTATGACACCTCGATTAAATTTAAATTGAGAGTTTCCTTGAAGTTTAATATGAATGTAATTTTGCCCTAACAAGCTCAGGAATAGAATTTTTTTTTCTCACCCGTCGAGGTGAGAGTATTTAAAGAAGAATGGTTGATGTCTTCTGCCAAATAATCATGGGATAATTTGAAAAAAAGAATTTTGCTCCTTGCTGTCAAATGCAAAGTAAATTAAATTTTTCATGCCGGTGTCTGATGGAAGCTGAGTCAGTGGCGGTGCCCAGAATAATAAATTTTAATGAAGTGTACTCGTTTCCTCTCTGAGAGTGTGTTGCATCTTCTGAAAATGCCCTGCAGCCAATTCTTGGATAAATTTAGTTACTTAGAGATAAAATACCGCCACACACGTGACCAGTAAAGTAAACTCCACTTGTTGAATTTCAGTATTTATAACAATTTCATGCAAGACTACAGTGTTCAAGAGTGAGAATTGAATATTGCTTTTTTTTTGAGCTTTTGCTGAATTCGATTGCTTCAAACTGATTTGTTTTGTTATTCTTCTCAAATTCCGCGGACATAAAATTTTTATAGCGTCATACCACTATTCATATAAAGTCCTTGGAAAATATAATTTTTTTTGTCGAGTGTTTGGCGAATAAATTTAGTGTGCTTCAATCTCAGCTCCATAGGTGGGTTGAAACTTTATTAATAATTAAGTATACGTAGTTTTAGGAAAGGAACACGTGGGGTGCAGACACATTTTGCCTATTCAGTTTCATGCCACCAATGAATAATTTTTCCTTTTGAAGTGTGCGTTAATAAAAAATTGTGTATTTTTCTTCAAGTCGTTGGTTGTGTAAGGGAATGTTCAAATTATACTCATGTGAGAGGTGCAAATTGTGTCTTACTGACACCGAATTCTACTACAACGAAAGAGATAGAGTTGTGTAGATTTTGCAGAAACACTACGCAATTTCTCGAGTCGGATTCAACCTCGTATTTTATCGCAAAGTAAAGTATTGCCTTGTGTGAGAGACGAATATTTCCTGCGTACGCCTGGGATTATTGTCTCCCTAAACAGGAAAATTTACTTGTCGTATAAAGGTAATTTGCCTGGTGTTTACATATAAATTTATCCCTGAACATCCCTGAGAATTCTTCAGAATATTTTTGGATTTTTATAATGAATTCCTAGTATTTGTCTAAGCATTCTCTCTCGTTCGTGCGCGGATTTTGGACAGGTTCGTACGAGGTAGCTTTGCCTGATCAACAAAGTAACTCAAGCGTACCGTCTGAGGTTTGGGCGCGAGATTGAGGGAGCGGGAGCATACGACAATGCTTTGAATGTTGAATGTTAACATGATGAAGCAGTAACGTTAAATAAATTGTGTGGACCGTTTCGTCAGTAATTGAAATTAAATCGTTAATTGATGGCGAGAGTAGGTTTGCATAACTATGATGTATTTATCAACTTCATTAGGATATGTTCATTTTCTACAACGAAAGTGCTCAATATTTCGAGATGGAGTGTAATTTCTACAGACGCATTGATTATAGCGTAAAAATTGAAAATGAATTACGACTGGAATGTACAAGTGAAATCTTCATTGAGAATGTATGTAAGAGAGGTACACCGTGCAGCAGAGAGCCTCTGCCGGAATTTTATTCCTTTATGGATAGCACAAGCAATTAAGAAATTGTGGCGGTACGTTCAAGCTGATGTGGTTAAAACTCTAGTGTGGTATTACGGAACGCAAGAATGTAGGATGTTGTGAGAACATGGAAAGAATGTGTATTAAATGGTATCAGTAGCATTGAAGTAAATGCGTTTAAATTGATGGACGACGAAGAAAATGATATCATTGAATAACAATTGTGCAACTCAAAGGCTGAGAATTAGGTGAACAATCATGTCTTTTTGCATTTTTGTGTGTGTTATCAGGATGTTAGATCATCGGAACGGCTGTTCTCAGCAAAAGTATGATGTAAAGTCTAACAGAGTGATGACACACTGTGTATTCATGTGTACATTAATTGCGTTAGGGATTTCAGCCTATTTGGTAAATCTCCCGATTTGGCGTACAATATTTGTGTGAATGTTTATACAATCTTGCGGCAACGTGGAATCATTTAAATGTGCTGCACTGTCTCTGGGGCTGAGAATTGAATAAATTTTATGTCATGTCTACTTTCTTGCATGTATGTCGGTGTTGTCATTAATGTCGGATCGCTAGAAAAGCCTTCGCGGCCGAGTATAACGTAAAGTCCGATGATCTGGCAATACCCAATTTATGTGTAATTTTTCTCTTGTATGTCGGTGTTGTCATTAATGTCGGATCGCTAGAAAAGCCTTCGCGGCCGAGTATAACGTAAAGTCCGATGATCTGGCAATACCCAATTTATGTGTAATTTTTCTCTTGTATGTCGGTGTTGTCATTAATGTCGGATCGCTAGAAAAGCCTTCGCGGCCGAGTATAACGTACAGTCCGATGATCTGGCAATACCCAATTTATGTGTAATTTTTCTCTTGTGTGTCGGTGTTGTCATAATGTCTGATCGTTAGAAAAGCCTTCGCGGCAGAGTATAACGTAAAGTTAGACGCCTTGACAATACCCAATGTATATGTGTTCTTTTTCATTGATGCGTATTCAGGATTTCGGCCTACCAGGCAATTCTCCTGCTAGTTCGTACGTCATGAGCAAGAATGTTTTATTTTCTTCGGAATATTTAGGTGATTCAACTGATTAGTAACACCGTCGAACGAATTTCGGCTTTGGCTAGAGTTGGTTGAGGATACCGAAAGTAAATATTTATGTATGTATGTAGGAATTCTTCGCGTAGCTCACGTCCGCCTCACTCAAGGCAGATTTGAAGGAAACCGAGGAAACATTTCTTACGGAATGCGCTGTCTCTCGATTACCAAGTAACCATGTTAGACAATCAAACGCGTATTTTCGGAAGGAGATCATTAACCATTAACGCGAACCTCGGGGGTTTTACGTTATGCTAGTCGACAAGCTGACTGAGAACAAAACCTGAAGGTCTTCGTAAGTAAATGTGTTTTTTTTTTGTTTACAATGAAAGAGCTTATGAGCTCCAACGTGGGAGTCCAACGCGTATCGAGGCAGTAATCTACAGTATTTGTCCGCGAATTGACGCAACGAGGATCTACGGAATATTCCACGAGTTCACGTGACGCCAAGGATGAATTTTTAATGGAAAGCTTCAGTAACTTCGATTCTCAGCAGGGGGCCCCTCCCCAGGATCAGTAGCGAGCCAGGATCGGTAGTAAGCCGAGGATCAGTAGCAAGCCGAGGAGCAGCAAGTCACAGGAACAACAACAACAAGCCGAAGCTAGGCGCGCAGGAGGAGCAACAGCAAGTTTTTTGTTGCAAGGAAAACGTCTACTTTTGAACCACAGGAGGAAATAATAATTATGATGAAGAAAAGAGTTGAGGTTGGAAAATTGCCTCCATTGAGATTGTGTTTTTGGGTGGATTGCAACCGAGAAAGCTGAAAGGATGTCTCTGCTTGTAACAAATTCGCCGATTTTCGATCTCTAATTTATATGTTTATCCATGTCGATGAATTTGCCGAGAGCAAGTCGAAAATAATATGTCGTGTGCGTTTTATTTGTGCGTTGAGGTTGTCCGATTTATGAGTTATCTTTGATGTGTTCTTTTCTCCTTGCGTTCTATAATAATGTGTATAAGAAATGTGTGTTTCAATTATGTAGTGTGTGTGTCAGGCATTAATGAACCTTTTATAAATGCGTCAACATCGCCGTGTTGCAAGAAGGTAAACCATGAGGTGATATGTAAGGATATTTTGATGTCGGGAAAAGCGAAGGAATTGGAAAAGGGGGGTGAACATTTTCTAATTTTAACGTAAGAGGTATGTCACGGTCATAATTGAAATTAACGGGTGAAAATTTTGAACCTTATAATACTTTGATATTGTCATAGGGAAAATTTGAACCGATGGCTCAAATTTTGTGAAGGGCGCGAGGATGTGTGGTGAAATAGAATAAATTAGGTATATATATATTTGGCAAAATCACATCAAATTTCATTTTTGGGCTAAATTCCGCGATACTATAACATTTTAAAGAAGGGTAAACATTCTGCGGGGCTACAAACATTGGAATGTGTTGTGTGTCGTATCGGCGAGGGTCGGCTCTTTGGGCAGCGCTCTCAAGTGCTTGAAACGGGATGTCATAGATCAAAGTCACTCGGCGGTTGGCGCTTCGTCCAAACTTCTACGGTTCAGGCGTCCACAAAACACAAACACACAATCTTGAACACAAAACACATCCAGGCAACACAACACAAGTCACACACACAACACACGGGTAGGCGTGAGCGAGCCCCCTCCAAACAAGCGAGGGTTAGCTTCGAGGAGGTAGGGGCTGGCTCATGGGGTGACCGCGGCTGCTCTACCAATGAGAATCAAGAAGTAGAGTAGGCAAGGAGGTGTGTCAGAGAACGCACCAGTTACATTTCGGCAACCCGAAGCAAGCAAGATTTCTACCAATCACAAGTGAAACACGTGATCTTTGCGAGGGAACAATCGCGAATGATCTGGAAAAGAAAACAAGCGAGAGTATATAAGCGGCGGACAAGTACATTCTAGAGGGATTTTTGAGCGCACGTGAGAGACTGCGCGACGTCTGAGAGTGCACTACACCGCAGGTCGGCCTCGCCGACTTGCCTTCTACCAAATTGCAATGTGAAAGTTGATAATTCGAAGTACAAGAAACAACGTTAGACGGCGGCAAGCGTTGAAGCACCGTCTCACAAAGGAACCTGATCGAAGTAAACCAGCCTCGCATCGGTGATCGTCATGAATAAACGCGTCGGAGATTCAACCAAGAGCATTCAAAATCTGTGCATCGGGGTCGAACTCACAGTCAACTTCAGCGGCAGTCGTCAACATTGCAAATGGCAAACAGTTAAGTTCGTCCACCCACAATGCGTAAAGCAACGCGCAAATCTACAGTGAAGTGGCTTACCATTGAAACTCTTAAGACACTCCAGGCACCACGGCGGCTGTGAACTCGAGTTGGAATGCCGGCGGCACGATGAGGGAGCGGCAGAGGCATCGCTGCAGCGCGGGCAAGACATCAGCCTACACCAGCAGCAAACCTAAAGCTACGACGTGGAACATCAGCAGTGAGCAACAGCATCGTCAGTGAATGTCCATCAGTGAATCATTTATTATCAAAAGGGCGAGTGTTTTATAGTTGTGAGAGCTCTTTAGGTGGTGATAGAAGTTCAATTTCAGATGTAGATCAGCACACAGATAAGTGCTTATCAAAGTTTCGCGAAGATTCATCTAATTTTATAGGCAATCGATTTCCTGTGTTTATTTAGTCGAGGATCGACTTCCCGTTGTATGGTTCGACACCGTGTCACAATTCCAGGTTAAATCGTGATGTGTTATTCTCGCAAATATTATGATTTGTGTTGCTGTGGAGCTGGCTGTTTTGTGTATGCGTAAATCGTTGTCAGCGATGGAGTGTGTGCAACTCGAATTTTCGGTAAGCATCACATTTATGTCAGTGCCCTTTCAAATTATTTCGTTCCCATGCCTAGTGTGTTTATCCACGTGTACCCCAATAAATTAATGTAAATCGTAATAACTCTTTTATTCTCCATGTCTGGTATGCAGGTGTGCGCGAGCATAAAGGATGATACTATAACATGTTTGGGGGTTGAGACTCCCCCTGCGTGCGTGATTAGTAACCCTTTTCACGTTTCGCGACATTTATAATTATTGGCTGGAATTTTCCTGAATTTGTAAATTTTTCAGAAGATAGTACACAACATGAAAGTATTATGTTAATACTTGAATACATAATCATTTCACTTATTCAAGAATATACACCCAAGGCTCATTAATTTATTTCATAACAAAAGAAAATTTGAGAATGAAAGACAACCTACAAGATATTAAATTTGCAATCGCATAACTAATGCATGAATTCGCATAAATATGTTATGGTATCAGCATTAATATTTTTTGTGTAAATTAGAAATCATAAATGACATTCATTCAGGGCATCATGAAAACCTAGAAATATATTCCTGCATTCTACTACGCTTCTTGAGTATAGAACTAAGTCTTTTATTTTCAATTTTAAGAAGGACTCGCGATTTCTTATATGATGAGGAGAAATCTGTGCTATAGAATTATTAAATAACTAAACAAAATATGACACGATCGCAGCCAAGAAAATCAATAGAAAATTAGTTTGTTGAGCTTGTATCAACCAAAATCTATGAACATTAACCATTGCTCCAAAAATTAAACAAAACAACTCTCAAATGGATCAGGAGCAATTTGGAAATCCAAAATGAGATGTCAAAGGGTCAATCAAACGTGGTTCAAATTATCGGTCTACTCGTACCCCAAGTATTAATTACCACTTGGAAATTACCAAAGTACTTATGAATACAATGAGGCTTAAAAGCTAAAAAAAATAAAGTCACGAAAATTGTAACGAAGGCACAATCCTACAGTTATGATATTGCATGTCTTTGAGCAAGCACTGCACAAACTTAACTCGATTCTTTACTGAAAGCTTAAAGAATACTAGTTTTAGGGTAATACCGTTCTGTAATTACACATACTATGTTATTCTTAATCTTGACTTCTACTCAGCAAAATATTTGAAGAACTAATCAGCAATGGTGGTGACAAAACGAGAAGTACGTGACTGTAAATGTGATGGCCTCCTCTAGTTTTGCATGATAATCATCCGTGTATGTTCATTTTTCAAGTAATGCTTGAATTAACAAACGACTGAAATAGTTCAGCGCATTTTTAGGAAAGAACGAGTTACGTGGCTAAGGGCGTATACCCAGGTATGCTCATCGAAGAAATAAATTGTGCAGAGCTAATGTTTTTGCAATTATTACAGTCAATTTGTTCCTCTTTTTTAACATGTGAATATAGAACCTATACATTTCATAACTTTTTTTAAATTTCATGGATTCTAACACGATAAATAAAACGAAGCGAGGCCATGGTTAATTAATTTCACCTTATCACGCCCCACTTTTTGGAACCAAAGAGTTTTAGATTCGTTATTTGACGCTTATTTTAACTCTTTGGAGAGAATCCCTCTCGAAATTTTTGAGGAACGCATGATTAGAGGCTGTGCAGTGGTTCATTTCATTGTCTTCATGGAGCAAGCAATGTGCCAACCTTCCTCGTCCTGCGCGGTTCCTGAGGTTGGTTTTGAGGCAGTTGAGTGTGGAGATTGATTGCCCTGTCCACCTCAGCAGTAAACATAAAATCCTTCATAGCAATGAAGACAGTGAAAACTAAACAATGGCAGATGATGTCCGCTTTGTTAACATCACTTTTTCTATTCCATTTACTTATACTAAATTTTACTTCTTAACTGTTGAGTTGAGTGACACCTCAGTAAATTTACGCATTTTTTACATAGGGTAAGTGGACCTTTTACGAATAGTTTTGGGAGCATTTCGTAATGAAAAAAAGATCAAATATGTTCAGTGACCCTTTTGCTCAGTTGTGAAGCAAGGAGGGATTTATTAGCGTCTGAATGAAACACTGAGCATTAAATTACAAAAATAATGTTCAATAAGATGTAATGGCATAGAGTATTGAATATCATAGGTTATTATTGCCTCAAAAACTCATAAAAAATAATCTAAAACAAGCAAAGATATCGTTCAATTACTTTTTTACATGAACCCCGCAATCTATGGTGTTGGCGGATGACAAAAAGGGGTAAACCACAGCGGTGTAGAGTATTGAGTATGATCAGCTTTAGAACCGATAAAAGTAGATTTCTGTCGCAGTTTTACGTACGTATTAAATAGAAAGCGAAAAATACTAGAATGTAAATCCAATTTTGTATTCTGAAGGCTGTGCACTGGCCTGTTCACACTTTTACACCGTGTCTAAGCCCGATCATCCTACGCACTGGGATTCGTACTTGTTTCTCATCAGTCAACAGCAAAGGTCGCTGAACATATAAGTTGAGGTCTCTGTGAGGTGTTGTTCTACAACTCGATAACCGAATGTATTTTAGAGAAAGAGGCTTTAATTACACCGTTCTCATTCGATTGAGATTTTTTTAAATCTGCGTTGGGGTGCACATCGGGACAATATCTCCCTAAATAGTAAGCATCGGCTGAGGTAACATTATTTCCAGCATTCTTTATCTTGTTTCCGCCTTAAATAGTTCAAGTAATTCCAGAGAATTAAATCATTCATTTACTTTTCTTTGACCAAAATTAAACGTTGCATCATTTTTCCGCCAATTTACATACACTTCGTGCACTTGGCTGAAGCCAGTTTCCATTCCATATGCTCCCAAGAACCAGTGCACACAAACAGAATAGCCACGCACTTTTTGATATCCACGGATCTGTCTAGAGACAGCATGTGTCCAAGTGCGTCGCTGCAGCTGGCTGTGGAAAGAAACTCACAGTGGAGTAAGCATTTGCGTTGTTATCTAACCGCTAACTCTTGGCCATTCTTTGCGTTTGATTGAACTAAAATGAATGGCTTAGTTTGTCACCAAAAAGTATGTTCATTGTGAGTGGGATATAAATTCATTATATCATGTCCATGTACAAGGTGTTTTTTAAATACGGGACACGAAAAAATTTTTAATATCGTTTGATACAATGAATGGATTTTTATAAATAGAATGGCAGTAAAATTCTGAAATTTATATCTGTCATTTGGTGTCTGCGTATTCATGATACAACAGTCAAAATAAAAATCAGAGGACACAGTAAAATTCATCATGCTTTGAAACTGCTGCCATGGTGACGAACTACATTAGATAAAGGAACAATTAGCTTTCATAAGCACTGCATCCTTCTCTAATGGAAGGAGCATTGTCCTAGCCGAGTGAAGTTTCAAAAGAGAGTACAACCTGCGAAGTTCTTCGTCAAAGGTCATTTACTGACGCGTAAAGAATTTAGCCAACAGTGGGGAAATCGGTCCCACCATCGCCAATGCTGGAATGAGAAGCCTGTGAACACGCGCCCAAAATTACTTGCAGTCGAATGAACGCCACACGAAGAATGTCATTTTCAAAAATTAGTCCAAATGCAAGATATAAATCTCAGAATTCTAATGCCGTTTTGTTTTCAAAAATCCGTTCATTGTATGAAAACTTATCAAAGATTTTTTCGAGTTCCGTACATAAAAGACTGAGTTGCGCAAAGAGTTTTAGAGTTAGTTGGCTCAAAGAAAATGATAGAGAAAATAGACTTTTTTATTATTAAGTTTCTTTCCTAAAGATAGATATTTACTAACGTTTAAATTGTGTGAAGGAAATGTTTATTTTGTTTGCATGATATACGCGGTATGTACAAACGTTATTCCTCGTGCTTGCCTATCGATTTATCTGTGAACTGACTATTCGCCCATCAAAAAATATGATATTTCTTTTTTGTGTTTTTCCCAATCCCACTGCAGCGGCATCATATTTTTGATATTTTTCAGACCAAGTCATGTTCTTTTAGGAATCATTTCGATATGATATGTGGTATCTGCTTCCACCAGCCTCTTACAGGACGCACTATATTGATATAATTATATAATCAAATTATTCATTCATTGAATAATATGATTGAATAATTCACTTCGGTCGTCGTGAGTAAACAACTATTTTCGAAGGCATCAGTAAAGCTGCATATAAAGTAAAGCCATTTCCAACCCTCAAGAGCCCACAATCTTAATTAATCGCTAAGAAACTGAATCCTATATTTATTCCCTAAAATGAATAACATCCCACGTGATTAAAATTACAAAAACATGGAAATACATTCTTCGAAGTAAAAAAGGGTGATTGGAATATCTCACGACGTGGAGCTATCGCAGGGTAGACGTGAAAAGGGCGTGGGGTGAGGTGAGGCATTCAAACTATGCCTGCTGGCGTTGCACCCGCTTGTGCTGCAGCGGGTTTTCGTGTTATTATTTGTAATAGATCGTGCTGAGGATTGTAAAATTGCTCGAATTCTGGATTTATCCACGTGAACACATATCTTACGAGATGGCGATTATTTTCGCTTCTTTTTTAGGCATGGTATAGAACTGTCGTTGGCCAGACGCACCCCTCTATCGTTGCGTTGCACTTAGCGGATGCGATATAGGAAGTTCTGTGAAACACAAGAAGAATGTCAGATGCATTCACTCGGAGAATCATTATTTTGAGTAGAAAATTACTCCCTTGTCATTTTACGTTTAGGCTCAAATCCACAGGTGTACAAACGGAAACATTTGACAGTCCGCTTGTTCACATGTAAATCCGGAATAAAATAGAGTACGTCAGTCGACAGCGACAAGTTGAGCTGTTGGGTTGCGTGGTACCGATGTGCAGGAACCGACCAGTGACAACGATGTGGCCTCTCTCGCGGTGCGGGGCTGTGATGCCCATCTTCCTCTACTTGCTGCACTCTGTCTCTGGGTAAGTAGTCGGGTCAATTTTACACAGACTTTGTGGCTGAAAGTGCACGAGGAACATTATATCTATACTGTACAGTCGTGTAACGCCTAGAATAACTATAATTTTAACTGGAACTTCAATATGCGGTTCTCAACACTAGATACATTCATACAGGTCCTTGAAAATAGCTTTCAAATTTTACTTGTTACTGAAAGTGGGCCACGAAATTTGAATCTTTGCCTTTCTATTTTCTTACCGAGTGTTGTCCACATTGTTTTGTTTGCCTAATGTGATTTTTAAATGAAATATGTTAACTAACTTTTGTGTAAATTTATTAAAATACTTTAGTAGAAAATCCATTGTCGATAAGCATATTTTTTTCAAGAGAAGACAAAAATAGCGCTTTTAGCATTAAGAATAATACCTTTGTAGTGTCTCTCTGTTCAGTCTATGAAAACATCCCTCATAATCTTCAAAAAGAGTTGCAAAAAAGTGTGTTAACATTGCCACCGAAGTAGCATGCCAAAGCAAATCCAACAAAAGCGATCTTACTGCCTATTTCTTAAAAAATCAAGCTATACCTCATGATCAGAAATATTCCGCACTAGCATAATCCGACGCGTGTTTTCTCTCCATCTCTCCCTCAAAGCAATGCCGATGTTAAACAATTGTTTCCACCTAATATTCCGACCAAAAATGCGCATCGGAGGAAAGATATCTTAGATATCTATTCTTCATCTAAACATGGGGTACCAAGCTTTCATAGTTTCACGTGCTCTGCCTGTGAAATACGCTCACCAGAGAATAAAGACTTAAATATTGAACGAATTCATGGCGAAGGTGTAACGCCATTGCGCATTTCTGCCACAGTGGATTTCGTACTGTAATATTTCGTTTTTCAGCATTGCTCAATAGTGTAATTAAACGAGTACCTGTAAGCCTCAAAACTATTCACTGCTACTATTAAACTAAACTATACACAAAACTGAACACTGCTACTAACTATTCTGTGATGATGGACGTTCTACGTTAAAGTCGATTAATATTCTTCTTACGTCATGACATGTTGTGCGTTAGCGAAATCGATTCTGTATTAATCATCGCATTTAAGTAGACGTGCTGAGAATGATGTATTTTGAGTCAGCATAGTACAGTTTATAGTGTAATCACACATCTCTGAGATTTTTGCTGTTTTCTGCTGCAGGAATTTTATTCAATGTAATCTTCAGCACATTTTCATCAAAATCATAACAACCAAGATGATAACATTCAGGATACAAAATACATAATCCAATTTTGGAAAAATTCCGAGTTAATATATACCATACTCGTTTACGATTGTGGGAAACAACAATCTACTGAAAATGAATCGAAAAATAATTTTAATTGCTAATGTGAAGTTAAAACCGAAATTGTGTATAACTGCAAACCACGGTAAAAGTGATAACTATTAAATTGATGAAACTAAGCCACGTAAAAACATACTGCAGTACAAATGTGAACATGTGAGGTCTCTTATTTTGGAGAAATTGAGCTGAAACACATTTCAGCTTCAATTTCTCTCGGGAATGTTTCAAGGGTTAGTAGGTTAGAAAGTTAGCAGATGTTGTAGTTGGTTTTACCTCTATTTAAGCCCTCAAGAATATTTATAAGCATAAAGAGCAAGTGAAGTACCTATTTATGTTAATACTGAACCAAATAAACATTTAGTAATACAAGGAATACGCAAGAAAAATGAATACACCAAATATTTGAAAAAAACACACTCAAATTTGCCATAACTATTTCTTATAGCTATTTTCAGATTGGGAGTGAAAAGTACAGTAATATTTGTTTTGATGTGCTCGTGAAAATTGTGTTCATATATTTTAACGCGGTTATACCTGATGAAAATGCATTTTATCTAATGATGAAAACTCGCACTCCGTAACAACCATATTTTGGTTTCTCCTTCAGCAACTACGTGATAACTTGGCCGAAGAGCTGGTTTGCTGGCACGCCTGTGCAGTTCTGCATTGCCCAAGATCCATTTTCTTCACAGGGCGATTTAATTACCGTCCGAGTTTTGGTCCCAAAATCTCGGGTAGATTATCCGACCATTCCCAAGTTTGAGTACCCAGGAGGCACCGTTTACATGCCTCAGGAAATCATCGACCAACTTGATTTAGAACCTGAAACGGAGGAGGTCATCCTACAAGAACAATTGAGACCCACTTCAGGTAAGTTTTACAGATTTTTACTTTTTGGTCATCGGTAGAATTTCTTCAATGTTTTGTACTAGAGTAATTTAAAAGCAGAGCCCAGAAGACGACAATGATTAACACGTTGAAAGCGGTGGGTTGAACTGTATTTAATATTCATCTTATTCAGGGTGTTGCAAAATTTAGCTACACTCTGCTAAACTCTTATCCGTGTTCATGGATAACTTGAGAAATGTTCGTTTGCCATTCGTGAAAATTATATAAATTGAACATTCCATCACGGTTAAAGGTAGCTTCATCCCTAAACAACACGTGTTCTACGAAATGGGTATCTTCCAACCCCTGATTCAAAAACTACTGCGTGAATTGTTCGCCAGGAACATTATCTGCAGGAAGTGCTCCCTGGACACTCTGGAAGTGATACTGATAATAATTATTCCGATTCAATGTCCGCCACAGTGCAGTGTGATCTTGAATTCCCATAAATACTGCTGCAGCACGAGTGCTCATCTGTTGGTTTTGACGGAAGTGTTCTAACACACCTTCCTCATGATCCAGATTAAGCTGTCTTGGGCGACCAGCATTCACTCTGTTTGCACTGAAACTTCCGTTCTCACAATCTTCGGTGCAAAATAGTGAATAATCGATGAACAGGCACCTGTCTATTGGGGTAACGTTCTTGATACATTCTTGCAGCACGTCTTGCATTACCATCAGCAGAACCATAGAAGAAATGCATATCAGCTATTTTTGCATTTGTTGGCGGTTCATCTGAACAGTTCAGTGTCACGATGCTAACTGACAAATGATAACGGTTCAAACTAGAAGTTACTAACGTTGACTGGAAAGTTTTAGATATTTCTTTATTCTGAAAATTTTTAAAATTACACATAAGACATTTTACGTATAAGACTAAATGGATATAGCGTCAATACCGCCTGAATTTATCAATTCTAGTTCTCCTTGATTATTTGTTTTGATGCTCTGTTGCTCGTTATTGCTCTGTTCCTGTCTTTTTGCGAATTCGAGGTCGTGCGGCGAAAAATGAGTCTTAGAAGTTTATATGACGAAGAGTTCTCGAAGAGTTATAAGTATCTCATTAACGAAGTTTTTTTAACTTTTTTCATTGATGAAATAGTGTTTATATTAATATTTTCTGTAAGTACTCGAAGTTTTTACCAATAATTTTGCAACACCCTGTATATAGAATCAATGGTAGTTATCAACTTTCAAATAGCACACATTAACTGGATTGTGCCTTCATTTAGCATTGATTACGTTCAGCACCATTATAAAAATCCCCTTCGTGACCACCGGCGGCTAACGCCGCGGTCAAAGTGTTAATTAAACTTCAGTTGCTAGAAATTATGTATTCTATTTCTCATTTATCTAAGTTATATTCCACAAAATATTATTCCGTACTTATGAGAACTTCGTAAAATTCATTTCCATGAGTTGTTGCGCAAACATAACTTACTACTTATGATGCAAGATTAAAAGCCATCTCAGAGGATAGACGATGTGAATTCCGCCGAACAAGTATTGACTATTCAACATAATAGCCGTTGTGTGTTCATTCATACATTCCTTTATATATTTGTTTGGTGTCCGCTTTTTCCATCTCTCTGTCGCGTTCATAAAGATGCTTAATGACCGTATCTGTGATACGAGTTTCACCAGTGCACAAGTACGAGAACATTTTTTACTGTTAAGATGGATATACCTATTTGTCTTCCACTTCTTGAAAATTAGATTCAATGAAAATATTGAATCCCGTCATTTTTAACAAGCCTTGTAGACTAGTCTATATGATATTCTGCTTGTTTCTTCCTTAGTTCTTTAGTCACTTAGTTACTTAGTCCGTCCGTTACGCTTTCGTCCGAGTTTGCGGCATCATGGATACCGAATTGCTCAGTGTAACATTTAAAAGATGGTCTTTACATGCATCGATGTGTTTGACATTTTATCAGGATAGGGGAGGTTAGGTTAGGTTATGATAGGTTAGGATAGGATATGTAAGGTTAGGAAAGGTTAGCATAGGTTAGGTAATGTTGATAGAATTTTTTCATGGGTCCACTTACAGATGGGGCCAATGATTTTAAGTGAGTTTCCTTTTTTTCGTTACCCTAAGGTGTAGTCTTGGGTAGTTTTTAATTGGTTGCTCCCGGAAAACATTATAAAGGATAAATTAAAGCACAAATTGCGCATTAATAATTTTTAATAACCTGCAAAATTAAAAAGTAATATTTAGTGGTAAAGTAATTTAGTTAGTTTAGTTTTAGTAAAAGAAACTAAAAATAAAAAGTTATTATTCTAGTAATTAATAATTTTTAATAACCGGCAAAACTAAAAAGCAATTAATTAATTTAAAAGTAATTGAGTAAAAAAGGCATTGGATTCTGGCTCAAATTGTTTCCGACAGGGGTATGTTATGTTCTCACTGCTGATTCATGCGCATGTGGATGCCGTAAACGATGTAAATGTTGTAGTTTTTATTAGAGGGTTTGAGTAGTAGATGTAATAATAGTGGTGGTAGAGGTAGCAATAGTAGGACAGTTTGCTAGCGCTCCAGAAGTGCAGACTATGAACAGTGAATCGCGCCGAGGTTTCTCAATTTAAACTAGATTTTGGGTGAGGTAGATTTGTGGCGATTGGCTTTAGTTGCTTCAAGTACTTAGCTCTTATGAGTCAATATAAATAGACTGTCAGAAGGTGAAATGAACGACACTAATTATTAAATTTTGAATAATGAGGAATGAGAAAAATTAGAAGTTAATCGTAATTAGACCGAAGTGTTGCATGAGAACCCGGCTCTTGAGATCTCTGAGTGATCCGTTGCGATAGTGAGAGAAATAAGGATATGTATTGTAGAAAAACTTAAAGTCGCACGCAAGTTCTCGTGTAGACATTACACTCTAGCATTGCCTATAATACGATACATGTAGCTTTTGATGAACAACTCCGTAAGTGCACGAATAAATTACCGTCATGGTTTTCATTTTGTGCTGTAAACTAGAATTAAAGAATTCTACGAAACTAGCTGGGATGGTTGTAAATTAGATCTATCATATTTAAGGAATACATGATAGTAAATTTACCTCGTTACATGACAAATTACGCTTTTCCTGTTAACCTTTGTCTACAGTCATGGGTGACATTTGCATTTCATTTTTGTCAATAATTAAACGTTAGCGTGTTTATTTTTTGGTGCTACCCATTATTTTCAATTATGTTGCCAGATGTGTTGGCTCCATTTATTTCAAGGTTTTGTAGTTTAACTCGTGTTTTAAGTGCTTTATCAAGACATAGGATCCTCTTCCAACATTTATTACCCACATTCCTAGTGCTTAAACTGTCTTCTTCGGTATATTTTTTACTTTATGACGTAACGTTTTGAAGCCTTTCGTTTTGCTGCTGCGCAGGCTCAAAGCTGTCGTGCGTCACCTTGCTTCTGCCCGATACACTTGGCTCCTATTGGGATGCCGCGGTGCGCGTCAACGGCACTCTTAGAGGTGTTGCAATTGACGAGACCCGTAGGATTGTTGCGCAGGACGTCAAGCGAATCATCATACAAACCGACAAGGAGACATACAAGGTGAGGTGAAACATCTGAAATAAGCTTAGTAAATATTTAATTTATTGACTATTTGGTTAAATTCATTTTTTCACACCATTACTTGTGTTAACAGTTAAAACAATGTTGGTGATGTGTGGGTTAGATCCCACAACTTACCCACTGATTTGCAATTAAATTATCTAAGCTTAATTTGTCACGTCAGTTTGACAGCATAGATTCAAAAATTTGGATCACAGAACTAAAGGTTTGCTAATAATGAGCAGCTATCTTCAGAGTTGGAGTTCTTTTTTTTAGTCGGCTTTCTCCCAGGCCCATTATTCTATTACAATTCATAATAAACGAGAAAGTATTGATTCTTTTTATTTTAACAACTGCAAATTTTTATTCAAACCAATATTTTTAGAATAAAATATTGAGTTAGAAATGTGGTTACTCTCCATCCTTGTTTCACCAGCCTGGGCAGAAGGTGCAGTTCCGAGTGCTGACGCTAGAAACTCCCAACATGAAAGTCTCGACAGAGCCCGTAAGTTTCTTTAAGCTCTAGATCTATGATACATTTCAGATATTTTATATTTGTAATTACAGGTGACTTTTTTGAAGTGTGAGGATGCGTTCAACAGTTCATGACTTCCACACATTACGAGCCCTAACATTCCTAAAGTGAGTGGTATTGTCTGAGAAAACTCAGTATTTCATGTCACTTGGATTCATTGTTGGGTGATGCATTACTCAGCGCTGATAGTCACGATGACTCAATGATTTCTTCATTTGCTTACAAGAAGACCGCATTCATTTCATCATATTGGTTTTTCCATATCAGAAAAACAGAAAGGTACTCACTGTAAAGCCTTTACATCTTTGTGTTAAACAAATTCTAGACTTTGGTAAAAATACTCGAGAAATTAATGTATATACCAAAGCTTTTCCCTAGTGCTCTTGCGTTGAATTATTTTTGGTTCATTCTTTCCTCATTTTTATTCATGACGAATAACTGATCACAAAATTAATTCAAAATATCGAGCGCTGTCGATTGAGGGTCCACATGTGGTGGGATTACAATAACATGTTACCAGAACTGGACAGATGACGAGTGCAGCTGTGGAATTTGATTTTGTTCTGTGAGATTGTAGCGAGCATTTGTTCCACAACAAAAAGATATCAACCTTGAGCATTGGGAAATAAATTGGAAACGGAGAGAAGGAAGCTTCAAACTAATTTAAACTTTATAATATACTTTCACAGGGGATAGTAAACTTAGGTTGCTTCAGAAGTGACCTCAATCTCTCGATATCGATTTAATAATTTTTTTTTTAATTTTAAAATGTCGTCACGTTTTGTCATGTAAATTAGAGGTCAAATCTGGAATTTACCTTGAAGGAAGTATCATCTTGGTCTGAAGTTTGATGAATGGGCATAGGTAAGACGGAATTAGAAGTTTAGAACTACATAAACGTATTTACTACTTTGAAAAGCACACCTTTTGCGCAAAAACGGAAAATTCCGTACTGCAAGAACTAGGTTACCATGCAGTGTTTTCATCAGCTGAATGTGTACATGCAGTAAATTTTCTCGCTGGTATAGTAAGCTCGATTGTACATATACGTACGAGGCGTTTTCTTTGACTGCATCTGATTTTCCGTTTTTGTTTCGGGACATCCTTCCAAACTTGATATAAAATATCGATTGCATTCCTCAAATGAGAGTACCCGAAATTTAACAAAATCGGTAGAATTATCTAGTTATATTAAATCATCAATTATGGTCAAAAGGAAATCCGAAAGAAATCACATTGGACCTGCGTCTTGACCGTTGCTGTAACTGTTTGAAAACCCCACGAGTCTGAATAATACACGCGTATTTCTGTCTATACATACATATACGATCTCGCTGCATCAAAACTCCTAGGAATTTGCCATCAAATATTTCTGAGTTATAGCATTCAATTTTCATTTCAGATGCTTCGAGTTTTTTCACGCATTGTAGATTTTGAAATTGGTATTCAGCACTGACAAATGGATGTCATCCACGTGTTTGAAGGCTCTAGTGTCACAAAATTCCGCGCGGGAAAATGATTCTGATTGTGACTTGTTCTACCTTCCATCCTGTAGGCAGCTTATGGGGAAAATGAAATTTTATGTATTAAAAAACCCTCATGACTTGTGTTTTGAGCTAGTAAATAAAATTTACCATCGCACTGACAAAATATTGTTTCCCTCTCCATGTAGTACTCCGAAATTTACGTGGAAGATCCGACCAGTACTCGCATCAAGCAGTGGCTGAACGTCTCCAACCCTAGCGGTCTCATACACCTCGACTATCAACTGTTTGATGAACCCTTGGAGGTGCGTGCTACATTCCTAGAACTACAATTTGATTTAAAGTGCGTCTTGTTTATATAATTCATGACCCACGAACTACAATTTGATTGAAAATGTATCTTGTTGCTATGATGCATCCCTATAACTACATTTTTATTAAAACTGACTTCATCCACAGAAATAAAATGATAGGAATATTTACTCTCAAACAACTTTCTTCTATAATAAAGTAGTGCGCCTAAGCTATATGCGATGATCATCGACGCTGAAGTACGTCATGCCTTTATAATCTTAAATTTCATCTTACGTTCTTGATGTTCATGAACAAGCAATACTGTGCCATCATGCAAGATCAGGTGTAAGTGAATAATTAACATTTTTTATTATTACATTCATAGAAGTAAGCATTACTCCCACAACTCATACAGGGCTCATTAATACGCTGTGTTTTTCAGTTGGACTAAGTAAACGAATAAAATTAACATAAGCCATCAGGTTTAAATCAATATTAAATTTTATTCTAATGAGTCCTAAGATAAGGTTTCGTAAGTCTGGTTGCTTATGTAACTACTAGCGTGCATGTCCCGTCAAAAATGTCCTATAAAGCACGTCAATCATTTAGTAAGGTTAATGATAATTTTAAAAACTGAATTTCTCTGATGATACCCCGAACAGCGGAAAGTGAGCCTTGAGCTTATATGACACAGATTTTACTCTTTTTTCATTTGCCTCACGTTGATCTTTCACCTATGCTCATCAGACAAATACATCTGTCTTATTTATACTTGTGATTTAAATACTGTCTGTAAGCTCGTGAGGCAGTGAAACCATTCTCAAATATACGCTTATCAAGTATCTCATGCTACGCCGCTCGAAAGTTTCGAGGGTTACTCACAAAAAATATTATACATTAAAGTACAGGACCACATGAAGGCAAAAATTAAACAGAATTCTAGGATATTAGTATAATAATAAGCTTCGTAAAATGCATCTAACTTAAGCTAAGTAAAATGGGTCTTCATAGTTTCCACAACACAGTGTGTTTCTTTTCTAATATTTCTGGATGCTGTTGAAAAGAATGATATAGAATTTGCCCTTATGTTAGCATATTGCTGAGATTAGAGCGTATTCAGTATCAACCAACTAATCAAGAGAGCAAAATCACAAAACTATATGAATTGTATGAGTGTACGAAAGACAATCAAGGTGCTTTTTTACAGAAACATCGTTCATTTTTCAATGGGGTGAATATATGTACTTCGGCGGGAAAACCATCTCAGTACAACTTTTTATTCTTTAAGGCACTAAAATAAATTCTCTGAGGTAGTAAAATAAATACTGAGGCAATAAAACTATGAACTGAGCTAGCGCTCAGGTGTTTGGACTCCATCATACCAAGGTTGGAGCGTCCAGCTACGATAGTTAATATATAGTTCTCCCAGTCTGGAACTGAGGCGCTATCCCAGAGCGCGTGTTCATTCTAAGGCTCGCTCGGAGTTGGATCTTTACTTGAGAAACAGTTCATTAAACTATCTCGCTTTGCTTCGGAGTGAATATTGTTTACAGCGATTTTCCTTGAGACTTACTGATTACTTGCGTCAAACTGTGCGACGATAACGTTACTTTCTGTTTAGTGAACATTAGACTACACTGAGAGACAATGCTGTTTTATTTCATTCGGATTTGTATCTCAGATACTCTATGTCTGAATGAAACACGACTGAATTGATTTTATCAAACGTTTTGACTACAATAGCTTTTTATTTATTAAACATTGTTTCTATGTTTTCCAAAGGATTTTGTATGGCTAATGTAATTAAATTAAAACAAAAAATTACTTATACTCGACCTCCTGTAACTACTATATGTAATTTTACCTTTAAAACAAATAATACCGTTGTATAAATGTTATTTTTTTTAAATAAATGAACAATTCTCAAAATTTTACATGTAATACTAATTTCATGCGTCACGTGTTTCTAACATATTTTCTTTGCGCAATTTCGAAGTTTCTTTGAACTTGAAATTTCAGGGCTACTACACGATCTCTATCCCCTATAAGAATGGAATAGAAACGAAGCAGTTCTTCAGCAGTTAAGTTTTATGTAAAATAACTTCCTTCCGCATCTTTAAATTTCATTTAAACATGAATTTTCAGGGCTACTACACGATCTTTGTATCTACTGAGAATTATATAGAAGCGAAGAACTTCTTGGTAGAGGAATACGTCCTGCCGAGGTTCGAAGTAACATTCACAGCACCTGGTTATGTTTTGGCGTCTGACGAAACTCTGGAGTTGGAAGTCTGTGCTCAGTAAGTACTTAATTTCAAAGTGATATGCTCAGTTTGAACGAAAAATAAATAGGGATTTTTAAAGAACCGATTTCTAAATTTATTTAAATATTAATTTATTTTTTCAAGTGTATAGCTATGTATTTGAATTGATCAGCAAATCGTATTTTTAATAAGCAATGTAAAAATTAAGAAGTCGAACGGATTCTCGTTCTAATGAAGTTTCTTCAAGCAATTCATCTGACTTTTGAGAGTTTGACTGAAAAGTAATGAAATCATTTCGATTTTCAGTTTAATTTTTTTTAAATTACTCAAACTGTTGGTACATTTTCTTCATCCTTAAAATAATTTTTCAATGATTTCAATTGTTGTCAAGGTATACTTTCGGAGAGCCGGTAAGAGGTACGCTGGCGATCAACATCAACAACGGCAGATATGGCTCGAGCGAACGGGAGGTGAACTTCGAAGACGAGGTGAGCACGTGAGGGGTTAGACGCCAGGCTTTAACGCACAGACTTCACACTATTAAAACTCATTAAGAATGATTTCATGGTGAAATTTAATTACATGAATTATGTAAGGCAAACGTGTTGATAATTAGAATTACTGATTTTTTTAAAAACTAAATCAGCTGCTGGCATGCTGGGTTATTTGAATATGCAGCGTTTACATTGTTCAAAGCTTAATACTGATGCAGTTGACTATTATTCAGGATCTTGAACCAAAAAACTTAAGTAAACTCCGCATCAATATATGGTGCTGTGAATTGTTCTTTAGCTTAAAATGAAAGTTTAGGAGAGTGATTGGGCGAAGCTTGCGCACAATGGGTAAAATAGGTTCTCCTGTGAACTTCTCTGTAAACATCATCTCCTTTTTTTTACAATCATCAGAATAGCTCACTCCTACCTTGGTGATTAAACCACGGTAGCAGGACGGAAATTGAACCAGAATCTTCCATGTTCAAAGTGCATAAGGCAAATGAAGTGTAGCGTGCAAAATTAATTCCAACAATGTCATGTAATCCGGGAATAAGTGTCAAATTTCCCGACAAAGAAGGAAATTATATTGTTCTTCAAAATGAGTACATCTATAGGATATATTCTATATAATTCTATTTCACTCGGAACGCAAGTTTTTGGAGTTTTTTGCTCCTTATAGTATATTAGAACTAAAATTTTATCAATTAATTAGAGTAAAATCAACGGTAAGCTATATGAACGAAAATAAGCTAGTTTATGCGCTTGGGAGAAGCGGAAGTAGCTTTCTATTTCCACGGATATTAGTTTATGTCATAGAGTGAAATTCGCTACTCTTGTTTCAATACCGGACTCAAAGTAAGGTTAAAATTGTCGGTGATAACTTTGTACTTTCTCTCTCTCCCTCTCTCTCAGAATTATGCATCAACATTTTGATGGACTAATCGAAAATAAAACTTTATCCAATTTATCCCCAACAGATAGTGGGCTGCAGTACAGTACAGATCTCACTGAGCCCTCTCGGCGTTGGCAACAATTTCGCGGCCTACGTCTACGCACTCAGAGCAGTCATCGCGGTAACGGAAGAAGGCACGGGTGTTGTTGCATCAGAGAGTTTATACTTGAGCGTCTCGCGTACCGCCCTTCGATTTGAGCAAGATTCGGTTAACTATCCGAAGCCTGAATTGCCGTACTTCAGTTCTGTGAGTGACATCACAGTTTGTTGCGTGCAGTCGAAGTAAATATTTTGACAAATTAATTATGTACATCGGCGTAAATAAGGTTTAATCGAAAAATAATCGATAGATAATGAAACGAATATATCCATCTGCGTCAAATGACATTATTTCCGTAAAAGAAAATTTAAAATCAACTACCTCTATTACCACTCTGCATTAACGCACTGTCCAGGCGTTCCAACAAATTTTTATCTATTTACGGATTGTATTTAGGGATAATTTCAGAATACGGAGCACTCAATCACCATCCTAAACGATTTTTTTTGTATCCTCTCAGGAGGATACAGCTATTGTATTTTCGAGGTTAGGTAGACCCCGAAACGATTTGACGTCCTAAACTAAAGGTTAAATTGACCTTTTTTTAGTGAAATTGACTAGGTTTTTTGTTTTGTTACGGAACATTTTCATCAGTTCACTACTGGCCTGTTTTTCAACCTCTACTACTTTCTTCTTCAACTTTTATCTTGTTTCATGAACTTCTTTCTCAAATTACTGCATAAATACGCCTTGCGCATAGACTAGCGGTTCTTAACTTGTGGGGAATTCCCCACTGGTGGGGAATGGTAGAGTTGTCAGGTGTGGAATTTCGTGCATTTGTTTCCACTAACAAAAAATCGATAGTATTTCAAAATATAAAACATTACATCCAAATATTGACTTACTTCACAGGTCACAACCATTTGCAGACTGTTTTAATAACAAAAACCGCCATAATGAGTCGGACTTTAAAAGGTAAGCGTTTCGAGATCATCAGTACAAATTGTCTGAAAAAAAAAACAAGATGAACAGATAAAAATATACGGGAAATGAACACAGAAGTAAAAAATGCTACTACTAAAATCAAGAGGAAACTATGTACAAAGGGTGGGCACTATTAGTTTCATCAAGAGGCGGCCTAAGTTTGAAAATGTATAAGGACTCTAAATTCTTAAATCCTTCTGATGGCTGGCTGAAGCTAAAATGCTAAAACTGCACACTGGAGCCACTCTGTTCACCATGCAGGCGTACCGGAGAGTGAGGGGGAATAACCTGGGGATAGGCAAAAATCCCTCCAGTCCGGCTGCTCCGTCGAGCATGTTCCGCTACTCTGACGCGCAAAGTTCTGCAGGTCGAGCCTACATAACTAGATGCACATTGTGCACAACGAAATTCATATACAAGAGAGAAACGTTTACCTTTTGAAACGTTTACAGTAATAAATAAAACCGACAGCAATAAATAATTTCAACAATGTTGACTTTGAGAGTAGCGACCTTGGTGTTTTTATTTACGATTTGTCTGCGTAAAAATGCAGTTCATGATGTTCTTTAACCATAATGAGTTATTGTATGTCATGTTTGGATAAAAGAGACAAAACTGCTGGGTTAGGAATTTCACAGATAAGTAAAAGAAAAATGCTGTGGTGGAGAATGCTCCATTTCCCATCGATGCTGTGGTGGGGAAAGGAGAGTTGGCACATTAAAAAGTGGAGAATTGAAGGAGAAAGTTTAAGAATCGCTGGCATAGACTATGCGTTCCCTCAAGTCCATTCTAAATGGTATCTTCATCCTTTCTCTCATTGGAACACCTTTGATAGGATTAGGGAGGCTTGAACTAACTCATCTAATATAATCTTTACGATCTAGTCAATGTGAACAGAAGTTTTCGTAGGTTCTACAAAACTTGACTTTTTTAGTGGTATGGTACGAAAAGAAGCGCGGTGACTTTTATAATTGTATGAATAGCGTGGATTTGGGTAAGATTGCAGTTACGCATACCCAGCTATTTCTTCTATTCAGAGAGCGGCATGACCCTTTCTAGTTGATTGGTAAGATAGGTCAAAGTTGATGAGAAAATGTAAATGAAGCACACAGAAGCACCGTTTCGAAAATTTAGTGACACCGAGCTCAAGTAGCCCACTGAGGCGCATTGCGTAGGATAACACTTTGCATTGCGTTCTTTGGATAACACTGTAAAGAGGCGGGCTCTTATTCTCAACGTCATCACGAGTTCCCAACTTTTCTATGACGGAACGAAAGTGAAATCTATCGGAAAAGCTGCGGGTTAAATTTTCTTAGAATTGACAATGAGTTGATATTACTCAGAAAACCGACTGAAATATTTTCAACATAAGAGACAAAAATTAAGCGCGAGTTTGATAAAAACGATGATAACGATAAAAATTAATATCTGTACATGCAATAACATCATATCACCAATATTGGATGCGAATAAATAACGGATTTAATTTCTTACGTGTGAAATAACCCAAAATGCGTCAGATTTTTTTTTAAATTCAATCAAAATACTCATTCTTCTTTCATCATAAAGAGGGAAGTCATTCACCTCAAATTCATTCCCCACTTACTGAACTAACGTCACGCTTTGCCCTAACTCAGCCTGCAGCTGATATAGACCATATCTTTAGCAGAGGCAACAATTCTATGCATCATAATCATCTTCTGCCACGCTACATCGGCAATTCTTTCACACGCAAGAACTCTTCCATCTAGAGAATTATGTTCAACACAAAACTTGTCGCCACTTTTAAAGAACTTAGTCCCTTTAACGCATTTTAAAAAGTGTTTTGGTACATCTTAACCCATAGGAAGAATTCCAGTTTCATTTACAAGAAGGCTGCTTTTAACGGCACTGTTCTCTACCTCAATTTTCCACAGTGTCGAAAAAAGGTAAAATAAAACGTAAATTTTTTTTATAACTGGCTTTCTCTAGCTGTCGACTCACTTAGAAAGCGACCACTCTTAGGTACTTCGTTATAATAATTTCACACAATCCTCTTGATTAACAGGTTCGCGTTACATTCAACGATGGTTCGCCGGCCAGAAATGAACCGCTGACTGTGTGCAGCAAAAGATGGGTCCCGCGCAACGTAGTACAGAGCATGAGGCAATCAACAAGTTGCTTCACAATTCCCCCCTCCTCCACCCTAGACTCTCCAATGACCCTGTGCCCAGAAGTTGTGTGCAAGTACTTGGGTGCAAACAAGCATGGGATACCAGTGGCTGCGTGCTTCGTGGCCATATGCCGAAACATGACCACGGACGATTCTGGTGTTCTGCGCGTCACCATCCCGCCTCATCTCTTCAATGATCCTCTGGTGGAGGCGCGAGTCGAGGTACTGCTACCGTAGCTCACTCTAATGCTCTCATGATGATACTTTCAGTCATGGATCTTTTACTGAGTTAGGAGCATAAATGAACATGGGAATTTTTTCAAGAGAGTTGCTTAATGGAGCATATCATTATTTGAATTCCCAGAAGATCCCCCATTTCATAGAAGTCACGTGCGAGCTCATATTTTCTACGACACGGTCACTAGGGTATGGAAAACGTACGAGTATATTATCTTCTTCGACTGTGAAGTCGATTCTTATTTAAAGCTACCTGTTTCAACTATTTTTCGTTTAAATTTTTTCACGTTTACAAATTGGTTTTCGAGTGAGAGAACGAAAATGTAGTTTTTTTTTCCTTTATCAGGTGAGGGCTGTGAACTATCCCGACCTTTTCATCGATGGAAGTACTACTGAAAGGTATATGTACAAGTCTGCCACGGATTTGTACATTGGCAGGAAGCGATACTTCTCTCCCTCAAATTCCTCGCTCTTCATCAATCCCGACAACTTGAAACTTGACTGCACCGCTGGCAGCAACATCGACCTGCAGCTCCCCGTAATGTACGCGGCGAGAGGCGCCGCACAGGTCACTTTGTACGTGCAGGTGAGTTGGATAACTGCACTCTCGTTACGATTTGTTGATGATACTTCGTAACAATGAGAAGAGTTTAATACTCCACTGAGAATGAATGTGTACAGTGGACCATCGGGTTACGGCGTCCCTAGCTTACGTTTTATTCACGTTACGAAATTTTTTCGTCCCCTTGTTACGGCATTTTTCCCGCCTTTCGGCATCAGCAACAATTTCTTTCACGCGGCCAAACAATTCCGAAATTCAAACTTTACAGTCGGTGTTCGTGCGTATGACTTTGCGAGCCTCAAACAACGCTCGTACGTCTCCATGTGCGTCACTGCATACGTCACTAAGATGTTGGTCTGCGATTGGTCGGTGTCACGGCGTCACTAAGATACTGATATGCTATTGTGCCGCCATACGACGATTTCGCCTTACGATCCCAACTCCGGAACGGATTAACGTCGTATGGCGGGGGTCCACTGTACTTAGATAATGGTAATTCTTTTCCTATTATGACTCAAGATCTCGTCAACCTTTTGAGATACCAGGTATAGGTTCTTGCTCTTTAACACGTTGTATTAACGAAGGTCAACGAAAGTAGCACGAAAAGAAAATGAGTCGAAATAATACCGAATGTTTTCTTGTTGTGCACAAATTCGTGTCAAAATGACTGACTGTGTCAACAGACATTGTTAAGAGATCCTTCTTCAGCAAAATGGTGCTTGACGCCAGATCTAGATAAAGAAAGAAAGAAAGAAAAAGAAAAACCGTTTATTTCCAAAAAAAGTTGACACATGAGATGCATGACAACATGTCGGATTTAAAAAATTTCTTAACACAAGATGTCCATAGACAAACTTACCATAAGAGGCGTGCTAATTGACAAACTATACGTGGTGTACTAATAGACAAACTATACTAGGTGTACTGATAGACAAACCATACCAGGTGTATTAATAGACAAACCATACGAGGCGTGCTATCAGGTTAACCCTGTCAAGGGCTAATTAAATCAAAAATACCATATCGTAATATTTTATATTCCAAGAGATGGCTGAAAACTCATAAACAATTTAAATATTACTAGAAAATTCTTCGGAATTGCTAAATTCTTAGTTGAAACGAAGTAAGAAAATACAAAAAATGCTTTACCGGAGCAAATTGAAACACCGTCATAAATGACTATCAAGTGTTGAGAAAAGGTTAATCACAAAGTAATTTATAAAGAACATCAAGAACATCGCAAAACACAACACGCACATCTAGAAACGCGTGAACAAACTTACACGCAAAACGAAATTCATGGCTTGTTCAACATACGGACCGATAAATAATTTTTTCGCGAGTCATATGCTCAAATTGCGCTTTGTTTCATTTGTCTATTCATGTATTTTATTTTTTCAGTTCACAGAAACGTCCTCTGGGGTAGTGATAGATCTATTTTTGAATCATTGAGCAAGTGCAATCAATATATTTATTTTTGAAAAATGGTTCAGTGTTAACTGCTTGCAGAGCTTTTGGTAATATGTAATGCATCTTAAGGTTTTGTTTTTACGCAAAAATAGAAATAGAAACATATATATTTATATATATATGTATATATATGAATATGTGTGCATAAATCTATGAACATGTACATGTACGCGCATACACACACATACATAGATATACTACATGTATGCGTCCGTTCACACACACACTCATACACAAATATTAATATATATATATATATATACACGAGTATATATATATATATATATACGTTTTGAAAATGATTGTAAGAAAAATAATAATAAACATAAAAAACAGTCTTGCACTTGCTAGATCTACAACGACAGTCAAGCTCAATATAATCGTACGAAATAACATGAAGAAAAAATAAGTATTAGTAGACAAAAACTTCGAAAAACGTAAAAATGAACTGGTTTTTAATTTCCTTATAGAAAATTTAAGGAAACTCACGTTACAGTCTCCCTCAAAATTATGCTCAACATATAGAACAACAACACCAAAAATATCTCGGGTTTCACATCCTCTCTGTATTCTCTGCAACATCATACGGGTACGGGTACATGGAATAAAATGGAGATACAGTGTAAGCCGGATATCACTTATATGAGTAGCAAGTATCTACAAAATTTAGGCAGAAACACGTAAACAAGCATAGAGACAAGATGAAAATTCATGACTTGTTCACCATACAGATAAAAAAGTATTTTTTCCACGATTCATATGGTCAAATTGCGCTCCATTTCATTTGTCTAATTGTATTTACCATTTTTCCTCTTCGCTGAAACGCCCTCTATAGGGTAGGGAGAGATATGTTTTTGAATCATTTAGCAAGTGCAGAAAATTTGTTCACTGGATGGTTTTCACGCAAAAAATAGAAATAGAAACATGAATATATGTAGATATACATATAGCTACACATATACTCAGAGATATATCCATGCATGTGCGTGTGTACATATATATACACACACATGCACACATATTGATATATTTTCGTATTGAAAATGAATAAAAGAAAAAATAATAAACATAAAAAACAACCCTCCTCCTAAAACGTCGAAAATGACAGTCGAGCTTACTGTAATCGTAAAAAATTATTTGGAAAATTAAAAATTCTAAAATTAAAAAAATTGAAAGTAACTCTATGGAAAAATGACTTCAAAAGACGTAAAAATGAATTAGTTTCTAATTTCCTCACAGAATTTTAAGAGAAATCAAGTTATAGTCTGAGCAACAACAATATATTGAAAAAAAACGGATTTCACATCTTATCGGTATTCTCTTCAATATTGTACGGACATGGGTACATGGAATAAAATGGGATACTGTTGTGGTCAGATATCACTTCTGAGTAGCAAATATTTACAAAATGTTGGCACGTAAACGTAGATTAAACAGTGGTCCAGACTAATAATTTTACTTACTGGAATTTAGAGTTATGTCTGCTTTGAAAGTTCAGTGCTACTGTGCGCTGAACGTACAGAAGAAAAAAGACGCTTCATTCCCTTTTCCCCCATACGAGGAGTACAGGAGTACAAACCAAACGAGGAGTACAATAGCATTGTCAGGGGTTGATTATGCTGATGAGAGAGACAAACAAAAAATATTCTCTGGGACATTTAACGCATGCTAAGATGATTGAAAACTTATAAATACTGCTAGAGAACAGCTTGGAAGTCCTTCACTATAAGTGAAAAACGAAATAACGAAATCGACTGAAACACCGTCGGGAATGATTTCAAAGAACTGAGACAACCATCACATCTATAAACCTGAAAACTGATGTACACGCAAAAATGTATTTCAGAGCTTGTTCATCATACGGATGTCAAATATAAATTCAGAAAATAGAAAATAAAGATGAGAAATGATTTGTATAATGAAAAAACGACCTTTATCCTGCTACACTGAGCTGACTGTTGTGTTGCTCATTATCGCTCACAGAAATAATTAATATCAATATTAGAATGACTTAGAGAATGCAAAAATGAGATAACTTCTAAAGTTCTAACAGAAATTTCGGGGAAATCAAATTTCAGGTCAGTGAGAAATTAACAACGAAGTGCTGCAGGCCCTATGACAGAGGTGCGAAATGATGTGATACATTTACTCTAAATTCTTTTACAATTTTAGAGTTTTTGATAAGTTGGGGACGCTTGTTCCACAAAAGAGCTCCAGGAACTGAGAGAGCCTTTTGTCCCACCACGTCAGATGAACGATAACTGACAAAGACATACTTCCTCCGATTTGGTTTTTGTTTGGGAAATTGGAAGGAAATTTTTTAACACATTTGCATTACTCTGAGGGAAGTACAGAGATGAGAACACTCGTCGAGCTTTTTGGATCATGAATCTCTCTGGTACTGGGGTCCAGCCGAATTTTCTTAAAAGCGGAGTGGCATGATCGCGTCTCTTGAAATCACCTTTGCATACCACTTTGGCTGCAAGGTTCATACATTTTTGCAAGTCTTTTTTGAAGATATTGAGATAAATCTCCCCACACTAGACAGACTGCAGTAGTCCAAATGCGATAAAACTAAAAACTGAATAATCAATAACCTAGATTTTTCGTCAAGTGTGTTCTTAATGCTATGAAAGAACATTAAGGTTCCGCTAATTTTGCTGCACGTTGTTTCTACGTGTGGTTTGAAAGTCAAATTTTTATCGAACCATAAACAAGATTTTTTACCTAATCTACTGGTTCAATTTTATCGTCTCCAAATGTTAGCGTAAATGGCGGTAAATATTTGATCGTATTCTGTGATCCAAAAATAATGCATTGCATTTTACTTGCGTTAAGTTTGAGGCCATAAGGGTCATACCGCAATTTCAGGTTTCTTGGAAGGTTTTCAGCGTTGGCTTTTGTTGCTTCCAAATCTGCTGTCGGACAAGTCATGGCAAATCGAAACAAACAAAATACAACTGCGCTATTTCAACTCTCCGACAATTTTGTAACTAGTGTTGCCCATAATATCTTGATCAATATTCCCAAGGAATTTTTTAACATAGTTTGCGTGAAATGGCTTCGAGAAAATGCAGTGATATGATGTATGTACTCATTCTAATGCCATCGATAAATATCTGCTGACAAAAACGGTCATGTGGTTCACTGTTTGAAACACATACTACAGCCCATAGACTGCAGTTAGTGCTTTCCACAACTCAGTCTAAAAGGTATGCGAATTTGATTTGTGTGTTTATTTTCATAAAGTGCTCGTACAATTGAGCTGGCAGCCGCACCTTTTATAACGTACAAATAGTCTTTAAAAATTCACGTTCATTTTTATTTTACGGTTTGAAACGTTATTTATTCAAAGTAGATGGATTTAGTGGTCAGCAATAGGATCTACTTTGGTCAAAACTTTCATACTACACGAACCAGTACATGCTCGACACTCTCTTAACTCTCTTACTCGTAACGGTTTTAAAGTGCCTGCTGAATCACATATTCATGTAGCAACTGTCGTAAATGTTTCTAGGCGATTATGACATTATGTAGGCTCTTTTATTTTCTTTGCGCAGATACTTTAAAAAAGCTCCATGAATTTCATCTGCGGCAAAAAAATATCCAGTTTACTAAAATATGTTTGTATGGGTGATTCTAAATTTTGTTACTCACATGTTGCCTTGATGCTCAAGAATGTGTTGTGTGAACTTGAGGCAACCTGGAAATGTTTCAATTTTCCTCAGTTTCTAAATTCAATGGAAATTATAATTAGGCGATCACGAAAAAAATTATTTCTTTGGAAAATATTATAAGCTAAATTCTGTTTCAATTTCGTACAAGGTGGTCTCACGGGGACAAATTCAGCTGGCGAAGACTTTAAGCGTCTCCCTGAGAGGATCGGATATTGAGTTCGACGATGAAACTTTGGTCGAACAAATGAAGCCTCCTTCGTCGATCTTCACCAGACGAGGCGTGTTCACCCTTCCTTTGACTTTGCCGCCCACGGTTTCTCCCGTTGTCAGAGTGAGTCTTCGTTTTTACTTACCAAAAACTGTTGTCAATACCTTGCTAAGTTCTCTCAAAATTTACGTGTTAGCGTAGAAGATTTTTCTGTTTCCTACAATACACTTGATGATTTGATGAAATCATTATTCATGATCAAAATATTTTTTAGAAATTTACCTGGAATTGTTGTTTACGTTGACGTGCTTCGTAACGTATTTGACGATTTCAAGATTAATATATGAGTGTGTCTCATTATTATATTTAATTTTAGGGCTAATTTATTATTACAGATGTTTATAGCTGTGTTATATAAACGCACATTGTATATGGAGCTGTAAATGAACGAGATATTAATAGATTGCTTCTTGTAAGAACGGGAGTCCAGCTTGTTTTTTTTTTTTTTTTTTGTTTGGTACAACCTTATCTAGGCTCTATATTACCTTATCAATATTACCTTATCAATATTACCTTATACTACCTTATATAAGAAATTAAAAAAATTGACTTGAATTATATATAATTGATATTTCGACAGAAAGAGGGATGGAAGATTTGTTTTGAAAGCTTCGTAATTAGTTTTTTTACGGATCTCAGCAGGGATTGCATTCCAATTCTTAGTTCCAATGAAGAGGATACTGTGTTGTGACCGAGATTTTGAATGATAAGGAAGTATGAAGTTACTTCTGTTTCGTGTTAAATGATCATGATTTCTAGTTTGAGCAGTTAATAATTGTTTGAGTTCTCGGTCGCCATCATCAGTTAGTATACTTAAAATTACATATGGAGAGCTTGTAGAGATCGAAAAGTTGAGTATTTGTAAGCTTTTGGATGAATCATTTGTGTGAGCACTAAATTCTAATTTCATTACCGCTCGAATGGCTCTCTTTTGCACTCCAAAGAGAAGATTGATTTTATTTTTATCAGCTTCGTGCCAAGCTTCTATCCCGTATGTTAGAGGACCGTTAAAATGATCGTTCAATAAAGCATTTTGAAAGTTTCTTCAGGCAATACATTTTTTACTTAATACATGTTATCACCATTCACGCTCTAAAATAGAAAAAAATATAATAGAATAGGATAAGACTGCAGAAACGAGCTGAGAAGCCTATGCTAGAGTTGTACCCAAGTCTTGTGATGTCAGACGCCTCTCACACACAGGTCTCAATGAAACCCACATACATTCATCAATTTTCACGCAATTCCGAGCGAACATCGAGAGAATGCGATTTTGAATCATTATTTATGAACCATAAATCGTCAGAATTGAAATCGGTGAAGATTCTGAAAACCCTTAAATAGAAAACACTCAAACACTTCAATGTGGGAGTCCGAGATGAGTCACAGAAATAATAACGTCTTGGAAAAAGGAGATAATATACGTCGAAGTGGTCTATTGCACGCTACCCAGTCTAACTTTTTGGCCGCCTGCATGCATGTTTTTCGCTGCCTAATGGGTTTATTCGCTTAAATCGCTTAGGTGGCGAAAAACATGCATGCAGGCGGCGAAAAAGTTGGACTGGAATGACAGTAACCTCCATAGCTTGGAATGGTCGTTGGTGCAATTCTTGAGGGTCACCATCACACCTGCATTGAGTGATTTATACAAGGTGATTGGCACTTTTTTTAACAAACTTTAACACAAGGTTGGGACCTTTGAAGTGAACATTTTTACTTAATAACCGCGAGGTTGAAAATGCTTGTTAAAGAGTTAAAAGAACTTAAAAATTTTACCCGTATTCTCATTATTTTACTTCAATAAGGATTAAATTTTTTATTTACGTTGAACGTTTCATCGTTTGCAAACCTATTAACGATAATGGAGCGAGTATCCAATGCTATATTAGCAGATATACGCCCAGCTTACTGTGCTGCAAATAATAATTCTAATGAGGCTGTCTGAATTTTCGCTGCAATATATCCCAAAAGACATGTTCCATCGCATCAAACATTCGTAGCCAAACACCGAAGATTGTGTGATGACAAAGCATTTCGCGGAGCACAACCTGAATGAGGATGCTGTAGGAGATTAGGGATCTAAACATGGAGGTAGAAAATTGAAACGCTTTCGAAATAATCTAACCGCAAATACTCGTTCTACAGCGCGTGTTTTCATGTGAGTCAAACTATAGTGTGAGAGGTGCTACACGATGATGGTCAACATCCGTTTCACCGTCAGTGTTCGCCAGAACTAAAATATGAACCCTTTCCACGTTGCGTTCATTTTGAGTGGGGCTTCTACACAAAATAGTTGAAGAACCTTTGTTTCTATCAAACATATTACAATCGTCGATGCAATGAAACGCTCAAAAAATTGGATAGTAAATTTCATGTTCTTGTTACTCGTTAATGAAGCATTTTCAACCGTGCAGTTTTTGAGTAAATAGTGTTTATTTTAATGGTCTTAACCTTACGTTAAAGTTTATTTAACTAAGTGCCAGTCACCCTGTATACAGCAGTACTGCGGAGGTAAGTTTTAATACCCTGAACCACGATCGATCCATTGAGACCCCAACTTTGTACTACCAGGATTTACTGCTCTGAACTAACCCTACCAACTTCACGCGACACACATCGTAGTCATTCCATTTAAAAACATAAAGTGATTGTCCAATGGTCTCAGAACAAACTTATGATTAATATGCCTTAGAAATGAATTGGTCAGGCTAGTAAGAGCTGCCGTTAACGACGTGCCATACTCACAGTACGTGCGTTATGCAGGTGCTGATTTGGTACACCCGTAGCGACGGTGAGGTGGTGTCAGACGAGCAGCGACTGGAGGTGAGCAAGTGTCTGGACCACTCAGTCGAGATGTCGTGGCCCACCGATCGCGTGAAGTTTGGCGAGGAGGTGCCCCTTACACTCGAAGCAGAGCCGAACGCTCTTTGCAGTGTTGGTGAGTTGCGCGTAACACACTTGTTGAAGTTTTTATGCCGAACCGTTCGATGACGGTATTAGCGTTAATTTACATTGAAGTTGAGTTTTGGTTGCTTTCCAATGGCTTTTTGATGGCGATTAGCTGCATTTAGGGAAAACAATTACATGGACAGAAAACAACTTTAAAGCAATAATTAAACATAAATAGCTATGAAAACTACTCAAAGCATGCAATCAACACCTACATATATAACTAAGGAGCAAAAATATTATATTTGTGCCATGCATAGTATTTACGGATAACTTCCTGATATATGCTGTGAAAAGAGTATGTGAAGCCTTGGAAAAAATCTGCTTGCTTTTCAATCGTCGCACTTTTATGTCCAATTACAGCTCTTAGTCGATTCTTGTGAGTTTTGTTAAACCATGGTAAGATTTGAGCTTAATCCAAGCCCATTCTCTGCCAAATTCCAGTTCATGGAAGTAAGTCGGTCGTATTGCTTGGAGGACTTGTGATTTTCTCCAGAATAGTTCTCCCAGATTTAAAACTGTCGATTGACTCACCAGGCCAGGGATTCTCTAACACGGTCCCGCTGCACACTATAGAGTGCCACGAGACCAAATTTAGCGTGCCGCGAAACAAGAAGACGTCACAAAAATCTACGTAGATTTTTCATAAAGTTTTAACTAATTTCCTCCCAAAAGTAAATTATTATTTAAAATGTTAAATTTTAGGGACTTATAAGTTCAGGTTAAGCACCGCAAGCAGTGCCACGGTCATTAAATTGTACCGTAGTTACCGCATAACATTGCGGATCTCAGTATGGCACTTTATTGCCATAATTATATGAAATGCATTCAATTATAACCTTTATCTTGGGAACAAATAGCGAACTACATTTACTTCAATTTACGAGCTTTTCGTTCATGTCATGTCAGTAATTTTCGTTAAGCTTTGATTAAAGTCAGTTGACTTGCTTGCTGTCATTTTACCTTCACTATCGAGGCGGATTAGACGATAAATCAAGGCAACGAAGTGCTTTTATCTGCATGTATGCTATACATTCTGAATATCACAAGTTTGAAAACTTTTCAATGTTCCTTCTACCATATGTTAAGGCTGAACGAAATAATTTGGACTAGCGCAGCGGCGTGACTGCCCCACCGTGCTGTCACCTAGTTAGTTTATCACTCCCTGTTATTGAATGCGTGAGTGACAGTGGGTGTCAACAGTTTTATGTTATAACTCCCCCCTCTCAAAAACAATAGATATGTTCATAAAAAAGTACTAAGTGACGATAGTGAGTTCACTAACAGCAAGTAAGTGACAAAATCTGTCAACTCTAGTGCAAAAAAAGCTAAAGTTAACCACGACCGAAGATACAAGGACGAATGTTTGCAGTTAGCAATTTCTTGGACTGGATCAGTTGAGCGGCCAAGTCCATTATATGTTGTTTGTGGTGATACGTTGTCCAATGAATCGATGATGTCAAGTAAATTAGAAAGACATTTCATTACTAAACATTCCAATCTCAAAAATAAAGTTGTTAGATATTTTCAAAGATTGTTAGATCAACAAACAAAGCAACAAAACCTTTTCCAAAAAACTTTGAACGTATCACAAAGAGCTCAACTTGCTTCCATTGAAGTGGCAGAGCTGGATAGCAGTGAAATCTAAACCTCATACTCTTGCTGAGTCAGTTATTTTTCACACTTGTAAGAAGATGGTTAAATGCATTTTAGGAGAAAAGGCGGAAACGGAAATAAACAAAATACCCCTATCAAATGATACAATAAGAAGGAGAATTTCCGATTTATCAACGAATATTGAAGCTAAAGTACAGAGCTTAATGAAAGTATCGAAATTTGCCTTTATAGTTCATGAATCGACTGACGTGAGCAACAGTGCTCAGTTGCTTGTATTTGTGTGTTTCATTCATGGTGATGAAATCATCAATCAGTTTTTGTGCTGTAGAAGATGCAGCAACTTGTAAAAATCGGGTTATTGATGTTGTGACAAGCTATCTTGAAATAATTACTTTTAGCTGGAAGTCTTGCGTTGTCATTTGCACTGACGGAGCACCATGTATTGTTGGCAGTATTAATTAAAGGTTTCGCTGCACTAGTCCAGAAAGAAAATCCGGAAGTCATTCGTACACTCTGTTTTTTACATCGAGAAGTTCTAGTGTCAAACCAAAAGTACCAGAGGAAGATTTGAAGAAAGTGTTGCAGCAAGTTATTGAAATAGTCAATTACATTTTAAGTAAGCCATTGCAGTCGAGGGTGTTTGAAGCATTGTGCAAAGGCATGGATTCTAATCATGTTCGCTTACTTATGTATACCGAAGTTCGATGGCTATTGAAAGGTAAAGTCTTAGCTCTTGTTCATGATTTACTCAAGGAACTAATTGCGTTTTTGAAAAAGAAAAGATTGAACGATTTTGTAATTATCTAAAATTAGATTTTTGGATGTCTAAAATGGAACATGTGACCGATATATTCTGTCATCTTAATACTGTTAACAGTAGCATGCAAGGCCGAAATGAAAATATCCTCACCTCAACGGATAAATTAGTATCTCTCAAAAAAAGTTGGGATTAGGAGAATCAGAGTCAAAAAAGGTGAAATTGATATGTTCCCTACAATGCGTAGCTACTGCAAAAAGAAAATGATTTACGATTATTTTTCATGAATTTATTTATGATTAAATTTTCATATTATAGTAAAACTTTTGCCTGCACTCGAAGAAAGTATTAACCATTATTTTCCGTCATTGAATGCAGAGAAGTACGACTGGATTCGAAATCTGTTCATTGATTTTCCTCATACTAAAGAACTTCAGTTACATGAAGAAGAAGAATTAGCAAGTTTTACAAGTGGCCGCAGTTTGAAAATAAAACATTCTGCGGTCCCTACTGATCCCTTTTTGATTTCCGCAAAAAATGAATATCTAGCTTTATCAGATAAAACTCTGGCAGTCCTCTTGCAATTTTCCACATCTTATCTGTGTGAATTAGGGTTCTCTATAATGCACAATATAAAAATAAGAAGAAGACAATGCTCCACTGAGGAAAAAATTCGAGTGTGCTTTTCCCATGTACGTCAAAGCATTAATTGAAGAGGTTGCAGAACAGCACCAAGCACACGGTTCACACTAATAACGGCAAGTGGAAATAACAAGCACTAAAAATTGTAAACCAAATTAAAAGGTAGGTTTTGTTATTCGCTTTTAAAATTTTTCCCTTTGAGGCTCAGATCTTTTAGAAAGTGTAGCCATGGGATAATAATTTTCCATAGTTCACGGTACGTTTACGGTATGTGTGCCGCGATATTTTTAGTGGTTTATAAATGTGCCACGAGTTACAAAAGTTTGAGAAACACTGCACCAGGTCATGATAGTACGTTCACATTGTGGCCATGGAAATTTGTGACCATTCGCGCATTAATTTGTCGGTATGCTTAGGATCATTGTCTTGTTGAAATAGCCATCCAGAAATATGATCCAGTTTCTCAGCAGATTGTTTGGATCATCTTCCAAAATTTCATGATATAGAGCATATTTAGCTTTATTCATTTGTATTTTCAATTATTTCTAATTGTTTTGTACCATTAAATGCAAAGCAACTCCATGTGATTATGATCCCGTAACCATATTTCACAGGTGGAATGACAATTTTCAGGGTGCATGCTGTTTTCTTTTTTTTCGAAAAATATTGAAATTGTTAAATTATTGTTCTTCGATTATTTTCAAATTCGGAGAAAAATTATATTTTCAATATTCAGTAATGTGAATCCGTGTATATTTTAGATAATCATGCATATTTCACGGTTTCATTTTTTCAGATATTACAATAAAACAAGTTTTCAAACAGTCAAAGCAAATACTGGTTGCGCCTCACTTTATCGTTCTATATGTTTTAAGGGTTAGCTAATTCACTTTATCTTCTGACTCTCCTCTGATAAACATCTAACGCACCGACGCAGGATGACCTTAATTTTTTAAAACAATTTATTGCTTACGGCACATACGTAATCCAAGCAATCTGACGCAAAAATCTAACACAAAAAATCCTATGTGTTCACGAGATTCAGAGGTGCTTATAGAGTTGATATCCTGATAATTTCACTCAATATGTTTATGTTTTATTCCACCTGCTATGAAAAGCCCATTAACAAAACTTTTATTTTCGATAAAAGTTACTAACAAATGAGAGAACGCATAATCTCATATAGAGCATGTACTTTTGAATCGATCGAAAGGGATCAAAACTATTAAAATAGGACATTTCAAGCACTCGCTCAATACTGTATAAGTGAAGAAAGTAAGGAATAAAAGCTATCTGTGAAGCAATAAAACAATAAGAAACTCAGATAAACAGAGGAAAAACAACTAGCAATAGATTGATTATAGACAGCTCAAAGGGAATAGGAAGCTCATTTAAAACAGGTTTATTACTTAAAATGAAAAAAGCCCTCAAAATCCTCATATCATGAGAAAATTTGTCCAACCCAATCAAGACCTGTAAATCTCTTACGTTATTTGGAGTTGTACGTGAGTCTGCATGATCCTGTGTAGCTGAATGCGAAGTAGTAGTTTTGCAATTACAGCTGTATGTACTTACTAAGAATGAAAGTAAAAGAAGGAATATTAAAGTAGAACGTATGAGGACTTCTGACATTATCATGAAAAATTTATCTATGAAATGGAAGAATGGACCTACTTAAAGTTATCGACCAGCATGACTAAAATTTTATACGCTGAAATATTTCAAAAGCAAAACTGAACTTTCCGTTTCATTTGTCTCCTGACACTTTCGAAAGAAAAAGTTTTTACCAGCGTTTTGCTGCGTGCTACCATTGAAATGTCTAAACTAATCACCACTCTGCATACGAACATACTCGGCTTTCACACAGAATTGACACATATAGCGGAATCGCTTCAATTTCATACTCAACACACGGAATCAGTAAATTTTGCGGACCACCCCAGCCCAATTGCATAAAACCAGTACATTACGCTAGCGAAGCCAAGAACCGTATATTAAAAGCAGTTTATTACACTGGCGATTCCAGTACTCGATCGAGCACTGACCTCACAATTCCACTGACCTCACATTACAAACTCAAAGCGAGTACATTACATTACCGGTGATTCGGAAAACTTAGGAAACGTACTTCAATACCAATACACAATTTTTTGAATGACGCCATTTGACCTGCTACTCATAGTGTACAGAAAAAATTTACAAAGCTCTTACTCTTTTAATTCCAATATTATTCTCTTGAACTTGTATTTGCTACATTTCAAACAACTATCCTAATGTCTCTTCCGAAGAAAGGCAAGAGTATAATAAGTACACTGCAAACTCACGCCGATTTTTAATTCATAAAGATTTAACTGAGCACCAGGTCACTTATTGATTTCCTTGGTTGAAATGTTCCATCTCAAATTAGCGTCGATTTTCAGTCACAGCAGGTGTAGGAAATTCAGGTACACAGGAACGCCTGTGGCTGGAACACGCATGGCGTTCCAGCCGTAGTGTGTTGTTCAATTATGGGGAACAAACTAGTGCAGAGCCAGAATAAAAAAATTAAAATTAATACAATTTTATTTTTGAGAGTAATGACGTAGCTTTGAAAACGCTAGCCCAGCTTTTAATATCTTATCCTCATGCTCTCTAATTTAGAAGAGAGTTGACATCTTAAGCTTTTAGTCACCCATTAGATCAATATTCCATGCGTTTTTATCTTTTTTTCCAGAATTTCACGCTTATAAAGCAGTGTTTCACATACTTATTTTCACTTTGAAGTGGACGCTTTTATTATTAGTTCTTTACAATATTACATCTAGTGAGTTGATTAGGTTCTAAACCTGTTTTGTAAGGCTGAATAAATAGCGCCGTTGGTGGATCATGCATGAATATTGGTAATTTGAAATATTTCAGTGCAACACATTTTCAAGAAATTAGAGTAAAATTTACGCTAGAAAAACGTTCTAATGTGGGATGAAGTTGGTCACGTTTGATGGCGATCAGTTACAGGAAATCTTAGTCAGAGTAATTCCAGTTGCAGATCTTGTATTAAAGTAAATTTGTCCCAAAAGATGTCGAGCAATTTCTATCTTGGGTTCTACTTGACCTGTAAGTGAAAAGGACTCGGTTCATAGCAATGCCTCACCTTTTCTCCTGTGCAATTGATGGTTGTCATTATGACTGACCAAGCAATGTCTTCATATCTTCTTGGTACATTGAAAAAAGGCCAGGAAGTAGAGAAATTTTCTACAATGTATGAATTTTTCAACACTTCCTTTACTTCTGTTTCAGGCGTAGTGGACAGGAGCGTGGAACTTCTGTCGTCTTCACAATCATCGCTGATCGATGAGGTCTTCTCGTTAGCTCGCTCTGCCGACTACACGAACTATGTAAAACAGACAGATGATTTCGAGCATTGCGTCAAGCGCAGTTGCCAGGACGATGTTCGTGGAGGTACTGTGAATGTAATCATATGTACTTGATAAATGTATGCGGCTAAAGCTTATTTGCGGACGGACAAACCTGAAATGAATATACAAGTGATCTGATTAAAATGCTCTCTCGTGGGAACTAGCGCTTAAAAATAATTGAAAATTTCTTCTGAAATAACCTATCGTAAGCTTAGTATTCTGAAATTAAGAAACTAAGCAGCACATACGTTTATTAAGCCAGGCCAATCATGCTTATAGCTCCACAGAAACACGATCTACCGAAAAATTCGTTCTTTTTTAACTAGAGCTCTCACACGCGTTTCGTTCATCAATATATTCGAGAAAATAAAATGTGAAAGAACAAGATTATGTCTCAAGTTTTTCAACGTCGTTAACGATGAGACTTTAATTTTTGCTCTATTCACTGGAGTTTCCGAATGTGTGATCTTATGTCATAGCACTGCATTTAAAAATTCAGGATAAATATTTTAGTTTCATCATGAGCGAGGAGATTTACATGAAAACTCTGTGGTTTCGTCCCATGTTTCAAAAATGTAGACGCTAAAAATGAATAGCGGTAACTTGTGTTACGAGTGCTCGTGGCAATACCCGTAGAAGAACTGAAAGACTTCACAGTGCATCAACGACGCGCGAAAGCACGATGCAAGATGACTGCTATAAAAGTGAGAGGCAAGCATGACCGGTGCATTGTAATAGCGGCGCTGTAGCGTCTCTAGGCAATACGAAAAGACTGCATTTCTACTGGCCTGAATACTCAAGTGATCATTCGCGGTTTCTTTGGAAATTCCAATCATTACTTTATACGTTGTTCAACACCTCTCACAGGGAAGAAATACCATTAGACATACTTTCATAGGTTTGAGATTGCCCTGAATAGCAATTTGCAATTTGTGACGCATTATCGACTTTTTTCCTAGCCGGCAGATCTGGAGAGCAGCGAGAACAGAAGCCTGGGCTCAGGATGATCGGTGGTGAAGCCTCTAGCGTATATCCTTCATTCTCTTTCTACTCGGAATATGTGGATGCCATTCAAATGTTTGATGTAAGTTGGTTCGGCTTTAATACTTGATATCTAAAAGAGTGCGTAGCACTAATAAATATAAAGTGATCAATTGATTACTGTATAACCCAATTCGAGTTTGGCATTTCCGCCGTCATGATGATGTTTCGAAGGGTACAAACGTGCAGCGTTTTTCTCTTGTGAGAGAATCCATGCATCATCAACAATTGATCAGAATTCATGACATAGATAAAATTATAAATAGAGTGTGAATTATTTTTAAAACAAAAGACTTAAATTTCCCGAAAGTATTTAATGTTCAGCTTATAACGAATAAAGGCTGAAAACATTTAATGATGACTTTAAAATGTTAAATAATTTGCTGCTTGGTAAGATAACATGTCTGACAACCTACTATTGTTATAAATGGTCAGTAATGAATACACAATGAGTGTAATAAATACACATAGCATACATACTACAAAAAGGGTATATACTGTGTTCTGCCATACACTGTTGATTTGAGATCCAATCTTAACAGTAAAATATTACTCTACAATAATCATTGTATACCAGCCAAGGAGCTAGTATAAAATGATGCGTGTCGTGATAATTATGGGTTTAAATAAGTGCATAAATCCAACTACTCTGTAAGTGATCAAAGTTAAGCACAACTATTCGTGACAGAGATTTCAAAACTTCATCGATCACAGCAAACAAACATCTAAAGAGAGTTACTTAAACACGTCATCTTAATTAATAATTTACTAGGCGCACATGGTACTTAGCGAAATAAACCCTATTGATATGGCCTTTGAAAGCTTATTTCTAAAGATGAGTATTCATACTTTGGGCTGAAGTATTTCGTTTGTACCGAACTAAACCAAATCGATATCGCTTTTAAAACTCTTCTATAGAGTTGTATTCCTACTCCTCAGTCAAAACGGTGAACTTACTCAGTAATTTGCACAAAATCCATCTCTGACTCAGACCACTGTTTCCTGTATCAATATTTCAGTTTATTGATGAAGCAATGTTAATCTCTATCTACACCATAATATGAGCCGCGTCCGTCTGTCCATGTGTCACACCCAACAGCCGAAAGTGGGTGATGAGCGTATCTGTGATTCAAGCTTCATCCATCACATTCGGAGTCGGAACGAATATCACGTGCATTGTTAGGAAAGAGGAACGTGTGTCATGTGATGTGTCGAACATTTTCACTGTGCCAAACATTGCTTTCGTTGTGCTTCGGTCACCTTTTTTAGGGTGATCGATAGCGCAGTCGATAGCGTGTTGGCGCGGTGATCTCTAGTCCTGAGTTCGAGTCCACGAACTCCTCGTACATTTATTGTCGAACATTGTAGTACATTTTTGACGAGTCGTGTGCACTCGACCTCATCAAGTCGAGAAAGATATAATTTATTTATTTATTCCGGCCTATATTTCATTTCGCCTTCTTTCTTATTTCAAATAAAGCGGGTGGACTAGTATTTTCAAATTTTCAATTGCACATTTCAGGTTTAAAAACTCAAGATGTTCAATGGTGTCCCCACTGTTCAAATTTTCGATTCTAAAATTAAATGCAGGCTCTACGAATTCTAGACCTGAGTTGTACTGAGATTTATCATAAAGCTAACCTAATACTAAAGAAATCGCATCAGGAAAAATCGAATTGAAAACGTAGCATGCATAATCGAAGGCCAATTACAGTTGACATACAGAAGAACTATAGCCAAGCCTCCGAACTTCACTCCTTTGCCAAGGGACGAAAAGATAGCTTTCGAAATTTTACGTGAAATACTGGAGTCTAAGCTTGTAGGTTGTACTGTGATTTCTGAAAACTAAGTTGAAATTATGCTAAAATTAATTCAAAAATTCTTACAGGCTTTTGCAGTTAAAATAACCAGAGATTATTTTCGTGCGCATTTATATGAAGATGTAGCCCCATTTAACCTCTTTTGGAAGTAACTTTCAAAGAATCATTCTGCACTGAACATTACGCACTGTTCGAACAGCGCAACACTTGTTAACATTTCAGTGTGTTGTTCACTTTAGTTTCGCTGAGTTTGGTATCGGAAGGAGAATGAATACTTTTCTTGGACTTCACAAGTGCGAGGGCAATGTACTTGTGCTTGAATAATTTTCTGTTGTTCTCAGGATGCTGGCCTGTTCGTGATCTCAGATCTGACGTTGGAAACAAGACCGTGTAAACGAAGTAAGAGTATTGCAAACATTTTGTTAGTCAGGGTGCATGTGGTCCTAATAATAATTTATAAAAAGCCATAATATTTTTATGTCTTGGAAATAATGAGACAACTGAACTCAACTTAGTATATAGCATTTACTCTCAGGAGAATATAAAAAAATTGAGTTACTTCATCGCTCCCGTAGAACTGTACGAAATGAAAATCATGTGTAATGAAAACCAGTATTCAAAACAATTAAGTGACTTAATTGGGCTAGGATGTTTGTTAACCACGTGCCTATTTCTCAAATGAATGAGAATATTATAAGTTGATATTCTGCATAGCAGTGACAAATTGTATAGCAGTGAACAACGTGTTATCTAATCATCGGATAATTAGCAGAGCTAAAAATTATGTAACACTATTTTTTACAAGTTCTGGAATCGCAAAGAATTGTCGCAATAACACTATAAAATGCGAATGTATCTGTTTACCTTAAGTGCTCAAACAGTCACGTTGCCAATCATGGAGACTCCGCTTCCTCCTATACCGCCGATTGTGAAGTTCGTGCTGCTGTTTATTTTCTTGTAAGGTATAAAAGGGCGACTGAAATTCAGTTTGTCTTATTTCAATATTCCGAGGAAGTTGGGAATGAATTTCATCAAGCGGGAGGCATGGTCATTTTGAAAGTTCGTCCTCTGTTCATAACCCATTGGACTTCGACACCATGCAGAGCGCAGGAATAACTTCCTTGTTCTTCGAGTAACGTTGTTCTCTCTTCCGTTTATTGAATGCGTGACGCCAGTGAGGAACAATTATTGGCCTCGACACAACGAAGTCACTGCACAACTAGCGATCAATAATTTCAGGTTTACTTTTTTCTATAAAAAATGCAAACAGCATTGGCGGCACAAGCAGTTAGCGGCACAAGCTCACATTCGTCACGGTTGACAGCGTTAGAATGTTTGAACTTTAAGGGTCTTGTAGGAGCATAAGAATTCGACAGTGTTTCCTCCCCCCCCCCACAAAAATTCTTCACGCCACCTGGACTTTTTTCGCCTAGCGCACCGATTAAAAATACATTAGGTGACTTAATTATCAAGCGACGTTCGTACTTAATGGGGTGACTATTCCTGAGTCGATGTAAAACCCTTTTCAGCTAATGACACGGAAGTGTTTCTTACTATCCCTCTAGTGCGCTTGTAGCATAACATACATACACACATACATACATACATATACCAGGCTTCTCCTTCCTATGGGAGGGTATAGCCGACAGCAGGCCACACTCAACACTATTAGCACTAGGAGGCGAGAGAGGCAGCACTGGCTGCACCAGGCTGTCAGGATCAGCAGCAGCAGCCCAGCACAACCACCTTCCACAGTCAGGCTCGACCGCCATAGCTGGTTTACCCCGACCGCTTCATTGAGTGCAGCCCCTTCCCCCCCCGCACAGGATAGGTCAACCCATCACACGCGGGCAACTTCCAGCACCGCGTCAAAAATAAAATTACCTTCTTACGCACTGCCCCCACTCACTTCTGTCCGCAGTCATCCCTCTCGCCACGTCCACAGTCAGACCCCTCTCATACAAACCACGTTTCACCCCATCCATCCAACTCATCCGTGGTCTACCTCGCGCTCTAACACCACTCACTTCCGACGTATAAATATTTTTCATCAGCCGCTCAACATTCATTCTTTCAACATGCCCAAGCCATCCAAGCACTCTTCCATCCACTCGCCTGCTCAACTGTTTGCTTACACCCGTCTGCCCCCTAACCAACTCATTCCTGATCTTATCTTTTCTTGTTACGCCATACATGCTCCTCAAACACTTCATCTCAAAGGCATCCAACTTTCTCCTCTCAGCTGCTCTCAACCCATCGCATAACAAAAGTTTAAAAATTGAAAAGACCTATCGATCACCAACTAGACACATGCAAGCCCTGAAAAAACAAAATTACGCGCTAGGAAAACTTATTTGATGGAAACTGCTTATACATGTCAATGATATAGTACTTCTGAGCTGCAATACATAATAATAAGTTCATTTTTCATTCCTCACCAGGGAAGATGGATGCATGGGAACGGTGAAAAATATATACTTGAGTTAAATGTGTACTTATATTTAAATCATGATTAAGAATACAAAACTCATCGTAATCACACAGTGGGGAACTAAGGGCGTATTTAATCCTCATAAGATAAAGAAATTTAGCACGAAGTATAAGGATATGAATAAATTAAAGGCGAGGAATCTTTGACAGCGTTACAACGAATGACAGCTGACTTAGTGAGAGCCGTTTGTGAAAGTTTACAGAGTTAATTCTAGATTGAGCCGTTTGGAATATCTGGAGGTGGTAAGCAGCACAACGGAGCAGGCCTCGTAGGAGAGGGAATTAAATTGGCATCATCGAGAGAGTTCACCCGAGTAACATTACGCAGAGTAACTTATATCTGAGCAGCCGTGTCGCTCTCCGAAGAAGAAAATTATCCTTAACCGTGCACAACAATACCAGTATCCATCAGGCTTGCAAATGGCAATAAAATATAAAAAGGCTCGATCTGAAATGTTTATCAAAATCTTTGAATGATCCATACATTGCAGGGGCAGTCAACAATTTTTTTATAAATTATTGTTTGGAATCTGATGCTTATAGATACTATTTTGTCTTCTGAAAAGCCACCGATTGTGCTGATTGACAACAGGCGTTGAGAAATGGCTTTTCGAAATGAACAATGAGTTCCAGACAAATTATTATCTATTCAAGACAATGTGAGAATAATTCTCCACGACGGTCTGACACTCCCGTTCGTTAATAAAATTACATTTTTAAATGGTACTCACAACTTCCGTAAATCAAAATATAAAAATTAATTTAGCACAAAAGTATAACAGGCATCGCGTCAAGGGAGATATTTTGGCCATTTTTGATTGCTCAATTATTTAACTTCCGAGTTGTACTTTTTCAGGTGAATACGTAAGGAACAACTATGGCGGTGAATATGGTCTCATGGGAGGCATCGCAGGCGGTATGGTTGATGGTTTGCTAGGCGGAGTCGCGGGCCCCGAGATGGGAGGGGGACTTTCGACCGATGGAGATGACGTCGAAGGAGGACCTGCCAGCTCAGGCCCCGTCACGCCCGCCATCGAAGTTATAACTCGCACTTACTTCCCTGAAACTTGGCTGTGGGAGCTCCAGACAATCCCGTCAGTACTCGCAATGCAACCGAAATTCTTGAATATCTCACTTCCCACACATAACAAATAGACGTTACTGTGAATACCATTGTGATTTTGCATGTTCTTATGTCTTTTCTTTTTTGCTAAATATTTTCACGAGTATCTCCAAAAACTAACCTTTGGGTTTCGTCTAAAAATCGTATTTTTCTCTTTCAAATCACACAATCCTTTGTATTTTGTAAAAACATAATTTTTACAACTCAGTTTGTTACTAGTTATTTGATGCATTCGTTTTTCATTGTTCTTCGTACTTTCACGACATTGGATTTCACATTTATTGGTACGTTGGCTAGAATATCCCCGGTTTTTCCACTCTTCACTTGCTCGTAATGTCACATTAATTGTTTCGAGTTCAGTAAGTTTGAAATGTTCATTTACCCCAATGATATATCCATACACATACATCAGTTCTGCATACCTGCGTTCTGTACCGGCTTACTTCATTTCTTATGTTTCACCATTTGTCAAAGCATCATAAAGCTTCTCCTAAATTATTTCACTCATTTCATGTTAATTAATTGTAAACTTTGTCCTTTAATTTCCTCCTTCTCCTCCTGGACAACCTATACAGTACATGAGAGCATTCCATGTCTTCAGAAGCTGTTGTTTCTCAGCTTTCCAACTGAGCAGAATTGAGTTATAGTTCTTCGACTCCGGTTAACTCTTTTGTGTCAGTACTATTAGCGTAAGTAGGAAATATCATAGTTTTTTTCGTTATAGTATATATTATATTCCTTCTGAGCTCACCATTCGGCTTACTAGTTAATGCGTTAGTGTGAAAATTCTCCCAAATCCTGACTGTCGACCTCATACTTCTAGACGCAAAATAAATCAAATCTGCCCATTTTACTTTTAACATCACTCCCTCATGCTCGTATCACTAGTCCCTATGTTCGTATGCTCATATCTCAATATAAGTACGCACTAACGAGAGGGTTTTCAGCAATGCGTCATATGGATTATGTTTTAATGGTCACTTGAATTTGAATGCATTACCAAAATCCGATCACCGCAACGAAGAGGAACGCATTTTTTTCGTGTTTTTCTCCGAATCATGTTTCGACAATTAACATGGGTATTACGATAACCATGTATGAATAACAATTAGGGATCCAAATCATTTGTTTCAACAATTAACATGGGTATTACGATTACCATTTATGAATAGCAATTAAGAATAACTAAGTTAAGGTATTTTAACGCGATTTTCACTTTTATTTCAATATAAGTGCGCACAAACGAATGCATTTTTCAACTAAGCGTTGCGAGAATTGTGTTCCCTTAGTTACTTATATTTAAATGTACTGTCAAAATCAGATTACGCCACGAAGGAAACTCATTTTTGTTGTGCTTTTCTGTCAATCATTTTTTGTTTCAACATTTTACACGGGTATAACGATACCAATGCGTTATTATCAATAATGGATGTTAATGTTAAGGTATTGTAAAAACCAATGTTTCAACATTTCACGTTTGAACTTTATTGTAAATAAACTGTTTTTCTTCCTTTCTTTCTTTCTTTCTTTCTCTTTATCCCAACTTCTTCAAAAAACACCTGTCTCATCAAAAATGTTCTAACTTCCACTCTTGGCACGAGATGAACCAGCTGAGCTATTTTTTTTATCAAAAAACGAATAATTATTGTTTGCATTGACCAAATGCCTACACAAGTTGTTGTAAAAAAAACGAGAAAATTTTCCACTTTTAACTGAAGCTGATCTTTTGTTCACCTAATCCTAAAATGTTTACTACTCAGGTCTCCGTTTCCTCGGCTACAAATAAAATGTGAAAAAAGAATCGCCCATATAGAACATGTCACTACTCCGTCATAAACACGTATTGAATTTTTCATAAAAATATATTAACCAAATCAATGGAATCTGATATATAACAGAGAAGAATCTATAGGATAAGTATGCAAAAAAATAGTTCTTTCTTTTCCCCGAGTTTTAATTTTATTTTTTAAATGTTGCCATGCAATATTCGTATGCTAGCATTTAGAAGCGTACAATTTATTTATTCAGTGCCTCCGGCGTATACACTGAGAATCGGACTCTGCCGGACACCATCACGGAGTGGGTGGGCAGAGCCGTCTGCGTCCACCCAGACAAAGGGGTCGGAATCTCGGCCCCAACTTCGATCACGACCTTCACGACATTCTTCATCGACTTGACCCTCCCGCCTTCTGTTAAAGTGGGCGAGATCCTCCCTGTCAAAATCTCCGTCTTCAACTACCTAGACACGCCTATGTCCGTATGTCTTTTTTAATTTCGTTGCCCCTCATAAAGTATTGTAATCATTAATTGATTATTCAGTATTCTTTGCAATTTTTTGCCTTTTCTTTGTTATATATTTTCATGATATACTACGGAACTTTTTGTTTTCTAGTGTATTTTCTCAGTTGATATGGTTTTTTCCATCATTGATACAGAGCTTCAATTTAGCACAGCAATTTTTCCGCACCTTACTTCGAACATGGCTCATTAGTTGGCCATCATGAAATTTGTGGGCTGCAAATAAATATTCATGTGAAGAGTCCAACTTAAATTGAAGTTGCAATAAACGAAGAGATAAGAAATAAAATATGCTTCACTCTTTTCCATCATAATTACATTTTTTAAGCAGCAACTATGTTTTGAGCGAGTATTATTATTTAATGATGGGCTGAGTAGTTCCTTAGTAATCGCATGCGTGCTCTGAAAAACGTATCGAGAAAGGTATAGAAAATAGAGTAGAAAAGAAAAGTAAGGTAAGAGAAGCGTTGAAAAGGATGTTGAAATTTGAGAGGGTCAGAGCGTCAGAGGGTGTTCCTTCATAATCAAGTTGATACATATGCACCATGATTTTTCAGTTACCTTGTAACTAATGCGAGGGTGTATTGACGGTTACTCCTTTTCGAGCCTGTACGCATTTCACAAAACCATGTCAAGTAGGGATTTATAGCTAAGCTCTCCTTGTTCTCAAAGAAGAAAAAACCTGAGATTGCATTTCCAAAAACTAAATCGACGACTTTTCGAGGGAAATGCCGGCGCTCTCGCTTACTAAGTGAGGTGACTAATGTACACCACAGAACTAGAGGTTGAGGGGCACGATGACGCACCTCGTTACGTAAGTAAAGCTACATATTTACGAACCATAAACTGCATACTTGTATCGTAACCACACGTAACAGCACCCTGCCGCTGCAGGTGCGCGTCACTCTGGAGGAGAGTCCCGAGTACGAGATTCTGGAAGGCAACACCACAGAGGCGGCGGCTGACCAGGCTGCCGCCGGCCAGCGCTCCGCCTGCGTCCCCGCGCAGGATAAAGAGACTGTCGTCGTCAGGTGAGTTCCGTGCCCACACTACTGGCTCATGCGTCGGCTACTTCACCGACTTGATCGGTATTATCAATAAAACATCTCTAAATAATAGTTTTCAACATTTACATTGCACCAGCTTAAAATTTACCCAAAAATGATTCCGTTTAATCTGTTACAGCATCGAACATCGTTTAGAACGGTGTTTCTCTAAGTTTTTTCAATCAACACCCCCTTAGGACACTATGATTCTTCACCGCTTCCTAATGATTATATTACTGCATATTATGAGTTATAACGAGTTATAATGGTGGAAAAAACTGTTCGGGGAAATTCGCTTTTTATTTTGAACATCTAATGAGATGGATGACACTGGCGTTTGCTAAGTCACTCACTCTGTTGTCGATGCTTCTTGGAAGTAGTCTCAAGTCTCCCCTTTTTACAATTTGCAGGCGATTTCTTTGCTTAGTAAGGAGTCTAGAAACTACACTAAATCAGCGTTCAGCCATGTAAGATGATGAAAAGCAATAAAGTAAAGTTGAATTTCCACCCACAAATTAAAAATCTTTCTGGGCTTTCTTTCTGTAACCAAAAATCCACGTACGATTTTTTAAAGAGAGGTTTCAATTCAAAGTCATTCTTCACTGTTATTTGGTTTTCTTGAATAACGAGATTAGTGTCGCTCGCGCAAACATAAGTAAATGGATTCAGCACCCAGTCTGGCATTTCCATATTTATAAGGTCCTGGCATCTCTCAGTCATGTCCTTGTGCAGAGATTCAAATGATCACAATGAATCAAGAGATCATCATCTACTACAGAGGTATCTGCGCCATCAGTTTGTGATTAAGACTTGGAAAATGAGACAAATTCCGACGACTGTTCTCTCGATAGAAACACAGCTTCTCTATGAAATTACAAATCAGTGATTTGGCCTAAATAAGGCTTATATAATCACCTTGCAATTTCAAATTCAGATGGTTGAATATACAGAATAAATAAGTTAGGTACGCAACATCTTTTTTGCATGACAGGAGACCATCTCTTAAATCACTGCATTCATTTTCCTGTAAGACTTGCACAACTGTGTCGAGCAGAGAGTTAAACAGTTCCAAACAGTTGACTTTGGATAGCCATCTCACATTAGTGTGTGGAAGGAGACGGTCAAATTCTTCATTATTATCCACATAAATTGATGGGTTGGGTCTTGATTTTATTTACTGATTGCACAACAATTCTGAAGGAATTTTGGAGACGAGAGCTCAATTTTTTGCAACCAAATGCTGCCGATGAATTACACAGTGTCTCGTAAAAACGTCTAGTACTGCCTTTTTCAAATGAGAATGAGAAAGAAATCCCTTTTTTTCCTGTTAATGCGGGAGCACCATCTGCAGCACAAGCAATGATGTTTTAGTATTAGAATCCCGTTTTCTTTGATGAACTGCTCAACTGCCGTAAAAATAGACGCACCTCAAATTTCTGTTTCCAACTCCTTAGCAAATAGTAATTCAGGTTTGACTCCATAATATTTGATAAAGCGAGCATAACCCGAAAGCAGTGCTTCATTGCCTGGTAGCGTCGACTCATCCAGCTGCAAGCAAAATCTTTTCTTTTTCAGAATTTCACGCAAACAGAATTTCAGGCAAATTTTCTTCAATATCTTCGACCATTTCGTCAATTCTTCTTCGAACAGTATCATCACTGAGAGGAATAGATTGAGTAATAGCACGAGGAGAACTATGATGAACGACTGTGCGTAAAACTTCTTCTACGACAGCCGAAAGTAGCTCTCTCCAATTGAATGCGACTTGCCTGATTTGGCAATTAGTTTTACGACATTTTAGGAACAAACGTCAGATTTTGTTTATGTTCGGTCATTAATTAGGGAGACGATGGATTTTTTACATAAATTTGTCTCTTAAAGCTTGGTTCTTGCTCTGGAAATGGGATGTAACACATCCATATTACCAAAAACCATTACGGAACAAATCTCCGTGAAATGCAACGACAAAAGTGTGTGAAGTTCTTTTTTCACCATGCCGAAAAAAGAGAAGCGGAAAATGTTTTTTTGTGCTAACAGATAGGTGAAAATGAGTTGGCATGAAATTCATTATTTAGAAAATTTTGAATGAAAGAATCTATATGAGACCTAACAAACAACCATTGCGACTTGAAAAAAGTTTAAAACTCATAATTAGGATTCACTATAGATGGCACGGACAGTTGAACGGACAAAATACAACAAAAAGTTGCATCATTTATCACCTATCCGATCTAAACAGAGTTTGAGTAAAATCTCGGACTGTAGACTGTTTTATACATGGTAATATTAAAAATTAAAAAATTACTGTATTGGAAAAATACAAAGTGATATTAGGTTAGAACAATAAGTAGAGATATTTTGCCAAAACGGGGTCGCTGAACTGGTCAAAACGTTTGAATAATTTAGAGGAAACTAATAACTTTTCACATACGCTCTAAGCTGTGTGAGAAATGCTGTATGGTGAGTTACCGTGGTGGAAAAGCGCATAAATTAAATAAACAGAAAAGGAAAGGTGAAATGTGGTCCTGCCATGTATACTGCAGTGACTCGAATGATGTTTGCTTTATTGTCTTGCTTCGGTTCAGTCAAGACATAAACGGATTTCTTAATACTGGGCAGCCACGTTAAAGTGTTGCGTCTGCTTTGCATTATAGTTTAGTAAAGTGCGTACTAAGTAATTTTGTGATTGGACGAGGTAAAAACCAAATCAGGGTGGCCAGATGCGTAGTCGTGTCAAAAAATCCATAGAGACCTATTCATTTAGAGACCTATACCATTTATATAATGCACTCTCTGGTAAACGCCGCAAAAGACAGGATCTTAACCTAAAATGTGTGACGGTGAGTTCATATCACACGAGTTGTATGGACGCATGGGAAAACCATATTTGATTTAGTGCAACTAGGTGCAAGGTATAATGTTGATTGTACCAACTCGAATAGATTTTGCTATTTACCTACAAATTGCATTAATTTACGGGTAGGCCTACATATTGACTACATAATGACGGCAGCTGTAACAATTTTGATCTTATGACAGGATTCGTTTCCTGGAATCAAGCTCTGGGAACATCACCGTCTCTGCTGAAACGGTCCCTGGTCTTGTCGACAACTGCGATTCCGGAACTGCATCTGAAGAAAGGTTATAGTTCCTACCATGTTTACAAAACTACGGATTTTCTGAAATAGTGTATTTTCTTTCATACTTTCTTCAATTGAGATCCACTTGTATACTCAACTATTTCGTAGGTGCGCAGTAAATTTGTAATTAGTCTTGTGGCGTCAACCAGGACTAGCAATTTGAAATCGTGCAATTCTGATTTTTTCCAGCGCACTTAAAGTTAATAGGTAAAATGAGCTTCCCCAGGCAGTCACCGTTTTTTTCAACTTTTAATTTATTCGTTGTTTAATGCAAGTTGAAACATTTTTTTTCCCCCTAGTGAGTTCATACTGTTTTTTTTTACTGATAGGTGGTAGTTAAATGTTTCCAACGGTCACTGCCTGCCATAAACTGATGGCATTCAAAAATAGTCATTCAATTATTACAAATTGCTTTCCACAAGAACGTAATCAATATCTATACTTGTAATTCTCAATTTCTTGGTCAATGCTTACAGCACATGAAATTCATGGTGAAATTCTTTTAATCTATTGCAGAGACCGTATTATCACCCCAATAGCTGTCGACTACGAGGGATTCCTTCGCGAGACCATTTATTCTCTTTATTATTGCACCGGCTCAGGTAAGGTATTCAATTATTGCAGAATAAGAATCAAAGATATTCATCAATTAATTTTCTTAAAACTGACTTAAACTCAGTTCAAATCTAGAAGCATACCTGTCGATCAAGATTTGTTCATATCAAATTGAAATAACACTGAAAAATACTCGGTAACATTTAAAATCGCTTCTTTGAAGATACATCACGATGCTATTTTTTCTTCAGCTACGATTTACAATGGGTGGACTCTCGCTGTCCCACCTGAAACAAATATCGTGAACAACTCTGCTCGCGCCTGGATCACAGCTTCAGGGGAGCTACTCGGCCCCAATCTCGAGGTGGGCAGCCTGTTACTTGAACTCGTGTTTTCCAGGTGGCCTGTTACTTGAACTCATGTTTTTTCAGGTGGCTTATTACTTGACTCATGTTGTCCAGGGCTTCTTCATCGACTCAGTGGTCATTTTTCAATGCTCATAATAAGTGGTGAGAGTGTGTAAATTATAAGAATTAAGCTAAGGGCTTACGTCATTTTTTTTGCTTCAACTTACGATATTTGAATATGTTTCCCTCACTTTATAATTTAAAATATTCCAATTCAAAACCATACATGATCTAATTTACTGTGATTAATACCAAATTTTCGTTGCTCTTTACGCAGAATATTGACTGGCTGATTCGCATGCCGTACGGATGTGGAGAGCAAAACTTGGCGAGGTTTGCTCCTAACATTTACGTTCTGAAGTACCTGCAGCGAACTATGCAGTACAACGCTACAGTTGCAGCTAAACTCATCGAGTACATGAAGCGAGGTTTGTAAACACTTTTTCTTACAGCACACCACGAATAGACTACAATTGTGTTCACTCAGTAACCATTCAAAAATCTCAAAAATATTTTACGGAGACCTTACGAGAGAGAGGAATGCAAGCTTGTATCTCGAACATAGTTATTCCATCATTACAGATAACAATTACTACAAGGATGACAGTCTACTGTTATAAAACGAAACAACAATATCGAGAAATAATAAACTCTCATTTATTATTTTGAAGGTTCTCTTACATTATTCGTGATTCTCAGGATACCAACAACAACTCAACTACCAGCGCACTGACGGCTCCTACAGCGTCTGGGGTAATAGCGACCAGTACGGGTCTACTTGGCTGACGGCTTTCGTGGTGAAAACTTATGCTCAGGCGAAAGAATTCATTGACATCAGCTCTTCAAGGATTGAAAGACCTTTGTTATGGCTAATGAACCTCCAGCTTCCAAGTGGATGTTTCCAGCTAGTTGGAGACGTGCACAACAGGAGAATGAAGGTGGGAGAAACTGTCGAAGTTCTTATTCAGGCACTATAGTTTTCAATTACACTTTTCTTCTTCAGTCATTTTGGGGTAGTTTTATTCTTTATTCGCTTCACTGTTGATGTTTTTTCTTCCAAATGCCGTAAACAGTTGAAAGACGCTGATATTGCCCAATTTCAAACTCATTTCGATTATGTTAATAATTCACCAATTCTTTTCCACTTCATTTTGAAATTAAATGGCATTTAAAAATTTAAATTTCGTTTATAGTTAACCCTTCGTGGTTTGTTTTTGATGAAGAAGAAGACGAAAGATAACTCCATTGCATAGGTGTGAATGTAAATATTAAATCTCTTTTTTTAGCATGAAACCCAATGATCGGAATGTTTCAATGTAATTAAATCTTCACGACTGTAGGTGAGATAGCAGAAAATTTTTTAATCGAAATGTGTTCAGCATTATTGCCGTCAGTTGAAAAAAGGTTCTGTACAAAAAATAAATGACAATAATGTTCAATTTCTAATTGATAAAAATTACAATTATTTAGGCTGAAAAATATAACACAAATCTGCACGATTAATATTATAAATATTGATTTTTTTCATGAAATATAGCGGTTTAATTTTAAGGTTTTTAACATTTGTGCGACTCATCTGCTCGTTGCTATGGCCATAGGAATTTACGTTACTCAACATAACCTTAAATTGGCAAAACTTCGTTAGAAACGTACTCGTGACCCACATTTCTACCTTGAAGTTACCCAGAATTTCTTGCTCTGAGATACTAATAAGCCAATTTTATATGTATGAATTAATCCAAACAGACCAACTTGAGTCAACCAAGCTAATCTAAGCTAACTTGGTTTATTCAAACCTAACCTTTATTTAATCAGCGAAATAAATATGGTAGAAAGTCTGCGTTCTCCATGGTATGTTAGGCTTAATAAAGGTTTTTGAGGCTTCCGCGACTTGTGCATTAAAGCACCATACCTGTAATCCTAACCGAAATTATTTGACTAAGCAAGTATTCTATGTACCGAACGAGGTTATTAACGATTGTGACAAATCCAAGCAATAATTAAGTTCACTTGAATAGTTTGTTACTCGTTTTACAAGCGCAACTAGTGCGCTTGTAAAGCGAGTACAGTATTTGCTATCGTAATTGAGTGAAGATTAGATTGTCCCCTGCAACTAAAGTGTCGACTTTATAAAATCTTTGACAACTCTATTGCCACCAAACCTATTAAGCTGCTCGAGGCTACCAGAAGAAAACTTGTTTCTACGTAGTTCCACAGTATAGTATATGACTAGCATGACCCGTAGAAATTCCACGGACAATGTCATCGGTAAGCTAGGCCGACCCGTGAAAATATTCTCTCATCATTACCTAACCTATGCTAACCTAACCTATCCCAACATATCCTAACCAATCCTATAGTATCCTATCCTAACCTATCCTATCCCAACCCATCCTAACTTAACCTATCCTAACCGAACCTATCCTGATAAAATATCAAACATATCAATGCTTGTAAAGGTCATCATTTAATTACATTGAGGAATTCGGTATCCACGATACTGCAAACTCGGACGAAATCGTAACGGACGGACTAGCTAAGTATCTAAGGAACTAAGGAAGGAACAAAAAGAATATTGTATAGATTCTTCCATTTTCACAAACTTGAACTTAATCTCCACAGACTCCCCACTTTTTTTCCCATGACTGGCCGGAGAATGCGCGTATAAACAAGAAAAATTCTATGACAACCATTGGTAAAATAATCAACACAATGTTACGGGATTGTATACACAAGCTCAACATCGATATTTGACAAAGAATCAAACGTACTGCATATTATTCTATTAAAATTATTCAATTAATTTTCAAAATCCAACTTAGACAAAACATATAGCTGAAGTCATTTTGGTGCGCGAGGGTTATGGATCCCTCTGTGGACGAGAGGTACATTGGTTTGATCAGTCCGGAACTTGCAGTACTTTCACAAGTGCATGTGAAGCTCTTCTAGTATTTATATCAAGCGGATAAGACGAGTAAAATAGTTTAGAGAGTAAATTCTTCTACTCATTGATCTTGTACTTCACTCACTCACTACCTGCTCTTTGGTAAAGAAGCTGAAAGGTCGTTTCTGCTACAGGGTTTTTATGTTAAAGAGATCATTAATAAAGATTCACTTTTCAGAAGCTCACTGGAGGGCAGTGCTGAGCCCACCATACGATCTTGATTTAGTTTTGAAAGAAAACGTTTCTGTTTACTTCCTTTAAAAATGATAAAATTTGCATTTAACGCTGAATGTCAGAATTGCATCAAATTTTAGTTAAAAAGGTGCTAACCATGTACGTTTTCTCGTAAAATTCCTCATTTCAGTTGTGCGTATGTTGATCCAGGTTTACATTCATTGGCGTTTGTATTTTTAGGGTGGCCTAGGTGAAGGCTCAGCTCCTGGAGCATTGACGGCGTACGTGATGGGCGCCTTACTGGAAGCAGGAGCTCTTCCTGACTCCCTTGTGATCACCCAAGCCACCGCTTGCATCTTGACCGCCACCGCCTCTGGTGCCATTGGAGAAAATGATGTTTACCTCCTCGCCCTGAAAGCCTACGCTTTCAGCTTGGCAGGCCTGAATCAAACCCATGCTGTCATAGATGACCTGTTCACAAGAGCTGAACAAAACTCCGATGGGATATACTGGGAAATGGAGAGTCATTCAGGTATTTTTTTACCATTTGAGAAGTGCATCAACTGTCACGAGACGTTTCTCCCTGATTAATTGCATTACCAAGCAAATCTCGGATCGATAAAAGCACACCTCCACACAAACATATAAATGATAATACAATTTGGACAAGTAAAACATGAACACAGCAATAACGTGACAATACACCACAATGCGCCAGCCAAAATTAAAATTATTACGAGTACTAACCAGGTTCGGGCGACAGGCAGGCTTTCGACTCCATAACCTATTTTCCTAATCTGTTTTTCTGTATTCTTGAGGCGGAACCTGGTGGAACTAATTCAAATTATATCATTTAACACGATCGCTATGCACAGAACGCCCTATTAAAAATTGGTATTCATTAATTATGATACTTTTGAAATATTAAATTTGCCTGCAATTTACTTGTGTGTAAGTGCTTTTCGTACTTTAATCGTGAATTTATAAAGCTTAACAATAAAAAAGTCTCTGCCACCAAAGGCCTTGGAGGGCCTTGAGTTTTGAGATCATAGTTAAGGAGGTCCTGTAAGTTATGGGTGGCTTTGGGGCGTTAACGTGAGCCTTTACGTCCAACCCCTACTTACTCTGTCCCAACGACACCTCGGTAGCGTTGACCGAGCGTCTGTTCCAGGCGCGTGCATCTGGTGTGGCTTTTGCATTGTATGAAGTAAAAGAAAATACACGTAATCACCGTACACTGTATAGGTGAGGGAGCAAATACGGAAGCGGGGAAAGAGCACGCGCGAAGCACCTGATATGCGACCCGGTACATTTCCAACGAGTCGTCAGTGAAGCTGTAGACCTTGAAATACGAGTTACTTTCCACTACTAATCGAATAACAACGAAATTGAAACCAGACTTATGGAATCTTAGCCCTCAACACTAAGCCTTCGAACTTTAGTCTCACGCTTTGTGATACTTAGCGCATCACTCACAATGCGTGAAGGTTGACAAAGTCTATCACACTCAAGCCTGACTTCCTACCCTATCGACTTTTTCCTCCCTGCCTTGCGACCAGATCTTGAGTGACTTCCCACTCCCTCGCCATGTCCGTTCTCTTGCATCTCTCGATCCTAAGTGTCTCCTCAATGTTCTTCTAGAGACTGAACGGGCCACGACCAAAGGGGGACGGAGCGAGTAAGGGATGAGGCAACTTTGAGCGGTCACTCGGGCTTTGCCCGGTTGCCATAGTTAATCAAAAAGGTCGAAAGGAACGAAATGTGGTTTTCTCTCCAATGAATTTATGATCGACGATCGGTAGTTATTGTGCGTCCTATCCGACTCTGAGAGACGAGCTGTGGCTTACTCTTTCTAACATCGCCATAAAATATTGTCCATCATCTGGCACTCGCTTATAAACGTATGCCTAATTCGAGACTAAATGTTTCCACACCCATTACACTCGCCTAATTCATGTTAGATATACCCAATTTAAGCCTCCTGCTTTTTTGCGACAGGGACGAACATTTTCCAGTTTATTCATCCTTCTACGTAATTGACGCTAGCTTTTGAAATTTGAAATTAGAGGAGCGCAGATTTTTACACACCAATTTTAATATGCGTTAACATGAAAGACGAACACGTTTAGCTAACAAATCACACAACAATTGTAACTTACGCGCAATGTTTCAGCTTTTCAAAACGACGTTTTCAACTTTCTGATGTGACGTTTGGATACTGGTTCTGTTCGTTTTTTTGGTCTGACATCAGTTTTCGATTTTGACCCCGAGAAGATCAATTTTCCGATTTTTTTCCTTTCACAGCGGCAATTGTACTCGTATAAGCAACAGAAAGAAACATGAGAGAGAGCTCTCCATCTTTAAGTAAGAAAACATTCTATATACATTTCTCGTGTTGCTTTTGATAGCAGATTTATATAAATCTTCATTTCTTATATGCGATATTTATTTCAGACTTCATATCTTTGAAATGCAGAAACGTTCAAGCAATTTGAAATAAAATTTATATGGATTGATAGAATAGAGAGACAGATTATCGATTGTTCGATTGTTACAATAGATAGATATAGATTATACATGATATTTATATAGACTGATAGAATAATAGATCATAGTACAATTTCATCCAATTCACTCGACCCACTCAAGCATCATAAAGCTTTTGCCATCAATTAAGCTATTAGGTTGTGATATTTTAACATGCAATCCGGTGAAACAATGGTCAAACGAGTTAGTCTTCTATACTTTCTTGTCAATCCATAATTAATATGCTAACACTTATTTCATTAATTGTGATTCTATTTACCCATACTTATGAACACTACACGTCCTAAATTCGATCGATTTTCATTAATGACATTTTTTTTATTTAAACAACATTAATAACTGAAAGTAACGGCAGCATCTTTAATTGCTTATCTCAACGCTATCTTTCTCTCGGCAGGATGGTACAGCGATGCCCTGTCGGTGGAGACAACCAGCTACGTGTTGCTAGCCATACTCACCTCCGGCTACCCTGACCCCCAGAGCCGCAAACTGCGGGTGCTCAAGTGGATCTTGTCCCGCCGGAATGGCCGAGGCGGCTTTGTGTCCACTCAAGTGAGACTGATAGCGCATATGTTTTAGTTCATTCGAAAGGTGTCTTAACCGCAACCAACTTCAGAGAAAAATTCGTTGAAACATTCAATTGAAAATTTTACCATGCCTTGTTCTCAGTACCAGATTTGCTAAGTGAGCTAATATGTTTAGAAGAACCTGTTTTAGTCTAACCAATGTTTTTAAGGATCGTTGCTGTGAGGTGGGTATATTGTTGTTGCACGCAATGAATTGGATGTAATATATTCTGGGAAAAAAAATTTCCTCTTGTTAACATTATCAATCATTTTAAACACGATTTAGTGAAAGTATGTAAATATTTGTTAGATTATAGGCAACGCTAGCTATAACGAAAGACATACACATACATACATGCACCTGATTTCCCTGCATTGTTTGTGAGGGCCACCGCATTGTCAACAGAATAGAAAGGATGGGATATAATACAGTAGTACAGGGTAACATGAAATGGAATATAATATGGCAACAGGAACAAGTCAAGTGGCCCATGGACGGGTTTCTATCTAAGTTCCAAGTCATCTGGCACCAATCACACGCACGCACTAGGGTAGAAGTAAAAGATTTCTCATTACATAGTCTAATTTTCATCAAAACTGTTACAAATTCATCACGGATGTTTTATTGAATAATATTCAGTATAAAATGACTTAGAATATACATTTAATTATAAATTATTATCATTACTACTCAAGATTAATGTAATGGCAACACTTCTGAAAAGTTTAAATCTCAAGTATCAAGTAGCCTACAATATCATTTTGGAGATGGTTCACTTCGGACACCTTGTATGGGGTTGATTTCAAATACTGCTAACGTACTTGCTTATATGTACATGAACAGGCTTTGGGTATTCTTCAATTGACAATAACAGTTGACAACTCAATAACAATAACAGTTAGCCTCCTTGAGTTCAGAACCATGTTTGATTGTCAGGTATTCTTAAGCAAAAAGATTCTTTTCCCAAGCAAATAATGTTTAACACAAGTGATGTTATGCATGACTAGTTTAACAAAATTAGAGTACAAAAATTGCGGGGTTTTTTCAATTCTTACATCACTGCATTTGTTGCTTGTTAAGTGTCCGTGTCACTTTTTTAATGCTAAACGAACCGATTGCTTTCTTGGTTAATTTCACATTAAAAACATGAAATAAGTTTCAAAGAAAATTGTTCAACGCTCGCTTCATGTTACATCTGGAACTTGAGGTTTTGGATGACATTTTTTCGAAGTGATATTTTTCTTCCTATCAATCTGTGCAGAAATTTTTGCCAATTCCCTTGTAATATTTTTACAGAAAAATTATGAAATAGTGATTACCAAAATTAAATTTTATCTCTACAACTGCTACCACTATCATTTCTATTACTACTTCTGCTGCCATGCATTATCGTTAGCTAAGTTAAAAAAAAATCCCAGCATGTTATTGTAAGCTGATAGCTGAAATCCCTAATTCAATTCTTCACTCTTTTTATGAAGAAATACTCTAATACCATTTATTTTCTGAAAATATACTAATCCATAAAAAATGACAATTTACCTGGCATTGAAGTTTTTGATGCATTTGGTGCTTCATGCATTACACCTACACTTTTTTAAAGATGTTTATCAATGATCTGAAAAATGAAAAATGCTTCCATTCTTTAATTATATAAAAATGTCATATTACTTTAAGGTCAACACCAATTTCAGTAGACTCACTCCAGCAGTTGGTATTAACAGCAAATTCCCTATATTCCAAAATTCATTATTAATTAAGAAAAAAATTACCTGACGTTCGATTATGAAACATGGACATACTAATACTAATCTACTAATCAGAGGCTGCATGATAATCCAACATGGTGCTGAACTCAAGGATGCCTGACATTCAATGGTCTACTTGTACCAAAATTCAGTACTGTTTCTTGGAGGATACCCATCGCAGACTTTCATACGCAAATGCTTACAAGTTCAAAGAGAGCACACATAAGCAACATCACAAAAAATTTCAGAGTGAACCGTAGCCTAAACTTAAACATCATCCCATTATGACTAGTGAGGAAGTGATAAAAATATTCATCAGCGATATTAGTCTATAATAATATATTCTACGCAACTGAAAAACGAACATCAATGTTATTCTGTGTTACACATAAGGACTGATTAGTTTTCGTTTCGATTAAAAAATCAATTTAGGATGAGAAATGCGATGCCGGAAAATCAATCAGGAAGTTTTCTTGGGCTGACATTAAGATCAGAAAAAGCCCCAAATTACATCAAATTTTTAAAATTGTTTTTGCTTTTTCTGGTCTCTTAATATTGGTCAATCAATTAACGAGTTTGCTATAAACCCTCAATGAGTAAACCAGAAATGAGTTTTGTAAACTGCAGTATATACACTGACATACATATATACCGCGTAACTTAATCAGATCTTGTTTTCAGATTGTAATTATTAAATTTCGCTGATAGTACCCCATCATTTTTCTCGCAACAAGCCAATTTTAAAGACAGAAAAGGATCTCTAGAATCATTATTAGAAAGAGAAACTACTGAAACTCTTGTTATCGCATGCGAGTTGTCAAAATGAAGCTTTTTGCTATTTCTATATATATTCGGAGCTTTCAGCTTGAACGAGTGGTTCACTGAACGCACTCCACAGACACTGAAAATAAAACATTATATGACAGGTCTAGGTGGTAATATGCATGGTGTAGACATTATTAAGGTTATTATCGAAATGTCTCCTCGATTGAAAAATTACAGAGGATGATTTCACTTGTATTTGCGATGCTATTTCGCTGAGGGCAAGTTCAATGGAGAGGATAGTTACGCGTATTAACTCTGAATTGAAATTTAAAATTATTCAATTTATTTATGGTGGCACACGAGAATTGTTTTCAACTGGAACGAGCTTTCAATATTGGTACACAGTTGCAGCATTACGCCCCCACAAGCGAACTATTTTGAGGAGGCACTTAGCATCCTTCACCTGATGTTAAGGGGTTCCAAGCTCTAATTACGCTAACTGAGGCTAATCCAAGCTACGAGTCGAGTTTGAGCATTGGGAAAAACGTATCATATTGGTGTTAAAGAAATAAGCGTTAATTTTGACAATACTATCAAAATATATCTGGACTGTCTTTATAATAATCAAAATGAAAATTCTTGAAACAAACAATAATAATGTAATAATTTAAGGAAAGGAGAAAGGTTAATTCTTGGAGTAGGCGTTTGGAGTTCGTCGCAATGAGGAGGGGTGAGCGTAGAGCGGGACTAGGACCATCCCTGGCAACCGATATCAAACGAGGTTGTCTTGCGTCTCTTAGATGGTTCTCGAAGATGTGGTAATGATGAGGAATAATTGTGATGAAAATAATTTATTCTTTCAGGAATCGCAATTCGTTTTAAAGAGCAATCATACCGGGCAAATACGACTACTCATTTTTACTGTAGCGATGCTCACTTTAGCCGACACATGATTGTCCCACGGATGAAAAACATGACAAACAAGTTGAGCCAGTCCTTGCTTATAGTTATTTTGGCCGTGAGCTTATAAAAACATGTACCTTTGGGGTAGCAGAATTTTTCTGTAGTTAGGCAATTTTATTAGAAGTAGGGACAATTTATATTTTATGAGCAGGCTTCGCTGTATCGAATGAAAATAAATTTTGTCACATCATATAATATAGCATTTCTCTTTCATTAGTTTGAAACTAGATCAACCTCATCTTCATGATCTAAATTGTTTGTTTTCGTCCTTCCCAGGACACCGTGGTAGGTCTTCAGGCGTTAGCGCTTTTCGGGAGCCCCGTACCGGACGAACCTTTCGACGCGGCTGTCAGTTTCACCGGAAGTGATTTCATGGAAACATTGCAGGTGAGTTTCGATGTCATTCGTGCCATTACTGGCAGAGTTGTAGATATTTTTTTACATCAATTAAATTTACCTCGACCGCTTTTCGAGTTTCTGTGAATTTGAAAAAACTCAATAACTTGGCCGATATTTTGATAATAAGCCAATGTTTTCTACCACCAAATTCTTCTGAAAACACTTGCTCTAGGTTAGTTGATTACTTTCTCGAACGAAAAGTTTGATTTTATCATCGGAAATCTAATTTCATCTAGCACTTGGTATTTAAGTTTTGAATTCCATATTCAGTTCTGCACTATAGGTACCAACAGAGATGTGACTTTCAAGGCTAGCAATTCAAGGAATTACATTTTCATTGATGGTTTTGGCTCGAGTCCAGCGTCGTACCAAAAAATTGATCTCGAATGTACTTCTAGAAAATCCTGAGTCCACTTGGTGGCCTGTCAGGTAGATATTTCCTATAAATAGTTCCGAAGACAAAGAATATCAAGCTTACTGATATGTTGAAAAGAAACAAGAATCTGCAGACGGAAATGAAACATCTTTCAAACAGCACGTATGGCAGCGAAGCCGTCTGCACTATTAGGCGAACATTGAATCATTTTATATAGTAATCTTAACTGCAAATTGACAATTATGTATGGCGAGAGAGAGAGAGACACACACACGACCACTCACGACCAATATTTAGTGTTGCACTTGGGTGTGCTTTGCTACTCGCTGGACATCAGGTGCTCGTCTTCAATAATTTTTTTTTATTTTTTTTAATTTTTTATTCCTCAATATCCGATGCCATTTTCGCGTGATGTGGCTACAATTTTAACAAAACTCAACCCTTCATCGTGTCGGTAATTGATGGCGCATAGATGAATCTGATACTTTGCGAGAAATCGTGGACTGAGGTATGAATCGTCCCGGGGCATTTAAGCATCGCGCTTACACTTGTAATCTCAAAATTGCGGATTCCGTGAAAATAGAAAATCAACACACGGGTTTATTTCAAACATCCTTTTATGTCATTTCATTTAAGCGATTTAGAATATTTTTTTTCTGTCCTTCTTACGTCTGCTAAGAGCCTTGAACAGAACTCGAAGCTCAAGGAAGAGGAATGAAATTTTGCCCTTGCTTCTCGTCTGTACATAAGCTATGGCTTTCTGTAGAATTATTTTTTAGAAGCGAATTTCGAAATTACTGTCCTCTTGATGCCGTAATTTAGTACGTTTTATTGCCTAAACCACATTCAGAAGAGAAAAAAATTAAATAGACCAAATTTATTGTTCACGTATCTAAAATTTTGCACATCTGCTGCGGATAGTAATTGTTTATCGGTTGAGTCTAGAAGAAGAATCCCAGTCACGAATTTCTACGAGTGTGGCAAAGACTTTTTCGCGTATTTACACTCTTGAGGTTTGACGTATCTCTAGATAGCAGCATCCCATGTAATGATATGTTTCATCGAAAACTTGCTGGAATAAGAAAATATGTTTCCATGTCAGGTGACCGAGGACAACAAGCTACTGCTGCAGAGATTTGACGTGGAGCCCCTGCCTGCCCAGATCGATGTGGAGTTTTCAGGCGAAGGCTGCATTTTCGTTGAGGTTTGTTTCGGTGTAAAAATTTCTTCAATCCTTCTTGTTCCTTCGAAACTGCTCATCAATATGACGCGGGGAATTAAAGGCTGAATTTTTCCAAATGGAAGTTAAAAAATGAAACATTCACTCCAGTCCAGTGGGTGAGCGACAAGTGTCTTACTAAGAAATGCTAAACAAATTAAAGAGTTTACAATCTACTTCAGACAGACATAAAAGAAAACTTGGCGATGAATATCAATTAATTCATTAGACTGTTTCACGATTCATACTGACATTAATGTAAACAAAAACTGTTCATATGCGTACATCATTTTGAAACTTTTTAGTTTTATGAAAGTTGTCTTAACTTCGTTTCAAAATCAATGCAAAAATGTACTTTTATCGTAAATATTGAAATCAGGTAACATTTATCTTTGAGTACGTATATATGGTGGGTGGTATCAGACAGATTGGAAAACTGTTCAATAGGCCATTGTTAAACTGAGTAGCAAAGCTTTCTAGACTGCTTTATGCACGTCAATTGCATCTCACTAGCATTTTAGTATTCCAAGTGAGTCATTTATTCTACCTTTTGCGTTTGTACTGAGTCACTCCAAGTGGCTTATTTGACTTATTGTAGGTCAGCCAGGAGGATTGCCGTTTGCGAATGAAATGCATTGAAAAGGACAGTAAACTTTAGTGATTCATTGCACCCTATTCACACTGGAATGCAAAACTGGAAGGCTAGAAAGTATTTAGCCTGAGATAAAGGTGGAGTGCGGATCAAGAAAGTAAGGTCCGAGTGACCTGCCACCCTCGTATCTTTTTTGGAAGGAAAAGTACCTGGAAAATGGAGAAGAAGAAATTTTTACCAAATGAAAGAGTGTTAGTTTACAGAATCAATGAACGACCATCATAAAAAATGAGTGAATGAATGAATGACTGAATAAAAAATTTCTTATTCGAAAAAGTGCACGAATTGAATGTCTGTTAGTTTAATAGTCTCGGTGATGGCTGGGTTTATGTCAGGCGTCCCGGCAGAAAAGTTTCCATTAGTTCAATTTAGGCGTCGCGAGAGTTGTTTGCCTGAAGTTAGATTTAGTAGAATGATGCAATTTATCTATACCGTTCCGTCGATCTAGACTAACACAACTACTCCACCCATCATCAAGTCTGAGTTTTTGCATCCAAGCCTCAAGATGGCTGGAGGAAGCATGGAAAAGTATCATTTACAGGAGAATGCGACTGAAAGTTGCATTATATTGAGGAATAAAAACCACTGCTCACCTTCTGCAAAAATAACTAAATTAATACAACTATAAAACATGACTACTGTATATTATGGCATGTGTTACATTATAATAACATAAATAACAAAAATTTTCGCACCATAAAGAAATTAATACTTATTAGAAGCCAAATTGTGTTTATCGTGAAATATTGGCGAGTGCTTATATTGAATTATTCCCCATTTAACAACTGTTTGTATTTGCTGCGTTTTTTTAACTATAGTAGCTGACTTGAAGTTTAGCCTGATATAGTCCAATTTCTCATTATAAACTGCTGCATTTCTGTGCGCAGGGTGTCGTGCGGTACAACGTCCCCGACCCTGATCTCAGTGAAGTGTTCTCCGTGAGCGTCTCCACAAGCATCGACTACAACGCAGCAGTCTGTCAGACCAACGTCATCGAGGTCTGCGCCACGTACAGCGCTGCCAGCGTAGAGTCCAACATGGGCATCATCGAGGTGAACCTTGTGTCGGGCTACCTCCCTGACACTAAGAGCCTGGATCGCATCGTGAGTGACGTTACTGGCGTCATCAAGCGCTATGACTTGGACGACGGTCAGGTGATCTTCTACATCGACAAGTTTACTGACTCGCAAATTTGTGTTCAGTTTGTTGCTTACGAGGAAGCTGAGGTCGAAATGACATCTCCTGGCACGGTCAGGGTATACGATTACTACGAACCAGAATTCTACGTTAACGAGGTAAGAATTTCAGTTCATGCTTTGCAGGATCATGGAAAATATTGAAATATTTACACTGATTAAACCTTACTTTCATGAAATACTTGTTTCTTCTCAGTCATCGAAAGAAATTATTATCTCTGCTGTAAAAATAGTGAGTGAAGCCATAATATTTTTCACATTCTACCATTTTCTCATCCATCAGCTAGGAACCATGACGTGATGGAACAAATATTTCTCCACGAATATTTTCTAGTTCACAGTCGTTGAAATTGTTGATAATTTGATTCTTATACATCAAAGTTCCCTCTGATATTTTTGACAACTTCTCAAATGTTCTTTGCGAACTAAGAACATCGATGGATTAGAATACAGGATTTGAATTTCATAGAATTAAATGGGCGATTTCGGGGAAATCTAATACGTAAAATTAAAAGAAGAACCAATATAAAAGGGAACATTCTTTTAATCGCAAGCGTTTCGGAATCTCTGATTCCATCATCAGTGCTGTGAAGCAAGGAACAAAAAACCATAATGAACAAATTGCAAAGAAACTATATGAAATTAATATCACTAAACCTACATCGAAAAAATAGCTATGCCTAACCATCACAAATAAAAACACTATTTCTCTTAAGCTTTCGGAGTCACACGTACACATACATGAATACATGAATGGATATCACGCTAACATAAATTTCACTATGGAAACTGAACCGAATGATAAATAGCCATTTTTAGACGTTCTCGTAAAGAAAACTAATTCAACGTTCACCACATCTGTTTATAGGAAATCTACATTTACGGGATTATGTACCAATTTCTTCAGTTGCATTTACAAGGGCTATATTAAAACAAGTATCACTACATTACTGCATAGAGCATACCGGATTTCAAGTTCATATACAATATGTCATGACAAAGTGGCATATATCACAAAGTTACTTGTACAAAATAAATACCCTGTATCTTTAGTTAACAATTTGGTTAAAAAGTTTTTAGACAAAAAATTTTCCCCTCCTACTATTATTCTGACCGCGCTAAAGCAGAAAGTTTTAGTCGAGCTCCCTTTCTTGGGCTATCTTAACAAGGAGATGAGAAAGGAGCTTATGTCCCTGATACACTCTCATTTTACTTCTATAGATGTGCTACCATTTTATAGAAATAGTTTCAAAATAGGTTCATTTTTTATTAGGAAAGAGCGTTTGGAAGAGTTCCTGAGAAGTGGTTGTGTATATTTGTATAAATGTGATTGCTGCCTGCAGTCCTATGTTGGAAGTACCACACTCCAGCAATTTATTCGTCAAAGCCAACACTCTGGTATCTCCCATAGAACAGGCTGTCCATACTCACTTCCCTCCCAGTCAGCCATCAGAGATCATTGCCATAGTTCAAACCACCCTTTCAAAAGTAGAACTGCAGAGTAATTTGACCTTAGGCTTTTGGAATCATTGTTCATTTTAACCCATAGACCTCTACTAAATAATGATCAAAGTTTGATGAAATTAAATATTGCCCCAACTGTGTAAATATCAGTGTGTTGAAATGTATGTGTGTGCAGTTCTGTTACTTCGTGTAGATCTTATTGTGTGTTGGTTTGATTGCTAGAATCTAGGTGTATGTGTACGTGTGACTCCGAATGTTTAAGAGGAATTGTGTTTTTATTTTTTTTTTGTGATGGTTAGGCATAGCTATTTTTTCGATGTAGGTCTAGTGATATTAATGTCTTATAGTTTCTTCGCAATTTGTTCATTATGGTTCTTTGTTCCTTGTTTTACAGCACTGATGATGGAATCAGAGATTCCGAAACGTTTGCGATTAAAAGAATGTTCCCTTTAATATTGGTTCTTCTTTTAATTTTACTTTCAATTTCTTGCAGGTGTACCAGTTCAAGCGACGTTACTGTTCATAAGACCCGGATGTTCAGATGAATTGGTCCTGGCAAAATTCAGTTTCAGAAACAAAAGATTTGTTGTGCGTACAATTGGACGCCGCGCTGCGCACCTGACACCATAAGTGACTTTTGTCACTGTCTTGGTCATGACACCTTAATGATAACAGAGGATGTAAAGACTGGATACCAATATTTGTTGGTAGTTTTAGCAGAGACTTTGCAATGACTACAAATTACGCAAAAATTGGCTTGGGAAATTAGGAACTCCAGGAAATGTGGCCTTGGTGACCTTGTCAGCAACTCAGTGCAGCAGTTATCTTGATTTTATAATTTTTCAGTATATGATATTTATGCACTTCAACGCACTTCGCTACGGACGTACACGGTCAAGAGTTTTTTTGAAGAGATAAAGATAAATGATTCCATGAGCGTTTTGGTGAGAAGTTAAAATGAAAATCAAGGTACCTTCACTACTCTACTCACAGAATTCATGCTGTTATAGTTTATCCAACGATATTTTCCAGTATCTTCGATGTAGAACGTGTGAATGTTTTGTAATTTTAGATCGCAGTTAATGTAATTTTAGCTCTTGAGCGGGATGAAGTTAAGATTTTTTCAAAGTTTGGCGCTGCTCATCGCAAAAACTATTTTTGAGTAGCTAGTTGCACGCTTTAATTACTAAGTTCTTCTGTTTTTTGTTAGATTTGAGGTATACATGTGAGTTTCTTTGCTGTGTATCTCCACTTATTGATCGGTTTTTACATTTGGAATGCTTGCGATCCTTGACTTGTATTGAAAAATTGTATTTTTAGAGTGTGATTCCATTTAAGAGTGTCTGCACACTTGTTATTCAGTACATGTTCCAAACATGTCTCTAGTACTTGAATTAAACCTGCACGCAAGATGATAAAGATAACTTTTATTTTCCCCTACACATGACTTCGTCAGTCAAAAACTTGTGTGGGATCAAAAGAAAAACGAAAAACTTCTCTATAATTTGCCAATGAATATCTCGGATGGACTTAGCTCGTCCGGAATCCTGTCAATCAATATCGCAGTAGAATTTCAAGTAACAAAAGACGTACATCTAATTGTTAGAGCGCTCATGTGTTTTAGGTCCATCCTGAACATTGTGATGCGCATGTGTCGTCTTCGTCAATAGGATATACGCTGGTCAGTCTTTTCTTTATCTTTGGACAAATATTTTCATCTCATGTATGCTTCTTTTCTTATCTATAGTAGAATAAACATGGTGAAATTTCAAACTAATTTCCTACTGCATTTTAAATCAACAATATTCGCTGCATTTAAAAAGAACATGAAGTTGTCTCGATCTTCCATGAGATGGTATTGAATTATTTTCCATCAATATTCCTTAAACAATATTCAAACAAGTCTACACATTTTTCACATGTGGCCTACTCAAATCGTTTATACGCTTTTAATAGAAATTTTTTTATTTTTCTTAGTTCTTCAAGGACGTTCTTTTTGGTATTTTATTTGCGACACAACACGTAATGCAGGTCATGAAAGAATACTTGATCCTCAGGGGGCATAGGATTGGTTTATGTTAGTGAGGTTTGTCTATCGTATGCCATAGGAACTGGCGCTCCCAAGGATGATATTGACAGATTACCTCAGAAATAGATTATGCCTTCAGGAATCCCACCTTACGAGCTACTGTTCCGGCCCTTTTCAGTATCAGGCCGTAACCAAACGCGGATGAGGTTCGGGAGTGAAATAGTTGCAGCAACTATGTATTCTTTATTGTTACTTCAGGATTGACACAGGCTTCGTAATTGGTAAGGAGTCTTTCGATTGGAGGGTAATCTCGTAACTCTGTAGCGCATCTGTGATCTCTACAGCTGTTTTCTCGACAGCCGAGCTTCAGCTACTGACAGCGCTGCTTCTGTTTGTAGAAGCGACCTCTACGGCAGACCTCCTCAAATGAACCACGATATCTCTCGCCGATCCTATTTATATGCCTGGCGGGCGCACATCTAGGACCCCCCACGCACAAAAATTTTTTATTACAATAAAAATATTTTTAAAACGTCAATCAATCTCATTGATTATCCTTGGCGATCAATAACTCTGATGACAAAATTGCTTCCGAATTATGAACAGAGGTAGACAGGTATGGCCTTTGCTGTCATCATAAACAAATTTCAACGGTAATCCTACACCTTGTTAAACATTACATTTTTAGTAATTTAGTAAACAAACATTAACATTTTTAGTGTCAATATTATATTTTAGTGTCAATTCCATACTAGATTTATTATTTCTATAATCAACCAAATAATCACTTTATGCACTTAGCTCAACCAATTTGTTCATTTATTATAAAGTTATTTATCAATTGATTCTTAGAATTCGTGGATACTCCAGATATTTCGGATACAAAAGATACATCGCATAATTTTATTATCATATCAAAATATCAAAATCAAACATCAAAACGCGTACTTAATAAATCAACTAAAGTTATAGAATACAAGTTTAAATACGCAAAACAATACAATACTACAAATGGCAAGTTCAAATCGTCCTACGATTCAAATTAACTTAATAATAATTTAATAATAGAGAAAAATCTACGGATTTCAATACCAGAATTTAACTATCTCGTGTCACATTTTCTCGCGTTACATTTCTCGTGGCACGCTGCTGAAAAATGCTTTGAATATGAAAACTCTCCGATAAATGCATTAATAAAATTAAATTCGCAAGTGATCGTTACATGGTGAGTATATAAATAGTTATTTTCTGCTTTTCTGCTTTTCAATCATTACAATTAAAATGGTTCTTCGAATTTTCAAAAAGCTCTCGCCCTTCGCGAACTACTGATGCACAAAACATTTCCATAGGGCAAGTAAAACAACATCAAAGGGTATAATGAACGACGCCAAGAACACGTAATTTTCCATATACAATAGAAATATTCTAAGGCAATATATTCTAGAAGAAGTTTCGAGGAACACCCTTGAAGATGAAAACTCAACGTTGAGGTTCATGTGTTTCGTTAGGTTAATATGAATGTAGAAATCAGCGTTGTAGTGTTAAGCACTAACTTGAGGTGGAAGTGCAACTAATTGCCTAGGACTATTACTAATCTCCTTCCAGGCAGATCGACGCAATGCCACGTCCTCACCGCTGAGTCTTGCGATTTAAATTAACATATCAATTCAACTAAATTAAAGATTGAAAGGAAATAAAAGAAAAATCAATAGCTGATTCAATTCCACCAATCTAAAACAATAAATGAACTTAGCAGAGGCGAGTAACGCGGCATCAATGTTTATAATTAACGACAATAAAAATATATTCCGTATATAATAGAAAAATCTCCGTATAAAATAGTAGTAATCTAAGACATGGGAGGATTCTACTCCTCGGAAGATATTAAAACCAAGAATATGATAATCAGATCCATCTTAATCAGAGCTTAAGGTGAAACTGCAATTACTTGTTTAGGACTATTACAGATTTCTTTTAAGGCGGTACGACGCAAAGCGACGTCCTCGCCACTTAGACGACCTATTACCTTATTAAGGTCGCGTTTTATGTAAATAATCATTACCGTAATTATGATAGTAATTATCGTGTAAAGAAGCAACATTATGTCGCTCAACTGGTCAGGAATGAGATCTACTCTCGTTTCCTCGGTGTGTCGGATGAGTTCATCCGATATTTGACCGTTGTTGGCTTTAATCGCCGTTAGAATGGCGTCTACATTAAGGTTAGATATTTTATTGCCCATCTTAGCAGGCCAAAAAGCTACTAACAGCGCGGGAATTAAAATTGTGATTTATTTTAATCACCTAAATGTGATAAATAAATTATGACTTTATAAATGTTGATGTAGAAAAAGTAATTCTTCACTGGATATTTGTTGGGAATGCAGCAATTCTGATTATGAACACGAGTTCGACGTGTTCTTCAGACTCGAATACTTGAATTCGAGTACGCAACGGGGATTCGAGGTTCAGGAACACTTGAAAATTGCAGTAGGCTTCTTGTAATACTTCCTTTCGTATCTTGATACCGAAGACTATTTTTGTTTCCTGCGGCTGCCACAGTTGATTTACCCCGGTGCACATCGGGTTTTAAAAGTGTTCAGAAGAAACAGTGAATGACAGTGGAAGTCTAGCGTTGTAGTATTAAACGCTAACCTTAGGTGGAACAGCAAGTATTTGCTTATTACAATGGCATTAACTTTGATTGATTGATTGATTAATTGATTGATTGATTGATTGATTGATTGATTGATTGATCGATTGATTGATTGATTGATTGATTGATTGATTGATTGATTGATTGATTGATTGATTTATTGATTTAATTATTGATTGATTTATTGATTATGAATCATTATTGAAGTTAAATAAGTACGCTACCAAGTACTAATTGAAGGTTCAAAGTGTATGTGTATCTTGTAAATCGGAGTGTGCACTGTCCTGGAGTTTTTCAGGAGTCGCCCAAGGATTCTGAAAGGATACGATACAAGAAATTAGCATGGCCACATGTTTAAGTAAGCAATTTTCGTTTCAGAGTAAGGCAACGCTTCATTCTCATTAAGACACATTCTCATTAAGACACATTCTCATTAAGACACTTTCATTCCGACTACACTGCCTAGCATTGTTGTCAAACAATCTGCGGCAGATTCGAGGCAGTTCTCGCTGTTGCACACTCGCACGCTCGTGTCGACATCGCCACGATTACAGCTCAGTTTATCAACTTTTAGCTGACGGCTTGATGAGCACAGCTCTTGATGTCGCAACAACAGCATGACAACATCCTGAGCTCAACATCTCTTCTGAAGGTGTTAGCGCAACACAATATTTCTTAACGCAAGACATCATAAGGTCTTAAGAAAGAACTCGTAGAACACTCTTACAAGCTAGGAACTCATTGAACGAACTTACAAACTAAATACCATTGAAATGCATATATGGAATGGCGTTTTCAGAATATAAGGAATGAACAGCTCCAACTAGGTTGACAATTTTACTTTCTTAACTTATCTAAAGGCAGCACATAGTTTAGGTTCGATCGGATAATCTTGTTACCGATCTTGACATCCGCGTAATTTTTACCTAGCTTTTCAATGATAGCTGGTCCTAAGAAATTTAGCTGTAACTTGTGTTTTTTGGCATGATTTTTTACTAGTACACGGTCCATCACTTTTAAATTTTTATCGCGACGTTTCATATTTCTATAGGCAGTTCTTTCAATTGTGGCGTTAATGATCGCATTTCTAATATTGTTCACTACAATAGATGACTCGGTAAATTTTTGTTTGTGAACATCTTCATATGTAGTCGCAACATTGAAGTCTTCTAAATTAGTAGAACTGATATACACACACGTATCTCTACCGAAAACCGTGTATGCGGGTGTATCTCCTAAAGTTTCATTATAGCTATTATTAATCGAATTTTCTACAATATCCAGCAACCTATCCCACTCATTATGAGTAAGAAAATTTAGATATAACTTGAGCAGGTGTCGAATTTTACCATTACATCGCTCGACAATACCATTAGAAAAAGGTGAATAAGCTAGAACTTCCTTTTTTAAGATAGAAAGTCCTTTTGTGAAATTTCTCACATTAGATGATTTAAATTCCAGGGCATTGTCGGACAGTAGCACGTCCGGGGTACCGAACAAACAGCAAAAATTCCATAGACAATCTGTGACAGTCTCTGTACATCGGTCACTAGTCGAATATAATTTAACAAACCTGGAAAAAAGGTCGATGATAACAAGAATATATTTGTTACCATTGTCCGTGATTGGTAATGGACCATAGAAATCCATGCTGATCGTTTGAAAACATCGTGTTCCAAACGGAGCATTTAGAATTTTAGTCGGCGTCGGTATTCGCGATTTTAGAATCTTACAGATGTCACAAGATTCAACAATTTTGCGTGTAATTGTCCGTTCGTACGGATGAAAATATTTTAATTTAAACTTAAACAAGGTATGATTCAAATCTGTATGGGACAAATTATGGATGCATAGAATTGTCTTGTGCAGCAGAGTATACGGCACCACAATAGTCAGAATGGTGCTTGGTCTGTTGTCAATTCTTCGTCTTTTATACAAAATGTCATTCATAATCAGAAATTCATTCATGTCAGTATTATTAACTTTTGTTGCATTCTCTAGGGTGTCCTTTATTTCAGTACAAAAGGCATCACTATCTTGTTCACGTTTAAATTCGTCTAACGACCAGTTGTCATTAATACTTGAATGGTCTGTAGTCGTATTAACTCTATCCAGTCTGCATAAGCTCGTTTTCTGTCTGCTATTAAAGTCACTGGGTTCACGTCTGGGGCTTTCAGCAGTACTGTTGTTGTTTCTTCCGTCATCACTTCCTGGTATTGTCTCCTCGAACTCTTCCTCAGTCACGGGCTTGTTACATTTGTTACCCGCAGCAGTGGCTTGCAGCCTGGTTACAACGGGAAAAGTCTCTACCTCTGGGGTTAAATCAGAACATGCTGACAGTTCTTTTTCTGTTAAAGGATTTTTGTCATGATTAAATCTACAATGCATCGGCGGCACTGTTCGCTTTCCCAGAAAAATATTTTAATTTGGCATCGAAAGCTTGAACATAAATACTCCACCTAGCGAGCGTGTTGTCTTCAGGCAATTTCTTTGAAAATAAAGGAACTAAAGGCTTATGATCGGTGTAAATGACCAAATCATAGCCTAAAACAAGATATTTAAAGTATTTCAAGGCTTCAACTATAGCGAACATTTCCTTTTTCGTAGTTGAGTATCTTCGTTGAGTGGAATTCAACGTTTTAGAGAAAAATGCAACAGGTCTCATGTGTCGAACTTTATCAGTAGATGATTGAAGTAAAACAGCTCCTATGCCGACGTTCGATGCATCACAAAATAGATGAAAATTTTGATCGAAGTTTGGGTGACTCAAGGTGGTGTTGTTACATAGTTCATCCTTTAATTTTTCAAAGGCATCTTGACAACCTTTGGACCAAATGAATTCAACATTTTTCTTCAGAAGATTATAGAGCGGGCTTGCGATACTCGCGAAATTTTTTATGTACCTACGAAAGAAATTTACTAGACCTAGAAATGACTGTAGTTGTTTAACATTCTTTGGAATTTCTAAATTCTTTACTTTGTCAGTACCAGTGCTTCTGGTTCCCATTCCACTAATGGAATGTCCTAAATATTCAATTTCGTCACGGAAAAACTCACATTTTTCCGTTTTTATTGACAATCTAGCGTTTCTTAACAGTTCAAGTACAACTTTTATATCGGCAAGATGCTGTGCCTTCTCCTTGGAGAATATGAGCACGTCGTCCATAAAGACGAAAGATAGTTTTCCTAGAACAGGAGATAGCGTTTGCGTCATTACTGACTGGAAATATGCAGGTGAGGTTTTTAAACCGAATGGTAAGCGATTGAACTCGTACTTCCTACTACCAACTGTAAATGCGGTTATTTCTTTACTCTCATCGGTCAGTGTAATATTATGATATCCTGACCTAAGATCTAATTTTGAGAAATATTTCTGACCATTTAAACTATAGAGAAGCTCGTCTACTCTCGGCAGCGGGAATGATTCTTCATGAATTACCTCATTTACCTTGCGAAAGTCAACTACCGGACGTATAGTTCCATCTTTCTTATGAACTACAATTATCGGTGAATTATAAGCTGAAATCGATGGTCTAATAATTCCGTCGTCTAACATTTTTTCGTTAACGACTTTCAAGTCTTCCATGTAACGGTGGGCAATACGATAGGGAGGGACATTTACAACATCCACATTAGGTTTCAAACGTATTTTGTATGGTTTAATCGCAGCAGCTGAGATCGATTCATTGTCTATAGTAATAACGTCTCTGAATTCATTCAACAAACTCAGCAATTCAGGCTTCATTTCGTCATCGTTACACTTGATATCATCGTTATTTAATTTCCGCCGACCACGGGCTATTTCTTTGAAATCATAAACGTACCCTTCGTCGACAACTCCTGTGATCCCGACAGATTTACTATTAGTGTCTTCCTTCTCGACATCTAAATGACTGTCCTGAACAACACTCGTTGCCTGCACAAAAGTACTCAATCCTCCCTTTAATTCTCCTTGTACATCTGACAAGTAAACTTCGGATTCAACATGATCCTTCTCCACTTTTTCTAAAGTACTTATAATTGCATTCTCTGGTAAAACAACCGCTCTGTCTGAGCTATTAATTAGCAACAACGGAATCTTTCTCCTATTGTTAACTCTCACAATCGCTTCGGCGACACAAATGCCTTCTTTTAAAGTTGCTTTCTTTATTATGTATTCTCCATTTTTACACTTTCCAACATGTCCAACATGTTTCAAAATTACATTAGGAGCAATTTCAATTCTTTGAGTATGCACTCTTAACGGCCTTGGCCTTTTGTGGGAATTGGTAACTACAACTACGCCTCGGACAGGCTGATTTTCTCTCTTACCATCCCTTTTTACTTCCTCGCCTACTCTCGCGGCATTACACGTCCTCATAATTTCTTTCTTCTCTCTTAGCTTATTTAGGACTTTTTTCTTAGCTCTGGAAGTAATCGTGTCCGCCATGAGACACTCAGTATTCTCTATTAAATACTCGAGACACTCTGTCTTTCTCTTTTTTCGTCTTTTTACCTCTGCAAAGGGAATTCTCTCGTCTTTGATAATTAAACATTTTTGTTTTAAGTCTACAACGGCGTTCTTGTCCAATAAATCACGTCCAATAATGACGTCATAATTGTAAATACCATCTTTAATTATTAAAGCATTTGTCTTTAAACTTATACCGTTTTTTAACTTTAGGACAAGCTCTACCTCGCCTTCAACATTACTCTTAGCGTTAACGCCTTTTATAGTCAGAGAACTTGGCTTCACGTCATTACTTATCTCATTAATTCTGTGGTAGCTGATCAGGCACTTCTCTGATCCTGAATCAATCAATGCATTCCACAGGTCTGCATCTTTTCTAAGCACAATCTGGGCTTATGACTTTTTCTTATTACAAATAATTCATTTTGTCCTATAATTTCGACCTCTTCATCTTCTTCGTATTTACAAACGTTCGCCGTAACATGGCTTTCATAATTATCAGTGCCATGAGCGTTTAAGCCGCTCAAGTCGCTTAGATCCACCTCTCCCAGCGATTCATATCTGTTTTGACATTTAATCAGTGGATCAACTCTCTCAACATTTTTAACGAGGGAATCTTCAGCACCAGAATTCTCCTCGGGTTCACAGGGATTTGTCGCCGTAGAGTCATACTTAGTTATTGTAGTTTCATTTTTACCATTGACGTTATTTCTATCGGAAATGAAATCTTCTCCGCTGCTTACGCTAAAAAATCATTTCCACTGTTAGTTTGGTAAGTTTCTACCTGGCCTTTTTCTGACATACTAGTTTTATACTGTCCTCGCGCACGGACACGATTCGGTCTGCCTGGTCTGTTTAAATAGTCTCTTCTGGACCTACAATCTCTTGCGTAGTGTCCTAACTTATTACAACGAAAACAAGCTACATCACGCAGTGAATGCTCGGTGGCTGTCTGAGATGAACCTGGTTTGTACCAATCAGTCGGTTTCCTAGCCACAACGGTTCCCGACACACTTTGTTCTTGACAGACACACGCACGGTTGTAACACCTCGAGCAACGCTTCGCTTCAGCTGTCTCTAATGCTTGGACTTCTAGAGTTCCCAATTCACGATCTCCAAAATAAGATTTTACGTGAGGCCTAGCACGAAAAGTTGGTCTCGGGAAATTTGGTCTCCAGTAAGGCCTACGCGTCCTACCTCTACCTTGGAATCCACCTCTTGTCATTGTATGCACTTCGGCCTCATCACAGGCAGCTTCAAAGTTTGATTCGGACGAATGATCATCCTCAGCACAATAGAATTCCACAGACCTCTCAGTTCGAGTCGCTAATATTTGCTTATCTTCGGGAAAATTGCGAATTACAGCCACAATTCTCTGAAGGAGTTCTTCCGAAGAGGTAAAGGGTTTGTTGAACAATTTTTTGGAAAAATCTTCTGTTACTAGGGGGTTGATGATGGCCATAGCTAACGCAACAATTAAAGTATTCTCGACATACTTATCGAGAGCAACAGGATCGGGACAACTTACTACATAGGGGTGTGCTCTGTTCGAACACTCCGGACTGTTCATTATTCTGTGGGTTAGTTTACGAATTTTGGACAGTATAGCAACAAACTGACTGGCCAACGCATCATTACGTTTTAGGCGTACATTGTTCAGGTCACAAGCGACCGCGTGCAAAGATCTCTCTCCTTTTGATACGTAAATATTTTCTAACAGGTGCACGACTTCTTCGAAAGTTAATTCGTAACCTTCACTGATTATGGAGGCTACCACAGTATTGAAGTCGCCAACCCGCTTGTCTGCAGTTCGCAACAATAAATTTAATTTCGCTTCCTCTGAGTTATCAGATAACATATTAAAATAAGCTCGCACATTCTTTATGTGCGTCTCCAGGGTTTTGTTTTCTATGAAGTCCGGGTCGAAACGACGCCTTCTACCTCGAAATTGGGGAAGATCCTGTCCAGCAATCACAACACTAGGTATCGGACCGACAACAGAGGTCGTCACAGCGGTAACTGAGCTAGTGACAGGGACAACTGTGGTAGTAACTGTACTGGTAACAGGGGTGACTGTGGTGGTGGTCGTCATCGTGTTTGATACCGAAATCGACTTCGCGGAAAAAATAGGAACTGAAACCCTTCCTACTCGCGTCACATACGGGGTGGTTCTTATGTACTCGTATTCGTCAGAGTCACTGCCCGACATAAAAACACAATATTCTTAGACCTCCGATTACCTTTAAGAAAAAATGTTCTCCACACAATAAAATTTTCTACATGCAATTGATAATATTCTACACACAATAAAATTTTCTACGTGCAAATGATAATATTCTACATACAATAAAATTTTAACTCACAACTCACATTTTCAGTGGACTTCCGTGGACTTAAAACAGGCTAATTGCTAATTACTCGTGAAGGCTGGCACCACTCTGAATAGAGGTAAGCTGCTTCAGCTTACTTTTATATGCTAGAGACAATGGGCGACAGAGGACAATGGGTGCTAGAGACAATGGCTACAACTTCCTTTAACTGTTTCAGAGAACAATGGACTACCACTTCCTTCAATTGTCCTCACAGACAATGGACTACCGCCTCACACAATGCTTCCGCGTAGACGCTCGCTCTCTCACTCGCGAGAATCAGCTTGCTTACTGCGCTTTCGCAATTCTTTCGCTCGTTCTCGCCGCTACCCGGAATCAGCCTACGCTTGCAATGCTTTACTGCTTAACTTCCTACTTATTAACTTTATAATGATGATGTATAATCATTAATTTGAGCGCATGCTTATTTTTAATTTGCAAGCAACATTATCGGCGTACACTTAACTTAATATTTTGGCGATGCGTAGATCTCGTAGTTCTTCTCGTTGCAGATGACGGTGGGTAGATGCGTAGATCTCGTAGTTCTTCTCGTTGCAGATGACGGTGGGTAGATGCGTAGATCTCGTCGACAGATCAGGATGTAAATTTTGAAGCGATGAAGAGTTTCTTTCTCGAAGAGTTTCTTGGAAAGCACTTCGATTTTTTGCGCTGACGTCTTTCTTCCTTTTCTCGATGCTCTGAAGTAATGTGATAACTGTGCGACGTTACTCCAAACAGGGTGACACTCCTCACATTTAAAATCACGGATCAGCAGAACTGAAGATCAATTCTTGATATCTTTCTTCTCAATGGGCATTGTGGCAATGTGGATATCTTTAATGTGGCACTCCCCATACACGGGCACCAGAATGTTCCGACCCTTTTCTGTATTAGGCCGTAACCAAACGCGGATGAGGTTCGGGAGTGAAATAGTTGCAGCAACTATGTATTCTTTATTGTTACTTCAGGATTGACACAGGCTTCGTAATTGGTAAGGAGTCTTTCGATTGGAGGGTAATCTCGTAACTCTGTAGCGCATCTGTGATCTCTACAGCTGTTTTCTCGACAGCCGAGCTTCAGCTACTGACAGCGCTGCTTCTGTTTGTAGAAGCGACCTCTACGGCAGACCTCCTCAAATGAACCACGATATCTCTCGCCGATCCTATTTATATGCCTGGCGGGCGCACACTACAAGTCCTTTTTTTACCTCTTCCATGTCTTCTTCGCTTTCTCTTCTGTAATATGTCTGCTTTTCTCTCCTAACATGCATTTTATATGCTCTGGGAATCTTGTCTGGGAACACACTTTGGGCACAAATTCCCCGTTTTTACAGTTCGTACTAAATGGTCCCTTCATTTTAGTCTCTTGAAATCACCTTTGTTGCTGCATGGCGTCTTAAACTATCTAGTGTAATAATAATATTATTACGTGACAAGGAGAGAACTAAAAATACCGTATGAAACATTTACTACATTTACCGTATAAAACATAAAAATTGCAACTAAAATAATAAAATTGAACGTTTCGAACATTCGCTCATCTTCAGCGAAACTAATGTACCTGAAAAAACATGAAATGAATTATAAAGATGATAAATTGAAAAAAACTAGCCTTAAAAACGACCTGGTAACTATTGACAACGGAAAAGAACTAAGTTGGTTGTTCAAAATCGGTTTATTTCTTAAATTGTTTTGAGACTCTGAAATTCTTAAATCAGAGGTAAATTTAAACCTGGTAAGAATTTTAAAATTACTGATGCCAAACGGGCTATTAATACAATGCTCTGAATGATCCCTAATAGCTGAATGCGAAGGACTAGATGAAATATTACCTGTGGGGTAACTCCTACCTCGATGCTCGGCCACCCTACCGCCTAGAGTACGCGACGTCAAACCGACGTACTCAGATGCACATCGTGCACAACAAAATTTGTAAAATAGGGAGGCCTGCATCGCGGTAGAAAGGCCATGATTTTTTAGGCCTTGATATTTTGGTACTGAGCACTAAGCAAAAATGAAGTCATTCGAGATGTCTAAATTTCAGGTAGGTTCTATTCAAAGGTAACGTTACGACCCAATATACGATCAAATATCTTAGTTATGAAAAGTTTTAACTGCCTAACCTAGGCATGGCTAGGCTGGGTCATTTTAAGTTAGGTTAGATTAGGTTTATTCAGCTTAGGTTAGGAGCGAACTAAGTTCATTTAACGGAACCCGGGTGCTAAATGATGAGGCCTTATTTGCCGATGATCCCTAAATGTTGGATGTACATAACCTAAACGAAATCGATTTTTAAAAACTTGTATACGTAGTGACGTCATGGCCTAGCGGCTGAAAGCAAACGCATTTCACGAGAAGGGTCGCCGGTTCGAATCCTTGCAATCCCCGCCCTGTGATTTTCCTTGTTGGGAAAAGAGAGAACTTAGCCGCAGTTTCCAGCTAGTTCCAGATGTCAAAAATGGGCACCGTCTAGACCGAGGGTAACCGTCATTACGTCATGGTGTTTGTCATAATCCATTTGAAAAATCGATGAGCAAGAGGATGTATATCGCTCTTGATTGTAATAAAAATCCTTTATCCATTAAAACTGAAATTGATAACAAAAGACCTTCTAATTCTGTCACGGGAATATATTCAAGGTTTATTCAATTGCACATGATGTTCTTTTCCATCTGATCATTGTTCTGAAATTGAAGGGGATATTAAAATCGCTCTTAAGAAAATCATGTCAGAAATAACGGAAAATCAGATTAGGGCCTTAAAATGGCTCTCTGTCTCACATATCTCCTCTAAAGCGGTAGTACACTGAAGAAAAGAAACTTGGCTACTGAATTGTGGAAAATTAATACATGTAATACAGGGTTGGGACGCAAAACTTGGTGCATTTTAAAACTTGAATTTACTAAATAATTAATTAACAAAATGCACAAATCAAATTTAAAAAGAAGACGTATGTCTCGACAAGCTATATAGTGATTACCTGTTTTTCATGTATTTTTGTTTATAATGGGCTTCCAAAGAAAAATGAGGGAAAGAATTTTTGATTTGCTTCGTGCCAACAAAAGAAGAAACGAAAAATTTGGTATATTTCCATTAAGTTGATACGAAGTGTTCAGACTTAGGATTTTAAAAAGTTATTAGCATAAGCATTCTTATATCTGTACGTTGGAAGTACCACAGTATTTTAATATATATGACAATGGTTAATACGAGTAAAAAAATAATAATTTTCTTAATTAGTTTGTTGTAAATTGGGAAAAGGGCTAAAAATACTTGAAACACTTTACTGACAGATGAAAATGAAAACATGCTACGCTTATACAAAATCGCTCCGAAGGACATAGCCTTCACTTTGATACTTGAGCCTGCGAGAGTGCACAATAATCGCCAATGTCATTGAGAGTCTGATGAGTGAAACACGTTTTTCCATAGATTCAATTCCATCAAACAAGTTTTTATTTTAATAGTTGTGAATATACAGAATCTGACCCAACCTTGAGTGGCTACTCTGAAGTTGAAGAACTTGAACGCTTTGCGAGGTAAAAAGTTAAAGCAATTCTCTTAAGAAGACTTATTAAGCGTGGTGTTCAATATGTCACAAAAACTAATAAAATCTAAAAAATTTTCTTCTTCAACTATTACCACAAACAAAATTTTCAAATTACCTTTGGCGTAGTTGCGGAAAGAACTTACTAAAATATACGCACTAGTAATAACCAACATCATATCAAACTTGTCAGAGCTGATCCGAATATTTGGATTTGGGTACATACGATTGAAGTCATCAATACTCGTCATGTGGTGACTGCCGCACTCGTGACAGGATGTGATAACGGCAAAGTCCACACAATAGCCGAGGCTCGCTCCTCTGCAGTCATTCATTCTGTTGCGTACACTCGTTTGTGTCAGAGACAGCCTCTGACGCACGAGCTCCGGAATTTATTTTTTGAAGATAAGCATAGTTACGGGATGGAAGAGAATTATGAGAGGTAGCTAGGAGCATCGTATTTTCCTGAATGGAAAGACATCTGTACAGTATTTATAAAAAATTCTACCACAAACAATATTTTCCGTAGCCAGATACATTACAAGTTCTATATTAAATATATGTTTGTTAGAGAGTTTTGAGTAATTTCAATATATTTGATGTCTCGTAAAAATGTTTTGATCTTCCATCATTCCAATAGGATATGGGTGGTTGAAAATAAATAGATGAATAATGATGCATGAGAATTCGAATCAAAGTTCATGTCCTAAAATTGAGGAACTAAAAGTTTACTTTATATCAAACATGCGACGGACGCAGTTGTATGTGGAAAAAATCATGCCTCTTGAAACGCAATAGGAAACTAGTGGCGTTTCAGCAAATGTATCATTACTGAACCTCAAATTTCAAACTGTTCTTTAAAATTTCATCCCACAGGTGAATTGATCATGAGACTTTCATGGAGCCAATAGAGCCGAACTGGTGCAATATAATTCACAGAAGATATTACGTGCTGGTCCCTTGGCTGCTTCAATTTGCCTAAAGTTAAATACCTAGCGCTAAATCTTAACGTAATGTTGTTTATGTGATTACCGGAACTGATAGGTCCCAGGCTGTTAATAAAATGATATTTTCGCTATGTTCCGGCGCCACACAACCCTCATTTGAATATATTCATACTACGCTAACAACAGTCTAGCATTCAACAAGTAAACAAAAGCCAGGCCTAAAAATTATTTAGTTATTTGACTTATAGTTAACTTGATTTCTCCATACTAGCATCTGGCTAAAAAACTTTTATACTTAAAGATTTACACTACAACTGCTGTGCTTCCGTGACAGTGTTCTTTGCTAATTTTCGCCTGAAAAATATAAAAAGGGCTACAGAGAAGCATACAAATTTGAATAATATTTGAAGTTTAGCACTAGGTTTTGCCAAATATTTTCTGATGGTGATGGTTTAGAATTCATAATAATGTGCATAAGTTTTCCTTACTTCGTAAATTTTTCAGAAGATAGTAGCAAACATAAAAATATTTTATTAATTCCTGAATACATCTGCTATCAATAGCTGAGTTCAGAATATTTCACACATTCAAAAAGATAACCTCAAGCACCATTCATTCATTTCCTAACAATGGAAAATTCAAGAATGAATGACATTCTATAAGACATTACATTTGCAATTGCATAAGTAGTTCTTTATGGACTCGATTTTCCATTTAAGCTGGCGAGTTCATTTTTTGTTCCAGTATGTTATAGTATCAGCATTAGCAATTTTATGTAAAGGAAAAGTCATAAATGATATTACTTTTGGGCATCATGAAAACTTTGACAAATATTCCTCCTCTTTACTACGCTTCCTAAGTAGAACTAAGTCTTTTATTTTCATTTTTGAGAAGAACTCTCGACTTGTTATGTGATGAGGAAACGCCTATGCAGTAGAGTTATTAAATAAATTACCAAAATATGTCACTAGCGAAGCCAAAAAAGTACAAATGAAATTAGTGCATTGAGCATGTATCAAGCGAAAGCTATCACCATTAACCACTGCTCCAAAAATGAAGAAAAAAAAATCTCAAATATATAAGGAGCAATTTGAAAATCAAAATGTGATGTCACACGGTCAAATATCCATGAAATTTTCGATCTACTTACAGTAAAAGTATTAATTAACACTCGGGAATTATCGAAGAACTTATGAATACAATGAGGTTTAAAAGCTACAAAAACTAAAGTCATAAAAAGTGTTGGGAAAGCACAATTCCAATGATGATATTACATGCCTTAGTGCAGGCATGGTACCTACTTTACTGGACTCTTACAGAGTACTTGTTTTGGATTATTTCTGATCTTTAATTATACATTTTACACTTCTCTTAATATTGAATTATGCGCAGCACAAAAATGAAGAACTAATCAGCAATGGTTCTGACAAAATGGGGCACGCATACTTTACTGAACTCTTGTTTACTACTTATTTTGAAATAATTCTTACCTGCAATTATTGATTTTACACTATTCGTAATATTGAATAATACGCAGCACAATATTTGAAGAACTTATTGGCAATGGTTGTGACAAAATGAGAACTTTGTGAGTGTAAATGTGACGGTCTCAGCCAGTTATGCCAGATGGTCATCCGTGTATGGTCATTCTTTTTGTAATCATTGATTTTACGAAACGACTGAAATACTTCAACGGATTTTTAACAACAAACGAGTTACGTAACTAAGGGCGCAGCCAGGTATGCTCATCGAGGAAATATATTGTGCATAGCTTAAGTTTTTGAATTATTCTAGTAAATTTGTTTCTCTTTTTAGTGTGAGTGAATTTGGAACCTATAATCTCCACCAAATTTTTAAATTTCATCAATTGTAACCCATTCAAAAAATTATGCGTGGCCTTGATTGAATACTTTCACCTTATGACGTTCAATTTTTGCTCCAAATAGTTTTTTATTCGTTATTTTACGCTCACTTTAGTTCGTGGGAAAAAATCTCTCTCGAAAATCTTGAGGAACGCTAGATTAGATACTGTACAGTGGTTTATTTCTTTGCGTCTGAGGTCGGTTTTGAGGCAGCTGAGTTCGGAGAATGTCCCGTCCACCGCAGCATTACAGTAAACATATCATCATCAATTTTTCCATTTCCATATATTCTCACTGAATTTTGTATCTTAACTGATGAGTTGAATGAAACATCAGCAAAATTCCACATTTTTGATATCGGGTTAGTGGTCCTTTAACACATAGTTTTGAAAGCGATTTGTAAGGAAAAAACGTCTCCTATATGTAGTGATCCTTTTGCACGGTTTTAAAGTAAGGTAAAATATATTCGCGTCTAAATTAAATACTGACCACGTAATAACATGAAAAATATTCAATAATATGTAATGGCATTGAGTACTGAACGGCATGAGTGATTATTAGTTCAAAAACTCGCAAAAAATCTAAAAAGAGCAAAGGCAACGTTCGATCACTTTGTCTAGATGAACCCCACAAACTATTTTGTTGACGGGTGATAAAAAGCGGTAAATCTCAGTGGCGTAGAGTAGTAAATTCAATTTTAGAACCGACGTAAGTATATTTCTGCAGCAGTTTTTTATAAGTGTTAAATGGTGATCGAGAAATACCAGAATGGGAACCCATATTTACGTTGTGAAGGTCTGCTTAGGTCTGTTCACACTTTTACACCGGGTCTAATTCTTATAATCTTACGATGTGAGGAACTACCTCTGCACATTTGACTCAACAGCCGTTTCGAAGCTGCAAAGATTAATAAAGACAAGGACACAAAGTTTCCAAATTTAATATTTTTAATCAGTCGCCTAAACGCCAAGGAAGATTCATAATAGTAACAAGGCAACAAGTACTGAACAAACAATACGGCAAGTAGCCGATTTACAAAGTATTAATTGTTAAAAACTAAAGGACAATTCGCCCTCAAGTATCGCATTTATTTATTCCTTTATTTATTGATATATTTATATTTATTTAGGTTAAAAATGCGCATATAATTTTAAGGTCGGAAGTTAGGGTTTCAGGTAATGACAGACTACAGGCGCAGGCACGAGGAGGCCGGATAGGCTCTCTGTTTCAGGGCTAACAGCGCCAGCTTAAACGGACGTCACGCGGTATCGACTGTGCTTCAACGTGCTAGCTTGCTACAAACTCTTCAGGAAGACCGAAGTTGGCGCCAACTGACGCTACACGAAGGAAACAGGCACGGCGACGGCGGCACAACCAGGGCCAGAGCAGCTAAACCTTGACCAATGCCTCCAGTCCCTTCACAGCTGTACATAAAGATGAAGAAATGTACACAAGAAAAATAATTAATTGAGCAAATATTATGAAACAGCGCTATACAAAGAATTTAGAATGAACAAAATAATTAATGGTCAACGTAATTACCTAGTTGCTGCTACTGCTGTCCCACAAGTTGGCTTAATTGGCTATCAACGTTGTGAAGCACGAAGTGCGCAGTGCGACGAAGTGCCCGCTAGATACTGAAAATACAGGTACCGGGTAAGACCAAAGTCAATCTCGTTGATAAAGGTAAACAGAGATATAAAGTTTCAATAATCGGCAAATATTAGACACACGACTACCAACCTGAAGAATTTATCCTCCAGTGCGCATAGCGACTGTTAGACGATGGCAGTAATGGCGATATAGAAGTCGCAATTCAGTGTCAATAGTAATGGAGGCAGAAGCCCAATAGTAGTTTATAGATAATAGGTAATGGTTAATAGTAATAGTAATAGTTAATAAGGACGGCGGTTCACTGCGACAGGGTAAGGTTAGCCCCCTTTTAGAGCAGCGAACACGCCTAGTTAGAAGAAAGTTAATTGCGGTTCGCAACCCGCCTTAATCATGCAATTAATTAATGAAAAAGAACCTAAAGTCAACGCTTTCACGCACACAATCAAACCATGAACTTATTGAACATGCAGGAAGAAGGGATGGAAGAGTCAGGCTGGCGACCGTCACCTACGCGTCATGAGCCAAGCGTACTCCAGACGTGCCGACGTAACAGAGGCCTTTGACCGAGACTCAGCCTGGCCTCTCGTTAACCGGACACACCTTGACACACCTTTCTCCTTCCGACCTGACACCTTGACACCTTGACACCTGTCACAGCTCCCTACACTGCTTCCGACCTGATTTTCCACCGACGACTTATCTTTACTATGCGCTGCTGCTGCGCGACCTCACCTGTCTCGCAGCACCAGCCGTTTGCGTTAATAGTAAAGAAATCGAAGTACACTCCGAGCGAATCTGTGGGGAATTTTCCCCACAACGAACTGTGATCCGTACTTGTTTCTCATCAGTTCAACAACAAAAGACACTGAACATATAAATTGTAGTCTTCGTGAGACCTTGTTCTTTAACTCGAAGACCGAATGTATTTTAGAGAAAGAGTCTTAACTGTACTGTTCTTGTACTGTTAGATTGAGACTTCTTTGAATTTACGTTTGGGTACACGTTGGGAAAATATTTTCCGAAATTCTAAGCATCGAGTGAACAAGCATTCTTTGCCTCGTTTCCGCCATAAAAAGTCCAAAAAATTTTAAATAATTGAAACAAACGTTCCTTTTTTTACCTAAACAAAATGTGCTTCATTTTCGTGACAAGTTACTTCCACTAAGTGTTCGTGGTTGAAGTCTGTTCAAACTCACATTTGCTTTTACGAACACGAGCACACAAACAGAAGAGTTGTGCACTTTCTGATATCCACAGAACTGTCGAGAGACAGCATGTGTCCACGGGCGTACCAGCAGCTGACTCTTGGAAGAATTTCACTGTGGAAGTTAGCATTTGTGTTGTGTATAATAGCTAACTCTTGAGCATTCGCTGTGTATGATTGAAATAAAATTAATGATAAGCTTATCCCCAAAAAGTTGTTTTATCGTGAGTGAGGTATCAATTCATTGAATTTGTTCGTCTATATTGTTTTTCAAAGAATCTTTTGGAGGGAATTCATTTGTGCGCAGTCAACTCTTTTTTAAGAGGTCGATGTTTAGTGATGTTCAAATTATGTGCAAAAAAGGCTTATATTGTGTTCAGTGTACATATTTGAGGCACGTATAATCGTTACTTCTCATGCTTGCTTATGGAATGATTTGTGAACTGACTATTAGCACATCAGAGGGTTTTGACTACCGTGATATAGTATTTGGAGTTGTTATTCCTTCTGACCGAATCACGTTCTTTTAGGAATCATTTCAGTACGACATTTAGTTTTAGCCGCCTCCAGCTCTAATTGAGACGAACGATTTTCAAAAAATCGTTTTTTTAACAATGTGATTGAATGATGCACAACGGTCGTCGTGAGCAAACGATTAATTATCTTCGGTTAGCGTGGGTCGATGGGATCAGTAAAGACGTTTTTTATGGACCATCTTTTATACGTGTGTGTTGAGTTCCATCGAAATTGTTCAATTCTCGCTCTCATTCTTTCAAACTTACTATGGGAGTAAGAACTTTGAAAGAACACTTATTTCATTATTGAAAATAATGAAACAACTAACAACTAACAACTATGTATCTCAAAGCTGTTGAGAGAGATGCTAATGAGACGTGATAGTAATGATGAGAATTCATCGTTCGAGTTTATTAGGGCGTGGTTTGGTAATGATCGTGCTGGAAGGCTGATCACCTTTTGAATTGGAATTAATTGGTATAATCGAGGCAAAATGGCTCTTCTAATATTTTGCAGCGAATCACGCTTGTGTTTTTGTATCCACTTTTGTAAATAACTTCGAAATAACGCAAATTAATTGCATAAGACGATGAATCCTAACAAAAGAACAACCAAAGTTCTTACGTGAAAGCAGTCTTTCCCGTTCTTCGATGATTAGCTGTTTCTAACCCTCAAGGCGCGTAGCTAGGAACACACGTGTTTCGTCAGCGATCGGCTATTAATTGGTATCAAGATAAACGATGTTAATTAATCACGGACAAGCAAATCCTACACTAAATCTCATTGACTTAGTCATCTGCATTGACTCTACGGCCCTATGGAAAAGATGAGGAGACATGATGTACCCGTCACTGCTAACAACACAGAAAACCATCACTGTTGCAGGAAACTTTGTGCTCTGGGTGAGTGAGTCAGACCCATGACACTGCTGTTTTCTCGTGCTCGAGTCAATTTCAACTCCATTGTTTTGATTCAGTTCCTTTCTAAGTTTGTAAACGAAAGATCTAGCGACTGTTCGGAATTCTGCATGTCTAAATTGTTGTGTTTCGCTTCTGTAGACACAATTCCAGATCGTCGTTTCATTGCATACGTTATAGAATGTTCTGTCATGGGACATTCCAAAATTAAAAATGCGCAAATTAGAACGCTAATTACAGAGTTAGCACAAATCACAAAAATATAAGCGTCTTCAGATTTCTTTCGCACCCTGTATTCGTAACAGATTGTGCGGAGGATCGTAAAATTGTAGCAATGCTGGATTTAGCAATGCGAACACATCTCCCACGAGATTGCAATTTTTTTTTTAAATTTCGATCTTAGGCATTGTATAGAAATGTCGTTGGCCGGACGCACTCCTCACTCGTAGTTGCACGTATCGGAAGCAGCGATGCAGGGAGTTCTGTGAAGCACAATAAGAATGTCAGATGTATTCATTCCAGGAAATATTATTTTGTGTAAAAAATTACAGCCACACCATTTTTCGTTCAGGTTCAAATATACAGGTGTATAAGCGGAAACATTTGACCGTCCACTTGCCTACTAGTAAATCTGGAATAAAATAAAGAAAGTCAGTCGACAGCGAAGCGTTGAGCTGTTGGGTTGCGCGGTACCGATGTGCAGGAACCGACCTGTGACAACGATGTGGCTTCTCTCGCGGTGCGGCGCTGTGGTGCCCCTCTTCCTCTACTTGCTGCACTCGGTCTCTGGGTAAGTAGTCGGGTCAATTTTACACAGACTTTATGACTGCAAGCGCACGAGGAATATTATGCTTACACTGTGCAGTTGTATAATGCCCAGCAGAACTTTCATTATGCGGTTCCAACATCCATAAAAGTCCAGGAAAATGGCTTGCAACTTTTGATTTGTTGAAAGAATGATCTACAAAATATGAATATTTTCCTTTCTATATTTTGCCAAATGTTATTCAAGTTGTTCTTATGTCGAATGTACATTTTTGAAGAAATGGTTACTACGCTGCAAAAAAATTGTGTTAATTTATTTACATTTTCAGCAGAAAATTCTTCGTCGATAGAGTAGATTATTTAGGATAGTAAAAAACGGGTTTTAGAATAATACATTTGTAGTGTCTCTCTTGTCAGTTTAAAAACCACATTAATTGTAAAATCTTCAAAACGAGTTACAAAATAATGTGTGAACAATGCCGCCGAATTAGAATACCAAAGCGAATAAAACAGAAGCGATCTTACCGCCCATATCTTAAAAATCAAGCTACACCTCATTATCAGAAATATTTTCTTCCTGCAAATTTCGACATGTATTTCATCTCCTTTTTTTTCTCAAAGCTATGCCAATGTTAAACAATTTCTTCCGCCCAATATTCTGAAAAAGCGCATCTGAGTTAAAATGTCTTAGATACGTAGTTATTGTTCATTTAAACCTAGGAGAGCAAGCTTTAATAGTTTCACGTGCTCTGCTTGTGGAATAAGCTCCCCCAGCGAATAAAAACTTTTGAATTTTGAGTTACATACTGTAATATTTCGTTCTTAAAAATTATTCAAGTGTGAAATTAGACAAGTACATGAAAGCCTCAAACTGTTCACAGTTACTTTAAGTCAAGTATTTTGAATCCTGTGATTTGGGACGTTCTGTGTCAAAGTAATTAATATTCTTCTTACATCATGACACACTGTTCGTTGATGTAATCGGTTCTGCATTTATTTCTCCCATTTGAATAGATGTTATGCGCTGAGTAAATATTAAGCCTGTATAGTAAAATTTAAAGTGAAATCACACATGTTTCAGAAGTTTGTTGCAATATTCCGGACGAATTTTATTCAATATATTCTTCAGCACATTTTCACCAAATCATAACAGCAACCCATTTCCCATTCAACGTCCAAAATACACCAAAGAATACCAAAACTGCTGCTGAGGAACATCGCCTTTTATATCATAGTTACCAGAGAATCGTTCTCCCATTTTCAGGGGCAGTGACGGCATGGTCCCCAAAATGCAGATTCCCCCTACTTTTTCAAAAATAATGAATGAAAAACTAAATTGTTCTTCCGTCTACATGAAACTTATTTTCCCTCTCTCAGCCTAAAATATATTATAGAATGGATGGCATAGGAGGCAGAGATGAAAAAACTTATATTATTAGTTCGAATTTAATTCTGCAATCAATCAAATGCTATCAATTCAAGTGCACTTGCCAGCATCTTTTTATACCTTAGTTAACTACGTTCTAAATATTAATACTTGGCTTACCGGATGGCCTATCCTTCGTTGGCAGAATTAATCCTGATTTCTTTATCACATTTCTAAGTATTTATACCGTAAAGAATGTGTGTTAAGCCTATGTAGGTCAGTGTAAACAGTTTATGATGAAAGCACTCGTGTTCTAAAGTTTCTCAACGGGCTTAACAAATACCGAATTTTCCTGGTTTTCACATTTAAATTTTGTTAAAAAGGTTGCATGGTTGCTTTTCTTTAACTTACACTCGCACACAGCTTTAACGACGAAGTTCATACATTTTAACAACTCTTTTTGAAGATTATGAGGCATGTCTCCTCGAACCAGACTAAGAAACACAACTGATGTGTTTTTTATTAAGTGAATTTTTTCCGCCATAAAAACATGCTTACGATAATGACTTCTTCCGATCAAAATTTGAATGAATTCTTTGAAAAAAATTTAGCGAGGAAATTTAGTATCAATGTGTGTAGTGGTATTGTCGGCGACTATTGTAATTACTAGTACACATCCTTTTTTGAGGAGGAGGAGGGGTGATGTTACTGTGCTGGCGCTGCAAGAAGGTCGAGGTGAAGGTTATTTTTGTGTATGATGTGCATAAGAATGATTGGAATCGATAATGTCCTAAAAAGTATATTACAGATATGGATTAAAAACAAATATATGCAACCCAACAGAACCCGCGGTTTAAATAGTCTTAATCTTGTTCACTGGGAAACTGCTATCAAAAATAGTCACGTCTTACAATTATGAAATTTTTCAAAGCCAATATGTTGTCATGTATCTCATGTGTCAACTTTTTTGGAAGTAAACGTTTTTTTTTCTTTTTTTCTTAAGCATCCTTGACAGCGTGTTAGAGCCACAGACCAACTGAGCTTCAACATGGCTTTCCCACTATGATTTCCCATGCTATTCTATGGCTTCCAATCCTTTTTCAAGCCTCAAATTCTGATATTCTTGATAACCTAATCTAGCCTACAAATACACGTGATATTCATTCCGATTCTGAATCTGCTGGATTAATACAGGAGACCGTACCCCATAGATAAAAGCTTTTTTATCATTGAACATAGAAGAATGAAATTTGGTATACAGATAGAAACTGCAAAGAGAAAACTTTTTCATTCATGCAAAAAATGCGATTTTTTCATAGAAAACGAGATATGTATTGAAAATGAAATTTAGAGGGGAGTTACAAAATGCATCTTCTCCTACAGTTTTTGAGCTACATTGATAATATGGGTATCATTGAATGCGGGAAAACTAAGACATTGTAATGACCCATATGACATTGTCCAAATTCCCATTTTGAAGTTTTAAAGAAGAAAATTTTTCAAAACAAAAATTTGTTCCCGAAAATTTTAAACTTGTGACAGCATAATTTTGGAGTTGATTTACTTGTGGAGTTGAAGTTGAAATTGTGGAGTTGATGAAGCTTGTTTCACAGATACGCTCATCTCACTTTTTACTGGAGTGTGTGACGGACGGACGAACGGATAGACGGATGACGCAGCTCCTATCGTAATATAGATTGAGACATTTTGATGCCGTCTCCTGCAAATTAAGCCCTGTGGTTTTTAAAATATTGTATTAAAAAACAAGACGTTCGAACTTCGCCAGGAAGCAGAGACACGTATGATAAACCTTTTTCAACGAATACCAAATGTTCCAAAACTCATTATTTCTCAAGTTCTCTATATACTTAGGAGCTGTGACAGGTAAATATGATTCAAGTCCGGCCTGATCAGAAAAGAATGCTCGCTAATATCAGAATGATGCCTTTATTAATAGAGGGATAAAGCGTCATGGGCCAGTGGCATTGATTCCAAGACATTCAGGCGTGAGTTGTTTAGATTTTTTCGCTCGTTGATTTACGAAACACCCGTGGTATCCGAGATTGATCTAATAGCGGAGATAGCGGTAGCAGCAGGTAGCATTGCTGAACATCTAACACTCAAGTATCATTTCCAACGAGCCTCAATCGCTAATCGTATTGGCACAATATTTTTGTAAAATCAAAAACGTTTCCTAAGCGGAACATTCTTATTTGATTTCTGCATGGAACGTTGGGATTAACAATATCCCCACGCAGGAAATTCGCGAGGGACTGCTGGCGTTACAACGTACGACAAACGTCGGTCGGTGAAGTAAGAGACATTTCAAAATCCTTGTATTTTTTCTCAGGCTAACATCGTATCGAATGCCGAAGATGAAAGTTTTACCTTAAATGATTTAACCGTATTGAAATTTTATAACCGATTATCGGAAACCAAGATATTTTAGGCGTTTTCTCAGAAATGTCGATGAATAAGTAAATCTTATACTCCATTCTTAGTAAATTCCCCAACAGTATTAGCCTAAAATGTCTCAAGTAAATTTGAAAAAAATCTAAGTATATTTTTATCCTACTCGTTAACGATTTGAGGGCACAAGAATCTACAGGAAATAGAAAGAAAATTGTTTAAAATAAAGATTTAAAATTTAAAGTTTAAATTGTAAATGTATCTTAAAACCAAAAATTGTATTCAATAATTTCTCAAACTGCAGGAGCAAACAGCGTTGATAGAGATAACTATTAAACTAGTGAAACTAATTCACACAAAAACACATTGCCTTACAAATGTAGGTATAAGATGCCTCTTGCTTTGAAGTAATTGAGGTGAAACGCATTTTGGCTTCAAATTCTTTCGGGCATGTATACGAGGTCGATACGTTCGAAGACCAGTAGACCGTTGTTGGTTGAATTTCTATTTCAACCCTCAAAAGTATTTATAAACACCAATTGCAAGTGAATTACACATTTATTTTAACACTATATATAATGGACACCTGGCTTACGAGGAATGTAACGCAGAAACTTATCAATCCTATTTTTTCTAAGTATTTTCAGATCGGGAGTGAAAAGGGATGCAGTATTAGTTTTGATATGCCCGTAAAAATTCTGTTAATTTATTTTAATGCAGTTTACTTTCATGAAATACATTTTAAAGTATGTAATTAAGAAAAACTAGCTCTCTTCAACAACTATATTTTGATTTCACCTCCAGCGGCTACGTGATAACTTGGTCGGAGAACTGGTTTGCTGGCACGCCTGTGCAGTTCTGCATTGCCCGAGATCCATTTCCTTCACCGGATGATTTAATTACCGTTCAAGTTTTGGTTTCGAAAGAACCTGTTGATCCTCCACCCTTTTCCGAGTTTGAGTACCCAGGAGGCACAGCTTACATGCCTGAAGAGGTCATCGACCGTCTTGATTTACGACCTGAAGCGATTGAAGTCATCCAACAAGAACAATTAAGACCCACTTCAGGTGAGTTTTACCAATTTTTACTTTTCGGTCATCTGTAAAATATTTCCAGTGTTTAATATTAGCGCAATCTAAAAGCAGAGCCCAGAATATGTGTAAATGATTCACACGTTTACTGCGGTTGGTTGATGAGATGTTCAATATTCAAGATATATTTAACGTCAATTGTGGTCAGCAATTTTGACATAGCAAGCAAAAACTGGATCGTCCCTTCATTTAGGCTTGATTAAGCATTTATGAGGGATGAGTTTGCGGCTACTGGTTGTTCAGCAGCATCATCAAAATACCCTCCGTGATCACCAGCGGCTCACGTCGCAGTCAAAGTGTTAACTATATATCAGTCGCTAGAATTTATGTTTTTTTCTCATTTATCTGAGCTTAGGTTTCATAAAATATTATTCCGTACTTATATGAACTTCGTACAAATTATTTCCATGCGTTACTGTTCAAGTATAATTTCCTACTACTGGTACAAGATACTACGGTTTTGGTCAGATTTAAACGATCAGATTTAATAAACGAGAAGCGATTTGATTTTCGCCGAACCGGTATTGTCAATCAACGTAATACTGCAATGTGGCGGTACTACTCTCGAAATTGAAACTCCGAAACAGCTCCTGAATTTAAGTTGGATAACATCCAACTTTGTTTAGAGAAAGATTTTTGCTAGCGTGGAATAATGATGCCAATCTTGACAAGAATTATAGTGTTTACTAAGAAAGCGTAAGTCCTCAGTGTAATATTTAAAAAACATTTTTTTTCTCTTTTAAACATATCTCTCCACCAGCTCTACCTCACATAGTGGATTTACTCCTGTTTGTTACATTTACCGACTTCAAATTCTGTTGTATCACAGCATATCAAGGCAACTCATATTGCGCCTTTCGTTTCAAATGGCATCAAGGAGAGCATAAAAATAAAGTATGGAGTGCCATAATTATTTACGTTTCTAAATTTTGAGAGTATTGTACGATGCACTTCGTTTAATATCATCATACCAATATCTCCACTCGTAACACTTCCGGTTTCGAGAATGTGCGATGATGTTCTCGAAAATCTGATGACTCCAGGAGCACCTTTCATCTTCCTTTGGTATTGATACATGCAGTAGTAAAGGAAGTGGTAGCAGTAGCGGTAGTGGTGGTAGTAATTGTTAGATAATTTGTTATCGCTTCGGTAACTCAGACTGCAGTAAATGGCATGAAAGGTGTCTCAATTCTAAATAAGGTTATAGCTGATCTCGAGGTAGATTTAGGGCAATTAGCTCTAGTTGCGTCAAGTTTTTTGCTCTTATGAATCGTGGTAATTATTCCCTTTCAACATAAATCACTTTTATTTAGATGTTCTTTCTGCCTCAAACGCTCCTAAAATGTTGACACGTTTAACCGTGCAATTTGCCTATCCATATTACTGTTGTTACAACCTCCTTCATTTCCGTCCTTCAAAATAGGGACGGAAATGACTGCAGTGAACTACAAAAAGTACCAGAAGCACTAATTCGACATGAAAGAGCATTTATGTTGAATTCGCCGTACATCAGACATGAGACACTTGAAGGTTATATCAGACGCTCATCTCCTATTAGGTGTTCAAAAATTACGGCCGATGAGTTTGTTCATTTCTTGTGAAATAAATGATAAATGACGAAGAAAATGAACCTTAAATTCGTGAACCAGACGGGGGTAGAAAAAGTGAACATTTCCACCTGTGCGGGGGGTACTGTATGATAGAATTATAATTTTATTTTTATTTTTGTCCAATCCCTGTGACATGGAATATTCTCAATACCTTGTCTTGCCTATCATTATGTTTCACATATTTGTTCTGGAATTCATCGCCTAAATAATTTTGAAAATAAATTTCTACCTCATGATAAAAGTTATTTCAGACGGTGATGCTTTCTTATATGTATAGGATCATTTGTTTTTTAATTTCAAACAAAATTCTAACGTGTGTGATCCGATATTCAGGAGCGAACTTGAGCAAATCGATTCACATTCACAAGCGTCTCCGAAATTCTGCATTGATCATTAATTGATTTTGATTTTTCGCTTTTCGCACGGGAGTTTCTTGCATCCATAGTCTCATCCATAAACATCATTAGTCTCGTTAGTCGATGTTTATTGAAACATCGATTCACGAAATAAAATTTTTCTACGTTGAAGATAATTGCGCGATCATTTCCCGTCATTCAAGTGTCATTATTTATAAACTGAGTACAAAAGGGAAGCCGCGAGTAACTTGATATAATTTTTCCAATTTTTTGATGATGGTTTATGCCAAAATTTACAATACATTGTCAATGTAATCCGATTACTTCAATGAGTTACATCAATTCTCGATTTATATAGGTAAAATTTAGTTTCATATATTTAAAGCTGTAATCTTGCTTCGCATGGAGTGAACGAACGAGTGAGAGAGAGATTCAAAGACGATTGAGTACAAATCAAGAATCGACTTCCATGCAGCACAATGTTCGTGGAGTAGCCCCATGTAATTGGGGTTGATCTGATTTACTGTGTTGTTTCGTAGATGTGGCAAATTTCACGCCATTAGATATTTCATCATTTAGGATTGCCCCCAAATTAACGTGCATTGCTTTATAAAACTCCATTATTATGTTTTAAAGATACACATATGTTTTCATATGTTTTATTCGTTGATTGCTGTCACACGCTACGCTCTTTTAATTGAATCTGAAGAAATTAAGAAACTCGATTTTTGGTTTTATTGTATTTGACCTAAAATGAATTAATTCCATTTATAATCATTCTTCGCCTCACCGGAAAATATGTTGCAAGCGTGCTTCAGATATTGTGAAGAGTTGACGATGTTCCACGGCTATTTCCGAAAGCATATGAAGGACTCTACCCATAAAGGATTCATCGTTCCAATCGATTTGAATGGCTGTTGTCGTAACATTTCGCAAGCTTCAACTTTGAGATGCAAATGCGAATGAAAAGTGAATGCATTTCAGAACCAAACGTTTTCAACGATATCGTTATTCTTTTAAGATGGGATCCTTGAAAACGATTTGTCCTGAAACGTATTAGCTTATTGATCGCGATTTATTTTTCCCGATATTCGATGCATGATGGCATAAAATATAAGTGTAATTTCGCTACTGGTTGGTAGTAATTTGTTCATTGATCGGTGGAGATTCAGTACATTCCGACATAAATTTCTACAAACTGTCGAAACTGATCGTAACCAGAGCTCAGTCTACTGCCGATTCGATCGTAAAACCAAAGCTCAATCGTTTCCTGTTATTGGAGACCTCAAGCCCCACTCGGACCAACACTGAATATTAACAGGGATAGAGTGGAGAACCGATAGCATATATGATGAATCATCACAGAGAGTCGACCGTACACAGCGATTCATGTTAACGCGACCTACCTCGTCTGCGAACTATGTAGTTCTGAAGTCTTCGGTACCGCTGCGATCGTCTGCAGGAAATCCACTGTTGTGCGCGCCTTCGGTGCGATGCCAACGTGGGTTGTAGAGGCGGTCAATAGCTCAGGATATCTTTAGGAGGCCGCAGCAGTCCACCTCCGCGGCACGGTAGCGCCACATCACCGAGCAGCACCCCATCGCGGAGCAGCACTCAGTCGAGGCGCCCACCGCAGCCGCTAGCCCAAGGTTCTCTTCTCACTCAGCCATAGTGACACTAAGGCCCCAAGCAAACTCCAGAGAAAAGTTCATGAAATTCGAAAAGCACAGAGGAGGTAAAGTGCATTCTGATGTGCTAAAGGTTGGGCGTGAACTCCCCCGTCTTTAGGGAAGAGGCTTGAAACCTATTTCAGGCCGCAAATGGCAGATGGTCAAGCAGCAAATAACTACAATACCGAATTGGTCGGACCCTTGCAACATAAAATTGTGAAATAATGTTTATCTTGTACCACACTCTAGCATTGCCTATAAATATGTAACTTTTGATGAACTACTGCCTAAGCGGGTAAATAAATTACTGTCATGGGTGTCATCCTGCGCTGCAAACTAGAATGAATGAATTTTATGAAACTGGCTGGGGTTATTGCAAATTAATTCTATTTCAATACAATACAGCAAATTTATCATTTCACGTAAAAAATAACTTTTTTCTAGTTAATTTTTGTCCACAGCCATGGATGAAATTTTCACTTCAGCTTTTAACAATAATTAAGCGTCAACGTGTTTCTCTTTTTGTGTACTCACTACTTCCGATTATTTTGCCAGATTTGTTCGCTCCTTTTTATCATTCTAAGTGTTTGTAGCGTAACTCGTGATTTCAGTGACTTTATCACAACATCGGATCCTTTTCCAACATTTATAACCGGCAATCTTTGTGACTAGACTCTCTTCTTAGTGATGGTTTTTACTACAAGGCAGAATGTTTTGAAGCCTTTCGTTTTGCTGCTGCGCAGGCTCAAAGCTGTCGTGCGTCTCCTTGCTTCCGCCCGACAGCCTCGCCTCCTATAGGGATGCCGCGGTGCGCGTCAACGGCACTCTCGGAGGTGTTAAAATTGACGAGATTCGTTGGGTTTCTGTTAAGAACCTTAGGCGAATCTTCATACAAACTGACAAGGAGAGATACGAGGTGAGGCGGAACATCTGAAATGAGCTATATAAGCATTTACTTCACTGAACATTCATGTAAATTCATACTCATTGATTTGCCATTAAATTTCCTAAGCTTGATTTGTCTCGTCAATTTGATGGCAGCGATTCAAACTTGCATTACGGAACTACTGGCTCGATAATTATGAGCAGCTTTCTCCGGAGTTGTACTTCTTTTTCGAGCCGCCGTTCCCAGAGGCCCATTATTCTATTTGCTCTGATGAAATATTCTGTTATTATTTCCTCAATGCAATTTTTCTCAGAGTCGCCAGATGATTCAAATTCAAATGCACTGTAGGAATGTGTGTTAAATCAATTGACTGGAATACAGATTTTAAAAACGAGTGTATGCTTGGGTAATGTTATATCTTTAGAAAAAGCTAGAAATTTATCTCTTCTTTAAATAACTCGTAATAAACGAGAAGGTACTGACTTTCATTTATTGCAACAACCGTGAATTAATTCAAACTAATCTTTTTGGAAGAAAACGTTAAGTACTGCATGTGGTCACACTCTATCCTTGCCTCACCAGCCGGGCCAGAAGGTGCAGTTCCGATTGCTGTCGCTAGAAACTCCCAACATGAGAGCCTCGACCGACCCCGTGAGTTTCTCTAAGCCACACATTTCACACATTTTCGACACATTTCAGATGTTTGATGTTCGTAATTATTGGTGACCCCTCTGATATATAGGGATGTTTGCAACAGTTTGTGAATTCCACACATTAAGAGTCCTGACATTCCTAAAGTGAGCAGTTTTGTCAGCGAGAACGAAGTATTTCTGGTTACTGTGATGCATAGCTGAGTGAAACACTACTCAGCACTGATAGTCACAAACTCAACGATTTTTTGAGACTGCTTACAGAAGGAACTAAATCATTCAATCAAATTGACCATTATCCATCTTAGAAACCTTTGGTAACAAACACTCGAGAAAATGAATGTATGCACCAAAGCTTTTCCCTAGTGCTCTTGCGTTGAATTATTTTTTGTTATAAACAACTCATCACAAAACTCATTCTAAATATCGAACACTGTCGACTGAGGGTCCGCATGTAGTGGGGTTACTATGATAAGTTGTCAGAACTGGACAGATGACGAGTGAAGCTGTGAAATTTTATTTTGTTCTGTGAGATTATAGCGAGCATTTGTTCCATGACAAACATACGAGTACGTCAACCTTGAGCATTGTGAAACGAATTGAAAACGGAGAGAATGAAACTTCAAATTCGGTGGTCAAACGAATCTAAACTTTAAATGTAATTTCGATACGAAATAGTAAACCTCGGCTGCGTAAAGAGTGGCGACAATCTCTTGATATAGATTTATTAATACATTTTATTATTAAATACCATTACACATTGTCACGTAAATTTGAGGTCAGTCTGTAATAAATCTCAAGTAGGCATCACCTTGGTTTTAGTTTGATGAAAAACGTAGGTAAGACAGAATTAGAAGTACATAAACTCGTTCACTATTTTGAAAAGCACACCTTTAGTGAAAAATAGTGAAAACAGGTATGGATACGATCAGGATATGTGTCACGAGACGTTAGCTTTCTCATTAATTTGCATCAACGAAGGAATCTAAAGCTCGAGGTGAGGAATGGCCCACCTCCACGAAATTTAATAATGATGCATACTACCAGAATGGAGAAACACTCAGCAAACAAATAAAAGCGTTACAAATTACAATACGTAAGACTATTTTCGGTACTCACCGAGTTCGACGACCAGACTTACGCTTTCGATTTTCAACTCGCTCTCTTCGGATCTGAACTCCGTCTCCCAGCTAGTCAGGCTCATGATAATGATACGCAGTTAATTCTTACGTATTCTATTCTAGACAAGACCTCCTAACACGCATTGTGTAACCTAGACGTACAATTCAAGATGTACCCAAAGGCTGATACAACGTTCATTGATAGTCGACACATCAACAACTACCTTGAATTTACCTCCTTACAAATTGACATATTAATGAATAATAATTGACAAAATCAAACATCAACAATGGAAATCAACATCATAACCCCTACATACTAGAATGGGCAATAACTCCATAACGCTCACATTAATCTGGCATAAAATTTTGCACCCTTTAGACAACGCGCTTCGTTAACAGCACCACGCATGATGACACTGATACCATCCATCATAACAAGACTTCGGTTCATGATTCAGAGTAATTTTTCCGGGGTGTTATTCCTTTACTAGAGCGTTGGTTGACGCTTGAACCATCACTCTGCTACGTTCCGACTTGCCCTTGGCTTTGTATCCCACCATCTGCTCAGTGAGATAAATTTGACCTATATTCTATCACAAAATTAATGAGATCCCATTTTATACATTATTTAAAAATAATCGTATCAATTTTTAACGAACAAAATTTTTTTAAATGATTTTCTAGTACTATAATTTTTTTCATAAGCTTACCCCTCCCAGCGGAATATTTTCGCTTCTTTTGGTCTTTCTTTGGTCGTGGCTCTCTTTGTTTGTTGTTTAGTCTATCTCTGAACAAGAACAAAAAATTATGTCTTAGTATGCCAAGATGTGACACATTTATAATCAATTAACACTTTTATTCCTGTTTTTGTATAAGCATTATTATTTTTCACGTACTTCATTCCGTTACACTCACGATGGGATCTCGAACACAACTGAACTATGTTCCGAGCGCACAACTAAGTTTTTTCGCATCTCGATAATCCGACTAATGGTAACCTTTTTCTCTTTGTGGCCCTTCCCACGTTAATCTATTCGTTTTGTAATTGGCCTATCCGGGTGTTTTCTTCGCCCCTCTGGATCTCAGCCTGCTTTCAAAAAACCGTTACAACATATTTCCACGTATTTATTTTAACAATTAATGTTCCGATGTCCGAAGTTTCCAATCGCGAAGTTAAAACAAGCAAGCGTCTCAACAAACCCTCTACGTTTGTATTGTAGGGCCTGACTTCTATAGCCTCTGCATTGGGCCTGAGAAGGCCTGCTATACAAGAACCTCTTGGACACCTGTTCCTGGGCCTATCGCACACACACACACACACACACACCCTTTTGTGAGCTGAATACGACACTCTAAGCAAAAACACAAGCTTCGACACAGGAGCACGGCACAATCAATACTCCACTCACAAACACACAGTATTGAGAGCTCTATTGCAGAGCAAAAATTACACAAAAGAACATCAATGAACGCTACAAAAAGCAAAAAGGAAATAAACCTTGCAATAAATCTCTAAAATCAATGTATAAATTATTCGTTACACATGAGTGCTTTGAAATGCGGGAGAGTTTACGTTAAGGGTGTGCAATGTTTTCGTGATTGCAGCTACGATGTTGCGCGGAATATTCTTCCGACGAGAACTGGGCTACCCGTGTTTTCATCAGGTAAATGAATGCATGCAGTAAATTTCCTCGCCGGGTATAGTAAGCTTGATTGTATACGTACAGGGCGTTTTCTTTGAATGAATGTGATTTTTTTTTTGTTTCCGGGTTTATTTCCAATATTGATATAAAATATCGATAGCATTCGTCAAATGAGCGTACACGAAATTGAATGAAATCAGTTGAATTATCTAGCTACATTTAATTCATTATCGGCCAATAAAGCAAATTTAACCCGAAAAAAAAGCACATAAGACTTGAGTTTTGAACGTTGCAGTAAATGCTTGAAAACCCAACGATTCTGAACAATACATACATATTTTTGTTTGTATACATGTATATATTTTATAGGCTTCATGATCGAAAGCGGTAGCTTTTTAAACGATCTCTGTACATCAGAACACCCTTGAATTTGCCAAGACATCAACTCCTAGATCAACCGCTTAAAAACATCAATATCAGCTCGCTGCCGATCGTACTGAGTAGCCAATTGACTTTTCTAACTGGGGTAGTTTGTTCAAATATTCCATAGTTATAGCATTTAATTAATTATTATGTTATACGCCTCGAGTTTTTTTCACACGTAATTATTTTCAAACTGGTATTTACCACTGACAAATGTATATCATGTACGTGTTTGAAGGCTTTAGTGCAGTGGTTCTTAACCTTTTTCCCAGTGACCCAAAATCTGCCCAAAATAACTGCCGCAACCCAAGCCTTCATAACAATAAAACTTTTTTTTTTAAGTGTTTTTATATTTATATTACACAAGCCCTTAGCGATCCAATGAAATGGCTTGGCGGCCCAACTTTGGGTCGCGACCCAAGGGTTAAGAACCACTCCAAGTTTAGTGTAACAGAATTGGTACGGGGATTTGATTCCCCTAGCGACTTTTGCTACCTTCCTCCTAGCAGGCAGCTTGAGGGGAAAGTAAAATTTTTATGTATTAAAAAATGCAGAGGGCGCGTGTATTGAACTAGCAAATAAGATTTGCTGTTGCGCTGATAAAATATTGTTTCCTCTTCCATGTAGTACCCCGAAATTTACGTGGAAGATCCGGCTGGGTCTCGCATCAAGCAGTGGCTGGACGTCTCCAACCCTAGCGGTCTCATACATCTAGACTTTCAACTGTTTGATGAACCCTTGGAGGTGGGTGCTACGTTCTTAGATCTACAATTTGGTTGAAAATACGTTTTTTTCCATAATACATGACCCACAAACTACAATTTGGGTAATATTGCATCTTGTTTCTATTATACATCCCTGTAACTACAATTTCATTAAAACTGACCTCATTCCTAGAAATAAAATGATCGAAATATTTACCCACAAACAACTTTCTCCTACAATAGTAATGCTGCCGAAGTTGAACGCTAATTTAATGTCGACGCTGAAGAACGCCATGCCCCTATAATCTTAGATCACTTTACGTTCTCGATTTTCACGAACAAGCCCTACAGTGCCATAATGCATGATTAAGTGTAAGTGAATAATTATCATTTTTCATTATTACATTCATGGAAGTAGACGTTACTCCCACAACTCACATAGGGATTATTAATAAGCTGTGTTATTCGAGTTGGTCTTAGTAGACGAATAAGGTTAACATGAAACCTTAAAGCCCCAGTTTATGTCATTTTGAAAAGAAACCCATTTTTGCTCGTGTAACTTTTTTGATTTTGGCTTTGGTTTCTGAGAAAATGAGAAAAGCTACTTTTGTCTATAATTTTTTAGGGTATTTCAAAAGAATAGAAGTCTATTATATATGATAGAACAAAATGTAAGGCAGTTTTAGAATCCTTGTAACATTTGTAACAAAGAAATGATTCCGGATTTTCTGTTTTTATCTTCGTTTTCTCTTAATATTAGGTCAAAAATTCTCTTTGGGGGTCAAAAATTCCTTATAAAATTATTGTATTGAGTTATTGCCCCTTTACCATTACCTCTTTGAGGGCGGCGGGGGGGGCAATAACTCCATTACATTACATTTTTGACCCAAATTACTATGTTGACTCTCCCTTAAATTAATATTAAATTTAATATCAATTAGTCCTAAGATGTGGTTTCGTAATTCAGGTTACTAACGTAACTACTATCGTACATGTCCCGATCTGTGAAGCACATTAACCATTCAATAAATTTATTATTATTCCTAAAAACTGTTACTCTGATAATACCGCGAACAGCGGAAAGTGAGCATTGAGCTTATTTATTTCATGAGCTTATTTATTTCCCGACTGCTTGCAAGAATTACACGTAATTTTACTATTAAAACTAATAATAATGTTCAGGAAATGTAAAAGTTTTCGAATCAAATTAATTAATGCCCAAATGTAATATAAAATACAAATTCCATTCATCACATGTTCGTCTAACATAACTTTCTTTCACATTATGGAATTTCCTTTGAACTTGAATTTTCAGGGTTACTACACAATCGTTGTCTTCTCTGCGATTGGAATAAAATTGAAGCAGTTCTTGGTAGAGGAATACGTCTTGCCGAGGTTCGAAATAACATTCAAAGCCCCTGGTTATGTTTTGGCGTCTGACGAAACTCTGGAGTTGGAAGTGTGTGCTCAGTAAGTACTTTATTTCAACTAATCTGCCCGGTGAATGAGCTAGAAATAGTGATTCTTAAAGAACCGATCTCTTGGATTAATTGAATTTTAACTTCTTCTTTCAACTTTTAATGAATGTTTTTGAATCGATCGGAAAATCGTATTTTCACTAGCTGATATGATAAATAAAAATTCGCTTAGATTCACATTCTGATGAAGCTTATTCGAGCAATTCCTTTGTCGTATGGGAGCTTGACAATAAAGTTACGAAATCGTTTCAATTTTCAGTTCAAATTTGTTTCATTACTCTTCCTATCGGTGCATTTTATATGCACTTAATAATGATTTACAAAGATTCAATTTTTGTTAAGGTACACTTTCGGAGAGCCGGTAAGAGGCACGCTGGCGATCAACATCAACAACGGCAGATATGGCTCGAACGAGCGGGAGGTGAACTTCGAAGACGAGGTGAGCACGTCAGGGGTTGGACGACAAGCTTTACCTCATCGATTTCACACAATTGAAACGCATTCAGAATGTAGTCAAAGGGAATTTACTTGCATGTGTTACGTAGAGCAAATGTGCGCGATGGGCATTAGAATCACTTATTTTTTTAAAGCTAAATCAGCTGCTAGTATACTCCATTATTTTTATGCTGTAAGGTATTCAATCTCTAAACATGAAATTCTTCCTGATACTTTTTGTTAGTGTTCTTTTCGAGATAGCTTCTATTTCAGGAGTTAGGGCGACTGTGATTTGGGGTAAATTGGGACGCGTTTCACTCAAAATTTGCGGCATGATAGTGAACTTCTACAAGGGTGGAAACTCAGAGGTCAATAATAGGGGCCATCACTTTGCTCATCATAAACTTCCCTTTCTCACAAAATCATGACAATTTTCTCCCCGAGAGTCTAGCAGGATAAGATTCAAGATGGAAAAAATAGTTCACATCGTATTAATGAGAGCGAATGCTGTTCAAGAACTGTTTAAGGCGGTTGATAACAGTCATGAAAAGTTTGAGTATTTTCTAAAATGGCCTGCAAATCAACGTTTGGGTTGTTCACTTCAGAAATTTTTATAATGTAAATCTTCGATAGTCTTTTCTAATTTATTAATGTAAGTTATGAAATTTCAAGTTAATATTTTTTGTAGCACTAAAATTTGATCAATCATCTGGCATCCGTGAGGGTCATTTTTTTAATTGAAAGAAGAGCTTCTATTTACCCTAGTAATAAAACCACAGTAGCAGGACGGAAGTTGAAGTCGGATCTTCCATGTTCAAATTGCGATATGGCTAATGAAGTATGGAGTGCAAAATTAATTCCAACAATGTCATGTAATCTGCGATTGTAATGCTCTTTCTCAAGTACGCTACCTACGTATGACGTAGCTGGAAAGAAATAACTTTTCCCAATTTTCCCTCAACAGATAGTGGGCTGCAGAACGGCAGAGATCTCACTGAGCACTCTCCGCATCAACTACTACCCGGACTTCGTCTACGCACTCAGCACAGTCATCGCGGTAACGGAAGAAGGCACCGATGTTGTCGCATCAGAGAGTTTGTATATGAGCGTCTCACGGTCTGCGCTCTTGTTTCAACAAGATTCGCTTTACTATCCGAAGCCTGAATTGCCGTACTTCAGTTCTGTGAGTGGCATCAGAGTTTGTTGAGTGCTGTCGATGTAAGGTATTTCAACAAACTAATTATGTACGGTAGCGTAAACTAGGTCTAATTGGAAAGGATTTGTGGATAATGAAACGAGTATGACCATGAGTGCCAAGTGACACTATTTCCATGAAAGATAAACTGAATTCTAACAGTCTAACAACCTCTGCTACCACTTCGCATTACCACATTATTTTGCATAATTTGCTTTGCCAACAGGGGGAATCTGGCGACGAAGAAATAGGAAGAACGACTCTGTAACGTAACTGACGGACTGAATGTTGAAAAATCCTAGGAGATTGTAGAAAGGAATCTCAACATCAATCTTAGGCATCTGTCACAACAGTTAGGGATGAGTCATTATTCTGTTCAGAAGATTTTGAAGAAAAGGTTGCCAAAGCAATGTGCATGATTTTGATTTCATTAAAAATACAACCAAAACACTTTTTCTTCTTTGGTCATATGGGGGAAAGTCAGTCCCATCAAATTCAATCCCCGCTTACTGAACTAACGTCACACTTTTGCCTGACAACCTGCATCTGATATGCATCATCATCTACAGCAGAGGCAACAACTCTATACGTCTTAATCCTCTTCTGTCACGCCACATCGGCAACTACCTCACTCGCAGAAACTTTTCTAGCTAAAAAGTTACGTTTATAATAAAATTTAACAAACGTTCTAAAATCTTACTCAATTTAACACATTTTAAGTAGTGTTTTAGTACATCGGGACTTACAAGAAAAAATTCAGTTTCACTTATGAGAACGTTGCTACTAACGGCGTTGTTTCCTTCCTCAATTCTCAACCAGTGTCGAAAAAAAGCGAAGTAAGTGCTAAATTTTTACAGAACTGGCTTTCTCTACCTGTCGACTCTCTCACTCTGATAGAAAGCGACCACTCTTAGGTACTTCATAAAAATCATTTCACATAATTCTCTCGATTAACAGGTTCGCGTCACATTCAACGATGGTTCACCGGCCAGAAATGAACCGCTGACTGTGTGCAGCAAAAGATGGGTTCCGCGCAACGTAGTACAGAGCATGAGGCAAACAACAGGTTGCTTCACAAACCCCCCCTCCCCCACCCTAGACTCGCCAATGACCCTGTGCCCAGAAGTTGTGTGCAAGTACTTGGGTGCAAACAAGCATGGGATACCAGTGGCTGCGTGCTTCGTGGCTATATGCCGAAACATGACCACGGACGATTCTGGTGTTCTGCGCGTCACCATCCCGCCTCATCTCTTCAATGATCCCCTGGTGGAGGCGCGAGTCGAGGTACTGCTACTGTAGCTCACTTTATTGCTCTTATGATAATATTGTCAGTAGTGGATCTTTTACCGAGTTAGGAACATAAATGAATACGGCAGTTTTCCAAGAGTGCTGCTTGATGAAACATATAATTATTTTAATTTGCAGAAAATAACGTTTTGCTAACAAGTCACGTACGAGCTTATATTTTTGCGGTACGACCACTACGGTATGGAAAACGCACGAGTACATAATTCTTCGACCATGAATTAGTTGCTCAGTTAAGCTTCCTATTTCAACTATTTTCCTTCTAAATAGGTCGACGTTTGGTAGTTTGCCTTCGAGTGCGAGAAAGAAAATGAGAGTTTTTCCTCCCTGGTCAGGTGAGGGCTGTGAACTATCCCGACCTTTTCATCGATGGAAGTACTACTGAAAAGTATATGTACAAGTCTGCCACGCAGCTATACATAGGCAAGAAGCGATACTTTTCACCCTCGAATTCCTCGCTTTTCATCAATCCCGACAACTTGAAACTTGAGTGCACTTCTGGCAGCAACATCGAACTGCAGCTCCCCGTAATGTACGCGGCGAGAGGCGCCGCACAGGTCACTTTGTACGTGCAGGTTAGTTGAATAACTGCTCTCTCGCTATCATTTCCCGATGATACTTCGTAACAATGCGAAAAGCTTAATACCCTTCTGAGAAAAATATGATAATTAGAGAATGGTGATTCTCTTTCCTATTATGACTCCATGTCTCATCAACCTTTTGAGATACCAATATAGGTTCTTGTTCTTCATTATGTTGCATTAACAAAGAAAATATTACAAGAAGAGAGAGCGTCGAAATAATATGGAATGTTTTCTAATTGCGTACTAATGCGTATCAAAATGTTGCTTGGCGCCAGATCGAGATAAAGAATCCGATACGCTCGCACAAAAGACTACTGCGATCTTTTAACTCTCCGACAATTTCGTAACTAGTGTGGCCCATGATGTCATGATCAAGATTCCCTAGGAATTTTTAAACATAGCTTGTGTAAAATAGTGCGTAGAAATTTCTGAAATATGATGTTTGTGTGTGTCCATTCTAATGCCGTCGATAAATAACTGCTGACCAAAACGGCAAAGTAGTTCACTGTTTGAAACACATACCACAGACTGCAGTCAGTGCTTTGCACAACTCCGTCCATAGAGTATGCGAATTTGATTTGTGTATTTATTTTTACGAAGTGTTCGTATAATTGAACTAAAAGCCCCACCTTTATGAGGTAAAAATATTCCTTAAAAATTCACCCTAATATTTTTACCGTATGAAACGTTATTTATTCTAAGTAAATGGATTTACCTGAACGACAATAGGATCTACTTCCTTCGAAACTTTCATGCATGCTCGGCATTCACTCACGTATGTAAAATTAGGCATCCAATTCTACTCATAACGGTTTTAAAGTGTGTTCAGAATCATAAATTCAAGTATCAACTGTGGTAAATATTTCAATATGATTATGATTCTATGAAGGCTGTTTCATTTTCTTTGCGCAGACGCTATAAAAAGCCTCCATAAAATTTTCTACGAAAAAAAGGGTACTAAAATATGTTACTAAGCTTTGTTACTCACACTTTGCCTTGATGCTCGAAAAAACCTTATAAGAACTTGAGCCAACCTGGAAATGTTTCAATTTTACTCAGTTTGTAAATATAATGGGAATTATAATTAAGTTACCATAAAAGCATTATTTCATTGCAAAATTTGATTAGCTAAATTTTGTGTCTTTTTCGCCCAAGGTGGTCTCACGGGGACAAATTCAGCTGGCGAAGACTTTAAGCGTCTCCCTGAGAGGATCGGATATTGAGTTCGACGATGAAACTTTGGTCGAACAAATGAAGCCTCCTTCGTCGATCTTCACCAGACGAGGCGTGTTCACCCTGCCTTTGACTTTGCCGCCCACGGTTTCTCCCGTTGTCAGAGTGAGTCTTCGTCTTAATACATCAAAACTTTTTTTCAATACCTTGCCAAGTTCTCTCAAAATTTATGCGTATTTCGCAGCAGCCGATTTTTTCTCCCTCATAACACTTGATGATTTGATGAAATCATTATTCATGAACCATATATTTTTAAACGTATACCCGGAATTGTTATTTACGCTGACATTTCTCATACTACATTATGCGAACTCAAGACTTATTACGTATGTGTGTGTCTCATTATGATAATACATTTTAAGGCTTATTTACTACTAGAGCAGTTTATAGCTGTGTTATATTCTTTCGCATTGTATCTGGAGCTGTAATTCCACGAGATATTGATAGATTCCTTTTTGTAACATCAGGAGTCCTTTAGTTTTTTAGTTATAACACTGCAGAAAGCTGAGCATTCGTTTGAGTTAGCTATTCCAATTTTAATTGTTCAATGGTGATTGCTAATAAGATCAAACAGGTGTTTATTGTAGTAGAGACATTTGTGGAGCTCCCTGCCTCAGCAGTTGCAAGCATCATCCCATTGAAAATTAATTTTCGTGTTTTAATTTTCAAAAGATTTGCGTAGGTCTAAGAATTTTTTATTTAAAAATCGATCTTTCTACCTACTTCATATAATTTTTCAAAAATAATATAGTGTAAAATTCTCTATTCCTACTTTGATACTAATAATAATCAATATAGAACCTTTTTCGAACGTGGTGTTGTGCGTACGATTTGTTACATACACTGACCCCAAAGAATATTCCCCAAAATTTTTTGAACAAAAACTGGGACAACGAAGCAGCGGTTTTAATAATAGTTGAAGAACCTAGGTTTCTGTAGAATAAATTTTAATTTTTGATGTAATAGAACTCTCGGACAACCTGGTACAAATTTCAAATACTTATAACTCTTTATTGAAGCATTTACGACCCCACAGTTGTTGAGCAAAAAATGTTTAGTTCAAAGGTCTTAACCTTACGATTAAGTTTATTCAACCAATTACCGGTCACCTTTTATACAGACAGCAGTACTGCGCATGTAATTTTTAATGCCCTGTACCACAATCGGTCCATTGAGACCACAACTTTGTTTTGTATGAATTTACTGCTCTGAACCAACACTACTAACTTCACTAAGCACACATCATAGTTATTCCATTGAAAAACATGAAGTGATTGTTCGTTGGTCTCTCAACAGACTTATGGTTAATTAGCGTTGAAGATGAGTTGGTCATGCGAGTAAGAGCTGCTGTTCAACAAGTGCCGTAACCATAATACTTGTTTTTATGCAGGTGCTGATTTGGTACACCCGTAGCGACGGTGAGGTGGTGTCAGACGAGCAGCGACTGGAGGTCAGCAAGTGTCTGAACCACTCAGTCGAGATGTCGTGGCCCAGCGATCGCGTGGAGTTTGGCGAGGAGGTGCCCCTCACACTCGAAGCAGAGCCGAACGCACTCTGCAGTGTTGGTGAGTTGTGTGTGAGTTATTGGTTTGAGTAATAGGCTCATTTCTATATTGTGCGCAGAAATTATATGACCTTTCATATCTTTTTATAACCCAATTTGCTTCGGCTTCTAGGAGTGCTTTCAACAAGCTGTTAATGCAAAACTAACCCTAAAATCTGCTGATAACCTGACATACAACGCACGCCATTTTGGAATGGTTCAAAATTTATAGTATAACTAACTATTCATATCTGCAGGTATCCCAAATGCAAAACTTGTTTCAAAAAGTGTACAAGTTCTACTTTCTACATTTATATGCTTAATTTCTAATTTGTTTTCTAATTCGAAGAAAAATTATATTTTCAATACTCACTGATGTGAATCCGTGTCAATTCCAGATAATCATGTAAATTTGACTGCTGAATTTTTTAGAAATTATTGTGTAATAATTTTTGAACCGTAAAGCGATGATTCCCTAAGTTTACTCAGTAGGTGTATGATTTCCTCACTTAATTTTTAAAAGCCTATTAACAATGTTATTTATTTTTGATATAAGTTACTTACAAATGAGAGAACGAATAATACGTGTATAGCGTGTACATGTGAATCGACTAAAGAGAAGCAAAACTATTGGATTAGAACATTTCTAGCACTTGCCCATTATGAGCGAAGACAGTAAGGGATGGGAGTCATTGGTTAAGCAATGGAGCGATGAGAAGCTCAGATAATCTGGAAAAAATCAGACTACACTGAGAGAAATTTTTGACACACCTGTGTCTCAAATTGATATTCGAAATATTTTGATAAACTTTAGAGATTTTCTTTTGACCTCATACTAAAATGGTTGAGAGAGTTGAATTGCATATTCACTTTTCAAAGGGTTAAAAAAAAATTTCAAACCGAACTCTGTTTAGATTTTGTGTATGGAGTCCAATTCTCTCCAAAAACCTCAATACCTTCACTAATTTTTCTTCTAATTCTTAGACGTTGTCTGTATATTAGTGTACTCAGTGATCACTCTGAGAAAGTGAAATGTTTAAGCGAAATAAAATTGACTCACGTGAAGTGTGCCATGGTTGACTCACTAAAGTGTGTCGTATAAGCCCATGGCACACAAAAGTGTGCCATAATACATAGACTAGTAGCGTAGATTGCTGACACCCTCTATTGTGTGTCGGTTTTGAGACAACTTGACGCATAAAAGTGTCGCGGTTTTGGGACAAAAATTGATCATTGTAGCTATTGACTGATCATCGGCAGCTCAAAGGAACTAGTAAGCTCATTTGAAACAGGTTTAGTACTAATAATGACAAAAGCTCTTAAAATCTTCATATCATCAAAAAATTACCCACTCCAATCTACACCTCAAACTTTGTCTTGTTATTCGGAGTTGTCTGCATGATCCCGTACCTTTGAATGTGGAAAGGTAAAATTGCCATGACAGATGTATTTACATACTAAGAATTAAAGTAAGAGAAGTAGTATTATAGTAGAAAGTATGAAGGAGCGCTTCTCCATTCTTATGAGAAATTTTTCTCTCACACCGTAGAAAGAACCAATTTTAAAGTTATCGACCAGCACAACTAAAATTTTGTGCGCTGAAATATTTCAAAGCAAAATTAAATTTTCCATTTTTATTATCTTGGGATATTTTCGAAAAAAGATTATGCTAGCGTTTTACTGCGTACGACCGATGAAATGTCTAAGCTCATCCCCGTTCTGCGTACGATCATACTCGGCCTACACACAGAATCGACACATCTCTCGGAATCGATTCATCACCATACCAAACACTGGGAAACAATCAATTTTGTGAACATCCCAGACCAGCACGTAACCAGTACGTACATTACGCTACGAACCCAAACTCAGAGTATTATAAGCAGTTTATTATACTGGCGATACCGATACATACACGAGCACTGAATTCACAATTTTATTAAACTCACAATACTAAGAAGGAGCAAGTTAACGATCATTCCCAAAATTTGGAATACATAAATTAATACAAACAGAAAATGTTTTAGAATTATCTATTCGGGCCGCTACTTTTATAATACACGAACAACCTACAAATCTCTTACTTTTTAAATTATAATATTATTCTCTTAAACGTGCATTTGCAACATTTCAATCAACAATTTTGATATCTTTACCAAAGAAAGTTATATGTTACACTCCAACCTTACGCAGATTTATATTCAGTATGATTTCACTGAACACCTAATCACATTATGCTTTGATGAATAGGCCTTTATTATCAGTTTTTTACAATATTACATATACAAAGTCGTGAACATATTATGTAAGGTTGAAGAAATAATGCTGTTGGTGGAGCAAGCAAGAATAATGATAATTTATTATGTTTATAGTGCAACGCATTTTCCAGAAACAAGAGTAGAATTGACAATGTGAAATGTTTCAGTGTGAGATAAAGTTGTTCACGTTTGAGGATGATAAATTACAGGAAATATTAGTCAGAGCACGTTCTAGCTGCAAATTTTTGTCTGTAGTAATAAACTTCCTACAAAAAATGTTAATAAATTTCCATCTTGGCTTCTATCTGACCTGTATGTGAAGAGATGGTCTTGGTTCAGAGCAATGCCTTATCTTTTCTGATGAACACATGATGGTTGTTATAATGACTTAGCAAGCAAGTTCGTCATATCTTCTCGGCATAATGAAAATATGTGAGGAAGTGTAGAGATTTTCTACAATGTATTGATTTTTCATAACTTATTATGATTCTGTTTCAGGCGTTGTGGACAGGAGCGTGGAACTTCTGTCGTCTTCAGAAACATCGTTGATCGATGAGGTTTTTTCGTTAGCTCGCTTAGCCGACTACACAAACTACTGGAATCAAATAGATGATTACAAGCATTGCGTCAAGCGAAGTTGCCAGGACAATGTTCTTAGAGGTGCTGTGAATGTAATTTCCAGTATGTAGTTGATAAATGTATTCGTCTAATGCTTATTTGCAAAAACCCTGAAGAGAACGCAAAATTAATCTGATCAAAATGTTCTCTCATAACTGGATGAAAAAGAATTAGTGTGTAGGAAAACTAAATACAAATTATTCTAAAATAATCTACTGATGAGCTAAACATTCTGAAAGTAAGAAGCTAAATGGTACATACATTTATTAAGCGATGTCAATATATCTTCATTTACCGATTTACAGAAAAATTAGTTTTCTGTACCCCTACCATTCGTGGAGGTACAATGAATGATATCATATGTTATTGATAAATGCATAACTGTAAAGCTTATTTGTGATCAAACCTGGAAGGATTGTAAAATTGATCTAATAAAAATGCTCTCTCATAACTGGATGGATAGAAACTAATGGGTTAAAAATAAATAAAAGTTTCTTCTAAAATAATCTAACGAAGAGTAAGAAAGTAAGTATTCGGGAAGTAAGATGTTAAGCAGTGCATACGTTTATTAAGTGAGGCTGATCTAGCTTCCAGCTCGGCAGATGCACCGTTTCCTAAATTATACGTTCTTTTCTAGCTAGAACTCTCACACGAGTTTCATTCACCAATATATTAGAGAAGATGAAATGTGAAAGAGCACGAATACGTCACGAGTTTTTCAAAGTAACTAACGATAAGCGTTTCGTTTTTCTCTATTTACTGGAGTTTCCGAATGCGTGGTATTATATTATTGTTCCGCATTTAAAAATTCGAAATAAATATTTTAGTTTTATCATGACCGAGGAGATTTGTATGAAAACTTTGCTGTCTTATCCCGTTTTTTGAAGATGCAAACCTTAGAGATGAAAAAGCTACTACTCGAGTGAATACTCGTAGAAGAACTGAAAGACTATACCGAGTATCAACGAAGCACGAAAGCTTAATGCAAGATGACTGCTATAAAAGAAAGAGGCGAGCATGACTGGTGCATTGTAACAGAGGCACTGTAAGGTCACTCGATAATGCATTGAGACTGCAGTAGTTCTGGTCAGAATTTTTAAGAGATCTTTCTCTTTTTTTTAAATTGTGATCATTAATTCATTTTTTGTCATACAGGGAAAAAATACCATTAAACACACTTTCATAAGCTTTGGATTGGTATGAATGGTGATTCTCAATTTGTAACGCGTTATCGACTTCTATTCTAGTCGACAGATCTGAAGAGCAGCAAGAACAGAAGCTTGAGCTCAGGATGATCGGTGGTCAAACCAGCAGGTTAAACCCTTCATTCTCTTTCTACTCGGAATACGTGGATGCCATTCAAATATTTGATGTAAGTTGGTTCAGCTGTAATGCTTGACACCTGAAATAGCTCTTACACTAAACAATATAAGGTAACCTGTTGATTATCGTTAACCCAATACGAATTTGACATTTCCCCAATCGTGTGGATGTTTCGAAGGACACAAACGTACATCAAATTTTTCTGAGGAGAGTGTATGCAGCGTCAAAGTTTGATAAGAATACATGACACAGATAAAATTATACAGACTTTATGAACTATTTTTGACGGAAAACACGTAACTTTACTGAAAGTATTTAAAAACTACTAAATCATGTGCTGGTTGATCAGATAAGAACATGTCTGACTATCTGAAATTGTAATAAATGGTCAGACCATCAGACTGTGTCTGACTACTATAATAAATGTTTTACTTTGAGTTCGCTTGGTAAATGAAATAATACTGTAAAATTGATAACTCTGATAATTTTGCGTAATCACGTAATGTTCTGCTACTCTATAATTACACAATGTTCTAACATAACTGCTGATACAAGATCCACTCTCAGTGATAGAATATTCCTTTAAAATTAATCATTTCAAACTTCATTAATCAAAGAAAATACACATCTTATTGAAGTTACTTGAACACATCGCTTTAATTAATTTTTATCTGGCTGTGCATTGGAATCTTTTCAAGCGATGGAAACGCTGAATTCGATTGAGTAACAAATATTTGATCGGATGAAGTAAACACTGGGTAATTATAGCATTTGAAAGCGTATCTCTAAAGAGAAGTACTCATCAAGTACAGGCTGGCGGAGACCAAATTACCATATTTGAAATGGACGCCATACAATGAATTTTAGTGATACTGGAATGTAATAAAAGACAATTTGTAGCTAACGAGGGGGGATGGGGGGTGGTTGTGGTAACCATTACACAGACTACAACTAATTGTGAATGATTATTCCTGATAAATGGCGTCCTTCTACGCAAATGCATTCCTGCAGACAATCGTTAAAGTTTCTCATCACATGTTCTAACATTGTAATCGGAATCGCTGCAATATCAAATCGTATTGTTTCCCTTAATTCTGGAATAGTTCGTGGTTCGCTGTACACTTTGGGCTTCAAGTATCCCCATAAGAAGAAGCCGCAGGAGCTAAGATCGGAAGACATTGCGTGGCCGGGTGGCATTTTAATCTACAGTTTTAGAACATGTGATGAGAAACTTTAATGATCGTCCGCAGGAATGCATCGGCGTAGAAGGACGCCATTTATCAGTCTATTTAATAATGATAATAATGATAATAATAATATAACTTCCTCTGGTTAACTACAAATTGTCTTTTATTTCATTGCAATATCTCTAAAATTCGTTGTACAGCGTTCATTTCAAAAATATTTTTTGGTGTTCGCCACCCTGTACTTCGTACGTAGCGAATCAAACCAAATCGATATAGCTTTCAAAAATTTGGTATAGACCTGTACTCCTACTCCTCACTCAAAACAGTGAAAGTACTAAGTAATTTGGACAAAATCCATCTTTCACTCAGAGCACTGTTTCCTGTATCAATGTTTCAGTTTGCTGATAAAGAATTGTTTAAATTTTTCTATATTCATCAGAACACTTCAGGCTTAAAACCTCAAGATGCTCAATTGTGTCTACTGACCAAATTTCCAATTATAAAATTAAATGGTGGCTCAATTATCGAATTCTAAACTTGAGCTGTAAAGCGCCATATGAAGAGTATTGTGTTGGTCATAAGGCCAACACAATACTATGGATTTCGCACCAGGAAAAATCGAATAGAATACGTAACATAATTGAAATCCAATTACAATTTACATGCAGAAGAACTAGCTAAGCCTCTAGACTTCACTCCTTTGCCAAGATGGCTCAGAAAGATGGCTCTCGAAATTCCGTATGAAGTGCGGGATAGCAGATATTGCCTCGGCTTTGAGGCTGTACTGTGATTTCTGGACACTAATTTAGTGCAAATGTTAAAATTATACTAAAATTAATTCCGAAATTCTTAGAACCATTCGCAGTTAAAATCACGGGAGATCATGTTAGTGCACATTTATATGATGCTGTAGCTCCATTGAATCTCATTTGGAAATAACTTCCGAAGAATTATTCAACAATGAACAGATTGTACGCATATCGGAACACTTGATGACATTTCAGTGTGCTGTTGACTCTAGTTTCGCTGGGTTTGGGATCAGAATAAAAGGAAGACATGTCTTGGACTTCACACGTGAGCTTAGGGTAACGTATTTGTGCTTGAATAATGTCCTGTTCTCTACAGGACGCTGGCCTGGTCGTGATCTCAGATCTGACGTTGGAAACAAGACCGTGTAAAAGCGGTAAGAGCATTAGAAAAACTTTGTTAATCAGGGTGCTTGTGGTCCTAATATCAATTTCTAAAAAGCCTTAATATATGAATGTCTTGAAAACACTGAGACAACTCAACTCAACTTAGAATGAATTATTTACTGTGATGAGAATATGAAAAAAAATTTACTTGATTGCTGTCGTAGAACAGCACGAAATAAAAATAATGCGTAAAACTACTCAAATTGATGTAGTTCAAAATTTTAAACTCTACCCATAACAACTACGTGACTTGGTTGGGCTAAGATGCTTGTTAATTAAACACCTGCATATTTCTCAAATGAACGAGGATATTGTAAGTTGATATTCTGCTATTACATGATCGTGTTCAATGATGTATCGCTCTGAACCAGGTGTTATCTGATCACTGAATGATAACCACAGCTCAAAAAAACTATGTACATTTAAATATTCAGTTGCACTATTTTTTTACAAGTTCTGGAATCGTGAAGAATTTTTGTAACACCATAAAAGCCCAGTGTGTCTGTCTAGCTTAAGTGCTCGAACAGTCGTGCTGGCAATTATGAAGACTCCACTCATCCTACCGCTGATTGCGAAGTTCTCACTGTTATTTGTTTTCCTGCAGGCAATGAAAGGGCGGCTGAAATACAATATGGTTTATTTCAATATCTGGAGAAGGTTGGAAATGCATATCATGAACAGGAAGTCACGGTCATTTCAAAAGTTTGTCCTCAGTCCATAACCCATCGGACTTATTCGACAACATTCAGAGCGTGGGATAGACTTTGTTGTTCTTCGAGTAGCGTTGCTATGAAAGAGGGGCGCCCTTCATTGAATGATTGACGCCAGTGAGAAACCATTGGACTCGACATAAAGTCTCTTCCATACACACTGAACAAATAATGATAAGCTTCAGACTTACTTTATTCCGTAATAAATGCAAACAACACTAACTTCATGATTGGCGGCAGAAGCTCACATTCGTCACGGTTGTCGGTGGTCCAATGTCCGAACTTTAAAGCGCAGGAATGTAACAGTGTTTCCTCACTCCCACCACTAAAATTAACTGCGACCCCCAAACTTTTCTCGCCTACTGCACCGGTTAAAAATACATTAGATGACCTAATTTTGAAACACTCCTCGTACATCAAGGTGGCGACAATTCCCAAGTCGGTGCACAACCACCGAAGCTAATGGCACAGAAGTAATTCTTACGATCGCTCTGGTGCGCATGTACCATAATAAAAAATTTAAAAAGTTCTTTCGACCAGCAACAGGACAGATGCGAGCTCAGAAAAATTTAAAAACTGCACCGGGAAAGATATTACGAAAGAAAGTGGTTTATACATTGCAATGATAAATTACTTGTGAGCTGTAATTTTCATTCGTCACCAGGGAAGTTGGATACATGGGAACGGTTAATAACTTGCAGTATCACCTAATTCTGAGTTAACTGTGGAGTTATATTTGAACCATGATTAAAAATTCAAGTATCATCGTAATCACACAGTACGGAACTAAGTGCGGGTTTATTCCTCATAAAAAGTGATAAAATTTACCTAGAGTAGTATTCATCAGAGAAGTATTGGAACATGAATAAATTGAAGGTGAAGAATCTTTTGCAGCGTTGTCTAGAATAACAACTGACTTTGCCGGAACTGTTGGGGGAAGCTTACGGAGTGGATTCTAGATTGACTCGATTGAAATTCAGGGTAAATGTAAATAAAAGTGAGGTGAGGAGATGTTCATGAGGTGGAGTGTTTGGAACTTTGGATGTGAGGATGAATGGTGAAGTGTTAGAGGAGGTTGAGCATTTTAGGTACATCGGGTCGGACGTGGATGTGAAGGATAGTATGGAAGTTGAAGTGAGGCATCGAGTGAGTGAAGTCTGCAAGACATTGGGTGCAATAAGAAAAGTTTTTGAATGCAGGAGTTTGGGTATGAATGCTAAGAGAGGACTATAAAAGCTTGATCGTGCCAGTTTTATTGTATGGAGCAGAGTCTTGGGGTTTGAGAGCAGCTGAGAGGATGAAGTTGGATGTGTTTGAGATGAAGTGTTTGAGGAGCATGTATGGAGTAACAAGAAGAGATAGGATCAGGAATGAGTTGGTTAGGGGGCAGACGGGTGTTGTCAAAAAAGTTGAGCAGGCGGGTGGATGAAAGAGTGCTTGGATAGTTTTGGCATGAATGAAGAATGAATGTTGAGCGGCTGGTAAAAAAGATTTATACGTCGGAAGTGAGTGGTATTAGAGCGCGAGGTAGACAAAGGATGAGTTGGATGGATGGGGTGACACGTGCTTTGTAGGGGAGTCTGACTATGGACGTGGCGAGGGGGATGACTGTGGACAGAAGTGAGTGGAAGCAGTGCATAAGACGGTAATTTCATTTTTTTTGACGCGGTACTGGAAGCCTGCCCGCGTGTGATGGGGTTGACCTGTCCTGTGCGGGGGAAGGGGCTGTACTCAATAAAGCGGTCGGGGTAAACCAGCTATGGCTGTCGGGCCTGACTGTGAAAGATAGTTGTGCTGGGCTGCGGCTGATCCTGGCAGTCTGATGCGGCTAGTACTGCCGCTCTCGCTTCTTAGTGACTAAGAGTGATCATTGTGGCCTGCTGTCGGCTACCTTCCTGTAAGGAGGAAAAGCCTGGTGTATGTATGTATGTAGCTAAGTGGGACGACGGAACAGGCCAAACAGAAGAAAGAATTAAATTGGTATCATCGAGAGATTACTTCAGTAACATAACGTTAAGTAACTCATACCTGAGCAAATCAACTTACTCTTGCAAAAAGAAAACTATTATTAAGCCTGCGTAACAATACTAGTATCCATCAGGCGTGCAACTAGCAATAAAATATAATAGTACCTGAACTGAAATATTTATCTGAAACTTTGAATGATCCGCACATTTGCGAGGCAGTCGGCGCCTGTTTTTATAAATTACTGTTTAGAATCTGATACTTATTGAAACTTTTTTGTCCACAGGCCTTTGTCTTCTTAATTGCCAAAGATTACATTCAATGACAATACGAGATAAAAGGATGGCTTTTCTGAATGAGAAATGAGCTCCAGACATATTTTAATCTATTCAAGACAGAATGAGCGTAATTTTCTTCAAAGGTCTGACACTCCCGTTTATAAAATTGCATTTTTACATGGTGCTCACAAGTTCTGTAAGCCAAAGCTTAGAATTAATTTAGCGCAAATGAATCACCTGAATTGCGTAAAGGGAGATTGTTCGTTCAGTTTTATTTTCTTAATTATTTAAGTTTCGAGTTTTCCTTTTTCAGATTATTACGGAACTTCCCTCTTAGTAATTAATGGCTTTGGAGGTCTCCTGGGAGGCATTGATGGAGGCATCGGAGGCGGTATGAGTGGAGGTATGAGTGGAGGTATGCTAGCCGGAGTCGCGGGCCCCGAGATGGGCGGGGGACTTTCGACCGATGGAGGTGACGTCGAAGGAGGACCTGCCAGCTCAGGCCCCATCACACCCGCCATCGAAGTTAAAACCCGCACTTACTTCCCTGAAACTTGGCTGTGGGAGCTCCAGACAATCCCGTCAGTATACTCGCAATGCAACTGAAATGCTTGAATTTCCGACTTCCCACACATAACAAATAATACGTTACTGTGAATACTATTGTGATTTCGTATATTTTCACGCCACTTCCTTTTTTATTCAATATTTTTTCCGAGTCAGTGCAAAAACTATATTTTAAAATCACCTGAAAATTGAATTTCTCTCTGTCAAGTCACGCACTCCTGGGGGTTTGCAAATAACTTGATTTATTGCAATTAGAGTCGTTCCTCGTTAATTAATACACTCTTTTTTGTTTTTCTTCGTATCTTATGGTCATTGGATTTTACATTTATTTATGCGTTTCGCTAGAATATCCCACTTTTTTCATTCACCCTCCACTTAGTGTTATACCACGCTAATAGTTCCAAATTCAGTTAGTTTGATGTGGTCATTACCTTAATAAAATATCAACACATATATATCAATTCTGCATACCTTCGTTCTGTACCGGCTTACTTCATTTATGTTTCTCCATTTCTCAAAATATCATAAAACTTTTTCAAAATACTTTTATTTAGTTCATGTTAAGTAATTGTAAACTTTTCCCCTGTAATTTTTCCTGGATCAAGATGATTACCTTAACAGTATATGAGAGAATTCCATCTCCTACAGAAGCTGTTGCTTCTCAGCTGTCCAACTCAGCCGTTCTAATAAGCGACCGCCTTGCAGTCTTTGTAGATGCTTACTAAGAAGCACTTACCATCCTTAAAAACTGGTGTCATATTCATCACCTCGTAATCGGAATATCTATTCGCTCAAGAGGTTTATCAGCAAGTTTGAAAAATATTCCATTCCCGAGAATACAAGAAGGAAATTTCATGCACCACAATTTAGGGAAAGTTTTGCGTTATTCATTAAAGAGAATGAAGAATCACTTTAATGTTTAATGTTTCTGCTAGAGGGATATTGCCACATAACGAATAAAAACTAGAAAATTTTCTTTCGTGGTCAAATGTGGAAGCCTTTTGACAATTTTCCGTGGCTAACTTTTCATAAAATGCCAACTCAGTCAATACCTATACTTTATTCTGCAATTGTGTTTGTTGTTTTAAAATTCCTTTCATAAATGTTAAGTGAACCACTTTGGTGACTTTGGTTAATTAAATCTGTCGAAGTGAATGTGAGGCATGATGAATAATTTCATACCCTAGTTTTATCACGTGTATTTTCTTCTCTTACTGCTGTCAAGAAATAGTCAACTGATATTTAGTCGTTATTAAATTTGGCGATCTGCCTTTCGTACACGAAGTATTAATGTTATTTAAATAATTAGTTTTATCTGAAAAACGTTCACAATTATTACATCCGAAGCACCTCGAATTTACCCTTACAAATTTTGGGGTTGAGAGTCACACCCCTCATTATTATCTTAATTAAAAACTTCAATTTCTAAAATCGAGAATTTCTTTAAAGGAATTCTTGAAAGCATTTGCAGGGGCATAGATTAGCCCTGTACAGTTGCAAAGCATCTGTTGCAACAGACAGTGGGAGGTCAGTTATTTTCGGGGTTAAAATAGAAAAGATGTGAACATCGTATCACATTGATATTCTAAAGGATAATGTTTCACCTCGGCTTCCAGCAAAAGTTTTGAATTGATTTTGCCAGAGTAGTGAAGAAAAGCTTGTAAGTGCGTATCCAGCTGCAGTAAAATCGTGCGTATACCAGCGGTAGTGTAATGTTTAAATATTGGGGGGTACTTTAATTAACCGTAGAGTATTTTAGACGATCACTTTTTTTGTTGCTTGCTCCATATGAAGCATCACACATCATCAGATTTGCTGTGCGGCAAACCGTAGATCTAAAAAATTTGGGTAATGTTCTAGGAATTTACTTGAAGAATTGAGAAAAACGAAATTAAAATAGATGTTGTCATTCCTAGTATTGCACAATAAATTTTTAAACACACCGTTGCAGACTGGCTTGCTCAAAAAGAGTGATGAGGCTTTAGTAATAATAAACAACAAATTGGTTTACCTTTAGATCGAGTTAGAGACTGATTCCAAGATTGTCTGGATCAAACTCTAATATCGACGATTGTTAAAATTTTTCATAATGTTAAAGGAAGTGGCACTAGGTCTTTCAATACATATTTAGTGGGGCTGAGCCCTGGAAATTGGAGGGACCAATCCTAACACTTAAATGACCGTTCATGTCTTGAAAATAAATTTTTGGCAAATTTTTGATCAATCTGAAATCAATATCTGATTGAAATCTACTAGATAAAAATCCTCTCTGAGGCAAAGTTAGCAGATAATATTTTACAAACAATTTGGTGACGTCAATTTGGTGCGGCTACAAGTTGCAGTTTCAGTATTCCTGGAAAAAGCTGAAAACTTCTTCTAGATATTTTCATGTTTTGAATGAAGTAAGATGGATTGTTATTTGTATGAGCATCTCGAGGCTTATTAATTTTCCTAACGCAGACCAAGGGTGAAACGTGCCTTATTGACGCTCTTCCTATCTTTTAAAATTCAATCTCCACGTTCTGAGGCGAATCACAGACTTTTTGCAAAACAAGGTGGATCTGGATTTAATGGTGGATTTGCGGTTGCATTAAATGTTTGTGTTAAGGGGATCACTATAAGATATCAATTTTTTCATCCGATTCGTTTGAAATTTGGCAAGTATACGTATTTTTTTAAAGTAAACTTTTTTACTCTATTAAATTTTTCGATTTAGGCCTTATTTTTTAAAAAATACGATAAATTAGTTTTTTGGTACATTTTTATTGATATTTCAAAAGAATTGACGCCATGACGTTATCATGCTAGAACAAAACCAAATACAGTTTTAGAATCCTTGGAGCATTTCTAACAAAAGTACTGTAGAAAATTTTTACATTTGTAACTTTTCGTTTTTTATATATGCGATATTTTATCACTAACTCAAATATACACTAATTTTAGGTTATGAGTTTGACGAGAAAAACAACTTGTACAATTGGGAAGTTTGCTACCGTACTTTTGTTAGAAATGTTCCAAGAATCCCAAAACCGTCTTTGTTCTTTTCCTAGCATGAAAACTCACCGACTTCTATTCTTTTGAATTTTGAAAATAAGAGGTTTTGGGTATAATCCCTAAACAAAATTTTTTGTTGAAGTGTAACATAATGGACAACTTATGTAATTGAATACTGTTTTCGTTTTTATTTCGATAATCTCCGTGCATAAATTTATATTCACACTGTGAATTGTAATTTACAAAAAAAAATCTTTTTTATAAATATGAAATTTTATATTTATAGTCTGACTCTTATGAAATTTAAATATTGTATGTAACTTTTGAAAAGAAACACAATTTCTTCTATTCATTTTTCGATTCAGGCCTTAGTTTTTAAAAAAAATTAGACATGTTGGATTTTTAGTTGAATTTTATTGATATATCAAATAAATGGAACACATTAAGTTTTTCTGCTAGAATAAAACCAAAAACAGTTTTAGAATCCTTGAAGCATTGTGAACAAAGTAACGGTTTCAAATTTTTCATTTCTCTTTTTGTTTGATTTTTATATGGGGTCGAAATGGCATCGAAAATTCAGGATTTTTGGTCCCCAAACTCTCCCCTGGGGGGGATCTAGTGTCCGTAGTCCCATAAAATTTTAGGACCGAATAGTCCACCACCTAAAGGTTCTTTTCCAACAACAAAACAAAAAAAGCTCACCGAACCGAGAGGGGCCTGGCAGGGGCCTGAAGTGATCCCCTTAAGACACGACGTGGTTTCTTCGTAAATATCATATGAGAATGGTTATCACATTTGTTAGAAGTTTGCAGCCTAATGAACACTGGCTCTCTTTCCCCAACTTTTTAGAAAACACCTGCCTCATCAAAAATGTTCCGACTTCAACTTTTGGCGCGAGATGAACCAGCTTCGCTTTTTTTACCATAAACGAATAATTATTGTTTGCATTGATCGGATGGTTACACAAGTTGTAGCACTAATTCCAAGAATATTTACCACTTTCCCTGAAATAGATCTTCTATTTGTCGTCTAATACTAGAATGTTTACTTCTCGGAATGTTTATGTTCTCGGCTACAAATAAAATGAGAGAAACTAATCGCCTATAGAACACGCCACTACTCCGTGATAAACGCGTATTGAATGTTACATAACATTGTATTATCCCAATTAATTGAATCTGTTATATTGTTGCGCAGAAAAATCTATAAGATATGTATTCAAACAAGTTTGGGATTTTCACCGAATTAGTTTTTATATCATTTTTTAAACGTAGTCATCTAATGTTTGTAAGCGAGCATTCAGAAGGAACATCATCTATTCAGTGCCTCCGGCGTTTACTCTGAGAATCGGACTCTGCCGGACACCATCACGGAGTGGGTGGGCAGAGCCGTCTGCATCCACCCTGACAAGGGGGTCGGAATCTCGGCCCCAAATTCGATCACGACCTTCACGACCTTCTTCATCGACTTGACCCTCCCGCCTTCTGTTAAAGTGGGCGAGATCTTCCCTGTCAAAATCTCCGTCTTCAACTACCTAGACACGCCTCTGTCCGTATGTCATTTGTAATTTCGTGGCTCCTCATTGAATATTTCAGTCACTAATTGAATATTCACAATTCATTACAGTCTTTTGCCTTTTCTGATTATTTTTATTCATACTATTCTACTGAACTCTTGGTTTTTCAATGAGTTTTTCAGTTGATGCCGTTTTTACATGTATAGATTCAATTTAGCATTGTGATCGTTCTGCGCTATGGCTCATTAATAAGTTATCACGAAAATTGTAGGGTGCAAAATAACTAATCACGCAAAAAGTCCACCATAACCTCAAGGTGCAATAGTGTAGAACAGAACTGGAAAATGTTAAGCGAAGGGGTAAGAAATAAATTATAAATTTACTCTTTTTCATCGAAATCACATTTTTCGTTCAGCAAGTATGTGTTAAGCGAGTATTATCACTATCATTATTATTATTTTATGATGTGTCGAGTAGTTCCTAAGTTTTCGCATGCACGCGCTGCAAAAAGTATTCAGAAAGATTTATATAATAGCCTCGAAAAGAATAATCAGGTAAGAGCAGCGTTGAAAAGTGCCTTGAAATTAGAAAGGATAAATGAGTCAGAAGGTAATTCTTAACAATCAAGTCAGTAGGTCTGCGCTATGATTTTCCAATGGCTTTGTTACTAAAGCGTGGGTGTATTGACAGTATATCCTAGGCGAACCTATACGCATTTCACACAACTAGGTCAATTCGAGGTATATGTATGGCTAAGCACTCTTTTTTCAAAATGAAGAGCAACACTGAGTTCGTAATTCTAAGAACTGAATCGACGACTTTTCACGGAAAATACGGGTGCTCTCGCTGTTTAGGCGCGGTGGCTACTTTAAATAACCACACTAAAGGTTTAGAGGCAGGATGACGCACCTCGTTACGTAACTAAAGCTACAAGTTTCCGAAGCATAAACTGCAAACTTGTATCATACCACATGCTACAGCCCCCTGCCGTGGCAGGTGCGCATCACTCTGGAGGAGAGTCCCGAGTACGAGATTCTGGAAGGCAACACCACAGAGGCGGCGGCTGACCAGGCTACCGCCGGCCAGCGCTCCGCCTGCGTCCCCGCGCAGGACAAAGAGACGGTCGTCGTCAGGTGAGTTCCGTGGCTACACTACTGGCTTCGACCACTTTATCGATTTGATCAGTATGATCAATAGAACATCTCCCAATATTAGGTTTAAACATGAACAATGCATGAGTTTTAAATTTACCTAAAAATTGTTCTGTTTAAACTGCCACAGCATCGGGCATCGTTAAGAAATATATTGAAATTGAAGTGAATATCTTTATCCGTTGTAGAAACGCATTTTTTCTTACGCAATTATGTATTGAGTTCGTAGCCGCCTCGCCGTCAGAATTTTTGAGCCATTATTTTATGTTTGAAGCCAAGTTCTCAGGTAACATTGTGTAAACAATTCATTATGTACGTACTTTCCTATAATGAAAGATAAATGGGCAACAGGTAAAATAAAATGCTGGGAATGAATTACTTTGGTAAATGAACCGTAATTGTCAAGTAAACAAGGTATTGAAGCCAGAAGAGGAACGAGCACGAACACTACACTGATAGCAAGAAGGCTTGATTCAAAACAGTTTGAAATCAATTACGATTCCAAGATACGAAATCATTCTCAGGAGGAATATTTGTGAAGGCCCGAACTGAGAGTTAGGTAGACCTTCTTATTGTTGAAAAAGAGTAGGTTTTTGTTTTGTTATGGACTATCTTTTTCGGTTCACTGCTGTCCTGTTTAGCAGCAGCTACTACTTTCTTCAACTTGTTTCTTGTTTCATGAACTCCTTTCTTAGCTTGGAGTTTCTTTCTTTCTTTGGAGTTTCTTTAACTCCATACTAAATGGTACCTTCCTCCTTCCCCTCTTCGAAAATCTTTGTCGTGGTAAAGGGAAGCAAAAACTTTCTTATAATCAATCAATCAGATAAGAAATTCGATGGAACAATGGATATAAAAATTATTTTAAAATCATATAAACGAACAGAAGATGACACTTCTCACCACGAGAAGGGGCGGTGGAGTGAGGGGTTGAAAGGCGTCGGCTTATCCGGAAATTTGTCTCGGCATGCTCTGTGACTACATAGATTACTGAAAGCTGGCATAACTCACCTGTACTCTTACGCCCATTGCAGCTAATTTAGTAAATGATAGACAAGGTTTCATTATTTAATTTTGTTGTTGATCTTGCAATGAGATTTAATTAATTCAAAAACTAATCGCACTAAAATGCTTAGATAAAAGTGAGTGAAGTTTTTTTCTCCCTTTTTCCGCAAGCATAAAAGAGCGGCAAAAAATATTCTTCTGTGCCAACAGTAGGTGGGTACGAGCTGGCATATAATTCATTATTTAGAAAAGTCTGCAAAAAAAATCAAAAAGACTTAACGTACAACCATTACGAATGGAAAGTTTTTGAAAACTTATAATTAAGAACCCCTATTGATAACGCGGAGCGCTGAACTGGGTAAGTGAAACAAAATGTTGCATCGTATATTACCTATGAGACCTAAATAGAGTTTGAGTAAAATCTTGGACTGTAGACTTTAATAGTTCGTAACATAAAGCTAGAGAAATGCTGCGTTGGAAAAATGCAAAGTAATAATATGTTAGAAAAATATGTTAAGCTATTTATTTTGCTAAAACATTGTCACTGCACTGGTCAAAATTCTAAAATGATTTAGACTTTAGAAGAAACTTAAAGCTTTTCAAACACGCTCACAGCTGTGTTGGAAATGCTGCATGGCGTGTTACCGTTATAGGGAAGCGCAGAAATTAAATCAACAGGATAGAAAAGGTGGAAGGCATTCCTGTCATGTGTACTGCAGTGGTTCAAATGATGTTTGCTTCATCGTCTTGTTTCGAGTTCAGTCCAGATATAAACGTATTTCTTAAGGAGGCAGTCTTGGTAGAAAAAGGAAGGGAAAAAGTTCGTAATTTACGGATGAAATTCACTGTAATTTTCACTGTTGGTGTGAAATGATGCAACGATCATTTTATGATTAAGTGTTTTATCTGCATTAGAAAAATTATTATTTAAAAAAACGAAAAATTGGGATTTTGGGAAAATTTTCAAAGTTTACAATTTTGAAGCTTCAGAGCCGGAATGCGTTTTTGAATAGCTCATGTAGTTTTCTAGCAATAAGGGCGAGTGAATTTTCGATAATTTTATTTCTGGAATATCAATAATTTTTCTTTTTCAATTTGACTTGTTTCCTTATTTTCGTTTTTTCGTGTCGTTCAATTTTCAAATTTAGAAATATTTAAAAACTAAAGCCACCCTCATCGATAGGGTTTGCTAAACCCTATCGAATGATATATTTTCCATTCCTGTACCTCAAAAGTTGTGGAAGATTAATCCATTTGAAAGAACTAACTTGCAAGTTTCCAGAACACTGGACTTTCTCAAAATTTTGTATTGTTTTTCTATCTAACTTTTTAATTGTCCTCTACGATGAACTCCAGAGCTTTGGTACCGCTTTTTAAGCCCTTTTGATTGATATACTTGCCACTGTTATAGGTTTGGAACTATGGATGAAAATCTGCATCCAAAGACAATAAGTGTAAGAGTTCAAAACATCCAATTTTCTGAACATTTTTCTCTTATTTTGACCAAATTAGATTTTTTAATCAACTTCTCTGCATTGTAGCTCTTTTTAACTTCTTTTAATTGGTGTGCTCGCCATAGCCGTAGCTATAATACTGCGGCCGGCGTCGAGCTATGAATGAAAGCGTGTGAACACAGAACAGCTGGATTCTTAAATTGTCAAATTTTATTACTCAGAGTTAGAATGTTCCGTTCGAATATGAAAGCACTTTGAGTAGCCCATGGACAATAGAGTTCCTATTGTCATTGCCGCAAAGAATCACGCCCAATTGACTCCCAATAATGAGGGGTGGGAGAGGTCGCCCTGCATCAAGGTCGCGCCACCCCGCTCGCTCTCCCCCCTCTGGAGGGCGTTCTATTGCGTTCACACACAAGCCAGTGGTATCATTGAAACCGTAAGAAAAGGCTTAATTAGAAGAACACGAAACCGAATATCAACAAATTTCCAACACTGCCATAGACTTTAGGTAGACTGTCTCCTTAAGGGGGTCACTTCAGGCCACATTTGGCCCCCGCGGGCCACCTGGATTCATTTTTTTTGGGTTTGTTGAAAAATGATCCTTACGTGAGGGGTTATTTGTGCCCTGAAATTTTATGGTGCTACTGACGCTAGACCCCCAGGGGGGTGTAAGGGGACCAGAAATCATGAATTTTCGATCTCATGGAAATGGAAAATTTTCTACCGCACTTTTGTTAGTGAATAGAACTGTTTTCTACAGTATTATACCGTGCTTTAATTTTCCTTTGCTTGATTAGCACCACACTGGTATTACGTCAAGTTTTCAATGAGTAGTAAGAACTAAGGTAACGTTTTCTGCTGCCACCACGGGTTGAACCCGAAATTATTTTATTGATTTAATTAATTATTTGAGAAGTGACTTTATGTGCGTTACTGGGTGGCGTTAGCGCACAAGCGTTAACTTTTACGTCCACCCCTATTCATATATCACGTTTTTGGTAGCAATGGCCATAGGGTATAGGCTCGTGTTTCTAGTGTAGCGAGTTGATTGCGAGATGAGAGAGGAAAAATCACGATACCAAAAGATTTTGCAATTTATTTGGAAGGCAAATACTGAACGGCGGGAGCTCACGCGGGCAAGGACTTGACGAATGCACAGCTTCGAAAAGGATACTTCAACATTTACCCGTCCTCAGTGACCAGTAAAGACGACCGTCCTCTTATTTATTACTCAAATGACATAACAACCGACTGTGCATACAGCCAAAATTACGATCCATGAAACCGAACCCAATGAGTGTTTCAGCCGATACTCAAGCATAACCATGAATACTGAGCCACCTAATATTCGAACGGTCGATTTTTTTATTAAAGTGAACTGAAGACAACAACGACTAAAAGACAAATCGGAGTATCACTCAACACTCGATCCTTCCGACTCAATCGACTTGGCCTCGAACTGGGCACGCCCAAGCCCCTGATCACCAAACACAAGTTTCCCTTCTAGAAACTGACCGCCTAGCTGTAACGAACCACCTAGTCGCTTGACCACTCGCTTTCGCGCTCTGACCCTGAGTGACTCCTAATGATCATCTTTACGCCGTCGTGGACAGCGCTCCCCCACAAAAAGGGGGGAGGGCTTGGGCCAAAGGGGGGTTAGGTTTTGGGTAGGAGCCCGGCTTTTCCAGACCACCCAGCCATGGCTAACTTACAGTTAGTCACACACTCTGTCTCCTCTAGTCGAAGCTGCCGACACCGGCAATCGTTTATATTGATATGTTGAGGTTTTACAATCCCTGACCAATTAACATGGCCGGCGCTAACAAGTGCCAGCGTCTCTACGCTCCAAGACTTAATACTTTTATTACATCGTCATAAATGAAGCCATCTTCTGCCTCGTATTCCCATGCCCTGCGATCGAAACAAGGGATGAAATTCTATTTCATACACTAGAAATGTTCCAAGGATTTTAAAACTGCCTTTGTTTTTGTTTTAGCATAAAAACTCAATGAGTTCTATTCTTTTGAAATTTCAATAAAAAAATATTATGCCTAATTTTTCAAAAAACTAAGGCCTGAATCGAAAAAATGAACAGTAGAAATTGTGTTTCTTTTTGAAAATAACATATAATAGTCAAATTTCATAAAAATAAAAAAATAATAATTTTTGTAACGTATTTTTTTGTAAATTTCACATCACAGTGTGAATATGAAGTAAAGCTTGGAGGTTATCGAAATGGGTAAAAATGAAAAACGCATTCAATTACATATACTGTCCATTATATACCAGATCAGATAAAAATTTATTTAGGCCTTATTACTTACAAACCCTTATTTGTCAACATTCAAAAGAATAGAAGTCAGGGAGTTTTATGCAAGAACAAAAACAAAGAACAGTTTTAGAATCCTTGGAACATTTATAACAAAAGTACGGTAGAAAATTTTTCAATTGTGCAAACAATTTTTTTTATCAAGCTCAAAACCCAAAATTAGTTATTAGTAATTTAATTAGTATATTTTAGTTAGTGATCAAAAATCGCATATAAAAAAAACAAAAGTTACTTAATGTAAAAATTTTCTATCGTACTTCTGTTAGAAATGCTCCAGGGCTTCTAAAACTGTTTTTGGTTTTGTTCTAGCATGAAAACTCAGTTACTTCTATTCTTTTGAAATATCCATAAAATGTACCAAAAAACTAATTTTTCGTCCTTAAAAATATTAGGCCTAAATTGAAAAAGTTTTCTAAGAAACCTATGGTTTTTTTCAAAAAATACTGGCCAAATTTTAAGCGAATCGGATGAAAAAATTGAAATCTTGAAGTAACCCCCATAATACTGGGCAGCCACCCTAACGTGTTGTTGCGTGTGCTTTGCATTGTGGTTTAGTAAAATGCATACTAAGAGGTTTTGTAACTTGACTAGATAAAAACCAAATCAGTGTGGCCAGCTAGATACGATGCCGTGTTCAAAAAATCTGAGGTGCAACCTAGTGTTTCACGCCGCAAAAGGCAGGATTTCATCCCATAATTTGTGACGGTGGATACATATCACACCAGTTGTATGGACGCATGAACACGACATCTTTGATTTGGTTAAACAAGATGCAAGGTATAATATTGTTCGTACCTACAGGAATAGGTACGGTATACCCGTCATAGTTCGTGCCTGCAATTTACACTAATTTACGGATATTTAACGACAATAGCTCTTACAATTTTTTTCCTGTGACAGGATTCGTTTCCTGGAATCGAGCTCAGGAAATATCACCGTCTCTGCTGAAACGGTCCCTGGCCTTGTCGATAACTGCGATTCCGGAACTGCATCTGGAAGCAGGTAATAGTTTCAACCTTATTTGTTAAACTAAGAATTTTTTGACATTGTATATTTTCAAAAGTTAAAATTTTATTTCATTGAGGTGTACATGAATACAAACTACTTCGTAGGGGTACAGTACATTCGTAATTATTCGTGTAGCATAAATCGTCCTGCAACTTGATATTGTGCATTTTTTCAGTGCACCTAGTAGAAAAGAGATCAAATGAGTTTCCACAGGCAGTCGATACATTATCAACTTTGCGTCCATTCGCCGTTTGAATAAATATGACTATGTACAGTCATAAAGGTCGATGTATTTTCTTTCCAGCATTGAGTTCATACTGTTTTCAAGTCGTTTAAAATTTTTCCAGCGTTATCACTAACATTTGCTGACTGCACTCACAACTAGTCATTCAATTGCTCTTCGCAAGACCTTACTTCATACTCGTTCTTGTCATTCTAAACTTTTCACACAATACTTTCAGAACGTAGAATTTAGGTGAAATTTTTTAATATATTGCAGAGACCGTATTATCACACCAATAACTGTCGACTACGAGGGATTCATTCGGGAGACCATTTATTCTCTCTACTATTGCACTGACTCAGGTAAGGTATTCAATTATTAGAAAATAAGAATCATAAATATTTGATGATTATTTGTCCTGAATCAGATTTAAACTCAGTTCTAAACTGGTAACATAGCTGTCGATCGAGGTTTGCTCATATCAAAATTACATCATTATTTTTATTTATTTACTTACCAGGCTTTTCCTTCCTTACGGGAGGGTAGCCGACAGCAAGCAAAATGGAAAATATATACAAGCATTCAACCTTTGTCATTCTTAGTCACTAGGAAGCGAGAGAGGCAGCACAGGCCGCATCAGAACTGTCCGGATCAATAGCAGCCCAGCACAACCCTCTCCCACAGTCAGGCCCGACAGCCATAGCTGGTGTATACCGACCGTTTCATTGCGAGTAGCCCCCGCACATGACAGGACAATCATGTACCACATCACATGCGGGCAAGCTTCCAGTGACCGCGTCAAAATTTACCTCCTTCACACTGCTTCAACTCACTTCTGTCCCCAGTCATCCCTCTCGCTACACCCACAGTCAGACCCCTCTCATACAATGCACGTTTCACCCCATCTATCCAACTCATCCACGGCCTTCCTCGCGTTCAAATACCACTCACCTCCGACGTATAAATTTTTTTACCAGACGCTCAGCATTCACTCTTCCAACATGCCCAAACCATCCAAGCACTCTTTCTTCCACACGCCTACTCATCTTCTTGACAACACCCTTCTGCTCCCTAACCAACTCATTTCTAAACGTATTTCGTCTTTTTACTCCAAACATGCTCCTTAAGCCCTTCATCTGAAACATTACCAGTTTCTTCCTCTCACCTGCTCTCGAACCCCAAGACTCTGCTACATACAACATGTGGCGCGATTAAGCTTTCATACAGTCCCTATAAACATTCAAACTCAAATTCATGTATTCAAAAACTTTTCTCATTGCACCCAAAGTCTTGCAGCCTTCACTCACTCGACGTCTCACTTCTATTTCCATTCTATCATTCACAGCCACGTCCGACCCGAGGTACCTACAATGCTCTACCTTCTCTAACACTTCACCATTCATCCTCACTTCCAATGTTCCAAGCACTCCACCTCATGAACATCTCATCAACTTGCTTTTACCTACAATTACCTTCAATTTGCGCTTCGCACACTCTACCAAACTCTGCAACCAGTCTCCGCAGTTTTTCCTCGGAATCAGCCCCAAGCGCTGTATCATCTGCAAACAACAGCTGACATACTTCCCAATTCGTACCATTTTGTCTCACTAACTGCACACCCTTTCCCAACACTCTCGCATTCAATTCTCTCACTACACCATCCATAAATAAATAGAACAACCACGGCGACATCACACATCCCTTTTTCACTCCTTTCAACTGGAAACTAGTCACTCACCTCATTCCTTACTCTCACACATGCTCTAATATCAATGTAGAAACTCATGATCGCAATCAACAGCCTACCACCCACTCCATACAGACCTATAACCTGCCATAATGCCTCACGGTCTACCCTGTCATACGCCTTTTCCGGATCCATAAATGCAAAATACACATCTTTTCCTTTGGCCAAGTATTTCTCATTAACCTGTTTTACAGCAAACATTTGATTTACACAACCTCTACCCCTTCTAAAACTACATTGTTCTTGAGCCAGCACACCATCCGTCATTACTGTCACTCTTCTAATTAAAACCCTTCCATACAGCTTCCCAACGACACTTCGTAGACTTATACCCCTGGAATTACCGCACTCATACCTTTCACCCATCCCCTTATACAATGGAACTACACACGCGTTACTCCACTCTACAGGCACCCCACTAGCATCAAAACACCCATTAAACAAATGTACCAATTATTCTACCACCGCTTTTCCTCCTTCATTTTGACATTCAACCGTGGAGCAATCTACACCAGGAGCTTTCCCAGTTTCATCATATTAAACGCAGTTTTCACTTCTTCACTTTTTATTCGACTACAACTCACTTCTCCAAACAAAGGCATTCTAACATCACTTCCAACAGCTACCACTCTCGCAACCCTATCATCCCTCACGTTGAACAGTTCCTCAAAACACTCCCCCCATCTCTTCCGCACATCCGATGTCTCCGCTAGGACCCTACCATTTGTATCCTTCATCCTTGCCTCACTCTCCACATGTCCTTTCCTAATTCTCTTCACTTCCTTCCAGAAAACCTTCCTTCTCTCAATGAAGTCCCCTCCCCACTTCCTCCCTCAATCCTCATCCGCCGCCCTCTTTGCTCTTCTTACCATTCTTTGTACCTTTTTCTTCCTTTCCTTATACTCTTCCAAATTATGCTGGCTGCTCTTTTACAGCCATCTTTCGAACACCCCTCGCTTTCTTCTTACAACCGCTCCTACAACTCCGTTCCACCATTCACTCCCCTTTCTAATCCCTTCTCCCACCTTCCTTACCCCACATACCTCCCTTGCACACTTTACCATTGCATCTTTGTATAACTTTCATTTCCCTTCCACTCCATCAACCTCTCTTACCTTCACCCTCCCATATTCTACTTTCATCTTCTAATGATACTCACATTCAAGCTCAGATTCATGCAACTTGTTTACATTTATCACCTCCCTCCCACTCCTCCTTTTATACAACCTAACCCCCCCCCCCCCCCTCCACACACTCTCAACTTTCCTTCCACCAAGTAATGATACGAAATCTCATTCATCTCACCACGGTATACCGGTGTACATGGACGTCAAGCCAAGACTAATCACAGTAACATTGAAAATTGATTCTATAAATGATACGCCATCAAGACATTTTTTCCTTCAGCTACGATTTACAATGGGTGGACTCTCGCTGTCCCACCGGAAACAAATATCGTCAACAGCTCTGCTCGCGCCTGGATCACAGCCTCAGGGGAGCTGCTCGGCCCCAATCTCGAGGTGGGCAGCCTGTTACTTGCACTCATGTTTTCCAGGTGGCCTGTTACATGAATATATGTTTTCCAGGTGGCCTGATACTTGAACTCATGTTATCCAGGTAGCCTGTTACTTGAACTCATGTTTTTCATGGGTTCTTAATCGACTGTTTGAGCTTATGAATGGTCGTCTTAGATAATATGGATGATAAATGTCATGATGGTTGACGATCTAAAGCATAAAGAGCAACGGATTTTTGCGTTATGAGGATCTAGAAGCGAAAAATAAAATTATTCTAGAAAAACGTTGCTGTGGGTTCAGTGGTCCATGAAAACCAGCGGTGCAGAAATTCAATGGATCACTGTGATTGTGGGTACATTTTAAAAATTTTTATTGATGCACTTTCAATTTGTTTGAATCTTTTCCTGCCAAGCTAAATTGCCATTTATTACGAATGTATGATGGTTTTGCAACTGAATGTCTATTTTTCGCGATTACACGATAGCATGATTGTATGAGTGTTCACTCAGGACATTACTATTCCGGTTGATGTAATGAAGAAAAAAAATAGCACTATAATAATAACTAATACATCAAAGCTTCAGCCCTGAAATTGTTAGGTCTTTTGCCATGAGCCATAATGAACGACCTACCCAGTGAAAATCTGCTTAATTTATATTTATATTTAATTTCAAGTATTGAGGAAGTTTTGGTTTGTGATCTCATTATTTTTTGTAATAGATAAGGGTACACTTTTGTGATTATTTTATTCAATGCTCATAATAAGTGGGTTAAGGATATAAGAATTAAGTTCAAGAGCTATACATTTGTTATTTTGCTACAACTTACTCTGTTTGAATATATTGCACTATTTCAAAACTTAATTTATTCAAATTTATATACAAAGAGGATCTAACTTACTGAAATTAACATCGAATTTTCGTCGTTTCCCAACGCAGAATCTTGACTGGCTGATTCGCATGCCGTACGGATGTGGAGAGCAAAACTTGGCCAGTTTTGATCCAACGTTTACGTTCTGAAGTACCTGCAGAGAACTCAGCAGTACAACGCAACAGTTGCTGCTAAGCTCATCGAGTACATGAACCGAGGTTTGTCATGCGCCACGAATGCCCTACAAATGTCAACACAGCAATCAATCCAAATTCAAAAAACTTTCTACAGAGAGTTTTCCGAGAGAGAGAGAGAGAGAGGAAACCATGCTTGTATGTCAAACATTGTAAGTTCATCATTACAGATAATAACCACTACAACTCGAAAAGTAATCTACTCTTACAAAACAATACAATAATACCTAGTAGTAATTATTTCTCAGCTATTATTTTGAAGGCTCTCAGACGATATTACTTGACTCACAGGATACCAACAACAACTCAACTACCAGCGCACTGACGGCTCCTACAGCTCCTTCGGTAATAGAGACCGGTACGGGTCTACTTGGCTGACGGCTTTCGTGCTGAAAACTTATGCTCAGGCGAAAGAATTCATTGACATCAGCTCATCAAGGATTGAGAGACCTTTGTCATGGCTAATGAAACTCCAGCTTCCAAGTGGATGCTTCCAGCTAGTTGGACACGCGCACAATAGGAGAATGCAGGTGGGAGAAATTGTTGAAGTCTTTTTTCTGACAATATACATTTCAATTGCATTTTTCTTCTTCAGTCATTTTGGGATTGCGTTATCCTTCATTCGCTCTACTGCAGATGTTTTTCCTTCCAGATGCCGTACACCTTAGTAAGACGCTGACATCGTCCCTCTTCAAACTTATTTTGATGATGTCAATAATTCACTTATTCTTATCCTTTTGCTTTCGATATTTATTCGTGTCTAAAATTTTCAATTCCGATTAGAGTGTACCCTTCGGGTTTATTTTTGATGAAGAGGATGTCACGATACGTTCTTAAGTCTTGTGGCATGAACGTTACGATTGAGGAATTTAAACCTCGATGGTGGAAGAAGGAAAGGAAAATTAAAGGTGTGAAATGCACAGAAAGAGGATGGACAGACAAGAAAGATAGGAAGTAAGGATAATAGGATTTACATAGTGTGCGCTATTTCAAAGCACTGTTCAATGTGCTACTTTGTATCTGCACTTGTACTTTTATCACCATTTTTCGAGAGTTCTCAATAATACAAAATCCAAACTCTTCTGTGACGTGTTGTCGCTGGATGTTCGGTGCCGACTGCTTCTGATTTCGGGGTTCTCAACAGATTTCTTCTCAACAGGCTTGATTACTGTGGATCTTGTCTGTCGAATTCCGCATTGTTGGTGATTGCGCGGTTCCAAATTTTGATGCTGAAGCTGCTTGTGAGCTTTTGATTGACGTGGGAATTATTTCATGAGCTTCCGGTTGAGACGTTGACACTTGACGATCCCCGCTTCGAAGCTGATGTGCTTCGAGTGATCCTTGGTGCAAGTTAGCACTTCGATGATTGCTGGTATACAAGACGTCATCCTCTTGAAACTCCGATGGTAAATTTCACTCAGATGTTAGATTTTACTGCCTATGTAGAATGCACACCGGCGGCGGGCCGGTGTGCCCCGTTTGCGCACTCCGTTTCGTGCTCCCTTTTCTCGCGTAACTTAGCGAAAAAAAAAAAACGATTCCTCTTGTCCACTCCTTTTATGTGTCTGACTTAGCTTCTTCCAGAATGTCCATGAATGTTCACAGTTATAATGGCAGCATTCTAAACCTGATTGGGGGAATTCTTGCTTGTCCTGATGTCTCGAATTCTAATTGATGCGTATGGGGGGCGGCTTCGTTGACCACGTTATTTTTAGCGCAGTGAATGGCTGTGAGACCGATCCCTCACTGTGGCCACGCCTTTCGCCCTCCGTGTAGCTGTCGTAGCTGGGCTCTCTGAGTGTGTGCATTCGCTTTTGTGTCATAGGACCTTGTGTTTTGTGTTCGCGTTGTGTGCTGTGTGTGTGTGTGTGTGTGTGTGTGTGTGTGTGTGCGTTTGTGTTGTGTGTGTTAGCCCTGTGGATGCCTGAGGGATGCCTGAGCAAGCAGTGACATTGATGAATGGCAAGCCTCTTAACGAGTCTGCGAAATGTGAGAACGAACGCTGCCTGACAAAATTTTCCCCTTTGTAGCGTCCATCGGTTACGACATCCGATCCAAATAACATTCCAATGTCCAAGCCCAGCAATATATTACATTTCTTAACAAGGAAGACGAAAGGTAAACGTTTCCATCGCAAAGGTGCGAATTTAAATATTTTGTGTCGCTTATAACAAGAAACCCAGAGATCGAAGTGTTTCAAAATATTAAAAATTTTACGACTGTTGGAGAGATAGCAAGTTATTTTTTAGTCGGAATGTTCTCAGCATTATTTTCGTAGGTTGAAAAATAGTTCTGCACAAAAAATTAATGAACATAATGTTCAATTTCTTATTATTAGAATTGTAGAATTGCAAATAAGGCTTAAAAATACAACACAAACCTGCAATATTAATATGAAAAATGTTGGTCTTTCTTTTCAAATATTTTGGTTTTATTTTAAATATTTTAAAAATCTGTGCGACTAGTTTGCTCGCTGTTGTTACCGTAGGAATATACAGTATCTAATTCAACATAACCGTAAATTTTCAAAGCTATTTATATATTCACTCATGAATTATATTTAAACCGTTATGTTACCCAAAATATCTTTGCTTTGACAAGCTAATATTTATATATAAATTAATCCGAATTGACCAACATAAGTCCACCAAGTTAATCATAGCTAACTTTGCTTATTCAAACCTAACCTTTAATTATTCAGCGAAAAGATACGGGAAAGCCTGCCGTCTAACGGCATGTAATATTTAACAAAAGGTTTTGAGCCTTCCACGACTCAAGTACGTCATCGCGAGACTTGTAATCCTGATTGAAGTTATATGACAAAGCAGGTACCCTGCGCACTGAACGAGGTTAGCAACGATTTTGCCAATTTCAAATAACAATTAAATCCATTTGAATATTTTGTAATATGATAACTAGTGCGCTCGAAAAACGAGTACAGTATTTGCTTTCGTAATCAAGTCTTCGATTAGATGTCCCTTTCAACTGAAGTGTTGACTTCGTAAAACATTTGACAATTCTATTGCCTCTAAAATCCCCAACGCTGCTCGAGGATACCTGCAGAAAATTTGTTTTTACGGAGTTCCACTGTATAAAAATGAATATTCCTTTTCAAAAACTAAACTTTCATCTCCACAGACTCCTCACTTTTTGTCCTATGATTGGCTGAGGAATGCGCGTATAAAAAAGGAACATGCTTCGGCCGATATATGTAAAATAATCAATAATCAATGATGACGCTTTCGTTAGACACAAACTCAACGTGTAAATTTTGACATAGAATCAAAAATACTGCGAGTTATTCCTTCAACATTATTTAATTATTCACGTACTTCAATTTAGACAAACATATAGCTACACTCATTCATCTTCGTGGACGACGGTTATGGATCGCACTGTGCACGGGAAGGCCATTGGTTTGACCAGTCAGGAACTTGATATTCTTTCAACAGTGTACGTGTAGCTTTTTTAGCAATTATACCTATCAGATGAGACGAGTAAGATAGTTTAGAGAGGAAATTCTTCTACTCATCGAGCATGTACGTCATTCACGTACTCACTACCACCTCTTTTGTAAAGAAGCTAAAAGGCTGTTTCTACTACATGACTTATATGTTTAATTAAAAGATCATTAAAATGTTTCATTTTTTTAAAAGCTCATTTTTTAAAAAATCATTTAGAAAATGATGAAGTTACTTTAGAGAAAATGATGAAGTTACATTAGAGAAAATGATGAAGTTTATATTTAACGCTGAATGCCAGAGTTGCATCAAATTTTACTTAAAATAGAACTATGTATATCATCTACAAAAATTCATTCATCCCTCCTCATCTCATAAGATTTGAACCCACAAATATTACAGAAAAGTTCTACATCAAAGTTGTGGGCGTGTTATTACAGGTTTACATTGATTGGCATTTGTAATTTTTAGGGCGCCTCAGGTAAAGAATCAGCTCCTGGAGCATTGACGGCGTACGTGATGGCCGCCATGCTGGAAGCAGGATATTCTCCTGATCTCCCTGGGATCATCCGAGCCACAACTTGCATCGAGAACGCCACCGCTCCTGGTGCCATTGGAGAAAATGATGTTTACCTCCTCGGACTGAAAGCCTACGCCTTCAGCTTGGCAGGCCTGAATCAAACCAATGCTGTCATAGATGACTTGTTCACAAGAGCTGAAAAAAACTCCGATGGGATCTATTGGAAACTGGAGAGTCACTCAGGTATTTTTCAAGTATTTGCGAAGCGCATCAACTGACATGAGACTTTGCTTCCTATTAACTACATTACAAAAGAAATCTCGAATCGGAGCAAAGCACACCTTCACACAAACATGTGAATAAATGATAATGCAACTTGCATGAGTAAAACATGCACACAACATTAACACAACGGCAAACCACAATGCACCTGCTAAAATTAAAATTATAACGAGTACTAACCAGGTTTTGGCGACAGGCTTTCGATTCCATAACCTATTTTCCTAATCAGTTTTTCTGTGTTCACGAGGCGAAAGCTATTCGTTAAGGGGAACGTATGAACCGAAACCGGAATTTTTTATTGCTTTATTCGCTAGAGATATGCTTTTTTTACAAGCTGTCAAATTTTCATAACGATCTGAGAATCGTGAGTGGGGGAAATTTGGTTGGGAAGGGGAGGAGAGGAAAATCAGCAGCCAGCGCCGACCAGCAAGTGCATGTGCCCCGCCCCTGAAAAAAAAATTCCTGTTGCTTTTATTGCTCTATTCAATTCAGAAGTTCTTATTTTACAACCTAGATATGGTTCAGAACGTTCTGGGCTTCGTGAGAAAGGGAAACGAGGGGGAAGGGGGTGGATTCCGATGCAGCTGTTAGTGCCGAACAGTAATTGCATAAGACACGAATCAGAAATTTCTGGATTTTGTTTTGTTGGTCTATTCAACACAGACCTCCTTAGTTTACAATCCAGCAAAGCTGCACAACGACGTTCTTTGCGCCTTGAGAGTGGGAAACAAAGGTGGGAAAGGGTGTAGCGCGTCGAGGAGGACGCTGCAGCGTGCGCTCCTGGAGCGGTGATGCGTATCAATGATACCAGTTCCATACGTATCTGTGATACCTGTGGTACCAGTTCCTTCAAGAAACAACAGCAAAAAAACTTGCAAGAAAAGATATTCATATGTTCAGAAAGCTTTCAGAACGTCAACCGCGTCAATTTTTTCTAAATAATATAGCTTGCAGAAGAAAAAAACAAAAATTGTACAAAAATGCGCTTCATGAACAGTTGGGGGTAAAATGTTCAAAATCTATCTTCTCCGAAAGTTATTATCGTAGAGTAATGATTTAGGTCTCATTGAATGCGCAAAATGGTGTTGCATAGCTAGATGTGGGCTCGCTTTAAAATTCACGGTAATTTTTTAGTTACATTGAAAAATCTACCGAAAAATGCATGATAAAAAAAAATAATACATTTCAAATTTTATGAAAATAAACCATTGCGAATTTCATAACGAGCCCATGCACAGCTATGCAGCAACGTTTTGCGCATTCAATAAAGCCTAAATCATTGCTCTACGATAATAACTTTCGGAGGAGAGAGCTTTTGAAAACAAACTTTTTTTCACCCATTTTTCTCCATTATCACAGTAATTAGTTCGATAATTGAAAAAAGTCTCGGATACGCACCTATAACCCTATTAAAAATACATACGCATGCCAAATTTCCTAGATCTGGATCCCATAGAACAAACGTCAGAGAGCCATTTTCTCGAATGCGTCCGGACGTTCCCCTTAATTAAGATGATTGGGATTTAAAACGGGTGAAATCTTGGTCATACTGAATTCATTCAAATTATATCCTACAACAAAATCGCTCTGCAGAGAACATCCTATTACAAATTGGTATACATCAATTATGAAACTTTTAAAATCGTAAAACTTGCCACAATAACTCAGCCCAGCTATTGAAATTTAAAATTAGTGGAGTGCACACTTTTACACACCAATTACAATATGCGATAACATGAAAGACAAACACGTTTAACAAACAAATCGCACAACAATTGCATAGCACACACACTGCTTAAATTTTTCAATGCAAGTTTTTCAACTTTCTGAAGTGACGTTTGGATGCTCATTCTGTTTATTTTTTGCTCCAGCCGCAGTTTTCAATTTTGGCCTCGGGAAGATCGATTTTCCGAATAATTTATCGTTCACAACGTCAACAGTAGAAGCAGCGGAAAGAAACAAGAGAGAGAACCCGTCACCTGTAAGAAAGCATTCTATTTACACTCCTTGTACTGTTTTGAAAGTTAATTTACATAAATCTTCATTTCATTTCTTATATGAGATAATTCAGACTGCATATCTCCATTCTGCAGAAACTTCCAAGCGATTTTATATGATAGATGATATTTATATAGACTGATATAATAGAGAAATAGAGATAATAGATTGTTACTATAGATAAATTTAGATTATACATAACTAATAAAAATAGATTATAGATGAAATTTATTTAGATTGAAACGATAATAGATGATGACACAATTTCATCCAAATCACCTGACCCATTTCAGCTTTTTAAAGCTTTTGCCATCAATTAATTAAGCCGTTAAGTTGAGATACTTCAGTGCTCCATCCGACGAAACAATGGTCACACGAGTTAGTTTTTTATACTTCCTTGTCAATCTACTGTATGATCAATATGCTAACACTTATTTTATTTAGTGTGATGACATTTGTCTCCACTTATGAACACTAAACATCTTTTATACGACCGATTTTCATTAATGACATTTATTTATATATTTATTTATTTTTTATTTATTCACTTAAAGCAACAAAAACAATAATTGAAAGTAACGGCAGCATCTTCAATTGCTTTTCTCAACGCCATCTTTTCACAACAGGATGGTACAGCGATGCCCTGTCGGTGGAGACGACCAGCTACGTGTTGCTGGCCATACTTACCTCCGACTACCCTGACCCCCAGAGCCGCAAACTGCGGGTGCTCAAGTGGATCTTGTCTCGCCGGAATGGCCTGGGCGGCTTTGTGTCCACTCAAGTGAGACTGACAGCGCGTCTGGTTTAGTTCTTTTGAAAGGTGTCAAAAATAGCTCGTGGCCGCGAAAAATTTCAGTTGAAATTCCATTAAAACATTTCATCGAAAATTTTACTCCGGCTTATTCTCAAAACTATATTTTCTATGAGAACACACATGTGCAGAAGAACCGCTTTGAGTCTAAAGAAAGATTTCAAGGATCATTGCTATGGGGTTGGTATATTGTTGTGGCACGCGACGGATTGAATGTAATGTGTGTATGGTATAAGTATTTTTCTTTTGTTATCATTATCAATCATTTTAAACACGATTTAGTGAAAACGTGAAAATATTTGTGTGTTTGGAGACAAGGCCTGTAATAAAGAAATACATTCACTTACACGCAGCTGAGTTCCCTGCACTGCTTGTGGATGCCGTTGCATTCTCAACAAAATAGATTGGATGAAGTATCATGTAGTTGAATTGAGTAATATAAAATAGAATGTAATGTGGCAACAGGAACCAGGGGCTTCTATTGAAGTCTCAAGTCATCAGGCACCAACCAATACGCAGGCTCTGGAGTAAAAGTAAAATATTTCACCAAGTTCTTATTTTCATCAAAACCGTCTAAAACCGTTTCCTTACTTTTAATTGTTTTTTCGTGAGCTTATGATAATGTGAATTTTTATTAAGGTAGCGAACTATTTCTGCAGTTAGATAATTTTGTTGAAAGTAAAGACAATTTACATTTTATGAGAGGACTTTGCTGCATCGATTGACAATAAATATTTTTACATCGTTTTGTACAGCGTTTCTCTTCTATTAGTTTGAAACCAGAACAACCGTCTCATCAAGCTATGAATTGTTTTCATTCGCAGGACACCGTGGTAGGTCTTCAGGCGTTAGCGCTATTCGGGAGCCCCGTGCCGGGCGAACCTTTCGACGCGGCTGTTAGCTTCACCGGCAATGATATCATGGAAACATTGCAAGTGAGTTTCGATGTTATTCGTAGCATTGCCGGCAGGGTCGAAGGTTTTTTATTTTATTAAATTTACCTCAACCGCTTCTACAGTTTCAGTGGGTTGGAAAACTTAACTTTGCATCAATATTTTGATTCTAAGCCCCCCTTCCACCTGATGTCACAAAAGCCAAAGCTTGAATGTTAATGTACCTGGAGACTGTCGAAAGCACTTCACTCCAGTGAGTTCATAAATAACTCGTTAAGAGAGACATTCGAATGCTTTTCTCTCAGTTCTTTGTACAAGCATTGATATGGGCTGTCATAGCACCCATATTTGTTTAATAAGATGCTTATTAACTGAAGACCTCTATGTTAAATTATTTTATTGAAATCATGTAATTTAAAACTGTTGTCCTTGTATCCATGTACATGTATGTATCATTTTTTACTTATATTATTGTTAAGCAGTTAAATGAGAAATCTCATACATCAGTTGTGTGATTATAAACATGCTTTTTTAGCCAATTAACTCACTGTGTTTTCCTTTTGGTTTCTCGGAAAGTTATTTTTGAATACCTGCCGTAAAAAACACTTTCAAAATTACTTCCTATTGTCAAGAAAGCCAAAGCTCACATGTCAACGCACGCGGAAATTGTCATAAGTGTTTTCACACCCCTGAGTTCATCATCTTTATTTTTTTTTTGCATTCATAAATAAATGAACACCATTTAACTTCAATTAAATACAGGTATGAGATGCTTTTTTTCTGTTCGCCTTTGTATAAGCGTTGACGTGGACCGTCATGACACCTATGGATGTTTAGCAATTAACATTTGCTTCAAAACTTTTCAGAAATAATGCCACTTTTTCAATGCTTATATTTTATTGGACAATAACGTTTTTTCTCTTATTCACGTACTAAAATATTCTTGCTCGCTTCGTGTGATGCACGTAATCATTTCTTACGCTCTTGAGTATACTATGACAGCCACATCTAAGAAGTTAATTTCATGTGTCACTCAAATTCTTTTGTACATATTACGGTCGCCGTTGTAGAACAATTCTTTTCATGTTTTTGACCTAGGTAGATACTTTTGAGCCACTATTATTAGCCCAAAAACATAAATTAGTGTTGTGATGAAAAAATATATTTCCACCGAGCTCTTTGATTGTCATACTAGTTGATACATAGGAGTGAAAATATAGTTCTGAATGTCGACCAGAATTATTTTAATTCAACCGTTGTACTTTGAGAGTGTTTACAACAATGCATCGTTACTGTAATCAAGTCTTATATCTAAATGGTAGTTACACATATTAAGAACATAGATTAAGCAACAAAAGGAAAACATTGGCCTCAATCACTAGTTTCAGCTAGTGACACGGTTATTACGATCCCCATGTGAGTGTATCAGCCCAGGATCCTTACTTTAAGATATCTTAAAAACCACTGACAGTTTTTATATCATCTTCATAGGAAATAAACTTTTTTCTTTTCTTTCTTTCTTCCTTTCTTTCTTTTATTTCTCTCCACCACCAACTGCTACAGAAAGAAGAGGGTGGAGCTAAGTCACTTTACACTTCTAATATAAAATATATTTTTTGTACATGAGTGTACTTGATTAATTGTATTTTATCACATAGATTAACCATAGGAACTTTATTACATCGTTTGAAGATTGGAATTGAATTTTATTTAGATTTATGCCTTTGTGCCTGAAAAATAATATCACGTGAATGGCCTCCATTTTCAGCTTTGCAAACAGGAGCTCTTTGTAGGGCATTTTTCAAGGCAGTTCTTAGTATCTGAGACTGTATGGAATGAATTTCCTCCTGTAATTTTGCTTTAAATTGTTTATTTACGTACATCTTTTTCTCTTACGTTCGAACAAAATTCTGCAAAGAAAAATTAAAATTAATTTATTGAGAATAAGATTATTCATTTCAAACTGGTGAAGTACCTTAGCTACTAAAATGTACTATTAGCTGAACATTAGAGCGAATTATTTAGTAATCTTCACTGCAAGCTGACCACACTCGACCATAAACGACCATGATTTAATGTTGCACTTGCGTGTGTGTCGCGCTACTCCCTAGACATCAGGTGCTCGTCTACTTTGCTTCTGGTCGAATTTTTGTTCTTTAATATCCAATGCCAGACTTAGTTGATGAGGCTATGATGTTAACGGGATAATGCCATGGGAAATGACGGCAATTTCTATTGTCAGTTTTTACGCAATTCGATTCGCTATAGTTTCAACTGTATCTTGTGCAAGTTTCTGAACATTCGGCTGGGCCGATCTTGAAATTTGGGGGTATTAGTGGGGCTAGTGCAAGCTCGCAGCGCAAGCGCTGGGGTAGAAGCAGCTACCATATGATTGCTTTCTAGGTGCTTTCTAGTGCCTTCTTCTTTCTGTTGTTCTCGTTTTTTTACTCGTCTTTTCATTATTGTTGTTCGTTTGCATGCCTCCTTTCTCATAGCACAGATACTAGTACCTTCGGGAGCTGGAACTGGGGTTCCTTTGAGAACCACAAACTGAACTCATTATTACCTTTACGGTCCAAGTGCCCTTGATGGATCAATACGGTACAGATACTTTCAAGGTCGTAAGTGAAAATTTCGACTCTCACTCGAAATGTAGGTCTGTTTTCTCATGCATCTAAGGCGAACCTAGTACTTATTTTGGTTCTTCAAGGGTCTGTTAACAGTAAAATAGTACGGGCGTTCTCTGCCATGGGAGTCTGCCCAGTCTGAGCAATGCATTGCATATGTATTGCACGCTCAAAGGCGTAAAAAAGTCTACGGATCGGTTAGGATTCCTTTTACTTTTTCAATTATCTTTTTCTACTACTGTAGATTATTAACCTTGAAATTTTAGTAACTTTTGCACTATTAAACGTACAAACTATATTTTCGTTTTATTCGACGCAGAAATAAATTTTCTAAAAATCTGGATGTCAGTTTTTTCCAATTTCGATTTCAAAGTCGAGTTGTATTGAAAAATCTACTGGATTTTTGATGAAAATTTCGGAGCAAAATATATTTTTTACAATGAGTTTTTTACAAATCGAAGTTCAAGAAAAAGACTGCCGTATTTATAGACAATTTATTCATGCATCAAATGAGACTAAAATCAAGCTTGTGCGTTGGTTATTTTCTGAGTTATACCAGACTTGCAAAAATCGTCTCAAACTCTTATATTTCATATAATAATTTTCTTTCTAAGGCATAACTGGAAAATTTTGTGCGAATAAAATGTGTTCTAAATTCAGTTTTACATGAACATGCCAATTTTCATTTTCCTAGCTTCTATAATGGATAATTTTGCCTTTAACGCAGCATTATCCCCTTAGCTGAACTCTAAGCGTCATCATGTTGATATATAATTATTGATGACGATTAGATGAATCGGATCATTTGGAAACAATTATGGGCTAAAGTATGAATCGCACCGGGGCATCAAGCATCGCGCATTCTCATGCAATTTCAAAATTGTGGTCCTGTGAAAATAGGAAACCACCAATCATTTTTACTTCAAACCTATGTTTATGCAATTTCACTGAAGCGATTTATAATAAATTCCATTTAAATTCTTCTTACCTCCACTATTAGCTTTGAAAAGAACCCGAAGATCAAAGAAGAAGAATGAAATTTTACACTTTCTTCTCTGCCACAAACAAACCTTGGTTTTGTGTAGAATTGTTTTTACTTACAAATATTGAAATTACGGTACCGCCACTGCGGTAAAGGGAATGGAAAAATGTTGCCTAGGACGGAAATTATGTTAGGGTATGTAAAAAAATTTCCCATCTGCTGCGGATGAGGAGTAATTATCTATCTGATTGAGTCCAAAAGGAGAATCACGAATTGTTATTTTTCCGAGTGCTCCAAAAGCTTTTCTGCGTATTTACAGTCCTGATATTTAATGAATCTCTAAAAAGTATCATCCCATGTAGTGACGTGTTTCATCGAAGATTAGTTGAAATATTGGAATAAGAAAATTTGTTTTCATGTCAGGTGACAGAGGACAACAAGATACTGCTGCAGAGATTTGACGTGGAGCCCATCCCTGCCCAGATCGACGTAGAGTTTTCAGGCGAAGGCTGCATTTTCGTTGAGGTTTGTTTCAGCGCCAGAATTTTTGAGTCTATCTTGTTCTTTAAAACTGCTCATCGAGAAGACACGGTGAAATAAAGGCTGAATTTTGTAATTGGTAGGTTAAAAATGAAACATTCGCTTCAGTGGGTGAGCTAAGAGTACCTTCCCAAGATATCTAAACAAATTAAATAAACATTAACCATACGAAATGTCTAAGATAGGCGTAAACGAAAACTTCACGATGAATAACAATTGATTCTGGTAACAGTTTTACAATCAAAGAGACATTAACGTAAACGAGAACTGTTTTTACACGTACATCATTTTGAAACCTTTAGTTACATGAGTTGTTTAAGCATCGTACTGAAGTCCATTCAAACATGAAATTTTATTGTACGCATTGCATGGAAGCCACGTAACAACCACGCTTACCTTTTGTAAGATGTATATTATCAAACAGAATAGGAAACTGTCCAATAGGCCAATATTAATTGAATTGAGTAGCAATTGTGTCAAGACTGCTTTTTACACGTCCATTGTACCTTATTTCTTGTATTCCAACGCGATTTTTTACTCATCATTTTCCGTTTGAACTACGTCGCTCCGATTCGCTGTATTTTCAATACATAATAGCAGACTTGCCTGGTTTGTAGTGCAGTGTGATAAAGTCTAATTTCACATTAAAAACTGCTCCATTTCTGAGCACAGGGTGTCGTGCGGCACAACGTCCCTAACCCTGATCTCAGTGAAGTGTTCTCCGTGAGCGTCTCCACAAGCATCGACTACAACGCAGCAGTCTGTCAGACCAACGTCATCGAGGTCTGCGCCACGTACAGCGCTGCCAACGTAGAGTCCAACATGGGCATCATCGAGGTGAACCTTGTGTCGGGCTACCTCCCTGACACTCAGAGCCTGGATCGCATCGTGAGTGACGTCACTGGCGTCATCAAGCGCTATGACTTGGACGGCAGTCAAGTGATCTTCTACATCGACAAGTTTACTGACTCGCAAATTTGTGTCCAGTTTGTTGCTTACGAGGAAGCTGAGGTCGAAATGACATCTCCTGGCACGGTCAGGGTCTACGATTACTACGAACCGGAATTTTACGTTAACGAGGTAAGAGTTTCAGTTCATGCTCGAAAGGATCATGGATAAAATTAAAGTATTTAGATGAATGAAAAGTCACTAGTAAGGTGAAATTGTTTGTTCACAGTCATCGAAAGAAATAATCTCTACTGTGAAAATAATTCATGCAGCCAAGATTTTTTTCATATTCTACCAATTTCTCAACAGTAAACCTGGGACTATGACATGATGAAACAGGTAATTTTTTTATCAATATTATCTACTTCGCAGTCGTGGGTAATGTTGATAATTCAATTTTTTTTCATTGAAGTTCACTCGGATGTTTTTGATAAATTCTCAAGTGCTACGATAGTGTGCAAACTAAGAGCATCGATGGATTAGAAAACAGGCTTTGAAATTTTGTTCCAGGTGTTTCAGTTCCGGCGACGCTACTGTCGGAAGTAGGTTCGGAAGTTCGCATGAATTGGTCCTGGCAAGATTCGGTTTCAAAGATGAAAGGATTTGTTGCGCGCACAATTGGACGCCGCACTGCGCGGCTAACACCAGAAGTGACTTTCATCGCGTCTTGGTCATGACACATTAATGATAACTGAGGATGTGAAAGCAGGATACTAATATTTGTTGGTAATTTTAACAAAGACTTTAGCAATGACTAAAAATTTCACTCAAATTGATTTGAGAAATTAGGATCTTAAGGACGTGTAGAAACAATCGGTGACGTTAGCAACTCAGTGCAGCAGTAATCTTGATTTTATTGTTTCTCAGTACAAAATACTTTTGCAACTAAATACACTTTGGTGTGGAATTACACTTTCAAGAAATATTTTTCGGTTAAAAGATTAGTGATTACGCGGAGCGTTACGATGATAGGCTCAAAATATAATCACTTCGCCTCTCTCAAAATTCATGCTTGTTATAGGTTATCCAATGATATTTTCCAGAGATTTCCCTGTAGAATGTGGAGAATTTTCTATCGAAGGTTGTGCAATTTCTGTTCTTGAGTGAGATAGAGTTATGATTTTTTCCCGGTTTGGCGTTGTATTGCACAAAAAATATTTTCGAGTAGCCAGTCGCACACTTTAATTACTAATTTCTTCTATTTTTTGTTAGATTTGAGGTATACATGTGAGTTTCGTTGGTGTGTATCTCCACTTATTGATCGGTATTTACATTTGGAATGCTTGAGAGCCTTGAATTGGATGGAAAAATTTTATTTTTAGAGTGTGATTCCATTTAAGAGTGTGTGCACACTTGTTCATCAGTACATGTTTCAAACGTGTAACTAGTACTTGAATTAAACCTGCACGCAAGATGATAAGGATCACTTTTCTTTTCCCTAACAAGTGACTTCGTCAGTCAAAAACTTGTGTAGTGTCAAAAGAAAAACGAAAAACTTCTCTATAAGATGCCAATGCATATCTCGGATGGACTTAGCTCATCCGGAATCCTGTCAATCAATATCGCAGAATTTCAAGTAACAAGAGACGTACATCTAATTGTTAGAGCGTTCATGTGTTTTAGGTCCATCCTGAACATTGTGATGCGCATGTGTCGTCTTTGCCAGTAGGATATATGCTGGTCAGTCTTTTGTATATCTTTGGATAAACATTTTTATCTTAGTTCTTATTCTCTTCTTAAGTATAAGAGAATAAACATGGTATACTTCCATACTAATATTCTAATGCATTTTAAATCAGCAATTTTTGCTATATTTAAACAGAACATGAAGCTGTCACGATTTTCATGTGACTATATTTAATTCTTTTCAATCAATATTCTTTAAGCAATATTCTGACAGGGCAGAACATTTTTCACGAGACCAACTCAAATGGTTTGCAAGCTTTTAATTAAAAATTCTATGCGTTTTTTAGTCCTTCCACGACGTTCTTTTTGGCATTGATTTGTGACCCAACACGTAATCCAGGTCATGAAGATTAATACTGAGCAGCAGTTTTCGCAGGCTCAGTAGCTTATGTTTCTTGTTTATATTTATGAATGAACAGAACACCCAGAGGGGATATAAGATAGGTTTATGTTGGCAAGGTTTGTGTATCCTATGCTATGGGCACTGACTCTAGCGAGGAAGATATCGTTAGGTTACCTCAGCAATAGAGGAAAAAAACAGTTTATTTCAAATAGAGTACAAGGTCTTCAGGACTTCCACCTTCCGAGCTCACTTTGCTATTTCTTGTTTCCATGCCTTCTTCGCTGTCTCTTCTTTATCATCCCTTCTTTTCTTTCCTAACGTGATTTTTCTATACTCTGGGCATTTTGTGTGGAAACACCTTGTGCATGTTTTCAGTTCATACTCAATGGTCCTTTCTCTTTATTCTCTTGAATTCACCTTTGTTTGGGGTAGGGTGTGTTATACCATTTAGTGTGATAATAATAATATTCCGATGTGTTAAGCCGACATGGCGTAACACATCGGTCCATTTCGGTACCTACAGATACTATGCTAATCAAATGGCTGTGCTGCGGTTGAGGAGCTCGCTTCCATAAAGCAATGTTTCTGAGTATGCAATTACGGTACAATCCCGTCCCTTTTCACCTTATCTATTGAAAAATATATGTTGGTTGGAGCTTCTTACCTCTTAAAAACTACAGAGGTAAATTTTTAAACGCCTTCGTAGCACTGCACTGTACTGGCTAATGCTAACATGTTATAACTTAAAAAGCCAAAGCTTGCGAATTTGTAGGCAGACTATCAAAAAGATGAGTATGATGAACAGTGCTTTTCTAAATTTTCTGCAGAATAAAACAAAGAAAATAATAAAAACAACTGTTTTTTATTATTGTTGAAAAAACAACAATTTCTGTTATCAAATGATATTCTAACACTGATAAGGGCGATAATAGGCTCTTTACAAATACTTTTGATTCATTTCAACTGACATCCTAGAAAAAATCCAGTTCCAATTGCAGCAAAAATAAAGCGAATTGAATGGAATGGAAATTCACTAAATGCGAATCCTCAAGTGATCGATTCAAGCAAGATATGTAACTTACCGAATTTACGCTCACGTTATCGTACGAGTCGTACAGAATTCTGGTTCAGTCTGAATTTTGTTGCCCTTACAAAGATGCGCAAAATCAGACACTAGTCGAACTGTTAGAATTGTGAAATACACTTCGCAGCTCCTGTCTGATATTTTACAATGAAAGTACGACACAATACATGAATTAAGTTGGATTACTTTTTTCTGATCCAGTTTCAAAGTCCAAGGGCTCTGACCGAAGTGTTGCAAGAAAAGTGTTATTAATTATATATACCCGTCAAAATACATGGAACACGAGAACACAGTTTATTAAAGCACCATCGATACAAAAGGCATCTATAAAAGAATAATAAACTAAAATATTTATTTGATGGATAAATTTGGCCTAACCTAACTAGAAATACAGAATAACTTTAATGTATGCTTTGTAGAAAAATCATCGTATCAAAGAAACTTGCATAATCTTATGAGTTCCACATATAGAAGAGCCATCTCATTTTATGATAGTTGAAGAACATGCACGAGCTGATCATTTTGGGAGCTTACTTTCAAATGATCTTTTTCTCAGGAATTATATAAAATTTTAATCTCCGTTTAAGCTAATGAAAATTTACGGTCGGAAGAAAATTCTTGTCGTGTGGGACCGCCTCTGTGTGTCCTGATTTGTTGATTGGAGTCGCTTCGCATCAAGGATAGAACTGGTGCAAAACATCGATGATGGCTCTTTTCCTAGTGTTTCTGTACGATCTTTTACGAAATTTGTAGACTCAATATAGCGTTGAATAACCACCGTGCTCATGAAGATCCTTCACTATTTTAGAAGCCGGTGACAAATTTTTGGTCTTCCGAGCTTCTCAAATTTGTCACTGAAAGATTTACATGCAGTCCTAAAAGGCACGACGTGAGGTAAAAAGTTTTTACGGTCTGCAGTTCCAAATGAAACTTACGAATATCATAATTGTATGATACGAATTTACTGTTTGTTATTTTCTTCACGGCTTGATTCGTCTCAGAATTCAAGCTCCTAACCCGCACTTCACACCTTCCAATCTGAGACCACATTTCTAAAAAGTGTTCACCGTGAAGCAGTGCATGTGACAATGCGTTCAAAGTTAGCAAAGAACCTACTGACAAAGTTAGCGAAGTTGCCAGCTCATCCCCTTATGCAATGAACATCATCTGAAAATTATGAAGCCTAACACTTTTCGTCTTCTAGGAGTACTTTCACACGCCTCGAACACAGAGAGGATGTCGACTTCAAATCGTGAGAGCCTCACTGAGCTACCAAAACCACGGATGTGGTGTAAAATGTAAAATTGGTCAGTGGAGAGCTAGTCAGGTGTGAAAACTTCGATATCCATGTATGCATGCCTAAGTCGGAACACACTATGTTATTCGCATGAATAAAATTATTCGTAAATAAAAGTTATCAAAACGTTGCTAGGGGCTCGTGCTTTCGCGATTATGTTTCACGGTGTTGAATGTTTACCTCAGATATCCTTAGAGTATTCATGCTGATATTCTAAACTGAAGATTTTAATAATTTCTTGGAAAATGTACCAAAAACACGGCGGGTGCTTTTAAAAGTTTTTGTTCAATAGTGTTCATTGAAAGAGGCCTGTGTGAAAGAGGCAAGTGTTAAGAATATTTTCTGTGTTTTGTGAAAATATTACGGTAGAAACAGCATTGTGGTTTTCACAGTCTCGGTGAAACTTTAGAGTTAATTATTTTGTTTCTAATTTATATGTGACTTCCTGGATAATTGGAGCGTTGAAGTTCTAAAATTTATTTTTAATCCTTGTAGAGTGGGGGAAAAGGTTGTGTACTGTTTCAAAACACTATCTGAAGCGGTAATTTTTAATTTGATGTATGATATTTTTCACCATTTCTTCCCTTAGTTTTAATTTATAGAAGGTTTTATCTATCCTATTGGAGATATAATGATGCTCGTATACGAAGCAATAATTTGCACACTGCGCACGATTTTCCAGTCGTTCAATCAAAACTGATGTGAATATGCGATAAGTAATTGTGCAGTCGCTAGCATTTTAATGTATCGTAATTAAATTTCAAAAAGGAATATACTGTTGAATCAAGTTCGAGTTCATAATTCGTCTCTAATCACACGCAGTATAAGTACGAGGTGTCATCATTTAGTTTGAAAATTTTTACACTGAAAGCAAACAAGAGTCCCAGGCTCTCAGACTGAACACCAATTGGACGTAAATTGAGGAATGTTTCTAATCATAACTACTGTCATGAGGTCGCTAGTGAGAGAAACTGCGTGGCGGTTTGGTTCTGTTGTAGATTCGACACGTAAATGAAGTGGAGGTCAATGCAATAATAGTAGCTTCAGAATTTTGCGACTTTGTAGTTGGGTGCAGTTTGTTGAGGATTCCTACTCTCTGAAAAGTTTATCACCATCAAATACAAAGAGAACCAATTGCAATCAAATGATTCTGAGCGGTATCAATTGCAATTGGCGGAGCAACCTATCTCAGGTACCAGTAAGTAATGGTAGACAAAAGGCAGTCAACCAAATGCAATGGTAGTTGAAGTTTACAAATTATTTCTTCATCTTTATCTTTTACGCGAAGTAAAAATTTCGAAAAAATTGAAATAATTTTAAACCATTCTGTTGGTTTTAAAATATTATTATTTTTTAAATTTGAAAGATATTTTGCCCAATGCTGAATAACTGGCATTTTCAAAGTCTAAGTACAGAAACTCCACAAGGACTTATGAGTTGGGGAAATAAAGCAAAGACACTTCTTTGCAGTAGTTACTTTATTAAATTTACTTCTCACACAAAGAAAAAAGATAATTTAGGCTGCTCATCATAATTCAAAGTGATAGGTGTTGATATTAGCGTTAGCTGTGAAAGTATCCAAAAGTCACACTAGTTAAATCGGACAACTTCCGACGAAAAAACTTAATAACATTTAACGCATCAAATGTGTGCAGTGCATCAGAGACTATCATTTACAAAGTAGAAAGTAGAAACAAACAAGAGTGCAAGGGTATGCACATATTTTTTACGCGAGTGAAAATACCTTCCTCCGCATTAATACATTCCCTGTTATTCGTCCAGAAAGACTTTTATAAAATCATGACTAAGCCGTTCTCTAGATTTTAAACAATGATGTTCTTAAGAAATGCAGCCCGTACGATCTGCAGACCATCTGAAGATGCCATTCCGAACAGTTCCTCCGGCTGTCGCTCACGTACACTTTCCGGTGGTCACTTTCTCAGATTCGCTGACGCTGTCACCGAATGCTAATTACGGCAAGTTCTTCGGTCGAATGTGAATGTCTGTTAAAGAAAAAAACCTAGATAAGACAACTAAAAAAGCATGTCAAATCAACGCATTTCTTTCAGAAGGACAGATGAAAAGTAGATGCACAAAGAGTCGAAATACAATTCCTATTTCCAATTTCGAATGTCTTATGCGAAGTTTGGTTGTTTGGTCCATAAATTCGTTTGCGTTAATCATCAGTTTTTGACTTATAAACTCGAAGAGACTTTGAATCATTTTGAAAATAACACCACACAGGGAAAAATTCATTCATGTGGCGTATGATACTAACAGGTTTAAAAAAGAAAAACATCATGAAAAGTCTTCCTAGAGAGCAAAACCTATCATGATTTTGTGAATCTACTCTTGGTACTACCGTATACAACTCTTTCAAAATAATATCGTATAAAAATATACACAATGCAATTAATTTTCGTAAAAACGATTCCGTTAAACATATAGCAAATAATTAGCATTGGTTTTAACAGAAATAAAAGCTTGATGGGAAATATAATTCCCTCCGCTAGTTAGAAAATTGGTTGTGCGTATCCTTACATAAAAGGAAATGGTATTTGCTGATATTCACTTCCTTTATTCAAATTGAACAATGAAATTTGTGATAGTCTGCTTTGGTCTCACCACACGTACTGCATGGCCACATATACATGTAGGTTATATCATCAAGTTTATTTTCACGTGTAAATATTATTATTACATTAACTTTAAATTGTACTTTCCTGGGAGAAGCAATGAATGTGTTAGGCGCCTCATAGCACACCGTATTTCAATTTTTAAAAAGCGCTACGCATTTCATATTTCAAGATTCAGATACATCCATTTGAATTCATTTTAATAAGATTTATTAATGTTACTTATACTCATAATCAAACTAATCTGCAGGATTATTCATCTCGCTTAAGATTTATTTTAAATGAAGTCAATACAACAGTTTCCATGCTGAGTTTCATGCTTTAAAACATTGCTGTTTATTGGCAGATTTATAAGCAAGTTAAAATAATTTGTTTTCGTTAAATACTAAACAAAGTTTTTCATCTCATTTGGTTCTTCAAATGTACTTTGCATAATATACAAAGAGAAAATTGTATATTTTAATTAACTTATCAGTATGCGTTCTATATTCTCGTGATTCTACGCATGACGACAGGCTTCACTGCTGATCATCAACTTGAAAACATTTGTGAACTGCTGCCTTTGGAACCTTTTCATTTTAATTACCATGAGCTAGAGCATAAAGTTTTATTAAAAAAAACTTGAAGAAATGCGCCTCGACTCAATAAAATTCCAAAACATTCGTAAAAAAAACTCTGTCAAATTTGGAACATGTCAAAATTAACAACAATCTCACCTCGCTAATGAAGAAGTCCGGCTCGTAGTAATCGTAGATCCTCACTGTGCCTGGTTTGACATCTTCGACTTCCGTCTCTTGGTAGGCTTTAAACTTTATACAAGTTTCTTCATCTGTGAACTGATCAATGTACAGCTGCACTTTACCGTCTTCAACTTCGTACCGCTTAATGGAGCCTGTGACATCTTGAACAACGCGTTCCAAGTCCTCAACTTGCGGGACATAGCCCGAAACCAGGTTTATTTCAATGATGCCCATGTTAGACTCTCCGTCGTTGAGGAGGTACGTGGCACAGATCTCGATAGTGTTAGCTGAACACCTGGTGTTCCTGTAGTCGACTCTGGTGAAGACGCGCAGCGAGAACACTTCGCTCACGTCGGGGTCTGGGACGTTGTAGCGCACCACAGCCTTCATTAAGCAGAAATAAAACCCATGAAATCTTCAAAGAGTAAAGCATGCGAAGGAAAGCAGTTACAATATTGGAAAGAAGATGGTATTTTAAAAATTTTCATTTGAACTTCTTGCATCCTCGAAGAGTACAAGCAAGGATCGAAACACAAAAACACAAAGAGGTCAGTCAGTATACGCCAAAGTTAGTCAGAAAATAAATATGAGCGAAAAGCCATGACAAATATTGTGAACAAATTTGAGCTTGGATGGAGCATGCGAATGTGCCACCGTTTACTTTCTAGCAGGACAGCACATCTGGTGAAAATCAGGACACGACTATGCAATAAAAACATTTTTTTAATAATTAATGGTTGGGCAACATGACCCGACTCAAAGTCTGATGTTAACCATAAGATTTTTTGCTTTACTTATTCCAGAGACTGCCCCAAGCCTCTCTTCCCCCATTCCCCAACAGAAACTCTGAAGTGCTTCTGTAGAACAACATATTGAGGAAAATTCTTCAAGGAATACAATAAAAAATTTTGAGGTGACCAAGGTAGTGTGATTTAGGCTAGGAAGGAAGTAATGTATAATCTTGTTTACAACATAAATGAAAATGGAAAACGTGAAGGTCCTTTCCTTTTCTTGTGAAATATTTAATTATAAATGTTTATTGTTTATTCACTTTTTTGTTAGTCCAAAAACCATGTCTTAAATCTTGAATTATCAGTAACTAGAGAAACCTTCCTGTGAGTCAACCATAACTTCTAAAAAATTCGAGCAATTAATACTATTTGTCCAAAGAAAATATCAGTTTAAATGTGAGAGTAGTTTTCTTTTATGCCTGGTATTTCATTCAGCCAACACTTTATTTCTGTAAAGCTCGTCAATTTTCATCATTTTGCACGAAAACCATTTACATTTATGCACAAGATTTCATTGAATTTTATTAAGATTTATGCGTAATTATTCCTCCAAATTCGGGGACAACTTATACGAGTACTGCACAATTTCTAACACAAAACGTACCTGCACCAAAGCACAACCTGAACCCGCTAAGTCCACGGTGACGTTATTGGGGACGACGTCCACATCAGCGCGCTGCGACAGCAGTTTGTTGCTACTCGTAACCTGACCAGAAAATATCTGCCATAAAATAATGAAGTAGATTGCTAAATTTACAAAATACGCTAGCGTTAGTATGAGGAATCTAAGAGACATGACATGACGGGATGTAAATGTGGAAAAAACATTGAAAAATAGCCTCTCATCACCGCCATAAAACCAATTGAAATGCAGCACTGTGTCAGTTAAAACTGAAAATACATAACGTTATTGACAGAAAGTTTGTTAGTACAAACCTACGATGACTAAGCCCGAATATGCAGTATTGGTAACACAAAGACCGTCCCACGAGTTTAACTTCTACAGCGACGAAGAAGATCGACTACAGATGTCCTTATCATGGCCGTTTGGAGGATACAAAATCTAATTAAATATTATTACTGAAATTAATATTACACTGACTACAGGTACAATCATATGAATAGACTTTGACAAAATATTTTAAAACGTAAACAATCGTGGATAAATTTCTGCAGTATGCACAATTGGCTAAACAAAACAACTATTGATCTGCGAGAAGTTAGCAGACGAAGCTGCGTTTGATCTCTGCGCTGGAATTAACTAACGCCTATACATTTATTGAAGCGGGTAAAAATAAAGGGGATACCTGAGAAGGGTAAAAGATAAACACGATGAATTGAGCTACAATGAAACAGTAGAATCTGGGACGCCTGGTATGAATGCTTCATCCTAAAAAAGCGTTTATGCTCACTTTGGGGCTCGGATGATGGGTGTGTTGGGACTGAGTGAAATTTACAGAATGTTATGAGGTAAAGTACTTTGAGGTTAATTGTCCAGAGGTAACTGTCCTGAGAGGCCAGGGAAACACTGCTCTACGTCATTATACATGTACTAAAACAGGTATGAAAGACAGAGTAACAGTTAATGCCTAAAAAACAACAAAATATTGTGTAGTATGACTGAATAGTGAGGTGTAAGGCTCACGAGAGCTATAGCTCTATTGCCTGTTACCTCGGTGGGAGGAATTTGCCTACTTCGCTACGGAGAGTCGGCATCGCTAAGTTGAAAGAATGAGCTTGCTTGCTAAATGGAATGCGTAATAAGAGAAATTCCGAGTGAGGAAGAAGGGTACAGGAATATAGCTGAGGTAGACGGTAGTCTTCTGACAGGTGTTTCAAAGAAAGGAATTAGTGGCTTCAATTCGGTTCTGGTAACTCTAATTTCCACAATGACACGGGAGAGAAAAATGTATGAATTCTTATTTTGATTTCTCGAACAAATGCATTACAGTTTTAGAAAACAAAGAGTTTGCAAAGAAAATAAACGAACCAGAAATGGGAGATCTCGTCTTTACAATATTGCCTTTAAGCCCTGCAGGAAATGACAACCCACCTCGAACTCTACGTTTAGACTGTCTCCAGTGACGGTGACGGTGAGGTTCTGAGGCCCTTGGGATAAAGAACTCGCATATAACGCGAGAGCTTGGAGAGCAAGTACGGTGTCCTGCAAAACAACAAACGTAAGCCTGTTAGAAAAAGCTGTAGTCCTCTACGTATGAAATACTATATTAGCCAAAATCCACGGAAACGGTATTCCACATGGACGTCATAATCCACTTCTTCTAAATACTTCAAAAATTGAACCCTGGGTAATTCTCGCCCAATTTTGACAGAATGTTGCGTGAGTATTATGTGAAAGGCACTTAGGCTTTGGGTATTAAGGCTAATAATAGTGAACAGACTTAAGAGAATAGATTTTTAGTCAACAACTTTGCATATAACGTACAAAAATTTCAAGAGTAGGTTGTTCTCATTCCGGTTGATAACTTTTAACTCCCTTACTTGAGTGGAAACAAAGCCTCCTTGACCATTCCTCCGAGACGAAATCCACTTGACAATTAACAATCTCTTCCCCTGGGGATCAGGAACATCAGAGGTGAGCATCGCGAGCAGAACGTAGCTTGCAGTCTCCACAGAGAGCGCGTCACTGTACAGCCCTGCCATAGAATTAATTGGTTAAACGACTTTACGACAGTGGTTAAAGGACTCTGCGATAAGGGTTAAAGGAATTGATGACTGTGGTTAAAGGACTCTACGTTATGGGTTAAAGGAACTGATGCCAGTGGTTAAAGGACTCTACGATAAGGGTTAAAGGAATTGATAGCAGCGGTTAAAGGACTCTACGATAAGGGTTAAAGGAATTGATGACAGTGGTTAAACGACTCTACGAGAAGGGTTAAAAGAATTGATGACAGTGGTTAAAGGACTCTACGATAAGGGTCAAAGGACTTGATGATAGAGGTTAAAAAACTCAATGAACAATGGTTAATGGACTCAACAACCCTATGAAGCTGTAAATATTCTGTCTCTTTTATAGTAGTTCCTGGTATTGGAAGACAATCATTTTAATTTCCGGCATTTGAAGAGTTAGCCACAGATGTGCATAGAAAGTAGTATCATTTTACTTTTTTCACCACGTTAGTTTACCATTAAAACATTTTGAGGTGTAGTTACAAAATGAATAACTAAAGAATATAAATTATTTTGTAATTTACTCTCGTTTTTTTTTTTGTGCCAGTGTTTATATGGCCAGCGATCATTGTTGGAAAAAAATGTCGTTTCGTAATAATTTATTTTCTTGAACTGACTCATGATGCAGGGCTTGTATTATTTTTTATCTGAAACAAATGGCGTACAACAAATGAGTTAACATGACTCAAAGAAATAAACCTTAACAAGGTCATGAATAACACATTCTTCAAATAATCATTAGTTAAGTGTGTGAGTTTTTATCTTTTCAATCATTCGCACATTGAGCTACGGAGAAAAATGTACGTAGCTCTGTATGAAGTGGACAATTCCTAGTTTTTCGATTTTACCCATACTGCACGTCACTGACGCCTTATGGAACGAGTTCAGCATGTTATGCTAACAGCAGCCACTTCAAGATCAATTACTCAAAGTTGCGCACCTACATGTGGTATCAGTATGTGAGTTTGCTCTTCGTTCTGTTATATACGATTATCAATATATATCATTATTAACTGATTCATGGCCTTCAATTGATCTTGGTTTTGATTGTTTATCGTGTGTAATAGTTTATTTTTTATCGTGCTCAACGATGTAATTGCTGATTCTTATGAGGCATAGTCTACAGAAATCTTCTCTCGAAAATGTTATGGCCCACCAACATTCAAAACGTTGAAGTGGGGAAACAAAAATGTATTTGTGAAATTTATGGTGAAAATATCACAGAATGCTAATTTCGCTTTACCAAGAAATCTACGTGAATTTTCTCATCACATATTTAGTCGAAATTTGAACCCCTACACTACGAAAAAATTTGTTGTCATCTTCAGTAACCGATGGATACCAATATATAATCAGATATAAATAAAGAGCAATAGCAATATGTTAGTGTTATTTGTTCATTGGATGATAGAATGGGAGTAAAATTAGGCGTGAATATATTATGAAAATATATTATAATACAAGAATATCATTAAAAAAAGAACACTAGTATAAGCAATCGATCAGTACTGTTAGAAGGCTTGGCTCACCATCCAGGCCTATGCGTAGGAGCATAAGCAAAGGCAGCGATCCTGCTTATGCTTCATCCCTGGGTTATCAGCCTAGGCCATGGAAATGTCCCATAAATTGGAGAAGAAAATACGAGGGTTAGAGGGAAATAAGCCTCTCTAGCTACATATGTGGAAGAGGGCTGAGAAAAAGTTACCCAAAAAGAGGAGCCTATACACACAAAGTACGTCCCCATAGAGTTTTTTCTTAATCTTAAGGATGAGCGATAATTTTATGCGAGAAAACTTTTGGTTTAGTTCAACGCGAAACGTTTTTGAACTTGTGTCGCGGATAGACGTGCGCAAAATTTTGAAATCTAGTCGTGCGGTTGTGTATCAAAAAAATAGTTGCGTACTATATATCGTGGGCAGATTCGTCATACTTGGAGGCATCGTTCAATGTGCATATATTAATGTTACTGTTGAAATAAAAACTGTCAGTTATAAAAATAGATTAAACGAAAGAAAGGTAGTGTTCTTAAGTATGGGTGAATAGATTCATCCTCAATAAAATAAGTGACTGCTGTTTGACAAGGATGTATAGGAAACTAACGAGTATCAATATTTTCCATACCAAGTATGTCAAGGCTTGCTTTCATACCACAACTTATCAGCAAAATTAATGGCACAAAATCCACAATGCTGACACTGGTCCAGTACAGAGATGAAATTATCTAAATGAACATCATCCAGATACTGTCAAATTGCTCAAAACTAGTTTTTATACGATGAATATACACATTAATTCATTAAATATTCCATTAAGGAGAAATTAAATAAATATTCATATAAATCTCCAATAAAAACAATAACAATAATGATTCAGAGATAGTAAATAGAATGTCTTCTGGTAGAATGTCAGGTAGAGGGTCGTGACCTGATCTATCTCATTTTCTTGCCTTTGCTTCTATACTACAGTAGTTGCAAGAAGAATCATCCAAAAAGAAAAATCGTCTTCCCGAGGTCAAATACGAGAACTGATGTCAGAATGAAAAATTAGCAAATTGGGCATCTAAACGTGGTATTAGAAAGTTTAAAATACTGTGCATAGGATACAATAGTGATGCGCATGTTTTTTTGAATGTGTTTATCTCCCATGTTAACGCTGGCCGTTGATGTGTTTAAAGTCTGCGGTCTTTCAATTTCAGTTATCAATAGTTAACATCTGTAGTCAGGGAAGTAATTTGGCCGGCCAATTTTAAGATTTCAAAAGTGTGATTATTGTTGTGTACCAATTTCCACTGAAACATTCTTTGCATAGCAGTCGTTAAACAGAATATGATATAATTTGTGTGAGTACAATTTTTAGTGAAATATTCAATCGTATTACGACCCAAGCATATTCTGCGAACAGGCCCTGCCTGAAGATCGCAGAAAACCTCATAAGAAAATAGTCATGGAGTTCTAAGTCAATCGATCATCGAACGTGTAGAGTACCCTTAATACATTTTAATTTTTGCAGGCTATTTGTGGTACATTGTTATGTTAATACTGTGTTCATGTTTTACTCGTGCAAATTGCATTATCATGTGTGCGTTTTGTGGAGGTGTGCTTTCTATCCACTCTGAAATATTCTTGTTAATGTAAATTAGCAAGGAAAAAACACGTCATGTGACCGAAGGTACTTAGGCTTAGTGACCGAAGGTACTCAGGGCTGCGTACGAAAAGTACTTTAAAGTAAAGCTAAAAAGTTCAAGAGAAATTTTGGTATTAATTCAGGTTTATCAATATTGGAAAATACCGTTTTAAATAAACGTGCTCGGATTAAAGCGGCAAAACATTTGTAATTTCAATGATTTGTAGAGATATTTACAGAGGCTCCGATTAAGGATGTATTTCCAGCAGTGTCGTGTCTTCATCATATGTTTCAATCTTAAAACGAATAAAACAGTAAATTGCGTAATCAACAAGCCTATCATTTTCTTTTCTGTATCGAAATCAATATTTTAGTCAAAATGCTTGACTCAATATATACTCAAATTAAAATCCTGATGCAGAAATAAAACTTACCATTAAAGCTATTCATGTCCCAATAAATGCCTTCTGGCGTTTCAATAGCCCTGCTAAGCAAGTCATTGATGATGGCCTCCGTCTGAGACAGGCCGGCCAGGCTGTAGGCATAAGCCTTCAGAGCGAGCAGGTAGACGTCGTCCTCCCCCTCCGCTCCCGGCGCCGTGGCTGCGTCGATGCAGGTCGCAGCGTTGGTGATCACCGAACTGGATGCGTCCTCGTCGGCTTCCAGCAGCGCCGCCATCACGTAGGCGGTCAACGCGCCGGGAGCAGTGCTGTCTGCAACGCCTCCCTGAACAATGTGACATCAATTGGAGTTGATGGAATAAAAGTTGAGCGTAACGAAGAGAAGTTTTTGTGTGTGGATTCCAAATTAGAGTCAAGGCTGATAGGGATTTTTGCGACACCATTTCACTTTCGAACTATTTTATTTTCTAAGATTTGTGAAAATTAGAAGTATCAAAGACTTCTTTGAGTTCTTGAAATTTAAAAAATTAAGAGAGACTTAGATGGTACATAGTTCAAAAAGATGGTTCATAGTTCAAAGAAAAGTTCAAATACTTAGTGCAGCAGCTGACGTCATCTTCATCATCATGACAATTACAACAAATGAGTGAATATTTATCAAAGTTGAAGTTTATACCTATACAATTTTCTAACTGGATTTATACTGAGAGGGTAACTTTTCAAGTGAACATTATTTTTATATGTTAAAAGATGTCAGTTATAGTATGTGGGAACAATGAAACCGGCTTTTAGTAGGTGATTGTTTTCAGAAATTGAGAAATGAAAACATCAATCATTTCCCTTCTAATATTACGTCTAATTAATTTTGGCTATTGTTTGGCACGGGCTGAGTTCACAACTTTTAAAAAAAGAAATCATTGCTCCGCAATAATTAGAGCGTTCAGTATCCGTGTGAGAGGGAGCGAACCAGCAGTAGTTTTCGTGCCAGGTGCTATATGCATCACCTCATGTTTAATTTATATTTATCGTGATTTAATACAGAAATTCAAATAGTATTTTTAATATTCACTAGAGAAAGTCATGTACAGCCTACGCAGATTAACAACTTGTCTGGCATTTATATTGGAGTGCCTTGCAAGTTGACAAGTTGACAGAGGCCCTAAGAACGCAAAAATATTCACCCATGTACTCTACATTATTGAAACAAATGCACTCTTAAAATGTCGAGTGATTGGCTTATATTGAGTATTGAGAAAATTTTTCCTACTGAATAAATGAATAGATGAAAATTAAAAACAAATCCAAAGAAAAATTTATTATAACCAGCCCATTCTATGTAGATGCACACGTAACTCATAAAGTATTAATAGACCATAAAGTAAATATAGGGAGGCTCACACAAAAAACAATCTAAAGTAAGCGCTTATGACATTTAAAGTGATTGATGTAAGAAGGTAAAATAAAAACCAAATAAAGTAATAAAATAAATTAAATAAATAATAAAACAAATAATAAAACAAATAATAAATAAAGTGAGACCAAATAAAGTATTCTCTAGTTTTATTCAGTCTGTAATTAACAACCGCTCGAAATGGCCAATGCCGTGTCCAATAAAGAGATTCATACTTTTTCAAAATTAGCGATTACTGCAACTAAAACATTTTGATTAGTTGAAGAGATTTCACGCAGCACTTGCTTCAAGTCTTCAATAACGGTCGGTTTCAATTTAAATACTTTATCTTTAAGATATCCCCAGAGAAAGAAATCCAGAGGTGAAAGATCAATGGACCTAACTGGCCACGGAAAATCGGTTCGGTGCGAAATAATCTTGTCATCGCATAATCTTGCCATCGTTTTCAACCATTTTATTGCAGACAAGGATGTGCGTGCAGTTGCTCGAGAATATAATCTTTTATAAAACTTGAGAATAGAGTCTTTTATGTGATTTTTGTTTTCCCTCTCTAGGTCAATTACTTTTTACTTTTTACCCGTTTATTTTCGACCAGTTTTTTAGTCACTCTGTACAAGGCGACAACAGAAAAGAAATGAAAGCCACCTGATTTTCTTCAAGAAAATTTCAAAAGAGGAACATGCGGAGCTTGGTTGCATCGAAAAATTCCTTTTCGTTTGAAAGATATTGAGATTTTGTTCCAGCCCCCATACAATGCATTTCAAAATTTTCTTCAATTTCAAAAGAGTTTAGAGTTCTTCAGTTTTTAATAACTTCCCATCACATGAGAAATAATAACTCATTTTCAATGGCCCCCATTCATCGATATCGACGAAACAAGCTCACTAGATAAATCTATCAAATTCACTAGGTAAATTTAAGTATATTCGATGCATTTAGTTCTACGCCATTTCGTATCGCCTTTATTCTCTTAGTTCAATGGAAAATAACTAAGCTCCAATGAGTTGAGTCACTTTACAATTTTTTGAGTTTTTATGCTCAAATTGCTGCAGCGAATGATAAGATGAGTATGATTATGTTAGGATATTATTAAGTGAAGAAATAAATGCGGCTACTAGTAACAGATCGGTGTGGGTGTTTTCATGGACATTACTTCTTTATGTCGCTCGGGTGACGAAATGTCGACTAAAAGTCACGAGACACGGAGCGGAATACTGTACAATGAGCCTTGTTATTGTTAGGCCGAGTTGAAAGGTCTTCTCAGGTAGTGGGATCCTCAAAATAGCTCTCTCACGGCATTTCGATTAGAACTGAAGTAATATTCGGGTTAAAAACTCAAGCTATGGAGCAGGGCTGTTAAAAAATTTATAAATTGAGTAAAAAATTGGCAGAAAAATAGGTCTCAGTAGCATTATGTGTTTCGCTAGGAAGAAAATCTCAGCCAGAAAGAGAAGGCCTCTTCGAAAAATGTAGATTATAGGGCTGCACAAGGCAGATTACGAGGGGAAAAAGATTGCTATTAACTAAAATAAGAGTATTCATCCTTAGATAAAAGAAACAATGATGAACTTGAGAAAAAAATTTATGAATAGGAGCAGTTTTAGCGCAACCATCTGAGAAGGGTGTTTTGCTATACTCGTAGTGTTGTGTGTGCGCGCATAAGAAATGTCAGTTTTTTTAATTAAAAGTGAATGGTGAGATCCTTGTCGCGCAGAAGTTTTGTAAGAACGAATTCAAAGAGGTAACAAAATACAATCTTACAATATCAATAGCCAAACCAGTAACAATGCGTCGTAAATAGAAGCATCATTTAATATTCAGTAATTACTGTAGCAATTTGTTTTAAAAAATGGCCTGAAAAAATCAGTCCTATAATTGATATGTGACACTCATGATTAGAAATGAATGAGCTTAATAACGATAAAAGAGTAGAATACAAATTGATCATAAATTGACAACAAAAGATAAAACGCTTTAAAATTAACGAGTTCAATCATTCTTCAACAAATGATTCTATGAAGAAGTTACAACCTTTAATAATCGAACTTGATCAAGAAAGTCAACGCTTAGGATAGAAGTGGGTGACTTTGGAAGAAATTGTTTGAATAAATGCCATCTCGATCATGTTGAATTGCTCAAAAGTTTCTTTGTCATGAAGATATGTATGGGTACTGAAATACTTATGAAAAAAGGAGAAATGTAAGATACGAGTTGATCTGCATACGAAAACGGTACGGGAATAATGAATAGATTGTAATTGTCGCTTGCAAATGGAGGATGTTTTCTTAATTTTGGGGCGAGGAAACCTCATTTGTGTCCTAATGGGAGGTGTGTAGTTGTCGTAAAATGAATCGTTTGGAAAAGTTGCCTTCCTTGAAAAATTCAGTGATTCTGGACACCGCATTCAGTTTTCAAATGGAGAACTAACGTCAGAATGTACGGAGCATAACGGGAGTCTAAATATAGGCATTAGGAGTACTATTTATTTAGTGAATGAGGCAATCATCGTATGCAATTTAAACAATTCAAATAATTTATTTACCACAGGTGATACAGAGGTAGAATGTTTCTTAAGTCTAATACAATGCTTAAATTTGAGTATAGCAACCTGTGAGCCCGAATAAGTTCAGCGACTTCTAGGGCATCTTACCATCACGTTATTCTAGGGTGTACAATGTTTAATCTAATTCCCTTAACCTAGTTTCGCATTAGACTGATAAACAAGATAATGAACTCGATATCGATGTTTCATTTAACAACATAAGTCATATGAACTATATTTCACAGTATATTCGAAAACGATTTAAGAGCAGACTGAAAATCGGCGATATTACTCATGACAAATTACATTATTAAGACCAGACACGTAGGAGGCAGGATTTGACTTGGTGATCTTACACGACTAGTATTCTGATAAGAAGTAAGACTAAAGATTTCTTTTGAATACCTTGTAAGAGTTACTTTCACGGATCTCCGCAGATATTGAGTTCCAAGTTTTAGTTCCAACGAATAGGATACTGTGTTGCGAGCGGGCCTTTGAATAATAAGGAAGCATGAATTTACTTCTATTTCGGGTTAAATGGTCGTGATGACCAGTTTCCGCAGTTAATAATTGTTGTAGGCTATTGTCGCCATCATTAGTTAATGTTTTGTAAATGAAATTGCAGATGGAGATTTTGTAAAGATCCGAGAGTTTAAGTATTTGTAATTTTTTGAATGAATCATTTGTGTGAGCATTATATTCTAGGTTCTTTACCACTCTGATGGCTCTTCTTTGCAGAGTAAAAATTATGTTGGTTTTATTTTTATCAGTTCCATGCCATGCTTCTATTCCGTATTGCAAGTATGGTGAAATGAGCGTTCGATAAAACATTAGTAAAGCTGTTTCAGGCAGGAAACTTTTAACTTTATTCAGGATTCCGATGGATTTTGATAATTTAGAACTAATATGAACAATGTGCTCTTTGAAGGTCAGATGTTTATCTATTATGATGCTCAGAAATTTATATGAGTTAGTTTCTTTGATTTCGCCTTCGCCAATTTCAATGCATGGGAGAGATATATTTTTCTTGTATGAGAGTGTAATATAATTTGTTTTATCGATATTAAGGCTTATTTTATTAGCTTTAAGCCACAATGAAACCTTATGGAGTTCATTATTTATACTCTCCGCAATCGTAGTGGGATTTTGGTTCGGAAGGACCGCAGAAAGCGTACTGTCATCGGCAAAAAGTATGAATTTAGAAAATTATGTAGACTTAATAATATCATTGATAAAATCAGAAAAAGGAGAGGTCCAAGAACAGATCCTTGTGGAACTCCATGGCTAATTGTCTGTGGGTCCGATGCTGCGTCGTCAATGACAACGTATTGCTTCCGATTTGTTAGGTATGATCGGAACCAATCATGGGCTTTAGCTACCCACGTAATACCGTAATATCTAGAATGTGTTTTTTGTTGTTCTAACGTAATCAAGTGCTCGTAATCGCCGTGTAAAAATTTCAGGTCCTTTAATTACAAATTTCAATACCTGATGCTATTAATTGTAAACGATAGCAAATTAGTTAGCCAATATCAGTGTTTCAGCAGTTTCATTGCTTAACGACTAAATTTTAATTACTCGTTTTCTGCATTGAGGTAATATATTAAGGTGTAAGTCGTGTGGGTATATTTTTGGAATGTCACTCAGAGCGTATTAAGTCCTTGAAACGCGATTTAAAGAACAGGCCCAGCCCATGAGAAAACAAAAAACTTAAAAATACGATCTTGGATTCCTAAGTCAATTTAGGAACGATACTTAATAAGTATACGTAATGAATTTACTTTTTTCAGATAATTGCAGTGGACCTATTATTAATGTTGTCTCGTATATTATTCACGTGCAACATGCAGTATCATTTATATTTTATGTGGATGTGTGCCTTTCCTTCAATCCAAGATTTCCTAGTTAATGCAAGCCAGTAAGCTGCGAGCTAATCTTGTAGTGCTCCGAAATAATCCTATAAAGTTAAAGCTACCAACTTCACAACGAACGACTATTTTCCTTTGACCCGCTTATCTCCTCAAACACGCTCTTTGTCCAATTGCTGTTTCCAATACCCGCTTTTAGAACGCATGTTTCATGAACTTTTTATATCAATTAGACAAGAACAAAGACATTTTGCAAGAGCAGCAACAGGAACAGTTATTCGCGGTAAGTTATAATAAGCTTAAAGTTTTACAATGGTATTTGATCTTACTTTCATTCTCTTGTTGTGCACGGTGCCAACGCTCTCGAAGCATCCACTGCTGAGCTGAAGATCTGCAAGGAAACTAGCACTTGCAATAAGCTCGTTAGGGTCCACGTCAATGTAGGGGAGGGACTGAGCGTAGGACTTCAGAACGAAGGCTGTCAGCCAAGTTGACCCAGATTCATCACCATTTCCAAAGCAACTGTAAGAGCCATCATCCCGTTTGTACGTCAGTTCTCGCTGGTACCCTGAAAACAGAAAACAATTAAATAAATAAGAGGAACATCGTTTGGAATCACGGTGACACCTTATTCGTAAGAAATAATTGCTCTTAAAAATGGTACATGTGAAAAAGTGAGATTTCAGCACACTGTAACCAGTATTTTATCACTCTTGACACCAACCACTTCTCATGTAAGTGAGGAGGCGTGCAGTAACTTCAGGGTTATCTTGGTCTGTGGCGATAAGGTACTGCAGAACGTAGATGTTGGGAGTAAACGAGACCATGTTTTGCTCGCCACATCCGTACGGCATTTGGATCAGGTGACCTAAATTCTAGAGGGACAGAAATATTTTGAAATCGAATGAGATGATATCTTTGGATTTGCACTGTGCGAAAAATACACCCAAAATACATATAGAAGATGTGTAAAAAGAACTTTTTCATACATGATATTTTACAATGTTACATCAAAAAGACAATTATTGCGCAGCTTTATAACTGACTTATCCGAAAATAAAATAGCTCAAGCATTCATAATGGAGAGTAACTTTACATTACAGTTCATTTTCCTAATCATTAGAGATTTTTCATTAGGAAGAACTTACACTCTTAGAAGCAAAATTCGATGAAATGACTGGAATGACAGAAAAATTGCTATTTCTCATTTTTTAATATTATGTGTACCGTATGTAGATAGAAAGGGGAGCTTTCAGTAAATGTGGCATAGTCTTATGATTTTTAAGTGATCAAGTCCTGGAACAGGATTGTGCTTTGATGTTACACAAAGGAATGATTGATCAAAATTTTAGCATCTGTAATATATCTGTAATCATGTTTTAAACCTCAAGTTAACCCACATCGAGCGTGGGACCCAGCAAGTCTCCAACCACGGTCACCCAGGCGCGAACAGAGTTGTTGACGATGCCAGAGGGAGCCTCCAAATACCACTCCGTTCCGTTGACGTCTAGGAAGGTTGAAACAGGAGATTCCACAAATCATGGACAGTAACATTGTATTATGACCAGCAACCATAAAACAGACGCAAATGTGGAAGAGTGCAAATATTACATGTCCATGGTAGAAGAGCAGCGCCACTTCCCCAATGGACTTCAGGAGCAGGCGAGCACAAAAAGTGTCATCACAGATGGTCGCACAAAATTTTTACAGCCGTTGTATAATTCACCGGCAAATTATTGGGAAAATTGAAAATTCAGATCTTTAGACGCCAGCTCCAGGTTTAGACAAACTGCAAGAAGTTTCATCACGGATGGTCGCACAAAATTTTTAACGACGTCGCATAATTAATTGAAAAATTATCGTGAAAATTATAAATTCACATCCTTCACGAAAATTACTCTCAAGCACCTTTAGCATTTGAACTTTGATACTGGAGCATCACTGCAGCTAAAGTCTGTTTAAGGCAATGCAGAGGATCCCTTTCTTTAATCATTCGGAGACGTTCATATTTACCAGACCAATCGCCCTTGCAAGCATAGTTTGCTCACGCGTAAGGGTAAAGGTGTTAGCACTTCCTAGGCCCTGGTTCGCGTGCTGTAATTGTTCTGTAATTTATATATTGTATTGAGCTGTATTGACTTGAAGCATGCCCCTGTACGCGCTAGTAACAGCACTTGGTCGGCGGCCTATCTAGAGAGATCCGTGAGCTCGGAGGAGGACCACCTGATCATTGCGTTGATTGCCCAGAGCCGGTATGCAAGAAATGTTTTAAGGGAGTTAATTTTCACTTAATCAATGAAAATGGTATTAGCTTTTGGTTCTCTAAGTAAGTACCCTCAAATTAAAACGCTTCCAACATATATTCGAAAGCTTTACTGATACTGACTGAAATGAGATTGTGGTTTTTACTTATAGTAAAGTGGAATAAATTTTCTGGACAATGAACCTAAACCGAAAAACACATTCTAGGAACTATTTCACGCGAACCTTCATAATTTATTTTTTACCAGGCACGGATGCGTGTACTGGGTGGAGGATAGCTGAAGGGAATGACAATATAAGAATCTTTCATTTTTAATAGAATGCATTGGAACTCTGTGGCGTCTCTTTTTTTATTATTTAGCACAACGACCAGTCTCGTGAGCCAACGGCAGTATACCTCCTGTCATAAATTTTCGCCAGGGTATCTATGATTTTCGCTGCCCGAGAGTAATTTTTGCACTGGGGAGCTAAAATCATAGATTCCCTGGCAAAAAAATTAGACAGGGCTTTGGACAGCGTCGCGTTTGCTCGTACTTGGTTCGAAGGGGGACAAATGAGTGTGGGGTGTTCAAGCAAAAATGAAGGCATGTGGAGCCTAGGCAACAATTTTTTACCCAGACAAAGCATCGCCTTCTGGCCTTGTTAGGATTGCTGGTGTACAAAAATCGTAGTGAAAATGAAGATTTATTGTCTATTATTTAACCATAATCTAGGAAGTAAATTAGTATCTCATTTATAATAGAATAAGTAAGGCTCGTACTGGATATTATTAATCAATAAGTAAACCTGCACTCACCGGTGCTGCATATGAACTTGGTCCAAGTAACTTCCCTAGGGAATCCTTCGTAGTTCACTGTTATTGGTTTGCTGATGCGGTCACTGTAGAAAAACACTCACAATGTAATGAGAATTTATGGAAAAAAGCAACCAGAACTTCGAGGAGGTTGCAAAATCTGTCAAAATTAAAAAATCCAATACATACACACTGACTAAGTTTACTCATTACCCACGAAGGACGTAATACATGAAATTTGTTTTAAATTCGCAGCACCTTCAATTATCTGGAAATCTAAATAACTCGTGCAAAATGCATTCACGAGGGTCACTCTTCGTACAACCGCGTAATGTCCTCGATTAAGGTAGAACAAACACTCCCGAGTGAAAACTAATCAAAATCCCGCTGATCAAAATCCCGCTGATCAAAACGTTAAAGATATAGCCAGTAACGGTTCTAGGTACGCTGGCCGTGCGCAGGCCCCATTACTATTGGTAAAAGTATATGATTTTCCATGTATTTCACAATATTCTGCTATAAACCATCATAAGATAATAACTCACATCTTGTTGGGAACGACTCCTGAGCCGCAAGGGTCGGCGTACGCTGTGTCCACGACGGCGGTGACGTTGATGGCCACCGACCCAGCCGTGAGAGGGCGTATTCTGGGCATCGTCGTGTGACAACTCGTATTTGGTAGTAGTTAATCAACCACATTATAGAGTTTATTAATTTCAAGTTAGGCTGTTCGAAACAAATAATTCAAGGCTAATTGTTTGGCTAAGGATTTGAAACTTGAATGACCACCAAGAAAGAAACTAAGCACTCGCCTTCAAGTCATTGAAACCCGTTCTTAAATTCGCACAGCAAGACTCACTTGACGATGACCGTCTCTTTGTCCTGCGCGGGAACGCAGGCGGAGCGCTGGCCGGCGGTAGCCTGATCAACCGCCACCTCTGCGGTGTTGCCTTCCAGAATCTCGTACTCGGGACTAGCCTCCAGAGTGACGCGCACCTGATACCACAGTACTTTATTGATTAGAATCATCTGGTAGGAATAAATTTAAAATTATTGTACCGAATAATAGGGAACATGCTAAAATTAAACGCCGTATGAAGCAACGGATTTGAAATTCATGTTTTTTTAAATTCTTTCCCTAACTTTTACGAATTATTCAACAACAGCTTTCAGCATCTTCTACTTTAAACACGGTCACTGTTCGAATTTTATTGGGATTTTTTCGACAGCTAATTGCAAGACTGAATAATATTTCCCTAGTTTGAACATTCGGTACTACTTCCATCCTCTGACACGATCAGTCATTTTAATTTGACCTAAATCATCATCGCATTTCACAAAATAATGAGAAAATAGTGTAAGTAATATCTGCATACAATGCTTTCGTTTTTTTTACTTCTACTATACTAACCGGTAAGGAAGTGTTGACGTAGTTGAAGACGGAGATTTTGACAGGGAGGACCTCTCCCACTTTAACGGAAGGCGGGAGGGTCAAGTCGATGAAGAAGGACGTGAAGGTCGTGATCGAAGTTGGGGCCGAGATTCCGACCCCCTTGTCAGGGTGGACGCAGACGGCTCTGCCCACCCACTCCGTGATGGTGTCCGGCAGAGTCCGACTCTCAGAGTATACGCCAGTGTCCCTGTGGTAAACAAGTGGACTAGCTATTAATTTCTAAGCCTTGTCGATAAAATCAAACACAGTGTAAGCGGTGCCTGCAAATGCTCTTCCAAGAAAAACGATCAAAATATAAGACCACGCATGTCTCTGTTATTCCGTACCCTCACACTTTTCCTTTTCCTCGACGGAGTAGCAGAAGTAGCAAGGTTGGTTGCTAACCGCTGTTTGTACTTATACCAGATGTCCTTTGCCTCTCCCATCATATACTTACCTTTTATACCATGCTCCTACTCTGCTGCTAGTGAGTAATTAAAGACTGACGATATGAGAATTGGATAAAAGTTGGTCTAAAACTGGCCCGACTCTTCCCTGTAACCAAATCGAATTATATTGTATTTTATCTCGCCGACTTCATGTATAGTGCTGAACTACTCTCGCTGATCAAACGCACTACTCACCTCCAAACAATGAATAATAATAGTCCCTATGTGAGAACAGTTTACCTTTCGATTTATTTCACTCAGTAGGGGTAACATTCCCGTTGCCCTGACACACTGTTAATTGTGGTCAATATTTTGTGACATTCCTCATCTCCTTTTCACAGAAATATCACGTTTGCACAGTTTTTGGCATTAGACATGAATAATGCCAGAAAAAGTCTCACAATTCATTTTAAAAATTTAAAACCTTCAATAAGTTGTAGTACACAATGTGGAAAGAAAGAACTTCGCCCAATTTTTTCTCCGTAGGTTTTGTCCGAACTCTCATCTACCCAAAGAAAATCCATGGATGGTGGCACTCACGGTTTCATGTTTATTTGTCTTGTGCTCCATTTTATTAACTCTCTAAAGTTTCAATAATGCAGCTCGAAACCAGAATCTCTGCTTGCACCTTTTATTAAAAAGTTTAAATATCGTCGCCCTTTTACTTCCTCTCAAGCTATAAGTGTGCGTTTTATCCGCAGAATGAATAATGCATTAAATTTTTGATGTATTTCAAAAAGGCTCGTGAGCAATGAGTTGACATTTCCTTTTAGGAAATAACGGTACGTAGTATCATCGAGGGTTTTTTAAACTTTGATAATGTTTTTAGCATGAATGGAATTGAGCCGTAACTAGATAGCTCTCGATTATTACGCTGATTGAGCTTATACTGAAAAGGGAACAGTTTCTGAAATTGGAAAGCGTTAATTGTTGAACCAACTCAGATCTTATCCCGCGCGAATCTCTTTTCAACTTCTAGAGAAAAGAAGCTCCGTAGATCTTATAAGTTAGCTTATTCAGATTATCTTCACATACTTTTCGCAGTATTCTCGTCAAATTTTTAAATTTCATGTTTCTCTTGTCAATGTTCTCGGAGACATTTTTATTAATTACCTCACACTTTGAATGATTTTTGGCCTCAGGTAGCATGGGAGAGCACAGTCGAAGCTTGTCTTTCGGCGATGTATTTTCCTTGTGCTGGCCTGTTTTTAATCTTTCATTCATGAATTATACTTTTCTACTTCAAAAATATCAAGTAAAGAACAGGCATTTCCCATCTATTAGCAAACATATTTATTTTTCTATGGCTTTGGAAAAGCAAGTGAAAAACGAATAAAAACTATTTGCAGCAGTTCATTGTCGATCTCATGCTATATTAAATTCAATTAAAAAAGCTTCGGACACATTTCATCATTTTTTTTACTGAAATGCATTCAATGTATAAACTCTATTCGTGGATGTAGCGTAATATATTACTATTCAAGTCTCCCAGGCAAAATGCCCATAACACTTTAAAAATTATAAACGACGTTTTAACTAAGCTGCAGATGACTATTGTTGCATGTAATTGTAGGTATTATTGATGATTATGTACGACTTAAAATTCCTTCATGCGAATATAACTAACAGCTGGAACATAAGAATATGGAACTTAATCTCAAAAGATAAAATGGTCAAGTTTTACATTCATGTTTCATTCATTTTTATACTCCTAAATGCAACTGGAATGAAATTAATCGTTGCTGGGACACGGAAAACTGAAGTATGTAAAAAATAAAGAAAGATCGGAACGCTTCAACAGAAGTAGGGAAAATTATGCGGTCTGCATGACCAAGAAAAATATTTTATAGTTATCAAACCATAATAGCGGTCAAAAATATATTTGTTAAGCACTCACGGCAAAGTGTGGAGTTCCCATAGCCATGTTTCCGGGAAGTAGGTGCGTGTTTCAACGTCAGGACCATCTCCAGTCGCTGTAGTAACTTTCTGTGGAGGGGGTCCCGATTCAGGCATACCGGCTGATGGACTGCCTAGAAGACCTCCAACAGCAGCATCGCCACCAGCCAACAAACCAGCCAACAAACCCGAAAACATGCCTGGGAAAAAGCTGTTTGAGTAACCTGCAGCGATTGGAAAAGTGTGGTATTCAAGCTACCACAACAAAAGGCACAGGAACATGAGCACTTGTGGGATCTATCACGATACATCTGACAACCACTAACTATACTTTTAGTCTGTCAAACAGCGTGACTACATCTATTTACAGTACGGAGTGTTTTTTTTCGTTCTAACATTTATATCATCGAGGATTAGCTGTCGGGGTATGTCTACGCTCTTCCTTATGTCTACGTTTTTTTAACTTATTCTGTTCAATAATTAATAGAACTGTTCCGTGAAAAATTGAATAGGGTTTAATAAATGATTACCAGTTTGAAGAATTTGCAACATGAAGCTGACACTTCGTTATTTGTATTGTTCATATTTGGGAAGCACGTTAACGCGTAAGAATTTCATGAACTTTAGATTATGTTTCCTTGCAGAGAACCAAAAAAAAATATTATTGTTGCACTGGATGACGTAGTTGAATACATTGCTCAATATTTTTGCACAAAATGAAAATGGAAAATAAAATCTAAAAATTTAGTCTGTTTCTTAAAAATGTTACAGAAAATACAAACGCGTAAATTCACAAGCAGGCGAAAAAAGTGTATATTAGAAAATTTGCATAATTGTAACCATGCAGAGTTGAGTAAATGACACATGCATTGTGTAAGCTTTGGTCAAGAAATTTCTTGCTTTAACCTTATTCCCAAAAAAAAAATAAAGATTGGACATGCAATTTTATGGCAAATAGACGTACAAAAAAAAAGAGATTTCGTATCAAAAATTCAGTATTTTTTTGTTTGAATCCGTACCGTGTTGTCTTCGCAAACTATTAACCGGCTAAAAAAGATATATGATGCACCCATACGACCAAATAATCAAGCTATGATTACATTCAAGCACATCGTTGCTCATGCAGATAGTTCTTTACTCTGTTCATATGTGGTTACAAAAATGAATGCACTCACATTGTAGGTCCACTTTTGTCAGCTGGAAATATGGGTATTTATTTTGAGTCATTTTAACTCATACTGAATGCATGAGCAGACACTGAGCAATAAAATACATATTGTTGATAATTCTTAACTTGGAATGAAACTCTATGAACGCTAAAAACGTGCGGCGTCAAGCCGCATAATATTTGAAATTTTCATGCATAAATCTACTTCTCTAAATAAGAACCGCTCAATCAAATTTGACGTCGTATTTAGAATCGGCTTTTCGAAACTCATTACCCCATTTCACTTATGGCTTGCCACATTTTTTTTTATCTTCTCAAATGAGGAATATGAGACAGCAAAATATCAACCATAAATCCACTGCATATCACTGAAGATTATTATTATAATTATAATTATTTTCATGCCACCAAAGATACATAAAATGAAGAATTGAGAAATTTATAGATCAGTGCAGAGAATTTTAAAAAGAAATTAGGTATCCATTGATAAATTTAGAAAATAACGAGAATCTACAAACACATTATAAATGAATAAAAAATAGCAATAATTTACAAATCATTTGCAGGAAATAGCACTACTGTTAGTTCTACTCGGTAAATACAGTATTCTGTTTCTGTTCGAAGACCAGATTAAGTAGAGCACCTGTTTCTTAAAGGGCAATTCCTCACATTAACGCGCATCAGAAACTAAGTTACTGTTTCCGAAATTCACATCTAAAACAATTCAAAGCATTACGTGCGCAATTAGACAGAAATAAAAATAAAAAATCACTTGAGCTGTAATTATCGTTTATAATACAATTTCGTTTAATTAAAACATCGGAAACGTTATTTCATGCATAAATTATCGCAAAAATTCATTTCAAAACAAATGCTCAGAGAACGCTATTTCAGGGGACATTTTTTGCCGTATACCCCGTGCTTGTACTAAGGAATAAGCGCACATGTATGTATAATGCCTGTTTATAAATTTACGTGAACACTTATAAATTAATAACAGCTATGGAATCTTAGATAACAATAGTTGCCGTTCAATCCATTTCCTGGTTGAACCACTAAGGAACCAGCAACGAACAAATCATTTTTTACCCACAAAGATATCCTCGAAAAGATAACAAAAAAAGACACAGTATCTACTAATTCACAAGCAATTTTCTCCAAACCTGACCAATTTTATGAACAAAATACTCCGAAGTCGCAAAAATTCGTGGGTACTCTGCTTCGACGCTCTGAACGCAAATTCGAACACCGTAGGAACTTTTCGAGCTGAAGTACGCGCTCCGGTAAACGAAAAACTCACCTTCGCAGGGCCGGGTCTCCAGAGTCAGATCTGAGAACACGTTCACGCCAGCGAGCTGGAACAGATAAAATAATAAGAAAATATTTGAAGACTCACGGTCATTTTCTTTAATTTCTGACATTCTCATGCTGAAATTTGGGCTCTAGGGGCATTTTAAGTTCAACTCTAAATGTAAACTAAATTTTAACTCAACCCATGGCTCAAAATTCAACTTGAACTCAAACTTTTATGCAAGTTCTTCTCATGCATGCAAGTTTATATCAATGAGTAAAATATTGTTCAATCTTCCTCACAAACTCGAAATAAAATTTTGTTTCAAAAGTAATACCCTGACCAAATGATGACTTGAATGACTTAACCTGACCAAATGATATTCTATTGAAAAAAAATCTGGAAAACTAATTTCATCACACAAATCTAATTTAGGATAATTTCCAACCCACTCCGCTTAACTCAGCCCCATTCAACCGCTCAATTCAACTCGACTCCATTCAACTCAACACCACTCAACACAACTCCACTCAACTCTATTCAACTTTGGGCTGTTCAGCTCCTTTCAACTCAGCTCTACCAAACACACTTCTTTCAACTTAGCTCCACTAAACACTGCACAATTCAAAACAACTTCACTCTACTCAAGTACATTCAACTCCTTTCGACGCAGCTCCACTCAACTCAACTTCTCTCAACTTCACTCGACTTAGCTCCATTCAATTCAGCTCCATCCATCTCAATTTCATTCAATTCATCTTCATTCAACTCATCTCTATTCAACTCTGATGTGTTGAATTTAGCCTCATTCAACTTATCACCATTCAACCAAGCTTCATTCAAGTCAGTTTCACTAAACTCTAGCTTACTCTTTTTCACCCTACTCCGCAGTACTAAGCTTGAGACAGCATTCCCTTCTTAGTCTCTCTTCTGCGATCATTTTCTTGCTGTTTCTCTCAACCTCACTTTTCCTTCCATTTCGCTCCGCCACATTCTAATAAAATCCAATATAGTCCATTATATTCTACTAACTTTACTCTCATCAACTTCCCTCTATTCTACGTCCAACTTCTTCCCAGGTCTTTAAACTTTAATCTGTTCCATCGAACTGTACCATACGCGATGAACTCCATTAACATAAATAAAAAACTGCACGTAATAAACTCCAATATAGCCCGCTATATTCCATCTGCTCTCCTTTCGTCAACTTCCCTTTTTTCTACTTCCGTCTCTTCTTTACTGCATTTCAAAGGTTGAACATACGAGGCCTAAAATGTATCCGACCTTTGACCAGAAAAAATATTTCTAATACCTGACGGAGTTGGGACCCTAATCCCCTTCAAAGAAAACCCATTGTGCTTGCACACATTCAGCCCAACGATCCTTTCACTGTTGGAAGCACCTCTGGAAGTCTTCTTTTGGAATGGTGTTCTGCTCCGTCGCTGCGTTCCGCATTATCTCTTTTCTTTGTGTCTTAAACTTTCTTATTTGCACTTTTACTCCTTCACTCATGTAGATAAAAGTCAGTGACAGTTATTCAATTAATTTTAGTTTCCATCAAGTTATCAATAACGTGTGATTTTTATTCGGGTAAGTTGAGGTTCGCATAAGATGAAATATCACTCCTGAATTGAGTGTATGCATAATTTTTCCAAATATCGCTTTTTTCCACCATATACACTTTTTTAGCTTTTGAACCTAAAGTACTTTTTTTAACCTTTTTAACCTTGAGACGGAAACTCCAGTGAGTTGATCAAGTTGATCAATGTTACCAAATCAGACCGTAAAAAATAATTTTAAAGCAATTTCATCATAGAATAAAACATCGAGATAGTTAGCAACGTTTAGGATAACCTCTATCACTTAAAAAAACTATTATTTTTGTAGAGGTAATCAACTACGTCTTTCTTTTAAATTATACTGTGTTAAGTCCTCTGGATTTTTTATTTGTATTATGCAGTTAATTTAAATTTTGCAATTAATTCATCGAACGTAACGAAAGGTTTTTGTTACTACTTTATTCGTCTGGTAATCAGCTCAGGTTCGAATTTGGTGCACGAAATCCAATTTAAAAATATTTTTTGACACAGGAATTATTTTATCTCTAGGTAAGGCTTTTGAGACATCATGAAATTTCACTACTGACACGAGGATATAAGCTCATTATAATTGGCAAACTCACCCATGTTCGAGCATTGCCCAATTCATTTCACGAGGTTGACAACTTATTCGTAAATTTTTTCTATGTTATTGAAGTTTCAGTAAACGAAATGTTAATGGTATAAGTACTAACATCGAACATTTTGATTGCATCCGCCATGTCGGTATAGTAGCCGTAGCCGTAGCCAGGGAAAGGAAGAATACCCTGCCTGGGCGACGTTTCCTTTCGTGCACCGAGGATGGTCAACTCCTCCTCGAGTAGCGTCGGCTCGAGCGACGGCTCTGAGTGATGAGAGGTGGAGAAGAGTCGGAGAAAAATGAGAAATTTTTGACGTGTTGAAACGTTCTGCAAAAATTGTTGCAGTTGTTCAGGGTCGGTAATACTGTGAATAAATTTCCTCTATTTAAGAATTCATAAAGCCCACACGAATAGGAAAGTTTGTCAAATGCGCTAAAGAATAGGAGCGTCATTTAGGACAATTACTGTATAATACTTCTTACGAGAAACAACCGATGGAAGTCCTACAACGCGGAGAGACGACTCAAAATACAAGATGAACGAAAAATGGACTAACGGTCAGAACACATTCCAAGGATTCCTCCATTGACTGAGGTGAATTTCCTTTTCAGGAGAATTTTCTAACGGGAATTTTATGTTTGATAATAAATTTTTTTTCCATCTAAATTGTAAAAAAATTCAAACCGAGTAAAATGGTATGTGGTAATGTCAGTACGAGCCATGTTCAAGAAAGAGCGTGAGTTGGCCATGAACATTTTTTCCACCAGTCGTTTTCAATTTCTTATTTTTCATATAAGTTTTCACTTATTTGTAGTAAAGAATTATTTAAGCAGAGGTATCCAGTGAAACTTGTGGAGCCTTACGACATTGATTATAGTACAGTAAATTGATGCATTTAATGAAATGTGAGAAAAGTGATGCAGGCTGAATTCTATTGGTCACGATACCTTAAAAGTGTCTTGACACAGGTTCCATGTCTACGACCATCGAACACATTTCTCGCCCAGTGATTATCGATATTTTATGCAGGATTTGGCAATTTTTGCAGAGTATGGAAGAGACAGCGCGTCACTACTGTTATTCTAGGCCATTAAAATCGTCACAAAAGAAAACCGCATATTTAAACTGTTGTAATACTTATACCGAACGAAAACCCCGAACACGGAGATTTCTTTAAAGAAAGCTGAGGAATCAAACCGAAATTGTGCCTAAAATCAAGGAATAGGTTTTCGTAGAGGAGTAAAAAACGAAATTCAGTAGAAAAACAGAAGGAAAAAGCAAAGTGTAAAACTGAAGAAAACCATTATCATGAAACATGAGGTCATGAAAAAGAACATGAAATATTTGAAATAAAAATTGGCAGACGCTACCAGTAGTTCGCTTCGCTTGCTTATTGCTGCTCATTTCTACAATGCATCGAAAGCCTTAAATGTTGGAGTAAGACAAATTTTAACTCGGTAAATGCTTTCAAAAAACGTAGAGTAGAACTAATTGCTATCAGTGAATGCACTAGTGAATATGTAAGAAAATTTGTCTTCTGCACTTCTGCTTTCTACACTTTTCAAGGGGAAAGTATATTTTTTGAGCTGGCTGCTAGCTATATTTCGATAAGGTTAACTCTAAGATTTTTCGGAGAAAAGAAAAGTTACTCTTAACGTATTCAGATTAAGGTCAGTCATTTTATTGAATGAACACTGACTCATAAATAAAAAGTTGGTGACTTGTTCGGACAATTATCTTCAAAACACACGTGATCTTTACCTCTACTGATGTATGCGAACGACCATTCTTACCTTGAACCTTGGAACTGCAGTACGCGTAGTCATTTATTTGAGAATTTTCCCAGTACTGAATGCTAGCTTCTTCGACTAGTTGGAAAATCTCTTCAATTAATGAGCTTTGCGGTGCTGAAAGAAGTTCCACGCTTTTGTCCACTACCCCTGAGGTGGGAAATCAGAAAACATTAATAATACTTCGCCTGAATGTAAAACGATTAGTAGCATTTCCAGTTTTAACTGAAATTCAGGCACTCCTCTTACTTATACATATGTATACTTCTGCATGTACACAGTTTTCCACTAATTAGAAGTAATTATGTTACTTCTCGCAGGCATTACATCGGTGAATCGGTGGGTAAATTTCAAATTTTTATGTATTTCAAAAACTTTGTAACTTGAAATTAATAAAATGCAGAGCTAAAACAAATAACGTTAGTTATTCTACAATTTTATCCTATAAAAACCAAGTTGCTCAATTACCTAGATATGGTAACACAGATGCAGCTATCGTGAGAATTGCGATGTACATTTTTAAGTAGTAAAGCCTAGAGCACGAGAGTCAGTGATTAGAATGATTACAAGTTCCACTGAATAGTTTGACAGCTTTTAAATTGTTCAATTATGCATGATGAAAATTTTAGTATTCATCGTGGTTCGGGGAAAAACATTCTGTAGTTGAAGTTTATACATACATATACCGGGCTTATGTATGTATGAACTTCAACTACAGAATGTTTTTCCCCGAACCACGATGAATACTAAAATTTTCATCATGCATAATTGAACAATTTAAGAGCTGTCAAACTATTCAGTGGAACTTGTAATCATTCTAATCACTGGCTCTCGTGCTCAAGGCTTTACTACTTAAAAATGTACATCGAAAATGTTACTTCTCGAAGTTGAAGTTTATAAAAAAATATAATTTGTGATCATTTTCTATGTGTTCTCAAAACATTGCAAGAAAACTTGCTTCCCATCATGAAGAATGGTTTTGGTTCAACTCTTACGATCGATTTAGACCAAAATTTTGAATATAGGATGGAACAAGAGGCGAGAAAAGCTTCTGAGGATGAAGAGTGATTTTATTGAAGACGCTTCGGATCCATATAAAAATATACTGAGTGACAATCAGCAGAAGCATATAATAAGTAGATATAAATACAGCTTCTAAAATACCTGCACTGAACCGTACCTGAATTGTCAACATGAAGTGACCTTAGAGAAGATCAAAACTTCTGATTTAGACCAAACATGTGTTATATATTAAAATGTGCATCGTTATAATATGACCCTGGTTTTGTGAGTAAGAGTTCCGGTGGCTGAGATCTACGAGTCCAGGAATATCTTTGTTGTAGGCCTCGCATGGCAGGCTCACAGGATGTCCTTATCATGCTTGGGTTCGGATGGGTCGAAAGCCGGCGCCGGATGACACCAGGCGGAACTTCTTTGTTACGCACTAGACTTAAGAGCAAGCTGTGTGAACTACGGGGGCCAGTAGAATACTAGAACTCCTACAGTGCGTTTCCCTTCCTTCTGCCTGGTATTCGGCCAGGCGAATTGAAGTTAAAGCTTCCACTTAAATAAACCTAATGTCGTACTAAAAATAGCGACATTACAACATGTTAAGCAGAAAGAAAATCAATCGTGATTGATTTTCACACAAGACAAACCGTGAAAGGAAAAAAAATATGCGCTCTAAAGTATTCAAATTCTAATTAAAAACACAACAGGTATTCAAAACCACATTATACGAAATTTCAGTATTATCATAAAATGATGGCTATCTCCTCGAAAAGTTCATTGAGTTTAAGCAAGAACGAACCTTTAGCCTGTTTTATGAACATAAACATTAAAGCTGAGTTTTAAAGCATAAATTTCGTACATTTCTTCACTAAACTCTGTAGAATAGAACGTTTTAATTTTAAAAGTGAGGAGAATTGGTATCTGGGAAGCGTTTACTCAATCTCAAGGATTCTTTCTTAATTTATCGACTGAAAATTCGGTTTTCGAATGACCCAAAATTTGACAGGGGGCAAATCCTGAACTGCTATTTCAGACACCTAGCTAACATGCATAGAACTAATGACTAAACGGAAAGCAGAACACTAACCAAGACTGCACAGCGAGTTGGGCTGAGCAGCAAGCAAGAGGGGTACCTCAGTGCCCTGCTCTGCGCTTTCTGCAGACCACGACAACTCAACCGCGTAGTCCAGGCACGGGCTGATCTGCAGGGTCTGTTCGTCCGACACCACCTCGCCGTCGGGGCGAGCGTACCAGATCAGCACCTGTACAGAACAAGAACTGGATAGTTCAGACAAGCTGATTCGCTTCTGCCACTTGCTCGACACCACCTCACGATTGGGTCAGGAGTACCAGATAAACACCTGCTCAGAAGCACAATTGTTCAGATACTTCCGAATTTGTAACTGTTGTGTGCCTGATGTCGGGATACAATCAAGGTCTAGGTGATCATGATAGTGAAACTGTTAGTTTACCGAATCAAAAACTGGAGTAACAGAGCTTACTAGTTTAATAAAAATTAATTCTTCTTTTACAGCTTGTTGCTAGGTATAAATTTCAAGAGGTGGAAAAGATATTCCTTGTTTTATCTGCAATTAGAATGTCCCTAGCGCAATTTTTTCATAATTAAAATGTGTTTTTAACCTAATCTGTCTTCATCTTTACACTATTCCATAGAGTGTATAACGAGACCTGATCATCACCGTGTCATTGAGATACGCTGAGATTATAGAGTTAAATAGGATACTCACGCTCTTCTCAGGAGTACTTGGGTCAAGTTTAATTTCGTTTAAGCCCCAAGAGCAATCTTAGAACTAACTTCTTGGTCATCAATCTAAGGTACGGAAGAGACACCTAACAGACTTTGTCTGAGCTTTGTGTTTGGCACCAACAAATATCGAAAGAAGTGGTCGATGTTCATAAATGATGGTTCTGCTCAGACCATTGGTATACCAAATGACTAAAATAGGGATCTCTCACACGCTACATGTAGACACTCAATGATTGTTTGAGATCAATTTCTTGAAAAATCAAACTCATGTTAATCAGTGGATAAGTTTTCCAATCGTAGGCCCAATAATTCTGTCTTTTGGATCGGAAAAATGAAAACTTAATCAACATATCAGTGTTTTGCTAAGCTCATGAAAATATCCTCCGAATAATATTACCATAAATTATTTGGTCGTAATAATTAAGGCCTAGCGAAAATGATGACCACTGTCTCAGTGGAGTGGAAATTTTAAGAAACTCGAAGTAAAACGATTCGGAACATATTCATCAACAGAACCACTCAACATGTAGCTTCACTCAGGAAAAAATATGCACAGGAGAATACTAAATCAGTCTAAAAGGAAAAGAAAACTCATGCCGATATGTGTAGACAGAACGCAATCCTGACGAGCACCTATGAAAGAGTTTAATTAACGTGGCGGCAAACAGGCTTTTCTAGTGAAGCACTGTATTGATTTTAAGATATTCTTCTTCGCTTCACTACATTTTATAGATGAAGTAAAAGAGTCTTTTTTCTCTTCTTTTATTGAAGAGTAATATTTCATTTGTTATTATTGACGCAAACTGCATTAGCCTGTGTAAAACAGAACTGTCGTGCTAACATTACATGGGCTGTTTTGAACCTTTCTAATTCGTAGATATTAACTAGGAAGCGAAGCACAGCATTGTACAATCATTATTATTATCTGTTACAATCTTACGCAGGCATTACATCGGTGAATATTTACAGCCTACAATGGTCAATTGTATATATAAAAAGTTGTGTTTCACTTTCAGTTAATTAGTACGAGATATGCATCAGCACTTAACTGCCCGAATCTTCAAGCAATTTTTCCGCAATAGCAGTAGGCTTTAGGGATGTACTATCTTTAAACATTAAAATATTCTCTCACACACACTCAACTTCGCATTGACAGTTCAGGAGAAAGGACTTACTTTCATTATACACTACGTACCTCCAATCATAGCGATACCTACGTTTCAAAGCATAATGAATGTCTTGTTAGTATTTTAGTGGGCTTCATGGTTGAATTTACAGAAGCGTTGTTTAAATTTTGGTACATTACTCACGTGCACAGTGCTGGAGACTGAGGGTGGCAGTTCGAGAGTCAGGTCAAAGGCGCCTCGCACGGTCGAACTGGACTCAGGGGCCTCGATGGGGCTCAGGAACTCATCCTCAGCGAAGGGCAGGTCCGTGGGGGTGAACACAACCTCGACGCTCTTCCACAATTGGATTTGCCCGCGCGATATCGCCTTGACGATGAAGCCACAAATTGTTTTATTGGACATTGTTAAGACGTTCACTGCCGATTAACCATTTGGTAAATTGCTCATTTACGCATCGGTGTGAATGAACCACATTTAAATTATTTCATCTTTTTAGAAGAGATTTAAGCATACGAGGTAAAATATCTTCATGCTATTATATTTTCACACTTCTTATGAAAGATATAATTTTTTTCGAGCCATGAAGTCGTTTTTTAAACTCTGCTGCTTACAAACTAACGTTAACATGAGACCGCTGGACGCACATGTGAGACCAGCGGCAGCGGACGTGTTAAGAATTAAAAAAATAAATGTTCAAGGAATGAATGTTAATAGTATTTTCTCTTTCAATATTAAATCTCCCAACTCGTCAACCTACAAGTTTCTAAACAATCCATGTCTAATTTTAAGTTTGCACTTTAATATCGGACAAAAGTACTTTTACTAGAAATACAGCTGATCTTTTGTATAGACAGTTGACACGGCAGAAATATTTTTAGCTCGTAAATTTTAAGTTCGCATGAAATTAATGGTTTATTTTCCTACACCAGTAAAATAAACGACTCTAAGGGAAACCCCATTCAGCTAAAATTTTTACTCGTACTTTATTGTAGTTTTCATCACGGTATTCAATTCAATGAAGTTTTTAAGCTGTTTCTGAAAATATCGAGTTCATTGTATCATGGCATTTAACTCGAACGAAAAATCTTTGCGCAAAAATATCTCACTCTATTCTTGAACTGAGTGAACCCTAAATTGTTAGTACAAGAAACATTTCCAAATATAGTTCAAGTGAAAAAATTAATGAATGACAAGTTTACCATTTGTCAAATTTGGATTTCGATAGGGGCCGCATGGGGACAGAAGCGTCACTGCACACCTCACCTGCACGTAAAGAGTCGCTCGTGTCACGCCTTGTGCGGCGTACAGGACGGGCAGCGTGACGTCCAGAGTCTCGCCGGGGGTGCAGATGAAAGAACGAGTGTCAGGACTCATGAGCAGAGACGAGTTTGACGGAGAGTGATATCCCGGGGTGTAGAATGTTGCTTTTGACCCGTACATGAACGGTCGATACTTGTTGTCGCTTGCCATCTCTGGGTAATTCACCGCTCTGACCTGACGAGGAAGACAGTCATGCCAGACATCCGAGACGAACATGCCTACGTACTAGTGATGCATGCCTACGTAAAGTTTAAGAATTATAACTTCTAAATGCTCTTTGGTTGTGTACACACCTGAACTACAGTATGAAGAGATGCCGAGTACTAGTTCCTCTTTACAGAACATTTACGCCGACTAATTTTAATGACCCTAATATATTCGAGGGTGCCACTCAGCCGCAAAATAAGGAAGAGAACGTCTCCTAACAGTCAAAGGTCACCATTTCATTACTTGGACCTGAAAAGGTGGAATGTTCATTCTCGGGTAGTAATTTACGGCATTTTGTAGTTTTTATCTTCGGGATCCTTTAACGTGACCCTTCGTGAAGTAACGGTTGCAACGAAAATAAAAAAAATTGCTAATGACATTACGACAAAGTTATATACGTACTTCAGTCTGCCTACATTCTTCCAAATATTTTTGTAAGTTAAATAATTTTATGAGTAATCTTTCGTCCGAATTTTCCTTAAAAGATGAAAATGGCAAGGCGGAAAATAGAAGATACAAAACTAATTACATTATTCTACTCAATTCACTCGGAGTCGCACTTGTTGACTGTAAGCAAGCCAAAATTTTTTGCTACGTTCTAAAAACTCGCTTCACGGCAGAGTATTTAAAAGTTGAATGGTAGGCAACACATTCACATCAAAGCATGGGTAAATATAAAAAATCCACGCGTCAAATTTAACTTTTTGCCTTGCAGACACAGTATTATTTGAACCAATTCATTTAGATTTAGGCTTATTTATCCTCTGTCAGACAAAGTCGGTTACCGCAATGCAACTGCTCAAGACATGTCGACTAACTATGTTGAAAGTCCACAAAAGTTCTTAAAGGCAAAAACTTCTTAAATACTTTAAACAATTTAAACAATTTAAACAATTTATTTACCACAGGAGATACAGAGGTAGAATGTTTCTTAAGTCTAGTACAATGGACAAGTTTGAATATAGCTACCTGTGGGCCCGAATAAGTTCAGCGACTTCTAGGGCATCCTACCATCACGCTATTCTAGGGTGTACAAAAGTTTAACCTAGTTCACTTAACCTAGTTTCGCATTAGACTGATCATTGAGATAATTAACTCGATATTTTACAAGTCGGCTATATTTAACAGTATGTTCGATAAAACGATTCAAGAGCAGAGAGAAGATTGGTTATGGTACACAAGGCAAGTTACATTATGACATTATCATTAGTTACATGTAGGAGGCAAGATTTCGACACGGTGATCTTACACTACTAGTATTCTGATAGGAAGTGAGACTCAAGATGTTTTTTGAATACTTTGTACGAATTACATTCACGGATCTCTGCAGGTATAGAGTTCCAAGTTTTGGTTCCAACGAAGAGAATACTGTGTTGCGACCTGGCCTTTGAATAATAAGGAAGCATGAATTTACTTCTATTTCGGGTTAAATGGTCGTGATGACCAGTTTGCGCAGTCAATAATTGTCTTAGGCTATTGTCGCCATCATTTCTTAATGTTTTGTAAATGAAATTACAGATGGAGATTTTGTAGAGATCCGAAAGTTTAAGTATTTGTAAATTTTTGAAAGAATCATTTGTGTGAGCATTATATTCTAGGTTCTTTACCGCTCTGACAGCCCTTTTCTGCAGAGTAAAAATTTTGTTGGTTTTATTTTTATCAGTTCCGTGCCATGCTTCTATTCCGTATTGCAAGTATGGGGAAATGAGCGTACGGTAGAGCATTTGTAAAGCTGTTTCAGGCAGAAAATTTTTAACTTTATTTAGGATTCCGATGGATTTTGATAATTTAGAACTAATATGAGTGATGTGCTCTTTGAAGGTCAGATGTTTATCTATTATGATGCCCAGAAACTTACATGAGTTGGTTTCTTCGATTTCACCTTCGCCAATTTTAATGCATGGGAGAGATACATCTTTCTTGTATGAGAAAGTAATATAATTTGTTTTATCGATATTTAGGCTTATTTTATTAGCTTTGAGCCACGATGAAACCTTGTGAAGTTCAGTATTTATACTCTCCACAATCATAGCAGGATTTTGGTTCGGAAGGACCGCAGAAAGCGTACTGTCATCGGCAAAAAGTATGAATTTGAAGAATGATGTAGATTTTACAATATCATTGATAAAAATCAGAAACAAGAGAGGCCCGAGAACAGATCCTTGTGGAACTCCATGGCTAATTGTCTGTGGGTCTGATTTTGCGTCGTCAATGACAACGTATTGCTTCCGATTTGTTAGGTATGATCTGAACCAATCATGGGCAATCCCTCGAATGCCATAACAGTGTAGTTTCGATAATAGTATTTTATGGTCCACACAATCAAATGCTTTTCGGAAGTCAAGAAATACAGAGAAGACAGGCTTTCCTTCATCTATATTAGAATAGAGGAATTGTAAATGATTTAATATAGCCTGTGTTGTTGATTTTTTAGAGCGAAAACCGTATTGTTTATCGTAAAGAAATGATTTTTGTTCAAAATAAGAGTACACTTTTTTATACACAATCTTTTCGAATACTTTGCTAATAATTGGTAGAATGGAGATAGGTCGATAATTGTTTACACAGGTTTTTTCACCACTTTTAAAGATAGGGGTTACTCTAGCAACTTTGAGGGAGTTCGGGAAAGTGCCTAGTAAGAGAGACTGGTTAATAATATTTGATATCAGTGGGGCTACAATGTCAGCAATAACTTTAAGTACTTTAGTCGGAAACGTTTGTAATCCACTCGATTTATTTTTCATGTTGTTTATGCACGTAATTACATCGGAGGAGTTTGTAGGCGTAAAGAAAAAGGAGTTGGGTTCTCGAATATGATCCATAAATTCCAGGTGATCAGTAGGTTCACTTGGAATACCATCAGCTATTGTTTTCCCTACGTTTACGAAGAAGTTGTTAAAGAGATTAGCAATTTCTTTCTTCTCATGATATTTTACATTATCTTGAACAACATATTCAATTTTCTTTTTATCGGCATTATTCGGTTTACAGCAGGAGTTAAGGAGATGCCAAATCTTTTTAACGTCAGTTTTGAATTGAGTAAACTTGAGCGTAAAGTAGTTCTTTTTTGATGTTCTTATCTGGTTTGTTACATAGTTTCTAAATCGGTTATATGTTTCTCTAGATATTCGTCCTTCGCAAAGGAGGGCTAGGTACGCTTGACGTTTCTTTATATTTATCACGATGTCTCTGGTAATCCAGGGCTTATGTTTATTTTTCGGGGTAACTGTACGAGTTACAATTGGGCAACACTGATTGTATGCGGTCATTATAGTTTCAGTCAGCTTTACTACTGCTTCATCAATGCTCGTAGTATTATTGTTTTGTTGAGAGATGTGCAATGTAGGCATTGATTCTTCTAGAACGGTGCGCATTTCTTCAAGATTTGATTCGTTTATTTTACGATATGAGTAAGTTTCAGCCCGTGCCTTGGTGCAAGCAATATAGACATTTTTCTTAATAAGAAAAACTGGGAAGTGATCTGATAAGTCAGAAGTAATTATTCCAGCAAGAAAATCACTAGGGTCTGTCATAAAGATATTGTCAAGCAGCGTAGCACACTCTGAGGTTATTCGTGTAGGCTTTGTAATGATCGGAAGGAAGGATTGAGACTGAAAGGTAGTTAGGAAATTAGAGATTGGTTCATGGCTTTCATGTTTCAGTAGATCATAATTGAAGTCACCGCATATTATTATGTCATTGTATAAGGGCCTGTTGAACTGAGAAATAATACGATTCAATTCATTCAGGAAGGATATAGGACAGGCTGTAGGAGGCCTATACACCGTTCCAAGCACAATGCGTTTACTTTCATTCAATTAAGATAAATGGGCGGTCTGTGGTCAGTTACGTTACTTCTATGTCAATTAGTAAATGATTTGCCACAAAATATAGCGTATAGTTATCTAAATAAGTAGCAAATAAATCTTTACTTTAAAAATAATACAATTTTTGTTAAGTGTGAGGTACGACTTAAACCATGATGTAACTCAAATTTTCAATATCATGAAATTTTTGCGGAAGTATAGTTTGATTTCAAAGTCCACCACCACCTGGTTAGGTTTGCACTGTTATCTATGCAGTGTTTTCGACGGCTAATTATCATCAATAAACTCATAAATCTAAGCAAAATGTGTACCTCGAGTTGAGGGTAATCGTCCGTAGGAAGGGGAGGGCTCACTACGCGCAGAATGCCGGACTCGTCCGTGGTGAAGTTCCGACACACATTTCTGAGGCACGCGGTCACTGGCTCGTACGCTGCAGGTTCGCCTTTCGCCACAGCTGAAATCTACAAAATATGAACATTGTTAAAAAAACAGAATTACTGTTTGTCTCCTCGCTCAAAACAGACTACGTGATTTTTCACTTGGAAATTTAGTCATTCGTTCGTGACGTACATGTAACATAGTAACCCTGCAGTTTTAGGTATCGGTGTAAAAATGAATTTTACAAACCATAAAGTTCATTAGTGCATAAACAAGAAACAACTCAAAATCATGCCTACACACTTGTGGTTGAGATAAAGAATAAATATTAACCCACATGAAAAATTCACAAATAAATATACATGTTTAATGAATTCATTATAATAAAGCTATCAAAGTATTTGCATACATTAGTATTTATAGTTTTTCAATCTACGGCACTCGAATCTTTTTCCACGACAGCCGAAATTGTCAAATAAGCGTATCCGTGATACAACCTTCGCTACCTCAGAGCGTAAAAGGGCCCATACACGTTCAAAAAAAGCGTGTTTTGCTGCAAAATTTTGACGCTATTTTTGAACGTGTATGGGCCCCTTAAATTTAAGTATTTCTAAAGCTCTGTGAGTCTCGCTTGTAGCTTGCTTGCTGGAACGTAGCCGTCAGTTGCGGGTATTTATTTAAATATGCGCGGGAGAAGTCTCAAAGAAGAGAATGCCAAGATGTGACGGCGCTTACGCTGTCACCCGTGTCTTGAACGGTTGCTGGTACTGAGCTACGGCAACAAAATTACAGTATACTGGTCGGTATTACAAGTCCAGGTGCAGCAATGATAATTTCGGCGTCCTATCCACTACACTTGACACATGTGTATAGGAGTTTGCTGCCTAAATAAATATAGGAAAAAATAGTCCGGTGAATGCAAACCGGAGCTCCATGTCCCTCAACAGTTCACGGGCAGAACTGCCTACGAGAAGTACTGTATTCAGAGAACGTGTCATTGGAGTCAGGCATGCTATGAAATAGTGATTCAGGGATGCTGTTTTTTTTCTGATCAATTTTCGGTCACTATGAGAAATTCGACTAAAAAATGTCTCTTGTTGGCTTACAAGAACTAAAAAATTAAATAAGCATGGAGGTCATGAGATTAAATAAGTATGCATATCATAAGTAAGTCAATGAATAAGCATGCATTTAACCAATCATGGTTCTTAACATGGAAATTTTAAATTAATTAGCAAAATTGTGCACAAAATGGGAGAAACATAAAAAAATGTTTGGAAAAGAAGAGTGGCTATTCCTCTTTTTCATACTTTGTAATGAATAGATTTTTTAATAGATCAAAACACCATACGCGACTTCCGTACAAATTAGGTGATAATTGCACCTACGATTATTTTCAAAGTTGGTGAACGTGTATGACTCGAAACTAAGAAGCGCGTGACTCGTAACACGGTAAAAACAAGTACAAACTCCATTATCACTCCACCTCAGTAGAATAGCTTGCTGGAAGCTTGTTAACACCTAAAGATAGAAGACCCATTCCCTCACAAAAAACTTAGTAAGTTTTCTACAGTTGGCAGTCCACAAGTAAGACGTATTACACGGAATGTAGTCCTATTTTTATTACCTATACACTAACTGGTGTGGGGCTAACCACTGACACATGCATATTTAAATCAATTTTAATTACAGGATATATTTTCACAACTCAGAATAAGGGTTGTGAATCTATGAAATTTATAGAGTAACCATTGTCCTTGAAAATATACCTTAAAATGTCAAATTCTTGATGGAAAGGAGATTCAAATACATTCAGTCCTCGATTGATTTTATGGCAACCTATGCGAAGACCGGTGCCGCCATAGCCATGTGGCTAGAGGGTTCTGCCGCCGTGCGGGAGACCCGGGATCGAATCTCGGCGCTGGCAGTGGCGATTTTCTCTGTTGGGTATAGGAGAAAAATTCCAAGCACAAAACCCCACTCTACCCAGGTGTCTGAAATGGGTACCGGTCTCGACCGGGGGAAAGCGTCATGGCGTCCTGGCGTTAGTTATAAGACATTTGAAAATCCAATGTACAAGGTGATATGTATCAGGCTGGATTGGAAATACAGCATCCGTAGATGCCTTCATTATTCATTATAAAAAGTTGACAACATCGACGCCATCCATAACACTGCATATGTTTCACTTCCTTACTTTGGTGCGCAGTCTGAAAAGTTAAAGAAAGAAATAGGTGGGTCCTTTTCAAAATATTTTACTGATGTAGATTTTAAAATTGTATTGGTGAATAACTGTAGAATATGATCGTTTGTTAATTGTGATAAAAGCATCCGGCCGGAATGCAAGCTACTCTTGTTAAGTTGTGGACGCTGTGCATTTGAGTACATTTGATGTACATCTCGCACTCTTCGCACTCGAGTTTGCGAGCATTCTGGTAGGAGCTTCGGAACAAGCCCTCCTTTTCCGCCGTTCGAGAACATTTTGACGAGTGCTATAATGTAGTTTCTATCAATCAATTTTCGAGACTGGCAAAACCACGATTTTATACAGAAATGCGCATTCTAGTATCCTTGTACGTTTTTAAACTTAACCCGGTTTTAGACAACGCTCTTAGTTTAGATAGTGTTAAGCCATCGCCAAGATAGGTCGACTGGTGCTTCTGTACTACGGGGGGAAAATAATGCTTCCTTAGAATAAACTGAGCTCGCGTATCATAGATACTAGCGAAACGGACTTCTGTCACGAACTTCAAATTTTCGTTAGCTTGTGAGCTCAATCGCTTTTTCGCTGGACTTATTTTGAGGAAATTTCGCTACTTAGCTAAAGCATTAGCTTCTTCGCGCAGCAATCTGGGATTCTGAAAAATACTGGAAGCTATTCGTAGCAACGGAAAAACTGTTGAAGAATCTCAACTTAATAAATAAATGTCAGCTAATCTGACTTTCTCTCCTATCCCTGAACATCAGGAAGGTTCCAACGGAGTAACCAGCCTCAGAAAATACGGCTTTTTATCGATCAACTTACTACCCTCAGTTATTCCTCAGACAGGGACAATATCAAAAGGGTGGCGCCCGAATGAGGACCATCCACATTATCTATCAGATAGCAGTAGATGATAGCAATTAACATAATTTTATAACTTCCTTTTAGATATGTCATTGAAAAATAGTTCATCTGCGGCCGAAACGTTTGAAATAAGGTTTTAGATTAAAGAAGCTTATCTTGCTTTTTTATTTTTATTACGGTTGCTCCAGCTCCCTGATGACTTTTTTGGCTTATATCGTACGTGGTCTATATACTTATTAGATTAATTCAGACAAGTAACCTATCACTTCTGTCCGTCCTTCCGTGTGTCACGCTCTTCTATAATCGATAGCTTTGATAGCAACAAGGATAAAGCTTAAAGAAAAACAAGAAATTATTCTATTGCATTTCTTTTCTGTGGCGATTCAATTCCCTTTCACTTGCATTATGGTATCCAGAATACGCAATCGGCTTATTTTTACAAATAGAAATTTTCTCTGTTGAAGTTCATCATGTTGCTTTGAAATTTTCAATTAATAATGCAAAAAGCAATATTTTAAATTCGTTTGACCAGTAACCCGGCTACCACTTAGTATTAAGGCCCAAGATTTTGGATTTTGAGTTATTGTTTTCGAAATTGTGATTTTATTGAAAAGCTTCGATGAGATAATAGACGATATTTCAGAATAAAATTCCGGCAAAAGAGGCCACCATGGATAGAAATGTGTCCAACCGCATGACAGAAGTGCAAGACTTCGACAGCAAGAAAAACGCCGAAGACGATCGGATGAACAACGCGCAATTACAAGACGAAGCAATGCTGCTCGCCAACGAGAAGCTAGAGCTAAATTTACCCTTGAACGGCGTTTGGAAATTCTACGGCATGATGCAGAGCAACACCGAGTAGCTAGCGAGAGCTTGAACGCATGAAAGAAGCGAGGAAATTCTTCGGCATAACGCTGAACAACATCGAATGGCACGAGAGAATTTAACTCAAGAAAGAAGGGCTAATTATTAACCGTAAATTAATGGGCATAGTACTAATATTAATAATACTTACAACGTATGGAAATGGTAAATCGGGCTTCGCAAATTTCGCATATTCGATCTGTTGGAATGTGAGGACAGTCCTCTTGATGTAAATGATAGTCTCCTCTTCGACCACCACACCGGTGTCCGCCTCCTCCACTTCAATTTTCACTTGTAATGCGTACCAGTAGGTATACGGAGAGGTGATGTTGAGTGAGCTCACTGGGACTTCGAAGAGCTCACAACCCACTAGCTGTTTTAAAAAAATGGGATTGCTATATTAGCTCATGGAAAATTGGGGTTCGAGTCGAGTATTGTGCAAAAATAATAAAGGATTTAATGATTCTCCGTTTCAACGTTAACTTAAGACATATAAAACTAGAATTCTAGACATTTTGACATAAGTACATCATTTGAAAGGCTTGGGTATTTCTAGATTTACTGTACTATTCGTGATAATAAGGATCAGACAATTCACCTCGGCGAAGGAGATAAACGAAATCACCAAGAGTTGAACTGAAACTGAGTCGCGAGACGATTTCTCAAGATTTTTGTCTAGGAGCATTTACAAAAAAAATTAGATACATTGGTTGTTTTTGGGTGCGGAATTTGAGTTAGCTCAATACAGTGTTTGTTACATGAGAATTAATTGAATTCGAAGATGACGCAAGCCTCTTTACAATGAATATATATGATAACTTTATGGGAACGTTATGTACGTAAATGAATGTGTGTATAATATGTATAAATCACAATACCAAAGCGACAACTAAATAGTCTCAGACCTAAGTTGTCGTTAACTGAGTTTTTAATTATTATTTATACATTAGTATTATTGTTATTAATAATTCTTACCGGAATTTCGACAGCAATTTTGAAACAATAGCTGGAAGTATAACGGGGCATGTTGAAATAATATTAAACTTTCAGACAATAATCTATACTATAATAAGAGCAACGTCCGTCTGTCCTAAGCCAGCCTGTAGTGTGTGATGTGCGTCCCTGTGATACAAGCTCCATCAACTCCACAATTTCCAGTGTATTAATCCATCAGATTCGAGTAGGAATGAATATCACGTGTATTGGTAGGAAATAAGAAACATGTGTCATATGATTTGTCGAACAATATTATACATTTTTGACGGGCCGTGTGCACTCGGCCTCATCAACTCTCGAGAGATTGATTTTTTTTATTTCTTAAGGCCTTCCTTTCATTTCGCATTCTTTCTTATTTCAAATAAGAGAAAGTGGACTAGTGTGGATAATACTTGGTCTAAGAAAAGTTAGTTTTTCATTTCAAAAACACGAGCAAAACATTTAGGCGCTTAAATGATGTTTTAGAGTCGTTTTAGGAATTCTATTTCAAGGGGATAATGAAACCTAAAGACTATTTCCAAAAACTGGAACATAACCTCAATCACATGTGTAAAATGACGAGCTCATGCTTCATTAGCCGTCCGAGAGAGATAATTGGAGAAATTAGTAGATAGTGTCAATAACCGGGAATAATTAAGATAATTCCAGAAAACTACCTTCATATGAAACTAAACTTCTTCATCCAGTCCCACTTCCTGGAACACAACCCATAAACTAGGAAGAAAATTGTATTGTTTTGTTATACAATGGCAAGCTCTAATGCGACTGTACATGCAGCGATTCAGAGTTTTGTGAATAATGGCTGATCAGACAATACTATTGGCGTACAGGCAACTCACCTCGTCTATATAATTCACTTCGTTATTTCCGTTGCCATAGTAGTAGCCGTAGCGACGGCCGATATTGATGGAGACGAGTCCTCGCACGGGCTGCCCAAATGTGTACCTGAGAGTTGACGAAGGAATATAGTAACACGGGTAAAGTTTAACATTACTTTCACCTCTGTTGTACAAAAAGAAAACAGAAAGATATCTTTATTTGTTTACTTCTAGAAAGAAAGAAAATCTGCTTATTTGAGAAGAAATTATGCAAAAAACATCAATGGTCTTTAAAATGTCTCAACGTAAATTTCCTTAGTTGATTAACACACATGGGTATCGTAATATCCTCGTCAATTGTTGAAGAAATTATCGAGAGAAAAATATTCAAAGATGCATTTTCTTAGTTGATCTAAGTTTGATAATACATGGAAATACAAGTATTTAAACACATAATACCATTGACGCATTGTTGAAAACACTATTCTTAGTGCGCACTTACAATGAAATACGGAGCTTAGAAACTTGGGATACCAAAGATTAATGCTAAAATTAAAATGGGTAGATTCAAATAACTCTGCGTCTTAGACCAATTGGTCGTTGCTTGGAACTATCTTTTCATTCTTATGTATCAACTTGTATACCAAAAAATAGCTTCTAAAAGTATTTTGCCACTCCACAAATTCATGATGTTTCTTACACAAATAATGTTAGTGCCAAAGAGTTCACCAGGGACAGAAACATGATAAGAATTGTTGCATAATGATAACTAAAACATGTACATCACAATAATTAAAGCCATACGTGATATTGACCAACTGAAAACTGTCATAATATACTTACGACCCTCAGAAACGAGATATTGCCCCACAAGGCCAACAATAACATTAAACAACATGAATAAAATAACATAGTTCATGTCTGATAAACTTGTAACATAAGATGAGTTACATTGTTTTTTGAACTTCATGACATAAATGCTTAACTGGTAAACATAAATGGGTGTCAAAACAGCTATTTCATTGTCTGTACAAGAGATTGAGAGAAAAACATTAAAATCCCTTCCCATGGCAAGGTATTCTAAGTGTAATCATCTCGTAAATAAATGTAATGAAAGAAATATCTAGACAGGAACACAGTGGGGTGAAACGCTTTTGACGGTCTCCAGGTACATTGACATATGCGCTTTGGCTTGGGTGATATCAAGTGATGATGTTGTAAGTATAATCGTTGATAGAAGATAATTCTGTTTTCAATCTAAACGGTTGAAAGTGCAAAGATTCGAAACTATCTATTCGTGGGAATATATCAAAATGGTGGTAAGTTGACGACCTCAAAGAACATGTTTTTAAACTGTATAAAAAATTCATGAAATTTCCTATATAAATGTTTGGCAGAAACGAAATAAGAAAGTATATCCATCACTATGTTTCTGATTTTGAAAATATCCTATTTTAGGTTTTTTGGCACTGTTACGTCAATGTGTTATTACTCCTATACTTCTTTGACGGCATATTATAATCCCCGTAAGAACTATTCAAGGGTGAGGATCAAAATTGTTACTCCGGATACGAAGCTGCTTGTGTTTATTTTTCCGTGTGTCGCCTATTTTGCACAAGTTGAGATAACAAATACTCATAACGTGGAAAATATTAGTTATTTAGTATTTACCATTTATGGAAAAAAGTTTTGTCTAGTTAAATTGTTTACTCTACGTGATGAGATTTAGAAAACTTGTTTTATTTCATTCTTATTTTTGTAGTAGTAGACAACACGTGACACGTTGGGTCAGGTTAATTATAATGAATCAGGCAATGAGGATGCAGATTTTTCACAGACTTATGGAAGAAAAACTAATATTGTCACTAAGATGATCTTTTAAATAAGCTGTGAAGTACATTAAATTCAATTTTGATGCACATGAATAGGGTGTGAGGGACCAGGAAAGCAGCGCAACTTTGTGTTGGAATAATTAGGGAGTTAGGGATTTTGAGAATGTTATCATTCAAGTTGCTGCCGTAAATATCGACGCAGCTTTGAAGTCTCATTCGGAAATTTTTCATAGTTATTTGAACCATATAGTGAGAAACTTTATGTTTCATTTCTGTATTTAAATCTCCAATGCTTGACCTGACAAGATGTCTGCCAGGATTTAGAGTGAACATCGAGAAGCACGCTACGTTCTTCCATCTCGTTAATTGAAACCAAGGACAGATACAAGTTCGTACAAAAGTCCCATGCGTGGAACATTAAAGCTCAAAACAGAATTCAAACATAGACTTACTGAGCACAAACTTTCAATTTCAGAATTTCATCGGTGGCAAGGAAGTAAGGAGGTGGAGTGACCGTGACTTCAAACCGCGGCAGGACGTACTCTTCAACCCTGAAATACTTGTCGGTGTCTCTAAAGCCGGGGGTTCTTACGACGATCCTGTATGTACCCTGAAAAACATTATTCATCAATGCAATTCATTCTTGTCGAAATTATTTGCGCAAATTCCTGACATTTTGGAAAAGAAAATTGATATGATTCGACCATAAAAGAGCATTTGTATCATGCTTTTTTCCTGGCGTTCAGGTGTTGACCATTCGACTAAGAAACTTATATTTTAATGGCGTTCGTAAATTTTCAACAAACGATAGCTGAATTTCTGACACTATAAAGTGTTCCAGTGAGTCAGAAAAACATTCATAAAGTAATAGAAAATTTCAGTTTTCATAATTTAATGCATTCTAAAAGGTCTTTGAGATTTTAAACTTTGCGGAAGAAAGACCAGATTTCAAATCAAAAGAAAATGTAAAGAAATCAATTATCTATTTAAATCTTACAATTTCCAACGAAACTCAGAAAATGGTTCCAAAAGTATTCGGTGCATAATTATATTTCTTATATAAATTACAATTTAGCACCATCAGGTCGTGAACAACTCTGGAACAAGCGTCTAGACTAGAGGAACGTCTAAAACTTTCCAGATCAGGCTTCCTCTGTAACATCACAACCAAAGCCTCCAACTTCGAGAGGCAAGAGGCAGAGCCAAAAATGTCTCTTCTTCAGTGAAAAGCAGCCTCTGCCGAATGAGCTACCCTCAGGATTCTTAGAACGCCGGAAATGAAAGGACACAGCATCTAAGTAAAGAACACAATAATCGAGCTGTATAAAAATGGCGATGGATGAAGGAGAATATCTAAAAAATTCACGATTCCCGTTAGCTCCACACAGTCCAAAATTATGAGATGGAAGCCTGAGGGGACCGCGCAAATAGTGAGATAAGGTGCTCCGTGGAAGTTACCTCTGTGAGATTGGAAAATATTCTGCAGTCAGGACTGCTTAGTGGCGTTGACTACTTCCATGGAATCAAAAAACAACCTTCCCACCGTGAAGCATGGGGATGAGAGCATCACGTTATGGGGTTGTTTTCCATCAAGGGCGACTTATTTTAAGGAATGATGAATTCGTAGAAATTTATAGACACATTGTCTCAACACTGAAGTGCTTTCGTTCAGAAACTCATGTTAAATGGACTAAATGGGTGTGTCAGCAAGATAAAAACCCAAAACATACATGGAAATACACTGCAGGTTGGCTGTGCTCATCGAGGCAATCAATGTTTTAGTCTAAGTCTAGGTCTAAGGTATAAATTCCACGAAAATAGTCAGGAAACAGATGAAATTTAATTTGGTAAATAAAAATTATCTAAACTAACTAAGTTACGAAATTCTCTAAAGAAAATGGAAGTCATCCCTCAGAACTTGCATAAGACACGCATCTCTTTCCAATATAATCAATTTTGGTAGTTGCAGTAAATAATGGAGATGCGATGAAGTGTTGCCATATGATTTTATGTTGGGGATACTGTTTTACTCCTTAACCTTACCTGTTTTCTGAGTTTCGCAGTTGATGTACGACATAATTGCTTAAGATCAATGTTTGATTTCTAAATATTTGCAACTGTGTTTGATATCCTTCCCAGAGTCAAAGTTTTAAATCTTAAAGATGTATTGAGATGTGTGTGGTAATGGAAAATGTAAATTTTTGGCTCATAACGAATACTTCTTGTATCTGACCCACTGCATAACTGACCTTTATTTTATACTGGTATCAAAATATCAGGAGTATTTCACTATTTAAGGTTGTATAACTATCTTCATGGTGATGTAACTGCTCGTAGGATGCCACGAATGTCTTTAATTTGCATCACATAAAGTTACAAATTTCCATCCCAGGGATTAGCCTCTCATCGACTGACTCATAATTCCCTATAGATAGTTTCAGCCTCCGCTGCCAAGACTGCTGATTTTTGAAAGCAATGAAATCCTTAGAAAATCGACGGGAGAAGTTTATAAACTAATATTTAGAGAGATATGCTAGTTTAACCGTGAGTATAATAAACAAGAATATACGGGTTGCCTGTTACAGGAACGTTCATATCTACGCTCATAAAATCAGATCAGATTTTTTACTCAAAGTTCATACTGTTGATATTCAACGCAAGAAAATTGTGAATGTTGTTTTTTCCCGAAGTATTCATTGAAAATTTCGCTAAAATAACAGCATACGACTGATTTTAAAAACGATTCAAATTCCTAAAATCTTCAGAAACACCTTGTGTGATGAAGAATCAAATTGAACCAGATATGTTAACGAACATTTTTTAAAAAGATGGCCATGATTTTACTTCATATATCATTGAGTTTTCATGTCTCACATCGGGTGCATATTTCAGACAATTTCCTTCTATATGCACCAGTCTGTTTCCCGCATTGTCCCGCACGGGAAAAATAATCTGTGACAAGAAGCACAAGAGGCATGCTTCGTGCTTCTCACAACTTCCCAGATCTACAATATTTGCACCAAAGGTTTGAAATCTAAGTTCAGAACACTCATTTCAATACAACATGTAAGGAACTTAAAAACGAGGAAAATTCTAAGGAAATTAATCATATTTAATGGGAAAATTTTCGGAATCCAACTCCATGATCAGTTCATGAAGTACAAATCATTATGTCTAAAACAAAAGATCAAAAAAGTTCCTCATAAAAGTTCCTTAAAAGTTTTCAAGTTCCTCATAAATTCGCCACTCAAACAAACGACTGACCTGTTCAGATATATTCAAAACGATATGTTTTATGTGGTAGCTTATGAGTTACATGCGGCTTACGAACGCTCAGCCTGACACGAGGAGCTGCAATCAAATCATAACGTAATTCATGATCGGAACTCTGTGAGGCCTCTTAGAACAATAATACAAGTCTAAAATCATACTGTGGAGACCAAGCTTAATGTAGCGTGAGTGATAGAAACAAAATCAAGATTCACTTCAAATCTGAACAAACACACAAAGAACAAACCTCCTCAGGTTCGTCAAGGAGTTGCAGTTCTCGATGGATTAGGCCGGATGGGTTCGGCACGTCGAGCCACTGTGCGATGCGAGAACCAGAGGGTGATTCCACGAAGATTTCTGAGTACTGAAAAAGAGACAAAAACATTGTGATGGGCACAAATTGGCATTCTATTGCTAAACTCAATTTTTTCCAACATCGCAATTCCTTTGCGATATTGGACAAAATCAATTACGTCAATGAAATGAGTCATTCGTTGTGATCTTACATGAACGAAGTAATAGCTGACGAAACATGTGGTCTGTGCAAGTAAAACCTACCATCTGTCTTGATGCTTTAGACACCTTGAGATACAGTTTGTAACGTTTCATACTTGTAAGTTGATATTCTGTGCTTTTTAGTATGGACATTTGTCGCAGCAAATCTGGTCTGATAAATTCTTCCTCGTCTGTTTCAGGAATTATCGAAGTGCCAATTTTATGGAGCACAATATAGAATAACCCCATATTGTTAATGTTTCTAAATGTACTCAGGTACGAGCATGCGAATATCGCCACATCATTGCACTACACATTCGCGCTGAACAGGTGAATGTGACATGACCTTAAGGAAAAATTATACAAATTGTTATTGATTTAAAATTATGCTTGAAAATCTCTTCTATAAAAGTTCAACACCTCAAAGTGAAAGATAAATATCTTTCATTACACTACACCTATACGCATCTCCCTAGCTGGTCACAAATTTAAATTTGCAGATAATGCAATTGAGATTTGCCGATACCCACATGCGCTTAATGCTGAAAAATACACAACCGCCAGATCGAGAGGACGGCGACGACTACAGCGCATTAGTGCAGTCTGTGGGCGTAATATATTCAATACCGTAGCCGTAATATCGAATATAACTCTCCATGGTACGTAATAAAATGTTGGTGGTATTTAGTTGTCTGTCACTGTAATAAGAATGTGACTACTGCAGGCCCACATTCGATGCATTAATATTTTTTATCTCTTAATATTAGGTTACATTTTAGGCTTCTACTTCATCGCGCTGAGGCATGACATTTACACTGCGTAGAGTCAAGTGCAAAACCGCGTGCGTTATTGTCAATTATAGAAACGCGTGTGTTGATTTCACGTCCAGGAGGAAACGATGTCGCAAAAATAGAGAATTAATCCCAGGCCCACTTTCTATGTTGCTTAATCGTAACGCTTGGATATTCATTTTTTAGCTACAATCAAGAAGCGGACTCTAAATGCAAGCAGTAATTCCATCTGCCAACAAATTTTAATTTATTACCTACATGATTTGGTTGCTCTCCCAGATATCGAAATTCACCACAGGTGTTGATAAAATTTTAAGTTTTCTAGTGGGCAACGAGACGGAAAAAGTCATGAAATAAAACAACAGCAACGAGCCGAGCTGCCTACGCTCGGGTTGATCCCCAAGCTCCGTACTGTCAACATCAATCATCCACGAGCACTTAAATAATAATGGAAAATGTAGTGGTCAAAAGATAACGTGCTGTCAGAAAAACGAACACGAAAGTCTGGCAAGCCATTCATCACAGGAAAAAATGAACCACAACCATTAACCGCGACAACTCGAAGTAAGTTTGTTAGCAAGTAATGGAGACATGTCGAATTTTAGTAAGCTTAATTAAGCAAAATATTATCCCAAACTCTAACGTCATTAGAGAGACACGTTATGCAAAACCGTTTTCGTGTAGGCTGATATGTAAATATTTCACAAGATGACTAAATTTTTGCATCAGAATCATTCAGTCAACATCCACTGCCATTAATTTTTACTATTATGTGGGACAAGCTCAGTTGGAAGAAAATATGATTCAATTAAATTGATCAACACCATTGAAACATTCCACTGGCGAACAATTCCAATACCTCCTATAATTCTGAGATGTGGAAGGCTCTGGAGTGCCCACTCTCCGATATACAACCAGTAACACACAACGAGTTCCTCAACAACATGTCAACAACATCACAAGTCCTTGATATTCTTTTTTCCTCATTGGTGCGTCACAAGTTACCACATTACGTGATTATGAATTTCGTTTTAGAAATTTGCGTTAGTGTGTCTAGTCTACGTGTTGCGATGATGAAAACGTTGAACGGTTCTTCATCGTGGAGCCTCGCTATGACAGGTCCCACATGTGTGCAAGAGAGCATTAATCACTTAGTTTCATCTCATAAAAAATTAACATAAATATTGAAGCAATAAACCATTCGTTAAATAATTCGAATACACAGTTTTCATCATTAAAATGAACAATCGCCCAATCTATATCCAGCAAATGAAAATTATCAACTGCGGCTGTACGAATACAGGTATTTGTACTTGACTCATTTATTAGGTTGTATATAGCGATATTCTTATTTTTTAGCTTCTTCAGTATGCTTTTGTCCAATTTGTATTTATTAAAAAAATCAACCAAAATAATGGTAGGTAATATTGTTTCAGTGTTCAATAACCTTAATTATTCTCTTATTTGAGCCGAATTTCAAAATTGTATAAAAAAATAAAATTTTCAGTGACTTTCCATTTTACTTTTTCGTTTGGAATATGAATAACGTTTTATCGTCGAATTGGCTGATGCAACAAGTCTTCATTGTTTCGTGTTGTTCCAGCTCTTTTTATTTTTTGCTCCAAAATGCTGATGTATCAAAGCTCAATAGACTGCCTCACGGTAAAGTTAAATGTTATCTGGACCCACACTCGGGAAGTTTTCATTCCCAAACTTAATTCTTCAAGAGCTTACCGCTCTCAATTCGTAAATGTTCGTATCGTTTTCATGTTGAAAACCACGACTGATTTACAGATACATAGATGATTCTTTTTGATTCACAGATGTTTTGTAAACTACTAATGCTTAACTGAACAGTGCACTGCTCGTAAAGTTAAAAATATTTGTCATATAGAACAAAAGATCTCAAAACATAGAGAAAAAGATCCATGCTAGATCTAGAATTATAGTTATTGAACAACACAGAGACTAAATTATCAAAATAAGATTGCAGAAATAACTTGGAACATCATCGTAAAGCATAACTCTATACTACAAAATAAAAGAACATTTAAACTCACAGGCTCAGTAGAGACGCTCAGGTACACTCCTTTGAGTGTCAGCAGGCGGAACTGGACGACCTGGCCTGCCTGTGTTGGAGGGGATATCATAGAGAAATGAATATAAAGCCTTTCCCGTCAACAAATACACTTACAACATGTGTTACCATTATTTCTTTATGCTGCTCTCTCTTGAGCCATCTCACAACACTGATAAATTCAGGGAGAAAACTGAAATTTAGTCCGTCCCGTGAAGTATGTTACGTTCACATCCGCAGCTTGTAAATTTATTTAATAAAAAAGTTACGCAGTGTGCACCTGTATCTGACAACGCTGCTGTGGAGTACAGGTAATAAATATAACGAAATAATCTCGTTGAACTCACTGCAAGTCTAAGAGAAAAAGTTATCGTAATACTAGGCACCCCATTGGTTCAGTACAAATTTCGAGTAGACCTATTCTATTTTGAGTCGGAAATGAAACGCCTGTGTAGAACTCAGTACAATCCAAATTATAAATTTATAGTGGAACTTAGTTTGAGCAGGAGGATATGTTATAACCATCGATTCAGAAAAAGCCAGAACAAAAAAAAGTTTAATGAATGACATGGTTCTTATTTACTCCTGGAAGCAAGCCTTCTCCAAGTATGTCCTTTTCGTTTTAATGTTTTAATTCTAATTTTTAATTAATTAAAAATAATTTAATAATTTTTATTTAATTTTTTTGTTTAAAAAAAACATTAACAATACAAACGCTTATAAATGTCATAGCCTTTGACGACTGCGATAAGAAGTAACAAGTGTAGTGAAGGCTTTGGTCAGCCGTTGTTGTCAAATTTCTTAATAAAAACTGAAATGTTCGTTATGTGTTTCAGCAGTTCTTGGCATCACCTTAATTCAAACCAAAGCTACTTAAATATTTCAAGTTGACATTTTAAATACTTGTTAGCACTTGTTTCTTTAAAAAAAAATCCATCGGTTCAGAAACTGTTATGAGAGATATACAACTCCTCTGTTGCGCCCTCTTCAGGCTTCCAAAACGGATTGCAAGAATCACACTCTGTACTTGCTATTGAATTATCAAATTTCGATGTATTTTGTACCAAATGAAGGAACATAGGGACAGATAAGTTTAGCCCCGAATGATTTGAGCGCTTTTCTTCACCCTGCATATTATAATCGCCAAACCTTTGGTATTGAATGTTAGTGTAGCTTACGCACCTGAATATTGGGCTCCATACAACTCGTTACGTGTCTATGTGAAATTATGATAGACAATGAAACTTACGGTTACCAGTAAATTACTCCTCGGCCTCAGAAAGTATTTGTAACTCGAATTAGACTCGCGCTCATTGAAAGAGCTCGAACCAACTGAAAGTTTAATTACGTCGAAAATAACTAAGGTGAACTATACGGAGAGTAGTATCTAGATATTTATTTACTTTACGTTCCATAATAGTAAAGTAGTTAGGTAACAGCAAAGATAAGGAAAAAACAGAGCATCTAAAACGAGCTAGTGAAAAACAGAGACTCAATGTAAAAGGTGCGTTCCCACGCAGGATAACTTCCACTTGAAAACAAGGAACGAAGAAAGACCAGAAACAGACAAAAAAGAGATAGCGAAAAAGATAAAAAACTGAAATTAGCAAAATGGGCATGAATAATATAAGTCCCAAAGACTCTGTGTGAATAAGCTAAACAGAATAGGAACATAACAAATGCCAGATTGTTACAACTACACTTTTTTGGAGACAATTTTTTTGTTTTTGCCTCACAGATCCGTCTGGTTAAGGGGTTCGGTGTTTTCAAGTGGTTTGTGAAAGAAAACTCAGATGAAAATCGCAGCCGGCACCAGCGTAGATCAGTGCAACAAGGTTAACGTAAGGGCAGGACGCCGCCGCATCTTAAAACGCCAGCACAGGCTGCCATGTGGCTGCGCCAAACTGCCCTGATTGCTCGCAGAATATTTACCCTAAAATCACCTGCAGCGACGTAGGGGACAATTTTGAGCAGCCGCTGCCTGCATTGAGAATGTTGGGAATGAGGCGCGCTAATGGACGGTAGCTTTCCCGAATCAGAGCTCCAATTTTAAATAGGAAATTAACTCATTTTTTGGCAGTGTTTAATACGGGAAATCAGGGGTAGTTGTGTCGTGTCGGTGTTAGGAAATGAGCTTGAATTAGCCAAATGAAATAATACAGTTAAAGGCTTTTAAAAGACATCTTTCTTCTCAGAATGAAGATAATTCAAGATGTTGTCTGTATACGAACGTAAATGAGTTTTCTTAGAAAATCAACCTAAAGCGGAAAAAAGAACGTCAAATGATATTGATTCTTGAACAAATCTATCCACTGCAGAGCAAGCAAACTTTTCAGACATGAAACGAACCCTGTTAACACATCACTTGTTAACCTAAAAATTCTTCCGTAGAAAACGTATAATTAAACAAGTGCACCGTCAATCACGAGTGAAGTCTACAGACCTCACATAAGAGGTGCAATTTCCCTTATGAACACATTTATTCATTATTAATTTCTTACGAATACGTCTGACTTATACATTGTCAGTGAATGTTCCTTTCATGTTGCTTTATATGTAAAGGTATGGTTTACACTTGCACCACTCATCAGCAAGGAGATAAGCAAACTTCACGAATTGATAGATACTTCTCCCCATCTAATTGTGTAATCATTTTCATATTTTGCGCACATCTCACCTTGTATAGTTCTTTGTCGGTTTGTAAAAACACCTTGCCGACAGGTTTGATGACCAAAACCTGCGCGATCTCGCTAATGTTGACACCGTTTATGGATCCCGTAACTTTCGCGTAGATATAAGAGCCGTAGTCGTCGGTGGTGAGGTCGGCAGGCACCTCGAAGTCTTCGCACGACAACAGCGGGGCTGGTGCGGGGCGAAGATGTTAGGTCAAATGGAACAGAGCAGCGACTAAGAGACGCAGCAATGAGGGGGAAAATGTTTTCTCTGCCGTAATCAACCAAAGAAGAACAAAATTTCAAAATGGTCAATAACTTATGTTTTTGAGCAGTAGAGAAGAAGAAATTAAGTCCGTTGAATAGTTGCAAGATAGTATGAAAAGGAGTTAAAAAGAAGAACTTCGAGTGCTGAATTGAACGACGCTAAATTCATGACCTCTGCTCAAATTTTGTTAGAAAACATAAGAGAATTGTAATAGATGTGGAAATAGCAGACTTGAATTAAATTAATGAATAAAAATAAGTGTCTCACAAATATCTTCGTAACATTATTTGTAAACGTCCCGTATAAACTCAAAAATAGTGTCATCAATCAAGTTAAAATTTCATCGTATTATTGTACACTGAATGCCATTCAACAACTTACCTGCTGTATTAGGTCCGCTGAAATCGAAAGGTATACCAAATATTAATTCAATGGCTTCACGTTTCGTTGCTTCCTTGCGGAATGCAACCGGAAATCCCCCGAGAAGTCCTCCACCTATTCCTAAATCGATATCTCCTGAACCGCCCGTCTCGTCCGCCACTCCGAGAGTAACTTTATCATTCGGTCCAGGAGGGAAGTCCAGGGCCAGGCAAATCTGAGTGCGCGCTCCAGCCACCCACTTGCGAGGGAAAGTGACGACGTAGCCCCTGCAACAACGCACAGAACACATTTATTGCACGAGCTCAACTATCGGAACTTATCAAGCATTTCAGAAAACATTTTCAGCAGCGAACTCAGTAGTTTAATTCGTTGAGAAAAAATGAGAATGTGAAGCTAACTAAACACTATCAGTTTAGCTAGTCTCTAAATATTACTGATTAGACTTGACCCTTTAACGTCAGTATTTTCGTGCTCTTATTTGAATTATCACAACCACCGCCATTCACAACCACGACAAGCACTGGCATCAGGTTGTCACGGATATCAGAATTAGAAAATAACAGCTATTCGGAGGTGGTCATCGAGGAAAATCATTAATGAATAAAAATAACAGGAAATACAAGATACTGCGCCTATTTTCGAACAGGATCGTATGGCCCTCAGGGACTTCAAAGAATGAACTACTACCGTCAACGTTACATCGCCTGAGATACTTCATTGTCTGAAATCATAGTTCAAATCCGTTCTCGGATGAGGTCTCGATCCTTCATCTCAAACAAACGAGCCAAATCTAAAAGAATGAGGTTGGTATTTTCTTTCTTCGCCTCTAGTTAGCAGCAGCAATTTACACCAGTTAGCGAGGTCTTCCGATATCCTGATTTTCGTCATTCTGCGTTAGTTTAAGACCTTCAGCACAAAACTTTTATAGTGCGCTAAATTTAATTTGCGACGTGATTTGAACACGATTTGATAAAATCATGTAAATTTTCACCCTCAATTAGACTCCTCCAATTTTTTGTAAACATGAGGTTCTCCTACACTTTCAATCAAACAAAAGTTCCAAAATTTACTAACAAATCAGCGAATATATAAATTTAAAATTTCTAGAACGAATATAGCGGTACAAGCACAATTTTTGAAATAGTTGAAATTTCCCCAAAATTAATAGAATCATATAGCAACTAAAATGTTCGCATCCTCACACAAGTGATCAAACTCAACGAATCTGGAGAGACCATGAATTTTGAAAAAGATGGCGACACGTTTTATTCTTCTTTTATCTAATAACAAATGTCTTCTCTCTTCGAGGCCGAGCATGTAAAGATCTCTAGGACACTAGATGTTGTGTGTTGAGCTCGAACCATCGATTGCCATGCTGTAGTTTTTTATCCTTTTTTAGTTGACGGATTTCAGAACGGAAATGAGGAATAAAATAACTTTTTAACAAATTATTCGAGTAAGTAATGAACAAAATTAGAATCGATAAACAATGAACATCTTCTTGAATTCCTGATATCGCTTGTATCTCAACACACGCAAAACAAAACCAAAACATAATTTTTGAAACATGAAGTAGTTCTCTTATGCAATATGTCTAGCTTTGGGATAGAAAAAACATTCAGAAATCATCGGAGAACATGACATGTCTCTAGCTGAAACTTATTTCAAATTTCGACTCGAAGCTGAGATAGATACTCACGCAGTAACTGACTGTAAGATGACACAAAATACGAGAGGCACCAAAGTGCCGCTCTGCAACAGGAACAACATGGCCGGTACTCTTACTATGCGCAACACCTATGTTCTGATGCACCTGATGAGGAAAACCGCGTTATAGGCTGGTTATATTCACAAGCATCGCGCTCGTACACACCTGAGAAGAGCGGTGTCTGTGAGTTATTTACATGTGTTCACAACGAACAAAGGTTCTGTAATCTATGTACAGAATCTCACATCTGTGGTCATGGCTGTCCGCAACTGTCTGTCATCGGCCACTGAAGTCTTCATCCAGACTGTCAAAAACATATGAGAACAGACTCGTGCTTCAATGGCTCTAGTTTTTTTCGACCTTCGTGCTCCGTTCGTTTGAGGAAATACTAACTACGGATTCTAGGCTTATATAACAAATGGAAAGAAAGGAGCATGCTGTAGTAATGAGTGGTTTTCAAACCGAGTTCAGTAATTATAAATATCTGGATTTTTGTGCACTGCCAGACCTCTTATCCCTAATATTTGTGATGAGAAAATATGAACATAGTTATTTGAATTTGTGAACGAATGATCGGTGTGGAAAGAAAATAACAGGCCACTCACTCTGACGTTCTCAGAACACCTGAAACTACATAGGAAGTCACCGGAAAACTGAAGCAATCCCAACCGTCAAGTACGAGCCACGTTCAAAATATTTTCCTGTTGGGAGAAATAACTAGAAATGGCTGCGCATGCTCTCGTCAGGTGTACGAGTCAGGCGGTTAGATGATGTAAATTCAAAGACAAAAGAATACTACGAAATCACTCTTAAAAAAATTAAACTGAATAAACTTAAAAATTAAAGAGTTGATGATACGCTGCACTTTTTTGGAGATACGATTGAATTAACCCGAGATCAAATATTCTTCGGAACAGATGATAGACGGTTGTGCCAATGCCTCCTACATTTTGTAAGTAATTGTTATGTGCACACCTTCCTGAGGCTCCGGGACACAAGTACTCAAAATTTCCTGCAACCGTCCGAGTTTTGTGGTCAACAGCTATGAAGAACAATTCATCTCAGACTCTTCCTTAGTTCCCACAAGGACTTGGGGTAAACATGGCGGCCCTGTACGCAAAGGCCCTAGAAACAGTGAGTCTCAGCTGCGCTGCGTCAGGCCAAAGTTCAAGGAACGCTAGAAATTTCCTTGCAATTGTTGAAAAACATTTTATAAAGTTTTTACCGCCCCAAGCCCGTGGCCTACAAACTGTGTATAGAGATTTCAATCTACCGGACAACTACGAGTGCTCGAAGCTGAGTAAGAAGTCACTGAACTATTCGAAAACGTAAACGACTCATTGGAAACTGCCGTAGTCAGAATAATACCAATCATAGATGATGAAATAGGCCGATTTCCAGGAAATCTCACTTATAGGATGAAAAGGCAACCAACGTAGTTAAGAATATCATGATAAAAACAAACGTTCGGATCATGAAAATCCATCCTCAGGGCTCTGAAAACACACTAATTGAAGTGTTAAAAAATATTTAACTCTAATTTTTCTGAGTAAGACGAAAGTAAAATATTAACATTTAAAAGACGACAATAAAACAAAAACTTCAGAAAATTTCAACAAACAATGGAAATTTTGACCACCGTGTCACGTTCATTTATTGACGGACGGTTTTTTTAAAACGTACATCGATTCTGAAATGCAGAGATCATTAGAATTTGAGGCTGAATTCAAACATATGAGATTTATGTTTTTAAACCAATGGTCGTTATTCAAATAATGTTCTATAGACGAGTTAGATGGCTGAATCAGATTAGTTAAATAAATCCTTGTGCGCACTTCAAAAATGATAGGAAAATCGGGCCATACTTTAAACAAAGGAATACTCCAGATGTGATGTTCCGTATCTGATTGGTATACCAATATACAGTACGTGTGACCGCTGCGAGCGGTCTAACATTGGCAGCACTGGGCTCCAATTATTTGTGAGGTGTGCACGACACAGGGGAGTCTCCTTTCGTATGAACAATAAACTGACTAAGCCATCTAACTCGTCTATAAGAGAACATTGTTTGAATAACGACCATTTGTTCAAAATCACAAATTTCAAAATTTGGGATTCAGCTCCAAATTTGTCTGATTTCCGCATTTGAGAATCGATGTACATTGAAAAAACCGTCCATCAATAGATGAACGTAACCTGGCGGTCAAACTTTCCATTGTTTGTTGAAATTTTCTACAGTTTTTGTTCTATTATTATCTTTTCAATGTCAATGCTTAATTTCCGGTTTATTCTGAAAATTTTTACTTAAGAAATATTTTTTACAACTTCAATTTGTTGGATTTCAGAGCACTGAGGATGGAGTTTTAATGATCCGAAACGTTTGTTTTTATCGTGATATTCTTAGCTATGTTGGAGTTTCTTTTTATCCTAATACCAATCATGGGACAGCGTCATCAAATTCGAGCAATTGGGCGCTTTTGCTCTGTAGCATAGAAGCGTTCACAGGCTTCAGAGCTGAAGATATATTTTTTTAATAACAATACAAATCATTTTCGTGTTTCAAAGTAAACTTTGTCTGCAATGAATAAGTATACTGATGAATCGAAATTGATTTTTGGGAATGTAAGTAAAAATATATATTTTGGAATTTTTACTCGTTAAAAGTTCGTCGCACTTAGAAATAGACGATGATTTTCTCAGAATAAGTACGGATGGGCTGAGAAGTTAGTCCTCACATTTCGACTCTGCATCATGTTTGTAAACTTTTTTACTGAAACAATATGCTTGAAGGAAAAAATTCTGCAATATATTACCAACTTTTACAGGTTTCGCTAAATTTGTGCAATACTAACCACTTGAGGTAATAAAAAGAGTAAAATTTCAGCGATTAATTAACCCTTTAACGCCCAAGTGGACTGTACGGTCCATTTTCAAAATTAAAAATAATATATTGTACTTCTTACTCAATTTGTTCACTAATGTGTCCTTTGAACTTCACTGCCGAGTGGCAGTTCCGTCCCCATCTTGATAACAGTAACTATACCTAATGCCAATATCGGTTTAGTCATAGTGGTTGTTATAACGGTAATATGAGTATAAAAATGTGGGCATTAAAGGGTTAAGTAAGAAAACATTCAAATTCATGTGCTCGTCCATTGGGAGACCGTGGATTGATCAGTCGAGATGATTGTCATTGAAAAATCACATTCATTGTTCTAACATTAGATTCTTTTTACTCATGCAGAAGAAGTTCATGAAATAGATTAGAAAAATTCAGTTTCATCGTACCGAGAAATTCTGGAGCATTCTCTCAAAAATGTACTCTATTACGCCCTCGGGGCTCACATCAAAAACAAACGCTCACTCAAACCACGACATCTCGCACTTGTGCATCACGCATCCATGTTAAATCCATGAGAAGAAGCCAAGATAACTCGTAGTGTCCCAGACTTCTGTTATGATTGAAAATTGATGTAATTTTAAAACGGCAGATTGAGAATTTATCATTTATATTTAATCTAACGATAAAGGCACATAGTACTTACCCTACCGAATATTTCCCAAAAAGTTAACGGGCATTGGTGAAGCCCTGAATGCGTACGGTACCTGAAGAAAACTTGAACACAAACTTCAAAGGTCTCCCTTGTGTGGTGAATTTTTAAGCTATAATTGTTACTGGTCGATACAATGGTTACAACAGAGTTTTTGAGTTACGAAATTTTATTCATAACTAACACTTCGATTACTTTCAGCACACTCTATGTTAAAATCTGATTGGCTCAATATTAACTTTTTTATCAGCTCTAGTGCCCGAAAATGAAAGAATTTTTATCATTGAAAAATTCATATACTCATGATTAAGTGCTTCCAATCCACCACCAGCTCTAGATAATTCAACCAACATCGTGTGGAATGCGAGTAACTAAACATCCAGGAAAAAAATGTCGATTTACTTTCTGAGAGGGAATTTCCAATTCTTCTTCCGTTGGGAACTCTGTTATCAATGCGCTATTGCCTGATTCCTGAAGTTTCTGTTATTAGAAAGCCCAAATTTATGCCTAGGGCATCCACAGTACTTCCATGCTCTTGTATGTGCAATACGTTCCGTTTCAGTACGTCACGTGAATCATATACTTCATTAATTTGTAGCATGTTCCTAAGCCTACATTTTTAACGGCACATTTTTCACAGGGTAGAGTTCCTAGTAATATTTGTTTGTTATGCATAGTTCTGACATCAATGTTCTTTTCTCAGTATTACACTAAGTTCAGAAAATAGTGAAAGTGAAGAATTCAACGGTGTGCGAAATTCGCACAGCGCTTAGAAATACTTTGTTAGAGCTAAAATATTTTCGTAGACTATCAAACAACGATACACCGTACTGTTCATTTGAGGTTACTGAGAATTTGGTCTGACAGAGTCACAGCTGTGCTAGATGAGTTAGTGTAAAATCGAGTATTACTCTGCCTCTTGTTTTTTCGGTCTTTGAAAAACTTTTAAAATTTATGGGCGCAGTCATGCTGAGAATACTATCCAGAATTATTTGTGCGCATGTCTGTATGATGCAGTTTATAAATAATAGAAATCAAAGTGAGCTAACGTAAGCATGAACGTATTGTTAGATAAAAGACGATCACAGCCGAGTATCATGAAGTTTTAGCTTAGTTTGAAAACATTGGCGCAGCCAGCCGAAAATTTCGGGGGGGGGGGGGGGCAGACATTAATTATGAGCAATATTTTTATTCTTTTACTTGAATCGTCGACTGAAACTGGCCCCCAACTCAACATTTCAAAGGGGGCATGCCCCCTCCCCCCCTGCCTGCGCTACTGTTTGAAAATATATACTAAGTTCGTCTCACAAAAATCGTACTGGTATGATTTAAGGATGGGAAGTTACTGTCAATGTTCGTACCTGCAAGTACAGATCACCACACAATTTTTATTTTGTGCAACGAATTATTCGTAATGTATACGTATATAAATTGGATCTACCTTATTGATCTTAAGCTGAAAAAATTATTGTTCACCAAATTCTGAAAATTTTATGATTTTTTAAGAAACGGACTAATCATTTCAGGCACATATCATCAACTTAACGTGAGTTTTAATCAATTTTTGTAAGTGAAAGTTCATGTTCAACTTCCTCTGCATGAATTTCAATACTGCTCCGTCATGACGAAAGCGTCAGTTCACTGGAGTCAAACGACAGAAATACTTCATTGCGTCAGAGTTCATCCCTCAACAACATGTGTTGCTGGTATGAGCATGTGCTGCCAGCGTGAAACGAGAGTACAACCTCGAGAGTACAAGTTGTAGAATTACTTTAAAATGTTAAAACCACATCATTGACGTTTGCAGCTTTCAATTCAGTTCTCCATAGTCTGTCTAAATTCTATTGCTCTGTGTGCACTGGAATTGAATTATATATTGTTAAATTACGTTCAACTGTTTCGATGGTATTAGAATCTTAATACAAATATCGAGAGCAAGTGAACTGAATAAAAAGTGAAAAACTACGTTTATGCTATGACTGATTCACCCACTATTCGTACCCTAGCCTCATGTTCAAATGCGTTTTGTCAACTGTTCAGATAAGGCGTGGATAAGGCAGCCAGCAATGCCTTCGCTCGCAACGAGATCTTTGATCCTGAGCTAAGCCTACACGTTTCCCCGTAGCATTCTCCACTCTTTCTCGCGTTGTTCTTTATCGATTCAGCTGTGGAATAGTTAAAAATTGACGTAAAAACCCGAATACTTGAGACAAACTACAGCATTCGTCTGTGAAACTTGCGGTGTTTTGTTCTGCCCCAGAGGTTCATCCGTTCATTCACTTCTGATGGTTTTAGTCCTTTTTGCGTATCTCGTTTTTTCCTACAAATAGCCTACAGTGCGAAACGCAATGTATTAAAACAAGTAATTTCTACATCAATAGTAACTATCAGGTACAGGAGCTCATTGAATAGTCTCAGTCACAAACTCTGCAATGTAATTCATTCATCCCAAGATCTGCTAATTACGGAGACGAATAATTGTTTGTTGATATACAGTTTTCATGCCCAACATAAAACATAAGAATATTTACATCTGAAGTCATCGAGTCTTAAACATTGACACATGATCACATTCAAATAATTTCTAGGTGATATTTCCTCTGTACAAATCTTTTTCAATGACGTATTTTGCGTTATAGTTATACTAGCATTAATACCAGCATCCTATTGACGTTTTGTACACACATTCCCAAGGTAAAATATCGTTCTGGATTGCCAGTATGCTGCTATGATATGATAATCCATATGATTGAACATATGGATTAGTGAACGTGGGAACTCTTCAAACACCAAGTTTGCACTTTCAAAATAACAAGAAAAATGCCCATTTTGTTTTTGTTATGTCAAAATAGTGACTGCTCACTGTGCGTGTCTAAACCTAATTAGGAAGATTTTATTTTAATAATTATATGCAGTAAATTTTTGAAAATTACGAGGAAGAATTAGCATACATCATGTGCGAGTTCGGAAAGAACATACTGCATCTTGTTCTCACTTCGTACGGATTTCAACTACAAGAGCTTTGCTTGAGTACTTCTTAACATCGTAACAAATTACGATTTTAAAGTCAAAACATTGCTCATGTTTATCCCTCTCGTGTGTTTTCAAAGCTCTATTAACAAAAATTTTTATTTATCTCCAGACTTCATAACAATAACACCTCTCTCCAGCCTGCAACTCCTAGAAACTATGCAAACGGTTCAGCGATAAAAAAAGTATCTTAGTGACCACTAAGCGGTTTATAATAACAAAAATAGCAAATTAACTAGCAAGCTCGCCGTAAAATTTTACTTCAAGAAGCAAATGGTCACGCCTATGTACGCGGTGGTGAAGTGATAGGTCGAGTTGCAATGATGACAAATTTTACAATGACAAATCTGCGAGTACATTAACTTTTTTGTCGTGCCCCGAAGTAAAGGTGAAAAATGAGTGACCAAATAAATTTAAAGAGTTCTTTTCAATGTTCTCGCACGGACACACCTACCTGTTAAATTAGGGAAGGACTCATCTCTCTGGTTTGGTTGTGCCATCAGCTTGTAAAGTGTTTGCCACGCGAGTGTCCACTCGAGTGCTTCGATACTAAAAAAAATCCATAGTGCCAGTGGGGTCCAATAAAACGGAACATCAATTCCAATTTTTATTTTCATGAACTTCGATCCTCGGCAAGGTTTTATCGCTATTGTTCGTTATCGTCAAGTACTTTTTATTTTACCACGTCTCTCATAAGAAGGGACACTGATTTTAAACAATGCTAGGAATTTACTGCGAACACTAGCCTAGTTCTTCTTAACCTGAGCAAACTCAGTTGAGCAAAGAAATTTCTCATCCCTTTCGAAATCGAAAAAGAAGCCAAATATTTATAATTTTTGAACTATCAAGATTTACCAATTCTTGAGGTAGGGTGTTAACACATTTACTAAAAACCTCATGGAATCTTTCTTTATATTTTTATTCCAAGAGAAGGAGAAACATCTACCATTATCTTCTGTCATTGAAAGCTCTTTGGGAGGTGGTGTGATTGTAAGGTAAATTAGATGACGTCATGAAATATTTGCCGTTCGTTGTGTACAACGGATTGACGTCTCCTCGGAGTCCTCTGTCAGCTGATTTCAGTAAATTTCGCCGAAGTAAAATAGTGCAGTTTATTTAAGCTGCACGATTTTACTGTTTTTTAATTGTTTTAATTGCAGTACTTCTTAATATCATCACTAATTATGGTTTTAAATTTGAAACATTGCACATGTTTATCACTCTCGTGTGTTTTCAAATCTCTATTAATAAATTTTTTTTATTATCTGCAGACTTCAAATCAATTACACCTCTCTCCAGCCTGCATCTCCTAGAAACTATGCAAACTGTTCAGCGATAAAAAAAAATATCTTAGTGACCACTAAGCGTTATTTTAATTGTTGTTTAAAGTAGGAATAGAGGTTTAACCTCAAATACAGAAATAATACATGATTTATTGAAATAATTTTGTTAGTTTCTAATAGGATAGACCATCTAGGTTGAAAATTTAATTTAGATTCAGAACACCATTAATGGCTTATAAAGTTTTTTTGAAAGGCAAGTGTATGAAAAAAGGTAGACAATGGTACTTAAACTTGGCAAAAACTTTTAACTAAATTATTTATAAGCTTATCTCTTGGCATGATCAGCAAATTGAGAAAAAACTTTTATTGAATAAAAGTTGCGGAAAAGTTAGCTTCCAAGCGGAATTTAATTAATAACGGAAGCTAACCCCCTATTACAAACGTAAAGAGGCTTTGTCTTGAGGGGTAGCCACAGTTCTTCTAGTGAAAACTATAAATAAAGGTTTCTAGTGACGTCCGTTTACATCGACTGCAAGATGGCTGCCTCCATCTTGGGTACCGGGTGGCGCCATGGCGTCAGCCACCATGGAGTCGATGTAAACGGACATCACTTGAAACCTTTATTCATAATTTTCACGAGAAGAACTGTGGCTACCTGTTATGTACTTTAATACATAACTGCGTACCATGGAAATTACCCACCGTAACGACTGCCTCTGTGGCAACGGATCACGGCAAAGAACGGTTGGACGCTTTTCCTGACTCGCGATACATCCGATTACGATTCAGCGAATTCAGCAAAACCTCAGCAGAAAGCCGTGTTGTACCAAGCAGAGAGAAGGCGACGCTTGCGTGGCAGCAGCGAAACGGGCATGGGTGCATAAAAAAGCCTCACGACGGTTGAACGCTACCAACGTCCTTCGAGGGTAGCTGCGGCAATATATGCTACATAAGCTCGTACCGAGAGTTAGGAGTATTCATTCTTGTATCAGAATTAGTCTCAGAAGGGTCTCTTCGGTGCCACCTATTCTAGTAACTCTAATTTGAACTCAGTTGGGCACACTGAGGTTGTTATTGTATAAAATTACCATTGTGACTTCAAATCTCAGAACGACGAATCCAATATAACGTAAAAACCACGAGACCCCTCCTTTTATCTTATTTATCGACATCATCACTGCTGCTTCCTCCAAGTTACGTAAGATTGCGCCTTATTATCATCATTAGCATTTGCTGGTTCTAATCTACCTCTCGTCGTAAGTAGTGTTCATCATTCATTATAACAGTAAATGTATGGCCATGCATAATGAGTGTTTCAAAACCTGCTATAGATAAAATCTTTATTTGAAGGTCGATCGTGAAAATTATCCATAAATCACGAAAATCAATATACTCGATCAGAAAAGAAACGACGACTATGACAAAATGGTGGCAGCGGTGGGACTGAATTTGATCTAATTTAATCTTGCCGTGCCCACGCTCCGTAAAGAGAAAGCTCTTCGTTACGCTACCATTAACGCAATTGGCCAAATAATTGTTCATTAAGAAATCCATCTGATCCATATAATTCGTGTCATTGTGTTTCTTTATTTGTGTATTTCCATATTACTTTATTTGTGTATTTTCCAATGAATTATGCAATTTTTGTGTATTTTCCCATGAATTATGCAAATTTTGACGTTTAATTTTTACATTTTATGCTGATTTATGCTATTGTATTGACTTATTTTTATTTATTGCTATACCACTTGCATTATTTGATTTGACCAATTTTTCCTTTTTGCAATAGGATTATTGTGCAATCTCTATTTGATATCATTGTGTCTATGTGCATTGCTTCTATTGATCTATTCATTTATGTCCGTGTATTTGGAAACATATTGTACGAAACATTTCATATAAATTGCCGATTTTGAACTCTAATTGTTATTTTGCCGATTTTGAACTCTAATTGCTACTATTGCTTATTGTGAACCCATTTTGCATTAGTGATCTAATCAATTATTGAAATCATGGCAGAGAACAATAACGAAAATAATCATAATATAGCTACCTTAAATCATGCAATCGAACTGCCTAAATTCAACGGTGAAGGCTGTGTAACTTCCTTTTTAAAGCATTTCCAAACTAGAGTCGATATTTATACAAACGACAAAGATTTGCAATGTCGTTATCTCAAAAATGCCTTTACTGGCAAGGCTTGGGACTCATATGTTCTCAAGTCTGACCAATTAATCACATTGGATGATGTAAAAACTTGGCTAATTTCTGTGTACGAAGGTGCCACAAATTATAGGAAAATAGTGCATAAGATCCTATTCAATCTGCACCAAGAAAATGATGAATCTGTTAATGCTTATGCCACACGAGTCTTGGCTAGTTGGAAAGATACATTCGGCCAGGAATGGCATTACGAAGATGACAAAGCACAAAAAATCTTGATACCAACTCTGATAAAGAATATGAATCCCAAGATCAGTGAAAAATTGTCTCATGATTTTGATCCAGAGACAGTTACGAAACCCTTGGATAAAGCGAGGTCCATTGAAGAATCTCTGCTCGAGGGGAAAGCTGTCATGAATAGGAAGAGACGAGCCCACGAGAGCGATGTTGTAGTTGAAAAGTACCGGTACAATTCACCTCAAAAGCGAGCATACCAACCCGCAAATCCTTACAAATGGCAGAGCACATCTCACGGCAATGCCCGTCCCTCTGCAAACTATAAACGTAAATTCAATGATCGTGGGAATCAGAATGGTAACGTTGCTGCCATCAAGTCAAAAACTTCCAAAGCAATCGAAAAGCATTTCCCCCGTAATTATTTTGAATGTTGAACAAAAAAATGCTCTACTTTCGTTGACTCTGCCTCTTCCGTGACTCTTGTAAAATCTAGTGTAATTAACAAATTATTTAAAAACCCTCCCAGAATCAAACGATGCACGAAAGTTCTTTGTTCTGTCAATGGAAATAATCTCCACACTCTAGGCACGATTGACCTGAAATTTAAATTAGGAGATGTAGACTGCTCTCATGCTTCCATCATCGTTGAAGACTCATTTTTCCCTGGTGCTATATTATTGGGGCGAGATTTCCTTAAGAGATTCGGCGTGGAAATAAAATACAGTCAGCACGAGAAGGGTCATGTAAAAATTAATGAAAGAACTTACACATTTCACTCAGTTGGCGCCTCAAATTCTGTCAACTTTGTAAAACAGTCAGAAGACGCATCATTCAGTGTAGCAAGAATGCCCAATGACTTAACTGTAGAAGGCGGAACGTTGTGTCATACGTGTCTTAGGGTACCTCAACACATGAACGGTAAAAATGTCGTAATTGAACAAAGTATAACTTGTAAAGAAGTAGCTGTACCCCGTACGCTAGCTACTGTTCGTGATGGTACCGTGCCTTTAGTATTTGTTAATTATAACGATAAAAATGTTCTGATACCTAAGAATAAGATTTGTGCTGTATTGGATGTTGCCATCGAAGAGCCTCACTCAAACGATAGCGACAGCTGTGCTGTGGCACCACTTGAAAACGTTGGCGATGTGGCAACAGTGTACGAACGTGAACAAACGGACGAGGCTACGCGCCCCACAGGCCAGAATGAGCAAGCACAGAACAGCAGGCTCTTGCCAGTCTCGAGACGCAGAGAACCTGAATTCGATAAAATGATTGAAGATGTAGACTTATCTCATTTGAATCTTGAACAGAAAACTACCCTTGTAAAGTTTATAAATAAGCATAGGGACTCGTTCGTGGTTGGAGACGAGATCGGACTTGCACGTAATGCTCTGCATAGATTAGATGTTCAAGGACACGCTCCTGCAAGTAATCTGCAACAGAACTTGAAGCTCTCGCAATTCATGCTTCAATCAAACATTATGACGCATATTTGTACCTAAATGAATTTGTAGTTGTAACTAACCATCGACCTTTGACGTTTATCTTTGCTAATAAAACAGGTAATCATCGCATTTCCCGATGGGCATTGCTTTTGCAGGAATATAACTTCTCTGTAAGGTATAAGCCAGGTTCCCAGCACCACCTGCCAGACTTCCTCTCCCGATCGGAAAGGACTGTCAATGCCGTGGTTGATGCTGACGAACCTAACTGTAGTGATAAAAGTAATCCTAAAGATAGTACTAATGTTCCTGTTAAAGTTAAGCCTTGTTCTAGTAATAATGCGACAGGTGTTTCTGTCAACGACGTGCGCCTACGATCTGTGTCCAGTGAGCGTGAGAGAGATGTTGCTGCTGAGGCAAAGCAATTAAGCTTAGATGATGTTGTCTCAGAGCAAGAGAATGATCCCTATTTGTCTAGCGTCAGAAGCTTAGTGAATGGAAATGATCAAGGTAATGTTAAGATTTCAAACATTGATGAATATTTTATAGATAATAATAATGTCCTTTGTAGGCTATCTAGAAATAAACGTAGAAACGGTAGGACTAATGTTCAAATCGTGATTCCGAAATCCTTAGTTAAGGTAGCTTTAAAATTAAGTCACGACAGTGACATATCTGCACACATGGGCTTCTTGAGAACTCTTGAACGTGCTAGAGACAAGTTCTTCTTGACTAATCAGATCCGCGATGTAAAAGAGTACGTGAGAAAATGTCTCTCATGTCAACGAAGAAGATGGCACGGCCAATTCAAAGTTCCCCTTGTTAAATTCCCTGAAACTTCTTATCCCCTTGAAAGAGTTGCCGTTGATCTCGTAGAATTACTCGTTAGTTACAGTGGAAATAAATACCTCTTGACGATTGTCGATCATTTCACACGATTTGTAGATGCTTATCCTCTTCAAGACAAGTTTGCCGATTCTGTTACTAGAGCTTTCGTTCATTACGTCGGGAAATTTTCAGCCCCGAATACGATTGTTAGTGACCGAGGTAGCGAATTCACGAACAAACTGTTCCAAGACGTGTGCAAGAACTTGAACACTAAATCCCAAACTACCACTGCTTTTCATGCAATGGCGAACGGTTGCTGTGAAAGACTTAATGGCATCCTGAAAACTGCGATCTTTCATCTTGCCGCTGAAGATAGATTCAATTGGGACCAAACTCTACCATTTATGACTCTTGCCGTTAATACCTCCTACCAAACTGCTATTAAAGACACGCCATTTTTCTTGTTCTTTCGCAGAGATGCAAATCTCCCTTACCACGAAATTGTCAAAGAACAACCAATCAATTATGCGAGTGATCAGGACTATGCAGTTGAAGTGTCACTTAGACTTTCAAAAACATTCTCAGCAGTCCGTAAGAATTCTGAGGCAGCAAGAGAGGCGTCGGTGCGAAATTACAATCGAACGGCAAAGGAGTGTGGATTCCAACCATGTGAACTAGTAATGCCTCGGAATGAGTCAGGTCGTGCAGATGCTGACAGAGCTTTTCCCACACGATTACGGGGTCCTTATCGCATTGTAAGTCGCCGCGAAAATAATATCGTTATTAAAGGACTATATTCGGATCGCAAAGAACAAAATTTTCACCTTAACCGTGTTAAGCGAGCTTATTTGGATGATGCTTTGGCTTTTCCTTTCAACAATGATAAAGAAGATGATCCCCAAGAATCGGAAATAAATGATGTTCCGACCATGCCAAACGAGAGTCGTGAAGAAGAAACTGTCCCTAGATATCCTCTCAGGAACAGAAATAAGCTTCGAAACTATGTGTAATTGTGATTGCCTCCACAGAGATGTTCCCGGAACTCCGACTTGATTACCTCATTTCATTATCAACATGTTGTGTCTAATATTAGGATGCTTACTAATTATCTCCCTTGTATTTAATTTTCCTTCATGTTTAGATTAATTAAACTCATCAGCGAGATGTGGGTAGGATGTTTTGCTCTCATGTATGTCTTATTTTGTATAATGTCGTATTTGATATCCCAATTAATGTTTTAGTCTTGATGATGCTGATTAGATATGTAGAAATTTATTCGATGTCAAATTGTAACCCGTTCATATGTCTTTTCATAATCCCTTCACAGGAATATGTATTAATGCATAGAAACCTATTCGTGAAATTAAAGTTTCTTTACTTTCCACATGTTATCTGAAATGATAGGCTACGCTGTTTTGCGTATGAATTTTATTGCATTTATTCATTTTTGTACTAGTTATAATATTTTCTTAATGGATTTCTTTGAGTTTATTGCGCGTTAGAGTACTTTGATCTTGGTTATGTATCGTAGAATAGTGATGCACCAAATTTAAATGACGAGGGAGAGATTGGGATAAGTAGATGGGTGTTAAATGTTTGCAATCTCAAAGAAATCCATGGGAAAAATTCTACCATGTTCTGAAAATAACACGGAACGGTTATTACTGCGATCCAAAATCTGCCGTGGCGGCAGTGGCACCACAACATGGCAGACGACTGCACGACTACAGCAACCCATGGTCTGCTGTGGGCTCAAACAGCTGACCGCGGCATAGCAGAAGGCTGGCTGAGACCCGTGTGCTGCGTTATGCGACTGCAAAAAGGCAACACCGCGCTCCTCACTCTACCAGCTGTTCGACGGCGACACGGCGGACACAATGCTCATTACTACGACCTTGAGCTTGCGGCTGAAGGTCTGCCTGGTATCGGCTACAACTGCGGAGCGTGATGCAATTTACGGACGGCTGAGCTGCGATCAGGAGGATGGTGTGTCTCCTCGACGAGAATGGAACTTCCCCCTATTCAAATTCGCCTAACATGGATTCGGCGATGGCGATAGAAAAAAAGGAAGATTCCGATGAACACTAACACGTTCATGATAGCTACATGCAGGCGGAGGTAATGGCAAATCGAGTAAATACTCGATATTTATATTATTAGGGTTGTCTTAACCCCCAGATGTCTTCGGATTGGCCTCCGATAGAATATCAATGGTCACGAGAGAAGATCTTCGGTGGTGGAGCAGGATAGGGCGTCCCGACGGCAACTGCACACTGCTGTGTATTTAGGGTCTTCGATTCAGCGTGCGTCAGAAGCACAAATCTCGTCGGCTTGTCTGAATTCTCCCATGCAATGAAGTACGAAATTATACGTAACTTCAAGTAGACGGAAACTTCCAACTTGACATTCAAGAGGATGTTACTGAAAACGGGATGGGGGGAAATTTTAAGAAAGTTAAGTAAGTTAAGTTTTTTTAAGTTTTAAGCCCTGACTCGCGATACATCCGATAACGAATCAGCGAATTCAGCAAAACCTCAGCAAAAAGCCGTGTTTTACCAAGCAGAGAGAAGGCGACGCTTGCGTGACAGCAGCGAAACGGGCATGGGTGCATAAAAAAAGCCTCACGACGGTTGAACGCTACCAACGTCTTTCGAGGGTAGCTGCGGCAATAGATACATAAGCTCGTACCGAGAGTTAGGAGTATTCTTTCTTGCATCAGAATTAGTCTCAGTAGGGTCTCTTCGGTGCCACCTATTCTAGTAACTCTGATTTGAACTCAGTTGGGCACACTGAGGTTGTTATTGTATAAAATTACCATAGTGACTTCAATTCTCAGAACGACGAATCCAATATAACGTAAAAACCACGAGACCCCTTCTTTTATCTTATTTATCGACATCATCACCACTGCTTCCTCCAAGTTACGTAAGATTGCGACTTATTATCATCATTAGCATTTGCTGGTTCTAATCTATCTCTCGTCGTAAGTGGTGTTCATCATTCAATATAACAGTAAATGTATGGCCATGCATAATGAGTGTTTCAAAACCTGCTATAGATAAAATCTTTATTTGAATGTTGATCATGAAAATTATCCATAAATTACGAAAATCATTATACTCGATCAGAAAAGAAACGACGACTATAACGGCTACCCCTCACGACCCAACCTCTTTACGTTTGTAATAGGGGGCTAGCTTCCGTTATTAATTAAATTACGCTAGGCACGCGCTCTTCCCTGGCGCGCACAAGCCAACTTCAAAGTTGAATAATTCGAAAATAACGCTTCAAAAAGCAAAATGTCATTCGTGTAAAACGTTTTTAAATGTGTTCCTTTAGTGGTTAATCGTAACAAAATTTTTAATTTCCGTGCAGCACCTAAAATACATATTGACCAAATGAGCTTTAGTCTCTTTCATTGTTCTTTCTGTAAAAATAATTGGTAAATGTTGAGTATTAACCGAGAATTGATTTTCCACTTTTCGAATCCTAAACATAGTGAATTAGATCAAAATAAACAAGTGTTCTTCTATGAACTTTCCATCATAAATGAGTATTTTACGAACTGCATCGGTAGGTTTAGTTTCGTCGTCGATGACGAATGCGCTCTGACAAACAGCTACTTATTTATTTTCGAATTTTTGTTGCTTAAATCATGGTAATAACATCGAAATAAACTACTTTTCTTCTATACACTTTTTTCGGCAAATGAATATTTTATGAGTTAGCGCGGTAGGTTTAGTTTCGTCTTTGACAACGAGAGCGCGCTGGAAGTGAGACTCCATTGCAGTAGTATTGCCATTCGCCGGGCTCGATGAATTACTTCCTGCTTCAAGCACTTGAGTTGCGGTAACTAATTCACCGCTATGACTCGTAAAATACATATTTACGAGGGAAAGTGCACAGAAGAAAACTTATTTATTTTGATCTAATTAACTATGTTTAGGCACCGAAAAATCAAGTTTCGATTCCCGGTTAATCCTCAACATTTACCAAATAATTATTGACTATGAAATAACTTTCTTTAGCTTTCAGAAGTTTACCTCCATTTGATGCATATTGAGGAGTTTCAGTGCATTAATTATTGAAGATCTGTGGTTTAAACTAATGAAATTAATTACTACTTTTATAAATGAGTAAGCTCTTTAATGAAGTTATTGCATGAAACTTGTTATTTTCTCTTAGCGCATAATTGTCTTGTTTCCATATGAATGTTCGCGTAATGTTTTCAGCATAGTTGGTGTAACGAAATGAATAATGCATTTCTTATTTTTCTTGACATTCTATAAAAGAAACATAAGCTAAGCATGTTTTCCCAACAAATATGATACAAAAATATAAATGTACCTGACTTAGTTGAGAGAGGCTATGAACTTACTTTTCAATTTGCATATTTTATGTCAAATTAATGGATAAAAAAGCAAGCCAGTTTTGCATGTATAACAATATTTTTGTTTCTTCTCTACAGTGCAGTACTGCATGGTAGTAAACTGCTTATGCAGATGGATAAGACTTCTGTCTTTTACCATTATGTTTGATATAAGTGAAAGCATCATTTAAATTTCAAACTATCAACAACTGAGTGCTAGAAACTTTTTAATGTTACTGACTGAAATTACAGAGTAAGAAAGTGTAGTAGGGGCTGCTGTTATGAAATACTACTTGGCTGCTTGAAAAATCTTGGTTGATGTAATGTTTATGCAACTTGTGCACAATCATGTGTAAACTTCGTTCACTCTTGGAGTTGATTGATGCTTCTAACACTTGAGTTCCTTACTGCCAAAATTAATATTCATCTATCATTTCAGATTCATCGTGTGGAAGAATTCCCCTTTGCCAAATTTCAACTTTATCCGAGACTCACGAAATGCTACGGGAAACTTGTCCAGATTTTGCTGATGGGGAGCTGAAACCCATTGCAGCTAAAACAGATAAAGAACATCTCTATCCTAAGAAGCAAGTATGTAATGTTGATATTGTATATTGTTGTCAAGTATGTTGTTGTTGTCATTCTGAATATTTTACTAATGCCAAGTATACTCTAATGAAAATTAAAAAGTGTAGGTTTTTAGTCATTGAAAACAGTTTTTAGTGCTTTTAGGGAAGGGAATTTTTTATTGATGTTTGTTCAAGATATATTTGCTGCTGCTTTCAACTTTTAATGAAATAACATTGGGGTGCTTGTGTACATGGATGCCTGTGTGTCTGAAAACTCCAAAACAAAGGTAGTATTATTTTGGCATCACGTGGTTGAATAGAAATATCATAAAATCTTTAATGTCATTTCTTTCAGTGAATTGCATATATTCATAAGTACATGAAGGTATCTGTTGGAGGAATGAATTTTTAGTCCCATCTTTCCCTCTCATCCACATGGAGTAAAATGAAACTGTGGCCTATGAAAGTAAGGGCTATACTCTGTAGGAGCACCTGGGTTAATGGTGTAGTGCTCTACCCTAGTTACCCCTCAAACCTTGATTCTAGTCATTTATGTTCAGCAATCGTAATATGTCCTAATGTAAATTTATTCAAAAAAAAGTTCCAACTCCTCCATCGCGTATCACCAAGACCGACCGCCTGGAGGAGTAAAAAAGTAAGGCCGCTGCTTCTCTCGCCTCAAACGGAACTCGATGGCAGAAGCAGCAACAACACCTGGTCTTACAAATGGTGACCCCAGAGTGACTCCTGGCCTTACAAATGGTAACCCAGAGTGACACCCAACGGCCGAAACATCATGGCCTTACAAATGGTGACCCCAGAGAAAACTCCTGGCCTTACAATGGCATTTGAGGTCTTTTATGGAAGGAAATGTGAAAATGAGTTAGCTTTGTTTAATCAGGTGCTCTGAAGCCTCTGGTCACGTGGTCGACGTCATTTAGGAGAAAAACAATTGATAGTCCACAGAGAAACAATTCTTAGTTAGTGTTTGACTAACATTATCAAATATGGAAAGGTTGTGGCATAGATATAAAGTTTTCAGTTTTAATCTCGAGCAACAACCAACCGTAGCTTCCTTGAAAAATTATAGTTGAAATTTATCAGAGCACTTGTAGCATATGAAATTGTTTTATTGAAGTAACAAATAATTTTCATGATTACCTTGGTAGTGTATTTAGAAACTAGATTTTTTTGCAAAACAGTACAAGAGTGAGGGTTCGGCAGTGTTTATTCCAAAAGTTGATCCAGTGTAACAATATTAAGCATGAGTTGTCCATGATAATACATACACAGAGAGGACCTCCTACAGCATCAGCTATTGCATTGAGTGACCGTGTCTTGGTTGTAGAGAGATACCTTTGTTTTGAACTTAATTATAAATGTCATGAAGTGGCAAAGATTTATGTGCCTTTAAACTTCTGTACAAGAGAATGTTGGTGTAAAGATTGCAAAGGGAAGGCAAGGTAACATAGATGTAGTGTATAAGACGCATTAACATTTGTGTTGAAAAAGTAAAATTAATCAAAGTTCACAAAATACCAGATCACATAAATATTCTATAATATTATACTTAGTTTCTCAAGTTGCACAATATTTTGTTGTGTCGTTCATAACTCTGTTGCTTGCATTGTGGGTAATTGTGTGACAACCACTCGCTGCAAAAGTTGATGGATCATTGTTAATTGATGGAGGTTCGTGGTCGACGTCATTATTTTTGATTTTCAATGGTATCTGATGTGATTGATCACGACGTGTTGCTGGCTAAGTTATATAGAATGCGAGTTCTTCCTTGTTCGCTGTGCACCATTACAATTTATTTATTCGGTGGGGAGGAGAGTGCATTGTGTAAACAACTCATTATGTACGTACTTTCCTATAATGAAAGAGAAATGGGCAACATGTAAAATAAAATGCTGGGAATGAATTAGTTTGGTAAACGAACCGTAATTGTCAAGTAAACAAGGTATTGAAACCAGCAGAGGAATGAGCACGAACACTACACTGATAGCAAGAAGGCTTTATTTAAAACAGTTTGAAATCAATTACGATTCCAAGACACGAAATCATTCTCACGAGGAATAATTGTGAAGGCCCGAACTGAGAGTTAGGTAGACCTAATTTTTATTGAAATAGAGTAGGTTTTTGTTTTGTTATGGACCATCTTTATCAGTTCACTGCTGTCCTGTTTTGCAGCACCTACTACTTTCTTCAATTTATTTCTTGTTTCATGAGCTCTTTCTGAGCTTACTGTTTCAATTCACCTTGTGCATAGATTCGGAGTTTCTTTAACTCCATACTAAATGGTGCCTTCCTCTTTTCCCTCTTCAAAAAACTTTGTCGTGGTAATGGGAGGCTAAAACTTTCTTATAATCAATCAATCAATCAGATAGGAAATTTTATGGAGCACTGGGCATAAAAGTTATTTTAAAATCATACAAACAAACTGAAGATCACACTTCTCACCACGAGATATGGCGGTGGAGTGAGGGGTTGAAAGGCGTCGGCTTATCCGGAAATTTGTCTCGGCATGCTCTGTGACTACATAGATTACTGAAAGCTGGCATAACTCACCTGTACTCTTACGCCCATTGCAGCTAATGTACTAAATGATAGAAATAGTTCCATTATTTAATTTTTGTTGTTGATCTTGCTATAAGATTTAATTCGTACAGAAACTAATCGCACTAAATTGCTTAGATAAAAGTGAGTGAAGTTCTTTTCTGACTTTTTCAGCATGCATAAAAGAGCGGCGAAAAATATTCTTTTGTGCCAACAGTAGGTGGATATAAGCTGGCATTTAATTCATTATTTAGAAAAGTCTGGAAAAAAGAATCTATAAGACTAAACGATCAACCATAGCGAATTGAAAGTTTTTGAAAACTTATAATTAAAATCCCCTATTAATAGAGTGGAACACTGAACTGGGTGAATAAAACAAAGTGTTGCATCCTTTATCACCTATGCGACTTTAAATGAAATTTGAGTAAAACCTTGGACTGTAGAATTTTATAATATATAATATGAAGTTAGAGAAATGCTGCGTTAGAAAAATACAAAGTAATTATATATTAGAACAATATGTAATACTATTTATTTTGCTAAAACATGGTCCCTGAACTCATCAAAATTTTAAAATAATTTAAACTTTAGAGGAAACAAAAAACTTTTTAAACACGCTCTCAGCTGTGATGGAAATGCTGCGTGACGTGTTACCGTTATAGGAAAGCCCACAAATTAAATAAACAGAAAAGAAACGGTGGAAGGCGTTCCTGTCATGTGTACTGCAGTGATTCAAATGATGTTTGCTTCATTGTCATGCTTCGAATTCAGTTAAGACATAAACGTATTTCTTAATACCGGGCAGCCACCCAAACGTGGTGTTGCGTGTGCATTGTATTATAGTTTAGTAAAATGCATACTAGTTTAGTTTTCTGGAAGAAAGTGAAGAGAATTAGGAAAGGACAGGTGGAGAGTGAGGCAAGAGTGAAGGATGCAAATGGTAGGCTGCTAGCGGAGGGATATGATGTGAGGAAGAGATGGGAGGGGTATTTTGAGGAACTGCTGAACGTGAAGGATGATAGGGTTACGAGAGTGGTAGCTGTTGGAAGTGATGTTAGAATGCCTGAGTTTGGAGAAGTGAATAGAAGTCGAATAAAAAGTTTGGAAGTGAAATGTGATGAAAGTTGGATGTGATGAAAGTTGGATGTGATGAAAAATGGGAAAGCTCCAGGTATGGATGGATGCACGGTTGAATGTCTAAAGAAAGGAGGAAATGTGGTTGTAGAATGGTTGGTACGTTTATTTAATGTGTGTTTTGAGGCTAGTAAAGTGCCGGTAGGAAGGAGTAGCGCATGTGTAGTTCGGTTCCGTTGTACAAGAGGAAAGGGGACAGGTATGAGTGCAGTAATTCCAGAGATAAAGTCTACTTATCGTTGAGAAGCTGTATGAAAGAGTTTTAATTGGAAGAGTGAGAGTGATGACGGATCGTGTGTTCGCTGAAGAACAATGTGGGTTTAGAAGTGCAGAGGTTGTGTGGATCAAATGTTTGCTGTGAGGCAGATAAATGAGTAATACTTGGCAAAAGGAAAAGATGTATATTGGGCATTTATGGATTTAGAGAAGGCTTATGACAGAGTGGACCGTGAGGCCTTATGGCAAGTTGTAAGTTTGTATTGAGTGGGTGGGAGATTGTTGAATGCGATCAAGAGTTTCTACATTGATAGCAGAGCATGTGTGAGGGTAGGGAATGAGGTGAGTGAGTGGTTCCCATTTGTGACAGGTGAGAGACAGGGATGTGTGATGTCGCAGTGTCGTTTAATTTGTTAATGGGTAGTGTAGTGATAAAAGTGAATACCAGAGTGTTGGGAAAGGGTCCGCAGTTGGTGGGACAAAATGGTATGTCTCAATAAAGGAAGTGTGTCATTTGCTGTTTGCAGATGATACAACGCTAGTGGCTGATTCAGTGGAAAGCCTGCGGAGACTGGTTGTAAAGTTTGGTGGAGTGAGCGAAAGCGTAAATTAAGATTAATTATAAATAGAAGTAAGTTTTTGCGATGTTCAAGAGGTGGAGTGTTTGGAACTTTGAATGTGATGACGAGTGGTGACGTGTTAGAGGAGGTAGATCATTTTAGGTACCTCGAGTCGGACGTGGATGTGAAGGATAGTATGGAAGTAGAAGTGAGGCATCGAGTGAGTGAAGGCTACTAGACATTGGGTGCAATGAGGAAAGTTTTTGAATGCAGGAGTTTGAATATGAATGCTAAGAGGGGAACTGTATGAAAGCTCGGTCGTGCCAGTTTTGCTGCATGGAGCAGAGTCTTAGGGTTTGAGAGCAGCTGAGAGGAAGAAGTTGGATTTGTTTGAGATGAAATGTTTGAGGAGCATGTATGGAGTAACAAGAAGAGATAGGATCTGGAATGAGTTGGTTAGGGGGCAGACGGGTGTTGTCAAAAGCTGAGCAGGCGGGTGGATGAAAGAGTGCTTGGATGGTTTGGGTATGTTGAAAGAATGAATGTTGAGCAGCTGGTGGAAAAGATTTATACGTCGGAAGTGAGTGGTATTAGAGCGCAAGGTAGACCACGGTTGAGTTGGATGGATTTGGTGAAATGTGCTTTGTATGGGAGGGGTCTGACTGCGGACGTGGCGAGAGGGATGACTGTGGAGAGAAGTGAGTGGAAGCAGCGTATAAGGAGGTAATTGTATTTTTTTGACGCGGTACTGGGAGCCTGCCCGCGTGTGATGGGGTTGACCTGTCCTGTGCGGGGGGAGGGGCTGCACTCAATGAAGCGGTCGGGGTAAACCAGTTATGGCTGTCGTGCCTGACTGTGGAAGGTGGTTGTGCTGGGCTGCTGCTGATCCTGGCAGTTTGGTGCGGCCAGCGCTGCCTCTCTCGCCTCCTAGTGTCTAAAGGCCTGTTGACACGAGGGGTGAGCGAGCGCTCCACCGGGAAAGAGAGGCTTAAACCCCGCCCATTTTCTCTCGTTTCAGGCTCAATGGAGCAGTAGACAACAGTCTGTCTATGTTTGGTCTTCGTCGAGCGACTCAATGCTTCCCAGTGCAATTTCAGACGCTGAACGTGTAGGGTGTGCGTCTCTGCTCCCTGCCTACACGTTCTCTTGGAAAAGTGGCGTTTAGCTGCCAAAAAAGGACTTTTTTAAGCCAACGCTTCGCCCACATTTTCCTTATTCGTTTTTGTTTCTTCTTTATAGCCGCGACAACTGATAGAGATTGAAAACGCCATTGCCTGTCGCAGAGCCACCTTCGTACGTTCTCTCCCTACCGCTGCTAGGAGCAGACTGAGGATTTTACTTGGAGCAGTCTGCACCTCTGCCATGGTCCGTGTGGACACGCTGACTCGAACAAGCATTTTACTGAGCTCGTGGTGGAGCGCTCACCCACTCCTCGTGTCAACAGGCCTTAAGAGTGATGATTGTGGCCTGCTATCGGCTACCCTCACATAGGGAGGAGAAGCCCGGCATATGTGTGTATGTAAAATGCATGCTAAGTGGTTTTGTAACATGACAAGATAAAAACCAAACCAGGGTGGCCAGAGACAGTGTCGTGTCCAAAAAAACTGGTGAAACCTAGTGTTTCTCGCCGCAAAAAAAAGGATTGTATCCCATAATGTGTGACAGTGGATACATACCGCACCAGTTGTATGGACGCATGAGCACGCATCTTTGATTTGTTGAAACGAGATGCAAAGTATAATATTGATTGTACCTACAGGAATAGGTTATGTTTACTTGTAAATTACGGTAATTTACAGGTACATAATGACGGCAGCTGTTACAATTTTTTTCCTGTGACAGGATTCGTTTCCCGGAATCAAGCTCAGGGAACATAACTGTCTCTGCTGAAACGGTCCCTGGTCTTGTCGACGACTGCAATTCCGGAACTGCATCTGGAAGAAGGTAATAGTATCAACCTTGTTTGTTAAACTACGAATTTTTTGGCGCCGTATATTTTCATAATTAAAACTTTATTTATTTGAGGTGCACATGAATACAAACTACTTCGTAGGTGTACAGTACATTCGTAATTATTCGTGTAGCATAAATACGTGCTAGCAAGATGATATTGTGCATTTTTTCAGAGATCAAATGAGTTTCCACAGACAGTCGATACTTTATCAACTTTGCGTTCATTCGCCGTTTGAATAAATATGACCATGTACATTTATAAGGGTCGATGTATTCTCTTTTCAGCATTGAGTTCATACTGTTTTTAAGTCACGCGTTTAAAATTTTATCAGCGTTTTCACTGACATATGCTGATAGCACTGACAACTAGTAATTCAATTGCTTTTCGCAAGACTGTACTTCATACTTGTTCTTGTCATTCTAAACTTTTCATATAATACTTTCAGAATGTAGAATTCTAGGTGAAATTTAATAATCTATTGCAGATTCCGGATTATCACACCAATAACTGTCATCTACGAGGGATTCATTCGGGAGACCATTTATGCTCTCTACTATTGCCCCGACTCAGGTAAGGTATTCAATTATTAAAAAATAAGAAGCATGAATATTTGATGATTATTTTTCCTGAAACAGATTTAAACTCAGTTCTAAACTAGTAACATAGCTGTCGATCAAGGTTTGCGCCTACCAATATTACATCATTATGTTTATTTATTTATTTATCCAGGCTTTTCCTCCTTACGGGAGGGTAGCGGACAGCAAGCAAAAGGGAAAAGATAAACAAGCATTCAACCTTTGTCATTCTTAGTCACTAGGAAACGAGAGAGGCAGCACAGGCCGCATCAGAACTGTCCGGATCAATAGCAGCCCAACACAAGTACACAACCCTCTCCCACAATCAGGCCCGGCAGCCATAGCTGGTGTACCCCGACCGTTTCATTGCGAGCAGCCCCCGCCCATGACAAGACAATCATGTACCACGTCTCATGCGGGCCAGCTTCCAATGACCGCGTCAAAATTTACCTCCTTTACACTTCTTCAATTCACTTCTGTCCGCAGTCATCCCTCTCGCTACACCCATAGTCAGACCCCTCTCATACAATGCACGTTTCACCCCATCTATCCAACTCATCCGCGGCCTTCCTCGCGTTCAAATACCACTCACCTCCGACGTATAAATTTTTTACCAGCCGCTCAACATTCACTCTTCCAACATGCCTAAGCCATCCAAGCATTCTTTCATCCACACGCCTACTCATCTTCTTGACGACACCCGTCTGCTCCCTAACCAACTCATTTCTAATCCTATTTCTTCTTTTTACTCCAAACATGCTACTTAAGCCCTTCATCTTAAACATAACCAGTTTCTTCCTATCAGCTGCTCTCAAACCCCAAGACTCTGCTCCATACAGCGTAACTGTCGCGATTAAGCTTTCATACAGTCCCCTTTTAACATTCATACTCAAATTCATGCATTCAAAAACTTTTCTCATTGCACCCAAAGTCTTGCAGCCTTCACTCACTCGAAGTCTCACTTTTATTTCCATACTATCATTCACAGCCACGTCCGACCCGAGGTACCTACAATGCTCTACCTTCTCTAACACTTCAACATTCATCCTCACTTCCAATGTTCTAAACACTCCACCTCATGAACATCTCATCAACTTGCTTTTACTTACAATTACCCTCAATTTGCGCCTTTCGCACACTCTACCACACTCTGCAACCAGTCTCTGCAGTTTTTCTTCTGAATCAGCCACAAGTGCTGTATCATCTGCAAACAACAGCTGACATACCTCCCAATTCATACCATTTTGTCTAACTAACTGCACACCCTTTCCCAACACTCTCGCATTCAATTCTCTCACTACACCATCCACAAATAAATTGAACAACCACGGCGACATCACTCATCCCTTTTTCACTCCTGTCAACTGGAAACCAGTCACTCACCTCATTCCTTACTCTCACACCTGTTCTACTACCAATGTAGAAACTCTTGATCGCATTCAACAGTCTCCCACCCACTCCATACAGGCCTATAACCTGCCATAATGCCTCACGGTCCACCCTGTCATTCGCCTTTTCCGGATCCATATATGCCCAATACACATCTTTTCCTTTCGCCAAGTATTTCTCATTACCCTGTTTCACAGCAAACATTTGATTTACACAACCTTTACCCTTCCTAAAACCATATTGTTCTTCAGCCAGCACACCATCCGTCATTACTGTCACTCCTCAAATTAAAACCCTTTCATTCAGCTTCCCAACGACACTTCGTAGACTTATACCTCTGGAATAACCGCACTCAAACCTGTCACCCTACCCCTTATACAACGGAACTACACACGCGTTACTCCATTCTACAGGCACCCCACTAGCATCAAAACACCCAATAAACAAATGTACCAACTATTTTACCACTGCTTTTCCCCCTATCTTTAGACATTCAACCGTGGAGCCATCTATACCAGGAGCTTTCCCAGTTTTCATTATATTCAACGCACCTTTCACTTCTAAACTTTTTATTCGAGGACAATTCACTTCTCCAAACAAAGGCATTCTAACATCACTTCCAACATCTACCACTCTCGCAACCCTATCATCCCTCACGGTGAACAGTTCCTCAAAACACTCCGCCCATCTCTTCCGCACATCAGATCCTTCCACTAGGACCCTACCATCTGTATCTTTCACCCTTGCCTCACTTTCCACCTGTTCTCTCCTAATTCTCTTCACTTCCTTCCAGAAAACCTTCCTTCTCTCAATGAAGTCCCCTCCTATTTCCTTTCCTTCTCCTCATCCGCAGCCCTCTTTGTTCTCCTTACCGTTCTTCTCACATCTTTCTTCCTTTCCCTATACTCTTCTAAATTATGCTGGCTGCTCTTTTGCAGCCATCTTTCGAACACCCCTCGCTTTCTTCTTACAACCGCTCCTACAACTCCATTCCACCATTCACTCCCATTTCTAATCCCTTCTCCCCCCTTCCTTACCCCACATACCTCCCTTGCACACTTTACCATTGCATCTTTGAATAACTTTCATTTCCCTTCCACTCCACCAACCTCTCTTACCTTCACCCTCCCATATTCTACTTTCATCATCTCATGATACTCACATTCACGCTCAGATTCATGTAACTTGCTTACATTTATCACCTCCCTCCCACTTCTCCTTTATATGCCACCCCCACCCCCTACTCCACTCACTCTCAGTTTTCCTTCCACCAAGTAATAATCCGAAATCCCAATCATCTCACTACGGTATACCGGGATACATTAAACATCCTGTTACTTGCACCCATGTTTTCCAGGTGGCCTGTTACTTGCACCCATGTTTTCCAGGTGGCCTGTTACTTGAATTCATGTTTTCCAGGTGGCCTGTTACTTGAATTCATGTTTTCCAGGGGGCCTGTTACTTGCACCCATGTTTTCCAGGTGGCCTGTTACTTGAATTCATGTTTTCCAGGGGGCCTGTTACTTGAACTCATGTTTTCCAGGGGGCCTGTTACTTGAATTCATGTTTTCCAGGTGGCCTGTTACTTGAATTCATGTTTTCCAGGGGGCCTGTTACTTGAACTCATGTTTTCCAGGTGGCCTGTTACTTGAACTCATGTTTTCCAGGTGACCTGTTACTTGAACTCATGTTTTCCAGGGGGCCTGTTACTTGCACCCATGTTTTCCAGGTGGCCTGTTACTTGAATTCATGTTTTCCAGGTGGCCTGTTACTTGCACCCATGTTTTCCAGGGGGCCTGTTACTTGAACTCATGTTTTCCAGGTGGCCTGTTACTTGAATTCATGTTTTCCAGGGGGCCTGTTACTTGAACTCATGTTTTCCAGGTGGCCTGTTACTTGAACTCATGTTTTCCAGGGGGCCTGTTACTTGAACTCATGTTTTCCAGGTGGCCTGTTACTTGAATTCATGTTTTCCAGCTGACCTGTTACTTGAACTCGTTTTCCAGGTGGCCTGTCACTAGAACTCATCTTTTATATGTGGGCTGTCTTGAACTCATATTTTTCATGGGTTCTTAATCGACTGTTTGAGGTTATGAATGGTCGTCTTAGATAACATGGATGATAAATGTCATGATGGTTGACGATATAAAGCATAAAAAGCAACGGATTTTTGCGTTATGAGAATCTTGAAGAGAAAACTGAAATTATTCTACGAAAACTTTGCTGTATGTTTGGTGGTCCATGAAAACCTACGGCGTAGAAATTTAATGGATCACAGTGATTGAGGGTACATTTTAAAAAATTTCATAGATGCACTTTGAATTTGTTTGAATCTTTTCCTGTCAAGTTCAATTGCGATTTACGAGTATTACGTATGAATCATGGTTTTGCAACTGAATGTCTATTGTTCACGATTATACGATTGCATGATTGTATGACTGTTCACTCAGGACATTACTATTCTAGTTGATGTAATGAAGAAATAAATAGCACTCTAATAATAATTAATGCATCGAAGCTTCAGCCCTGAAATTGTTAGGTCTCTTGCCTTGAGCCCTAATGAACGACATACTCAGTGAAAATCTGTTTACTTTATATTCATACTTAATTTTAAGTATTGAAGAAGTCTTAGTTTGTCCTCTCATTATTTTTTGTAATAGATAAGGATATACTTTTGTGATTATTTTTTCAATGCTCATGATAAGTGGCTTAAGAGTATAAGAATTAAGTTCAAGAGCTTACATTTGTTATTTTGCAACAACTTACGTTATTTGATTATATTGCACTTATTTCAAAATTTAATTTATTCAAATTTAAATCCAAAGAGGATCTAACTTACTGAAATTAACGTCGAATTTTCGTCGTTTCCAAACGCAGAATCTTGACTGGCTGATTCGCATGCCGTACGGATGTGGAGAGCAAAACTTGGCCAGTTTGCTCCCAACGTTTACGTTCTGAAGTACTTGCAGAGAACTATGCAGTACAACGCAACAGTTGCTGCTAAACTCATCGAGTACATGAACCGAGGTTTGTCATGCGCCACGAATGCCCTACAAATGTCAACACAGCAATCAATCCAAATTCAAAAAACTTTCTACGGAGAGTTTTTTCGAGAGAGAGAGGGAGGGAGAGAGAGAGAGAGAGAGAGGAAACCATTCTTGTATGTCAAACATTGTAATTTCATCATTACAGATAATAACCACTACAACTCGAAAAGTAATCTACTCTTACGAAACAAAACAACAATACCTAATAGTCATTAATTCTCAGCTATTATTTTGAAGGTTCTCAGACGATATTACTTGACTCTCAGGATACCAGCAACAACAACTACCAGCGCACTGACGGCTCCTACAGCTCTTTCGGTAATAGAGACCGGTACGGGTCCACTTGGCTGACGGCTTTCGTATTGAAAACTTATGCTCAGGCGAGAGAATTCATTGGCATCAGCTCTTCAAGGATTGAGAGACATTTGTCATGGCTAATGAAACTCCAGCTTCCAAGTGGATGCTTCCAGCTAGTTGGACATGTGCACAACAGGAGAATGCAGGTGGGAGAAATTGTTGAAATCCTTTTTCTGACAATATACATTTCAATTGCATTTTTCTTCTTCAGTCATTTTGGGGTTGCGTTATCCTTCGTTCTCTCTACTGTAGATGTTTTTCCTTCCAGATGCCGTACACCTTAGTAAGACGCTGACATCGTCCCTCTTCAAACTTATTTTGGTGATGTCAATAATTCACTGATTCTTATCCTTTTGCTTTGGATATTCATTCGTGTCTAAAACTTTTAATTCCGATTAAAGTTAACCCTTCGGGTTCATTTTTGATGAAGAGGATGTCACGATACGTTCTTAAGTCTTTTGGCATGAACGTTACGATTGAGGAATTTAAACCTCGATAGTGGAAGAAGGAAAGGGAAATAAAGGTGTGAAATGCACAGGAAAAGGATGGACAGGAAAGATAGGAAGTTAGGAGAGTAGGATTTACATAGTGTGCGCTATTTCAAAGCACTGTTCAGTGTGCTACTTTGTATCTGCACTTGTGCTTTTATCACCATTTTTTGAGAGTTCTCAATACCACAAAATCTAAACTTTTCTGTGACGTTTTGTCGCTGGATGTTCAGTGCCAACTTCTTCTGATTTCGGGGTTCTCAACAGATTTCTCCGAGTTCTGTCGTGGCGGCGATTATTCTCATGCTCCATCGTGCAGGCACTGCCGTGTTCCGCACGTTCGCTTCATAACCGGGAATATTTTGACGTCCTGCATAGCCCGTGATTCTATGAAGTGTTGAGGGGCTTGATTACTGTCGATCTTGTCTGTCGAATTCCGCATTGTTGGTGATAGTGCAGCTCCAAATTATCATGCTGAAGTTGCTTGTGAGCTTATAATTGACGTAGGAATTATTTCATGAGCTTCCGTTTGAGACGTTGACACTTGACGATCCCCGTTGCAAAGTTGATGTGCTTCGAGTGATCCTTGGTGCAAGTTAGCACTTCGATGATTGTTGGTATACAAGACGTCATCTTCTTGAAACTTCGATGGTTAACTTCACTCAGATGTTAGATCTTGCTGCTTATGTAGATGGCGGCGGGCCGGTGTGCCCCGTTTGCGCACTCCGTTTCGTGCTCCCTTTTCTCGCGTAACTTAGCGAAAAATCCTCCCGATTCCTCTTGTCTACTACTCTTATGTGTCTGGCTTGGCTTCTTCCAGAATGTTCACGAATGTTCACAGTTACAATGACAGCATTCTAAACCTGATTGGTGGAATTCTTACTTGTCATGATGTCTCGAATTCTAATTGGTGCGGATGGTGGGCGGCATCGATGACCACGTTATTTTCAGCGCGATGAATGGCTGTGAGAAGGATCCCTCGACTGTGGCCACGCCTTTCGACCTCCGTAGAGCAGTCATAGCTGGTTCTCTGCGTGTGTGCACCCGCTTTTGTGTCATAGGACCTTGTGTTTTGTGTTTGCGTTGTGTGCTGTGTGTATGTGTGTGCGTTTGTGTTGTGTGTGTTAGCCCTGTGGATGCCTGAGGGATGCTTGAGCAAGCAGTCTGGTGCATGTTGTTGACCACAAGGTGACATTGACGAATGGCAAGCCTCTTAACGAGTCTGCGAAATGTGAGAACGAACGCTGCCCGATAAAATTTTCCTCTTTGTAGCGTCCGCGGTTATGACATCCGATCCAACTAACATTCCTATGTCCCAGCCCAACAATATATTATATTTCCTAACAAGGAAGACGACAGGTGAACGTTTCCTTCGCAAAGGTGTGAATTTAAATATTTTATGTCGCTTTTAACGTGAAACCCAGAGATCGAAGTGTTTCAAAATATTAAAATTCTTACGACTGTTAGAGAGATAGCAAGTAATTTTTTAGTCGGAATGTTCTCAGCATTATTTTTGTAGGTTGAAAAATAGTTCTGCACAAAAAAATAATGAACATAATGTTCAATATCTTTTTATAAGAATTGCAGAATAAGAATTGCAAATAGTAAGGCTGAAAAAATACAACACAAATCTACAATATTAATTTGAAAAATGTTGGTTTTTCTTTTCAAATATTATGGTTTGATTTTTATTATTTTAAAAATCTTTGCAACTAGTTTGCTCGCTGCTGTTACCGTAGGAATATACAGTATCTAACTGAGCATAACCGTAAATTGTCAAAGCTATTTTTAAACTCACTCATAAATTATATTTAAACCGTTATGTTACCAAAAATTTCTTTGCTTTACAAGCTAATATTTATATATAAATTAATCCGTATTGACCAACATAAGTCCACCAAGTTAACCTTAGCTAACTTTTCTTATTCAAACTTAACCTTTAATTAATCAGCGAAATTATACAGGAAAGCCTGCCGTCTCACGGCATGTAATATTTAACGAAAGTTTTTGAGCCTTCCACGACTCAAGTACGTCATCGCGAGACTTGTAATCCTGATTGAAGTTATACGACAAAGCAGGTACCCTGCGCACTGAACGAGGTTATCAACGATTGTGCCAATTTCAAATAATAATTAAATCCATTTGAATGTTTTGTAATATGATAACTAGTGCGCTCGAAAAACGAGTACAGTATTTGCTTTCGTAATCAAGTCTTCGATTAGATGTCCCTTTCAACTGAAGTGCTGACTTCGTAAAACATTTGACAATTCTATTGCCTCTAAAATCCCCAACGCTGCTCGAGGATACCTGCAGAAAATTTGTTTCTACGGAGTTCCACTGTATAAAAATGAATATTCCTTTTCAAAAACTAAACTTTCATCTCCACATACTCCTCATTTTTTGTCCTATGATTGGCTGAGGAATACGCTTATAAAAAAGGAACATTCTTCTGCCAATATATGTAAAATAATCAATACTCAATGTTGACGCTTTTGTTAGACACAAACTCAACGTGTAAATTTTGACATAGAATCGAAAATACTGCGAGTTATTCTTTCAACATTGTTTAATTATTCCTCGCATTTCAGTTTAGACAAACATATAGCTAGCTACACTCATTCATCTTCGTGCACGACGGTTATGGATCGCACTGTGCACGGGAAGGGCATTGGTTTGACCAGTCAGGAACTTGAAATTCTTTCACCAGTGTACGTGTAGCTCTTTTAGCAATTATACCTATCAGATGCGACGAGTATACTAGTTTAGAGAGGAAATTCTTCTACTCATCGACCTTGTACTTCATTCACGTACTCACTACCACCTCTTTTGTAAAGAAGCTAAAAGGCCGTTTCTACTACAGGACTTCTGTATTTAAAAGATCATTAAAAATGTTTCATTTTTTAGAAAGCTCGCTGGTAGGTTGTGTTGAGCTCACCATACAATTTTGATTTAGTTCTGGACGATTATGTTTTTTTAGAAAATGATGAAGTTACTTTAGAGAAAATGATGAAGTTACATTAGAGAAAATGATGAAGTTTATATATAACGCTAAATGTCAGAGTTGCATCAAATTTGAGTTAAAAAAGAGCTATGTATATCTTCTACAAAAAATTCATTCATCCCTCCTCATCTCTTAAGATTTGAACCCACAAATATTACAGAAAAGTTCTACATCACAGTTGTCTGCGTGTTGTTACAGGTTTACATTGATTGGTATTTGTAATTTTTAGGTCGCCTCAGGTAAAGAATCAGCTCCTGGAGCATTGATGGCGTACGTGATGGCCGCCATGCTTGAAGCAGGATATTCTCCTGATCTCCCTGGAATCATCCGAGCCACAACTTGCATCGAGAACGCCACCGCTCCTGGTGCCATTGGAGAAAATGATGTTTACCTCCTCGGACTGAAAGCCTACGCTTTCAGCTTGGCAGGCCTTAATCAAACCAATGCTGTCATAGATGACCTGTTCACAAAAGCTGAAGAAAACTCCGATGGGATCTATTGGAAACTGGAGAGTCACTCAGGTATTTTCAAGTATTTGCGAAGCGCATCAACTGACACGAGACTTTTCTTCCTATTAACTACATTACCAAAGAAATCTCGGATCGGAGCAAAGCACACCTCCACACAAACATGTGGATAAATGATAATTCAACTTGCATGAGTAGAACATGCACACTAAATTAACACAACGTCAAACCACAATGCACCTGCTAAAATTAGAATTATAACGAGCACTAACCAGGTTTTGGCGACACAGGCTTTCGATTCCATAACCCATTTTCCTAATAAGTTTTTCTGTGTTCACGAGGCGGAAGCTATTCGTTAAGGGGACCATGTCCACCGGTCGGCAAAGAAATGGATTTTCAACCGTAGATTTTTTTTATATTGGACTTACGTCTATGAAAATTTGCAGACGTCTAGATCTCTAGATTCCTAACAACTTTTATTAAACAAGTTTTCTACATTAGAGCATAGAAAATGAGTTATTCATGATGATTAAAAAATATATATGCCATTCGTTCCCATTTCTCCGAAATTTACAAAGCTAGAGCAATGCGGTTTGTTGCATTTGAAAGTAGAATGTGTGCTCCAAAATTCTCAGGGGCTGTTTTTTGAATTTGAATTCATTCCGAATTTATAAAAAATTTCTGGAAAATGTAGGGTAAAAAATATAATTTTAGGGTAAAAAGTCTACGGAAAAAGTTTCGCGTAAAAATTTTTGAAAATTAACGTCCTGAGAATTTTAGAGCACACATTTCAATTTTGAATGCAGCAAACCACATTGCTCTAGTTATGTAAAGTCCGGAGAAATGGAAACGAATGACTTGAAAACTTACATTTTTCACGAGCGCAGATTGAAGTTATAAGTCTACGTACGAGATGTAACAAAAAATTTTCCAAAATAAAACCACTAGCCATTTTAGAGCAAATATTATAATTTTAAATGCAACAAACCGCATCAATATAGCTATAAAATTGGCGGAGAAATATGCGAGTCAGTGTTGGAAACTTACGTATCACAGGAGCGCTCAATAGGCTGAAAATATTTAATGGGCTACTGTAATATACTTTTACCTAGATGAATAAAGAAATTCTCATGAAAATATACACATGAAAAACACTAATTACTTTCTTTACCAGCCAATCAACACCTTTGCAACTCCTACCCCTAAACTGCTACCCCCCTCCCTTTCGGAGGAGGGCTGAAATTCGTGAGCGGTGTTGGTTCGTGAGCGAACTTTCCTAGTAACGGTATGTACTTTCAATTGAAATAAATAATGATTTACCATTGAAATCTACATATTATTACACCAAGATAGGCGTACAAATACGGCTGTCTCGCCTTGCCTTCCATTTATCTCTAACTAACACTAAATTTTGACAGTTATTCAGGTACATATTCGAAAGTCTTTTAAAGCAATAAAAAAATGAGTTTTTGACTGAAAATCGGACATGGTCTCCTTAAGAGGAACGTCCGAACTGAAACCGGATTTTTTTTTTACTTTATTCGCTAGATATATGCTTACTTCACAAGCTGTCAAATTTTGAGAACGATCTGAGCACCGTAAGTGGGGAAAATTTGGTTGGGAAGGGGATGAGGGGTCCAAGCAGCAGCCAGTGCCAACCAGCAAGTGCATGTGCCACGCCCCTGGAAATTCTTTTCCTGTGGCTTTTATTGCTCCATTCAATTCAGAAGTTTTTATTTTACAACCTAGATAAGGTTCAGAACGTTCTGGGCTTCGTGAGAGAGGGAAACAAGGGGGAAGGGGGAGGATTCAGATGCAGCTGTTAGTGCCGAACAGTAATTGCATTAGAACGAACCAGAAATATCTGGATTTTGTTTTGTTGGTCTATTCAACACAGAACTCCTTAGTTTACGATCTAGCAAAGCTGCACAACGTTCTTTGCGCCGTGAGAGTGGGAAACAAAGGTGGGAAAGGGTGTAGCGCGTCGAGGAGGACGCTGAAGCGTGCGCTCCTGGAGCGGTGATGCGTATCAATGATACCAGTTCCATACGTATCTGTGATACCTGAGGTACCAGTTCCTTCAAGAAACAACAAAAAAACTTGCAAGAAGAGATATTCATGTGTTCAGAAAGCTTTCAGAACGACAACTGCGTCAATTTTTTATAAATAATATCGCTTGCAGAAGAAAAAAAGAAAAATTGTAGAAAAATGCGCTTCATGAACAGTTGAAGGTAAAAAGTTCAAAATCTATCTTCTGCAAAAGTTTTTACTGTAGAGTAATGATTTAAGTCTCATTGAATGCGCAAAATGTTGTTGCATAGCTGGACGTGGGCTCGCTTTAAAATTCACAGTAATTTTTTAGTTACATTGAAAAATCTACGGAAAAATGCATGATTTAAAAAATATATATTTTAAATTTTATAAAAAATAAACCATTGCGAATTTCATAACGAGCATACGCACAGTTATGAAGCAACGTTTTGCGCATTCAATAAAATCTAAATCATTGCTTTACGATAATAACATTCGGAGGAGAGAGCTTTTGAAAATAAACTATATTTTCACCCATTTTTCTCCTTTATCTCAGTTATTAATTAGATAATTGAAAAAATTCTCGGACACGCACCTATAATCCTATCAAAAATACATACGTATGCCAAATTTCATACATCTGGATCCCATAGAACAAACGCCTGAAAGCCATTTTCTCGAATGCGTCCGGACGTTCCCCTTAATTAAGATACTTGGGATTTAATACGGTTGAAATCTTGGTCATACTGAATTCATTCAAATTTTATCCTACAACAAAATCGCTCTGCAGAGAACATCCTATTACAAATTGGTATACATCAATTATGAAACTTTTAAGTTCGTAATACCTGCCGGGTAATTCCACAATAACTCAGCCCAGCTATTGAAATTTAAAATTAGTGGAGTGCACACTTTTACACACCAATTACAATATGCGATAACATGAAAGACAAACACGTTTGACAAGCAAATCGCACAATTGAATATTCACACACTGCTTAAATTTTTCAATGCAACGTTTTCAACTTTCTGCAGTGACGTTTGGATGCTCATTCTATTTATCTTTTGCTCCAACGTCAGTTTTCAATTTTGGATTCGGAAAGATTAATTTTTCGAAAAATCTATCTTTCACATCGTCAATAGTAGAAGCAGCGGAAAGAAACAAGAGAAAGCATTCTACGCCTGTAAGTAAGAAAGCACTCTGTTTACACTCCTTGTATTGTTTTGAAAGTTATTTTATATATATATTCATTTCATTTTTTTACAGGAAATTTTTCAGAATGCATATCTCCGTTATGCAGAAACTTCCGAACGATTTGGTATGATAGATGATATTTATATAGATTGATATAATAGAGAGATAGAGATAACAGATTCTTCCTATAGATACATTTCGATTATAGATAACAAATAAATATAGATTATAGAGGATAATTATATAGATTGATACAATAATAGATGATGATACAATTTCATCGAAATCACCCGACTGATATCAGCATTATAAAACTTTTGCCACCAATTAAGCCGTTAAGTTGAGGTATTTCAGCGTGCCATCCAGCGAAACAATGGTCACACGAGTTAGTTTTCTATGCTTCCTTGCCAATCTACAGGGTTTCCGACACTTTTGTTGCCAAACTTCAACATAAGGTAGCGATCGTCGAAATTAACACTTTTGATTTTATTAAGGTCTGGTCTAAAATGCTTAGTTAAAGAGTTACAAGGACTTGAAGTTGGACAGTTAGTAAAAATAATTCGGACACTCTTTTGCGGAGACGAATCAAAGGCGGTAGACTGCGGCACATCAATGGCAAGGATACGAAATGAGAAGTTAGGCAAGTATGTGAAACATTTATTGTACTGAGCGTTCCGCTGCAGTAATGTTAGCAGAAGTTTTCAGCCAGTTAACGGTAGAAGAATGAAAGGATTTCAGTCTCATTTTACTTCGTAAAATCTGAAAGTCGACAAGGAAGAGGTTTATACTAAGTAACTAAATCCGATTTTGCTTTATTACATTGGCTAACATTTTAACTACGAAGACTAGATATTTCAGGGCTCAATTCATGTCACGATTTTAATAATCAGGAAACTGGCAAGTACTTAACCTAACTGGTAAACACTAAACATAACGGCCTAGTACGAAATACAGCACGCGATACACAATTAAACTAATGCAAAATTACACTGTAATATTTAATAGCAAATATTTAATATTTCACATGGATAATGCGGCTTCTATCTTTCAAATTAAATTACATTTCGAAATAAATAATGCGCACTGTGTAGCGTGGCGAGGTTTGCACTAAGTAGAAACTTACCGAAGGAATATGCTGCCAAATTTCGTTAACATACAATTTCTCATCGTTGCACTAACTTACGAAAGTTACAGTTCTGTAAACACAAATATACTTATGAAATATTTTATGGATTCAGACTTTTGCGAGATAACTATTACTAGAGAAATTACCATTAAAAGTTTGATGAAAACATTCAGCGTCAATTAAGGTGGTTTTAACAATTCTCTAAGAAATTATCGAAAAATAATCAATTGAAACAGTACAACATCACTTATCTACAAAGTTTCAATACTTAGACATTTAAGAAATGCAATTAAAGTTCCACTATAACAAGTCCGTAGAAACAACGGAGAACAGCCAAATTATACACTAAATAAACACGAACGTTTAACACAAAAAACTACGTGGCAGCCTCGACTATGGTCAACTAGCGAATGGGGGCGTTCCAGTCAAGTGCGCTCGCTTATTACATTTCGGGGTAACTTGCGTCGTAAGTTCTATATTAAATGCTATTAGAAAAAGTTTTATTAATTACAAAATTCATGCCAGGGCATAACATTTATTATTATTAATTAACATTAACTTTTCAATGTTGTGGTTTCACGAATCCTTTCCGAGGCTTAAAAAATCCTACCCATCAGGTCCTCTTCGGATTGAATCGGTGTTTCATACACTAAACGTTGCATATGCCCCCAGAAAAAGTTATCTAGGGGCGTAATATCAGGAGATCTTGGTGGCCACGCGAAGGGACCGCCACGGCCTATCCAGCGATTGGGATATCGGGCATCCAATAATTGCCTAACAGCAACCGCAAAGTGTGCAGGAGCACCATGATGTTGAAAATACATTCCTCTGATGTCAGCTAAAGGTACATTTTCCAGTAGTTCTGGCAATACTTCATTAAGAAAATGTAATAGGGACGTCCATTTAGTCTCTCTGGTAAGATGTATGGCCCAATCAGATGGTCACCAAGAATTCCTGCATAAACATTTACGGCGAATATAACCTGATGTCGACATTGTCTTGTAACATGTGGATTGTTGCCAGACCACATGTGTCGGTTATGGAGATTAAGTATTCCTTCTCGAGTAAATGACGCTTCGTCTGTGAATAACCCTTTAACGTCCGAATTTTTGTACTCATATTACCGTTAACACAACCACCGTCACTAAACTGGCGCTGGCATCAGGCAGTCACCAATATCAGGATTGGATAGGAACTGCCACCTGGCAGAGAACTTCAAAGAGCACATTAGGGAACTAATTGAACAAGAAATACAATATATTGAGGGTATTTTTGAAAGAGGACACTGGTGTCCTCTGGGGCGTTAAAGGGATAAGACTCGTGATGGGAAACGAGGATGTTGATCTGTTTTCTGTTGAAACCACCTCGAAAATTCAACACGACGTTCGAAATCTTCACCGTGCAATTCCTGCACACGCTGAAAGTGAAATGGATGTTGACCACTGTTAAGTAGTACTTGCCACACAGTGGTTTTGCTTAAATGTAAAGCACGTGCACAAGAACGAGTGCTTGAAGTAGGATTGTTTCGAAAATATTCTAAGACATCTTCCGCCTTGTCTGGATCTGCTACTCTCCTTTGGCGTCTTCCTTCAGGTCGTGGTCTGTGAAATGATCCGTATTCACGTAATCTCCGGTGTATGGATGTGAATGTTTGACGTGATGGAACATGTCTGTTAGGATGCCTTTCTGCGTAAATTCGAACAGCCTCCCTAGAATTTCCATTTGCTGCACCATACACTAGGTGCATATCCGCTAATTTAGCATTGGATACTCCCTCCATTGCCGGTGATACATTTGCAGCCGAAGAAGTACTAACAGTAAACAAACTAATCTTTGTCGTTGATGTCGAGGAGCACTCAGAATATCGGATGAAAAGTATCTCCACGTATTTATAACTTTTTAACTAAGCATTTTAGACCATACCTTAATAGAATAAAAAGTGTTCATTTCGACGATCGCTACCTTATGTTAAAGTTTGGTTACAAAAGTGTCGGACACCCTGTATATTCAATATGCTGACACTTATTTTATTTAGTGGGATGACATTTGTCTCTACTTATGAACACTACACATTTTTTATTCGACCGATTTTCATTAATGACATTTATTTATATATATATATATATATTTGTTTTTTCATTCAAATAGCAACAACAACAACAATAATTGAAAGTAACGGCAGCATCTTCAATTGCTTTTCTCAATGCCATCTTTTCACAACAGGATGGTACAGCGATGCCCTGTCGGTGGAGACGACCAGCTACGTGTTGCTGGCCATCCTCACCTCCGACTACCCTGACCCCCAGAGCCGCAAACTGCGGGTGCTCAAGTGGATCTTGTCTCGCCGGAATGGCCGGGGCGGCTTTGTGTCCACTCAAGTGAGACTCACAGCGCATGTGATTTAGTTCATTCAAAAAATATCAGAAATAGCTCGTAGCCGCGAAAATTTTCAGTTGAAATTCCACTGAAACATTTCATTGAAAATTTCACTCAGGCTTATGCTCAAAACTATATTTTCTATAAGAACACACATGCGCAGACGAACCGTTCTAAGTCTAAAGAAAGATTTCATGGATCATTGCTATGAGGTTGGTATATTGTTGTGGCCAGCGATGGGTTGAATGTAATGTGTTTATGGTATAAGTATTTTTTTCTTGTTAAAATTATCACTCATTTTAAACACGATTAAGCGAAAAAGTGAAAATATTTGTGTGTTTGGAGACAAGGCCTGCAATAACGAAAGACATTCACTAACATGTAACAGCGTTCCTTCTACTGCTTGTGGAGGCCATTGCATTCTCAACAGAATATATTGGATGAAGTTTTATGCAGTTGAATAGAGTAATATAAAACGAAATGTAATACGGCAACATGAACGAGGGGCTTCTATCCAAGTCTCAAGTTATAATTATCAGACACTAAGCATGCGCATGCAGTGGAATGAAAGTAAAATATTTTACCAAGTTTTTATTTTCATCAAAACCGTTTCTAACCGTTTCCTTGCTTGTAGTTGTTTTTGTCATGAGTTAATGAAACATGAATCTTTAAGGTAGCCAACTATTTCTGCAATCAGATAATTTTGTTGTATAGGTAAAGACAAATTACATTATATGAGAGAACTTCGCCGTTTCGATTGAAAATAAATATTTTTATATCGTTTTGTACAGCATTTCTTTTCTATTAGTTTAAAACCAGAACAACCGTCTCATCAAGCTATGAATTGTTTTTTTCATTTGCAGGACACCGTGGTAGGTCTTCAGGCGTTAGCGCTATTCGGGAGCCCCGTGCCGGACGAACCTTTCAACTCGGCTGTTAGTTTCAACGGCAATGATATCATGGAAACATTGCAGGTGAGTTTCGATGCCATTCGTAGCATTGCCAGAACGGTTGAAGGTTTTTTTATTTGATTAAATCTACCTCAACCGCTTGTAGAGCTTCAGTGGGTTTGAAAAACTTAACTTTGCAGCAGTACTTTGATTCTAAGCCCCCCTTCCACCTGATGTCACAAAAGCCAAAGCTCGAATGTTAATGTACATGGAGACTGTCGAGAGCGCTTCACTCCAGTGAATTCATAAATAACTCGTTAAGAGAGACATTCGAATGCTTTTCTCTCAGTTCTTTGTACAAGCATTGATATGGGCTGCCATAGCACCCATATTTGTTTAATAAGATGCTTATTAACTGAAGACCTCTATGTTAAATTATTTTATTGAAACCTTGTAACTTAAAACTGTTGTCCTTGTATCCATGTACATGTATGTATCATTTTTTACTCAAATTATCGTTAAACAGGTAAATGAGAAATCTCATTCATCAGTTGTGTGATTTTAACATGCTCTTTTAGCCAATTAACGCACGGGGTTTTTGATTTTGCTTGCTCCGAAAGTTATTTTTGAATACCTGCCGTAACAAACACTTTCAACATTACTTCTTTACGTCAAGAAAGCCAAAGCTCACATGTTAACGCTCGCGAAGATTGTCAAAAGTGTTTTCACATCACTGAGTTCTTTATCTTCATCTTTTTTGCATTTATAAGTAAATAAACATTAGTCAACTTCAATTAACTATATGTATGGGATGCTTTTCTTTGGTTCTCCTTTGTATAAGCGTTGATGTGGACCGTCATGACACCTATGAATGTTTATCAATTAACATTTGCTTCAAGACAATTCAGAAATAATGGAACTTTATCCAATGCTTAAACTTTATTGGACAATGACATTTTTTCTCTTATTCACGTACTAAAATATTCTTGCTCGCTTCGTGTGATGCACGTAATCATTTCTTACGCTCTTGAGTATACTATGACAGCCACATCTAAGAAGTTAATTTCATGTGTCACTCAAATTCTTATGTACATATTACGGTCGCCGTTGTAGAACAATTCTTTTCATGTTTTTGACCTAGGTAGACACTTTTGAGCCACTATTATTAGCCCAAAAACATAAATTAGTGTTGTGATGAAAAAATATATTTCCACCGAGCTCTTTGATTGTCATACTAGTTGATACATAGGAGTGAAAAAGTGAATGTCGACCAGAATTATTTTAACTCAACCGTTTTACTTTAGGAGTGTTTACAACAATGCATCGTTACTGTAATCAAGTCTTATTTCTAAATGGTGTTACACATATTAAGAATATAGATTAAGCAACAAAAGGAAAACTTTGGCCTCAATCACTAGTTTCAGCTAGTGACACGGTTATTACGATCCCCATGTGAGTGTATCATCCCAGGATCCTTACTTAAAGATATCTTAAAAACCACTGATATTTTTTTGTATCATCTTCATAGGAAATAAACTTTCTTCTTCTCTTTATTTTTTTCTTTCTTTCTTTCTTCCTTCCTTTCTTTTATTTCTCTCTACCACCCACTGCTACAGAAAGAAGAGGGTGGAGCTAAATCACTTTACTATTTTAATATAAGATATGTTTTTTGTGCATGAGTGTATACTTGATTAATTGTATTTTATCACATAGTTTAACTATTTGAACTTTATTACATAGTTTAAATATTGGAATTTTATTTAGATTAATGCCTGAGAAATAATATCACGTGATTGGCCTCCATTTTCAGCTTTGCAAACGCGAGCTCTTTGCAGGGCAATCTCCAATGCAGTTCTTACTATTGAGACTGTATGGAATGAATTTCTTCCTGTAAGTTTGCTTTAAATTGTTGGATACTTCGAGGATTATTTACGTACATCTTTTTCTCTTACGTTCGAATAAAATTTCCTAGCATATCTCTACACTGTGTTCCAATAATTGAGAGTCATTTTTCAAAATACAACTCAGTAGCCTTTACTCTCTCTTCGGTTTTGCATTTATTCACATTTTAATTAACGAAGACTTAACTTTTTTAATTCTGCACAGAAAAATTAAAATTAATTTATTGAAAATAAGATTATTCTTTTCAAAATGGTGAAGTACCTTAGCTACTAAAGTGCACCATTAGTTGAACATTAGAGCGAATTATTTAGTAATCTTCACTGCATGCTGACCACACTCGACCATAAACGACCAAGATTTAATGTTGCACTTGCGTGTGTGTGTGTGTGTCGCTACTCGCTAGACATCAGGTGCTCGTCTACTTTGCTTCTGGTCGAATTTTTGTTCTTTAATATCCAATGCCAGGTTTGGTTGATGAGGCTATGGTGTTAACGGGATAATGCCATGGGAAATGACGACATTTTCTATTGTTAGTTTTTTACGCAATTCGATTCGCTATAGTTTCAACTGTATCTTGTGCAAGTTTGAGAACATTCGGCTGGGCCGATCTTGAATTTTGGGGGTATTAGTGGGGCTAGTGCAAGCTCGCAGTGCTTGCGCTGGGGTAGAAGCAGCTACCATATGATTGCTTTCCAGGTGCTTTCTAGTGCCTTCTTCTTGCTGTTTTTCTCTTTTTTTTCCTCGTCTTTTCATTATTGTTGTTCTTTTGCATGCCTCCTTTCGCATAGAACAGATACTAGTGCCTTCGGGAGCTGTAGCTGGTTCCTTTGAGAACCACAAAATGAACTCATTATTACCTTTACGGTCCAAGTGCCCTTGATGGATCAATACGGTACAGATACTTTCAAGGTCGCAAGTGAAAATTTCGACTCACTCGAAATGTTGGTCTGTTTTCTAATGCATCTGAGGCGTACCTAGTACTTATTTTGGTTCTTCAAGGGTCTGTTAACAGTAAAATAGTACGGGCGCTCTCTGCCATGGAAGCCTGCCCAGTCTGAGCAATGTATTGCATATGTTTTGCACGCTTATAGGCGTGAAAAAGTCTACGGATCGGTTAAGATTACTTTACTTTTTCAATTATCTTTTTCAACTACTGTAGAGTACTTAGAGTACTTTTGAGTACTTTTAGTACTGTAGAGTACTGTTCTTCAAGAGTACTTTTGAGTACTGTAGAGTACTTTTGAAAATGAACCTTGAAATTTTAATAACTTTTGCACTATTAAACGTACAAACTATATTTTAGTTTCATTCGACGCAGAGATAAATTTTTTAAAAATCTGGATGTCCGTTTTTTCAATTTCGATTTCAAAGTCGAATTGCATTGAAAAGGCTACTGGATTTTTGATGAAAATTTCGGAACAAAATATATTTTTCAAAAAGTTTTTTATAAATCGAAATTCAAAAAATGACTGTTTTATTTATAGACAATTTATTCATGCGTCGCATGAGACTAAAATCAAGCTTGTGCGTTGGTTATTTTCTGAGTTACCAGACTTGCAAAAATCGTCTCAAAATCTTATATTTCATATAATAATTTTCTTTCAAAGGCATAACTGGAAAATTTTGTACGAATAAATGGTGTTCTAAATTCGGTTTTACATGATCATGCCAATTTTCATTTTCCTAGCTTCTATAATGGATAATTTTGCCTTCAACGCAGCATTATCCCCTTAGCTGAACTCTAAGCGTCATCATGTTGATAATTATTGATGGCGATAAGATGAATCGGATCATTTGGAAACAATTATAGGCTAAAGCATGAATCGCGGGGCATCAAGCATCGCGCATTCTCATGCAATTTCAAAATTGTGGTCGTGTGAAAATAGGAAACCACCAATCATTTTTACTTCACACCTATGTTTATGCAATTTCACGAAAGCGATTTAGAATAAATTCCATTTAAATTCTTCTTACCTCCACTATTAGCTTTGAAAAGAACCCGAAGATCAAGGAAGAAGAATGAAATTTTACACCTTCTCTGTCACCAACAAACCTTGTTTTTGTGTAGAATTGTTTTTACTTACAAATATTGAAATTATGGTACCGCTACTGCGGTAAGGGGATGGAAAAATGTTGCCTAGGACGGAAATTTTGTTAGGGTAAGTAAAATTTTTCCCATCTGCTGCGGATAAAGAGTAATAATCCATCGGCTTGAGTCTAAAAGGAGAATCACGAATTCTTCCGAGTGTTCTAAAAGCTTTTCTGCGTACTTACAATCCTGATGTATAATGAATCTCTAGAAAGTAGCAACCCATGTAGTGACGTGTTTCATCGAAGATTTGCTGAAATGTTGGAGTAAGAAAATATGTTTTCATGTCAGGTGACCGAGGACAACAAGATACTGCTGCAGAGATTTGACGTGGAGCCGCTGCCTGCCCAGATCGATGTGGAGTTTTCAGGCGAAGGCTGCATTTTCGTTGAGGTCTGTTTAGATGCAAGCATTTCTTCAATTCTTCTTGTTCTTTCAAAACTGCGCATAAAAAAGACGCGGTTAATTTAAAGGCTGAATTTCACCATTGGAAGTTTATAAATGAAACATTCGCTTCAGTGGGTGAGCTATGAGTACCTTCCCGAGATATTTAAACAAATTAAATAAACATTAGCATTACGAAATGTCTAAGATAGGCGTAAACGAAAACTTCACGATGAATAACAATTGATCCTGTAAACAGTTTTACAATTGAAAAGACATTAACGTAGACGAAAACTGTTTTTACACGTACATCATTTTGAAACCTTTAGTTACATGAAAGTTGTTAAAGCTTCGTACCGAAGTCCATTCAAACATGAAATTTTATTGTAAGCATTGCATAAAAACCACGTAACAACCACGCATACCTTTTGTAAGATGTATATTATTAAACAGATTCGGAAACTGTCCAATAGGCCAATATTAGTTAAATTGAGTAGCAATGGTGTCAAGACTGCTTTTTACACATCCATTGTATCTTATTTCTAGTATTCCAACGCAATTATTTACTCAACATTTTCCGTTTGAACTACGTCGCTCCGATTTGCTGTATTTGCAAGACATAATAGCAGACTTGCCTTGTTTGCAGTGCAGTATGATATTGTCAAATTTCCCATTAAAAACTGCTCCATTTTGGAGCACAGGGTGTCGTGCGGTACAACGTCCCCGACCCTGATCTCAGTGAAGTGTTTTCCGTGAGCGTCTCCACAAGCATCGACTACAACGCATCAGTCTGTCAGACCAACGTCATCGAGGTCTGCGCCACGTACAGCGCTGGCAACGTAGAGTCCAACATGGGCATCATCGAGGTGAACCTTGTGTCGGGCTACCTCCCTGAAACTCAGAGCCTGGATCGCATCGTGAGTGACGTCACTGGCGTCATCAAGCGCTATGACTTGTACGGCAGTCAAGTGATCTTCTACATCGACAAGTTTACTGACTCGCAAATTTGTGTCCAGTTTGTCGCCTACGAGGAAGCTGAGGTCGAAATGACATCTCCTGGCACGGTCAGGGTCTACGATTATTACGAGCCAGAATTCTACGTTAATGAGGTAAGAGTTTCAGTTCATTCTTGGCAGGGTCATGTAAAAAATTGAAGTATTTAATGAACGAAATGTTAATTCTAAGACATACTTGCTTGTTCACAGCCGTCGAAAGAAATTATCTCTACTATAAAAGTAATTGGGGTAGCTATGATTTATTCATATTTTTCCATTTTCCTACCCATAAGCTTACATGGGACGATGAAATTATGAAACTGGTGATTTCTTCATGAATATCATCAACTTCACAGTCGTGGGCAACGTTGATTAGTCGATTCTTTTACATCAAAGTTCACTCAGATGTTTTTGACGAATTCTCAAGTGCTGCAATAGTGTGCAAACTAAGAGCATCGATGGATTAGAATACAGGCTTTGAATTTTTTTGCGGGTGTTTCAGTTCCGGCGACGCAACTGTCGGAAGTAGGCCCGGAAGTTTGCATGAATTGGTCCTGGCAAGATTCGGTTTCGAAGATGAAAGGATTTGTTGTGCGTACAATTGGACGCCGCACTGCGCAGCTGACACCAGAAGTGACTTTCATCGCGTCTTGGTCATGACACGTTAATGATAACTGAGGATGTGAACATTGTGAAGACAGTATATCAATATTTGTAGGTAATTTTAGCAAAGACTTCGGCAATGACTAAAAATTACACAAAAATTGATTTCAGAAATTAGGATCCTAAGAAAGAGTAGAAACAATCGGTGACCTCGTTAGCAACTCAGTGCAGCAGTTATCTTAATTTTATGGTTTCTCAGTATAAGATACTTCTGCAACTTTAAACACTTAGTGATGGAATTACACCTTCAAGAAATTTTTTTGGGTTAAACGATAAATGATTTTGCGGAGCGTTACGGCAAGAGACGCTAAAAATAAAATCACTTCGCTCTCACAAAATTCATGCATGTTATAGGTTATCCTATGATATTTTACAGAGATTTCCCTGTAGAATGTGTGGAATTTTAAATCGCAGTTTATGCAATTTCTGTTTTCGAGTGAGATGGAGTCTTGATTTTTTCCCGGTTTAGCGTTGTGCTGCACAAAAAATATTTTTGAGTAGCCAGTTGCACGCGTTAGTTACTAATTTCTTCTATTTTTTGTTCAATTTGAGGTATACATGTGCGTTTTCAAGCTGTGCATATCTGCTCATTGATCGGGTATTTATAGTTGAAATGCTTGTGAGCCATGAATTGGATGGAAGAATTATACTTTTAGAGTCTGATTCAATTTAAGAGTGTCTGCACACTTGTTCGTCGGTACATGTTCCAAACATGTAACTAGTACTTGAATTAAACCTGCACGCAGTATGATAAAGATACTTTTATTTTCCCTCACAAATGACATCGTCAGTGAAAAACTTGAGCAGTGTCAAAAGAAAGACGAAAAACCTCTCTATGAGATGCCAATGAAAATCACGGGTGGACTTAGCTCACCCAGAATCCTCCTAATTAATATCGCAGTAGAATTTCAAGTAACATGAGACGTGTGTCGAATTGTTTGAGCGCTCATGTGTTTTAGGTACATTCTGAACATTGTGACGCGCATTTGTCGTCTTCACCAATAGGATATGTGCTGGTCAGTCTTTTGTTTATCTTTGGACAAATATTTTCATCTCATTTATCATTCCCTTCTTATCTATAATAGAATGAGCATGATGAAGTTCCAAACTAAGTTCTTACAACATTTTAAATCAACGTTATTTGCTGCATTTAAAAAAAAACATGAAGTTGCCAAGATCTTCAAGGAGATGGTATTAAATTCTTTTCGATCAAAATCCTTTAGATAATTGTTAGGCCAGAAGCAAGAATGTCGACTAGTGCCTTGTAATTTCGCCGGAGGAAAAATAATTCTCTCGCAAATAATCTAACTGGCGTATAACAGATACTTGCGAACCATATTAAATTAAAAATGATCAGTGGTGGGCACGATAACGAAAAAACGTTATCGCGATAACCAATAAATCGATAACGAAAACCTTATCGGCGATAACCGATAATCGATAATTGGCGAAAAATTTATCGCCGATAATCGATAACCGATAAATCGATAAATCCAAAATTCTGATACATGCGATAACGATATTGGTACTCTAGAATTATACGCCAAGTCGCCAACATCAATAATACCACAAAAATGGCCCTAGTGAAGCTAGTCTAGCTCCACTAGGGCCACTGGTTACCTCCCTATCTCTATCACTAGGTTCTTCTATATCACTCATATTATCAATGAATTAATATAATGCAAGTTTGACCTTAAACAAGACGGACTTGAATGCACATCCAAAGATCAGAGGAGCTAAATACGAACTGAATACGTGTCGTCACGGTCTCACCCACAGGGTTGCCAGCTAGATGTCCCAGTCCACTTGAGGCCACACTTTTGATCAAAAAGGCCACAAAAGAGGCCAACCTTATTACACCATAACACGTACATCCTACAGGTATAGTTCCTGTCCCGAACTCGTCCCGCCCCGTCATGTCGAATCCCAGCGGGAAAAACTGAAATTATCGAGTATCGATAGTTTGGAACTACAAGTATCGGCGATACCGATAAATCGTTAACTCGGAAAAAAAAATTATCGGATAACCGATAACCCGAAATCGTTATCGCGATAAAATATCGCGATAATTTATCGCGATAACGCCCAGCTTTGAAAATGATCATGTTAGGAGATCCGTCTCAGATTTCAAAATTTCAACAGCTTGAATTTCATTTCGGTTCAACTTTCGACGCCTGCATTACTAGCGTGAAAAGCTCCTTAGCTTCACCATATACGCCTCACCAACTATCTAACAAATTAAAATTGTTAAATATTTTGTGAGGCGTATCCACATTGGGCGCCAATCATTTGTTATTTAAGGGGGAGTCCTGTTTCTGCCCGATTGATGATTAATTTTAGGTTGGTCCTCCTGGGAGCCACCGTAGATAGTTATCCCAATTTTAGGGATTCTGAGGCCGTAATTTCAGAGGCTCTGTTTTATCCCGGAGGATCTTCCTGATATTTTCAGGGATAAGTGAAAGTCAGGTTTTGCTGACTTAATTTATTTAGTTGGGGATTGCCCACAGGTTTTTCAAGATTCGAAAGATTTTTGGTAATTCTTGTAGTTTTTTCTGATACAGTTTTTTGAAGAGGTCGAGCCGTTTTTCAGAGCGTCGAATTTTTGAGCCGTAAGCGATGCTTCAAAAGTTTAGAGCCGAAATGAAATTCAAGCTATGGATTTTTTCGTTTTCGTATTTCCATTCAAGTTTTCTTCTTAGTTTGTGCGATTGAAGTTTTTCTTCTCAGTATTTCTCCCTGAATTTTTGAGGATCGTGATGGAAGTAGGTTTCTCAAGTATCTGTGATACGAGTGTTCAGTTGTGCGGGGAGGATTATTTTCCCTCCTAACAAATTACATAGAGTCGACATATTTGCTTCTGGCCTAACACGCCCTTACTGAGAAGACATTACTGCAAGCAATGTCGTGAATATGCCAGTGCCAGATGTCAACTGTGCCTTTTTTTGCATTGAAATTGCATAATGGCACATATATATTTCTAACTAATTCAAACTAATTTCAGGTATTACTTAAGACTATTTCTATTTACAATTGGAAAGATTTTTTTTAATGCAGCACAGGAACAGTCTGGTCCTTTCTCTTCTGAAGAGGCTGAATCCAATTCTGGTTGGTTGGGAGTGCGGGACAAGAAGTCGGCGAGATGGTTCTCCGCTCCCGGAATATGTTTCGATTTAAATTGGAAGAGGCTGAAGTATAAGGCCCATTGTTTAAGTCGTGGCTTTAGTTAATCAGCTTGTTGCAGATATAGTCGATGGTCGCCATTGTTGATCGCTGATCTGATCACCAATGTTGATCTTTGATCTAGTTGACCAATGCTTGATCGCTCGCTGATCAGGACACCATGTTTGATCGTTGATCTGGTCGCCATTGTGATCGCTCGCTGATCTGGTCGCCATTGTGGATCGCTGATCTGGGCCTTGCTTGATCGTTGATCTGGTCGCCATTGAGTTTTTGGGCTGACAAGCCATTGAGTTTTTGGGCTGAGAAGCCATTAAGTTTTTGGGCTGACAAGCCATTGAGTTTTTGGGCTGACAAGCCATTGAGTTTTTGGGCTGACAAGCCATTATTGATAGCTGATCTTTTATTTTCAGGATTCGTTGGTAATAGTTTCCCATTCGGCGGTAATAGTTTCCCGATCGGCGGTAATAATTTCCCGTTCGTCGGTACTGGCTTCCCGTTCGTTGGTAATAGTTTATTTTTATTTTTATTTTGCTTCAGGAAGTCGAGGTTCCTTTTTATTTTGATTTTGCTTCAGGAAGTCGAAATTCCTTTTCTACTTTTATTTTTGTTGGTTTTCAGGATTCGAAGTCCTTCTTTATTTTTCTTCTGCTTCAGGGAGTCAAGTCCTCCTGTTCGTTTTATTTTAGTTTTTCTTAGCTTTCAGGATTCGTAGCCTTTCTGTTTCGGGCGCCAATTTGTTAGATAGTTGGTGAGGCGTTTCCACATTGGGCGCCAATTATTTATTATTTAGAGGGGCGAGTCCTGTTTCCGCCCGATTGATGATTAATTTAGGTTGGTCCTCTTGGGAGCCACCGTAGATAGTTATCCCAATTTTAGGGATTCTGAGGCCGTAATTTCAGGGGCTCTATTTTATCCCGGAGGACCTTCCTAATATTTTCAGGGATAAGTGAAAGTCAGGTTTTGCTGACTTAATTTATTTAGTTGGGGATTGCCCACAGGTTTTTCAAGATGCAAAAGATTTTTGGTAATTCTTGTAGTTTTTTTCTGATACAGTTTTTTGAAGAGGTCGAGCCGTTTTTCAGAGCGTCGAATTTTTGAGCCGTAAGCGATGCTTCAAAAGTTTAGAGCCGAAATGAAATTCAAGCTATGGATTTTTTCGTTTTCGAATTTCCATTCAAGTTTTCTTCTTTGTTTTTGCGATTGAAGTTTTTCTTCTCAAGTATTTCTCCCTGAATTTTTGAGGATCGTGATGGAAGTAGATTTCTCAAGTATCTGTGATACGAGTGTTTAGCTATGCGGGGAGGATTATTTTCCCTCCTATTAAATTACATAGGCACTAGTCGACATATTTGCTTCTGGCCTAACAATAATATTCTGATATGGCAAAACATTTTTCCCAAGTGGCCAACTCAAATGGTTTGTTCGCTTGTAATTAAAAATTTTATGCTTTTCTTGGTTCCTCCACAACTTTCTTTTTGGTATTTTATTTTTAACCCAGTTCATCAAGATTGGAATTTAGCAATTACATACTTTCAAAGGCTCAATGGCTTATCTTTCTAATTTATATCTGAGAAGGAACACAAAACCTGTTAGGAGATCTATAGGATCAGTTTATTTTGGTAAAGTATGTTTGTCCTATACTATGAGGACTGGCACCCTCACGGAAGATATTGTCAGGCTACCTCAGCAATAGATAACGTCTTCTTGGACTCCCACCTTCCGAGCTCACTTGGCTTTTGTGTGTTTCCATGCCTTCTTCACTGTCTCTTATTTATCATTCCTTTTGTGTGTGAAACTTTTTCTTGGAAATGATGTGAAATTTTATTTCTGTTGAGCTAGAGACAAATAATTATTCTTCAATAAGAAAATTCCCTTTGTTTCGTATGGCTTCGAGTGCGCTGAGCAGCAAAACAACCGTTTGCAGAACTCATTGCAAAACCAAAATGATCATAAAAACAAAATAGAAAAAAACAGACAATAAAGTTATCAAAAATAACCATTTGGTCTTGAATATATTCACTCTCCGTCGGATAGAAAAAAATAAGTTGAATTTTTTTGACAGGAGATGAAGTCATGACTTTTAAAATTCATTCTTTAGAGTTTTAATCAATACCTATTCACTATTTACAATTTCAAATAATAATAAATCTAAATGAAGACATTCCCTACATACGCTGGGAGTGACAAGAGAGGAATTCTGAAATCGAACTTGATAGAACGGTTTATTCCTTTTTGAAATTTAATTGTGCTACATTAACATGCATATAGACAGCACGATGAATTATCGCAGGAAAAATTTGGAAAACGACTGGAAAATCGTGCGGAGTGTACTGCTTATGGCTCCGTATCAATAAAACTCCGATAAAATGGATAAAACTTTTTAAAAATTAAAGCTAACGTCGGAAATCGTAAAATATTTTACAACAAAAATGCAGAAAGGCGATTCTGGCAAAAGGGAAGAAATATCATGATGGTAATAAAATAAGTAATATGAAATCTGGCAAACAGCCAGAAGAATACTGATCACCCAAAATCTGCTCGAGGAGATGCCCAATTGCTGTAGGATATATTAATCGAGCGTTTAGGCGTATAGATCGCAAAACGTCTTGAAGCAGGTTATCCAGGGATGATCGAGGCGAAGGCTGTAGATGCCATCATTCGGAGTAACATGGCATTTTGCTAACTAAATTCATGTTATTTAGCCCGTTAAAATCTTAAGAAGACTGCTTTACTCACTAATTTTTGCCAAGCGGATCGTGCCTCTACTGAGCATTAGAGAAACACTGCGTTTCTTGATACTTGGGATTAACTACCTTCTATTCGTTAATAATTATTCTATAATAATCCCTTCCATTAAAAATTATAGTTTTCGCCTAATTATTCTAACAATTTACCTTAAACGATTGTCATCACATCTCACATAAACGCATTCATAATTTGGAGAACTGTGGAACACACACATGAATGAATAAACCCCTTATGGTTAGTATAAATATTATAAAGGAAAAAACGTTTACTCTCACCAGAAACTTGTGTATCGAATTTTAGGATTATGACTTTAGGAGGTCCAATCAATTACGTATGGACGTTGGTGCGTGAACATTAGCCTTCACGTCCAACCCCTACTTCCTCCAGAAAACTACAACTTTGGTAGCGCTGACCGAGCACGTGTTCTAGGCGCGTGTTTCTGGTGTGGTTCGCGCGTTGTGAGGTAGAAGAAAGGACACATAATCACTGTATGCGTTATTGGTGAGGGAGGCAATTACAGTGGACCGAAGAGAGCACACGCGGAGCACCTGATATACGAGCCAGGGACTTCTCAACAAACGGACAGCGACATCAGCAACACGTATTTTTTGTCCGCTACTTAACTCAAGCTTGACTGCTTACGAGTGCTGAAACCAGATCCCCCGAATCTTAGCCCTGTTCAGGAAATCAAGCCCTAATAACTATAGTCTCGCTCCGGTTGATATCTACCGTCTCACTTCTCACTTCACCGAGTCTATTATCCGAATCTTCCTTCCAACCCTCTTAACTCCGTCCGCTCTGTCTCGCGTCCCAATCTTAAGGGACTGCTCATTCTCTCGCCCCGTCCGCTCTATCTCAAGACCTGATCTAAGGTGACTTGTTATGTTCTCATCGTTAGAGACTCCCAAAATGAGGGTACGACCAGGGGAGGAGGGCGAGTAAGGGATGAGGCAACCGCCGTGCATAATCACAAGGGTCGAAAAATGGACCAAAGGCGGTTCGCTCTCCAATACCTTTATGATTGGCGATATCGTGCTATCGTTTTTGTGGAGATCTCTCTTGCATGTTCGAAGCTGAGGAGCGAGAGTGAGGTTCTTTCTTTATTACCTCGTCATGATATCCTGTCTATCATCCGGCTCTCGCTCACAGACGTTTGTCCAGCCAAAACAAATGTTTCCATGTCCATTAGACACTCCTAATTCATATAAAAGATACCGAATTTATGCCTCCTGCCTTCTTGCGACAGAGACCGAATGAAATGCCTATTATTCACACAATTCTGGGTAAATTACGATGTACACTGAGAGAAAAATTCACGAGTGTTCCAATTACTCAGAACATATAGTTTTCAATAGGGCTTTCATTAAACTTCTTTCATGCTGTCCTCTAACTAACAATAATTATTAACTTACGTATTATTGGATGGAGTTTTTAGTGTTGTGCGACAGTTCCTTTCTGTAAAGCTGACGTAGTACTGGTATGGGTAATTTTGTTTTTGCCATGTAATAGATTTACTCTCTCGAATGCTTCCTAATTTCAATTTTTGTCTGCTTGCTTATACATATATTTAAATATTTAAAACGGAATTTCTCCAGTACCAGTTTTGAATTTTATAAACTAAACTGTGCTATACTTCATTGAGATGAAAAGCAGTGCCACGTACTCCAATTTTTGAAGCATGTAAATAGGAATTAATATCGTTGAAAGCTCTTGTACCACTGACGTTAAAAAAATATGCCATTTGGAAGTGATATATGCATTTTTACAAATTTTGAAAAATAAAAAGTATATGAACACACGATATAGACGCAGGTTGACTATTTTGCCCAGTTTCAAATCCTATCACAACCTGTAGTGCTACACGTTGATCAAAACTAATTGTACTGTACAATCGCGAGACATGAAGCTCAAACTTTCAACGAGCAATATCAGTGTGGGAAGACGAATCGAGCATCGTTAAACGGTGTTCCAAGTTTGAAAATTTTTACACTGAAAGCAAACAAGAGGAGTCCCAGACTCTTAGACTGAATGCCAATTGGACGTAAATTGAGCAAAGATTCCAATCATAACTACTGTCTTGAGGTCGATAGTGAGCGAAACTGAGTGGCGGTTTGTTGTAGATTAGACACGTAAATGAAGTGGTGTTCAATGCAGTAATATTGGCTTCAGAATTTTGCGACTTTGTATTTTGGTGCTGTTTGTCGAGGAGTCCTATGCGCTAAAAAGTTCATCACTATCAAATACAAAAAGAACCACCAGCAATCAAATGATACTGACCAGTATCAATTGCAATTGGCGGAGCAACCTATCTCAGGTCCCAGTGGGTAATGGTAGACATAAGGCAATCAACCAATAGCAATGGTAGTTGAAGTTTACAAATTCTTTCTTCATCTTTATCTTTCTACGCGAAGTAAAGATTTCGAAAGAATTGAAATTGTTTTAAACCATTCTGTATGTTATTAAAATATTATTATTTTTTAAATTTGAAAGATATTTTGCCCTATGCTGAACAGCTAGCATTTTCAAATTCTAAGTACAGAAGCCCCACGAGGATTTAATGAGTTGGGGAAATAAAGTGAGGACACTTCATAGCAGTAGTTACTTTATTAAATTTTACTTCTCACACAAAGAAAAAAGAAAATTTAGGTTGCTCATCGTAATTCCTAGCGATAGGTGTTCCTATTAGCGTTAGCTGTGAAAGTATCCAAAAGTCACACTAGGTAAATCGTACAACTTCCGACGAAAAAACTGAATAACATTTAACGCATCAAATATGTGAATGGCATCAGAGACCATCTTTAACAAAGTAGAAAGTAGAAACAAACAAGAGTGCAAGTGTATGCTCATATTTTTCACTCGTGTGAAAATACCTCGTTCCGCATTAATACATTCCCTGTTATTCATCCAAAAAATAGACTTACTTAAAACCATGACTAAACCAAGCTCCAGATTTTAAACACAAATTTTTTCAAGAAATGCAGCCTGTACGAGCTGCAGACCAGCTGAAGATGCCATTCCGTACAGTTCCTCCGGCTGTCGCTTGCGTACACTTTCCGGTGGTCACTTTCTTAGATTCGCTGACGCTGTCACCGAATGCTAATCACTGCAAGTTCTTCGGTCGAATGTGAATGTCTGTTAAAGAAAAAACCTTGATAAGACAACTTAAAGCATGTCACATCAACGCATTTCTTCCAGAATGGCAGATGAAAAGTAGATGCACAAAGAGTTGAAATTCAAACCCTATTTCTAATTTCCAATGTCTTATTCGAAATTTGGTTGTTTGGTCCACAAATTTTTTTGCGTTAATCATCAGTCTTTGACGTAAAAACGCTAAGCGACCTTGAATCATCTTGAAAATAACACCATAGAGCAAGAAATTCATTCTTGTGGCATATAAAACATACAGGTTTAAAAAAAAAACATGAAAAGTCTTCCTAGAGAGCAAAACCAATCGTGATTGTGTGAACCTATTCATGGTACTACTTTATACAACTCTTTCAAAATGATATCGTACAAAAATATACACTATGCAATTCATTTCCGTAAAAACCATTCCGTTAAACATGTAGCAATTAATTAGCAATGGTTTCGACAGAAATAAAAGCTTGATGGGAAATATAATTCCATCCGCTAGTTAAGAAATTACTTCTGCGTGTCCTTACATAAAAGGAAATGGTTTGCAGATATTCACTTCCTTTATTCAAATTGAACAATGGAATTTCTGATAGCCTGGTCGTCTCACCAGATATCTATTACACGTACTGCATGGCCACATGTAGGTTTAATCACCAAGTTTATGTTCACAAGTAAATATTATTCTATTAACTTTAAATTGTCTTTAACGGGGAGAAGCAATGAACGTGTTCGGCGCCTCATACCACATAGTATTTCAATTTTTAATAAGCGCTACGCATTTCATATTTTAGGATTCAAATACATCCATTTGAATTCATTTGAATAAGATTTACTAATGTTCCTTATACTCATAATCGAACTAATCTGCAGATTTACCCATCTCACTCAAGTTCTGTTTTAAGCAGTTTCCATGCTGAGTTTCACGCTTCAAAACATTGTTGTTTCTTGGCAGATTTACTCGCAAGTTAAATAGATTTTTCCCGTTGAATACTACACAAAGTTTTTTCATCTCATTTGGTTCTTAAAATATGTTTTGCATGATATTCATAGAGAAAATTGTATATGTTAATTAACTTATTCATATGAGTTCTAATTTCTCGTGATTCTAGGCATGACGACAGGCTCCACTGGTCATCATCAACTTGAAAACATAAACTGCTGTCTTTGGAACCTTTTCATTTTGAATACCATGAGCTAGAGCATAAAGTTTTAAAAAATTCCTGAGGAAATGCGCCTCGACTCAATAAAAATCCAAAACATTCGTAAAAAACTGTCAAATTTGGAACATTTCAAAATCAACAACAATCTCACCTCGCTAATGAAGAAGTCCGGCTCGTAGTAATCGTAGATCCTCACTGTGCCTGGTTTGACATCTTCGACTTCCGTCTCTTGGTAGGCTTTAAACTTTATACAAGTTTCTTCATCTGTGAACTGATCAATGTACAGCTGCACTTTACCGTCTTCAACTTCGTACCGCTTAATGGAGCCTGTGACATCTTGAACAATGCGTTCCAAGTCCTCAATTTGCGGAACATAGCCCGAAACTAGGTTTGTTTCAATGATGCCCATGTTAGACTCTCCGTCGTTGAGGAGGTACGTGGCACAGATCTCGATAGTGTGAGCTTGGCACCTGGTGTTCCAGTAGTCGACTCTGGTGAAGACGCGCAGCGAGAACACTTCGCTCACGTCGGGGTCTGGGACGTTGTAGCGCACCACAGCCTTCATTAAGCAGAAATAAAGCCCATGAAATCTTTAAACTGTAAACCATGCGAAGTAAAGCAGTTATAATATTGAATAGAAGATGGTATTTTAAAACTTTACCCTTGAATTTCTTGCATCCTCGAAGAGTCGAAGCAAGGATCGAAACTCAAAGAGGTCAGCACATGCCGAAGTTAGTCAGAAAACGAATGTGAGTGAAAAGTCATGACAAATATTATGAACAAATTTGAGCTTGGATGGAGCATGCAAATGTGCCACCGTTTACTTTCTAGCAGTACTGCACATCTGGTGAAAATCAGGACACGACTATGCAATTAAAGCATTTTTCTAATATTTAATGGTATAGCAACGTGATCCGACTCAAAGTACCATGCTCAAAGTCTGATATTAACCAGAAGATTTTTTGCATGACTTATTCCAGAGACTGCACCAACCTTTCTTCCTCCCTTCCCTAACAGAAACTCTGAGGTGCTTTTGTAGAAAAATACATCGAGGAAAATTCTTCAAGGAAAACAACAGAAAATTTTGAGATGACCAAGGTCGTGTGATTTAGGCTAGGAAGGAAGTAATGTATAATCTTGTTTACAACGTAAATAAAAGTAGAAAAAACGTGAAGGTCCTTTCCTTTTCTTCTGAAATATTTAATTATAAATGTTCTATTCCCTTTTTTGTTAGTCCAAAAATTTTATCTTAAGTCTATAATTATCAGTAACTCGAGAAACTTTTCGGGCGTCAACCATAACTTCCAAAAATTCGAGTAATTAATACTTTTTGTCCGAAGAAAATATAAGTCTAAATAAAAGTGTAGTTTTCTTTTATGCACCGGCTATTTCATTCAGACTTTATTTTATTTCTGTAGAGCTCGTTAATTTTATCATTTTACACGGAACCACATTTACATTTATGCACAAGATTTCATTCGATTTTATTTAGCTTTATACGTAATTATTCCTCCAAATTCGAGGATAACTTATACGAGTACAGCACAATTTCTAACACATAACGTACCTGCACCAAAGCACAACCTGAACCCGCTAAGTCCACGGTGACGTTATTGGGGACGACGTCCACATCAGCTCGCTGCGACAACAGTTTGTTGCTACTCGTAACCTGACCAGAAAATATCTGCCGTAAAATAATGAAGTAGATTGCTAAATTTACAAAATACGCTAGCGTTAGTATGAGGAATCTAAGAGACATGATATGACGGGATGTAAATGTGGAAAAAACATTGAAAAATAGCCTCTCATCACCGCCATAAAACCAATTGAAATGCAGCACTGTGCCAGTTAAAACTGAAAATACATAACGTTATTGACAAAAAGTTTGTAAGTACAAACATTGCAAATCGACATCCGATAACTAAGCCCGAATATGCAGTATTGGTAACACAAAGAACGTCCCACGAGTTTAACTCCTACAGCGACGAAGAAGATCGACTACAGATGTCCTTATCATGGCCGTTCGGAGGATACAAAATCTAATTAAATATTATTACTGAAATTAATATTACACCGACTACAGGTACAATCATATGAATAGAATTTTACAAAATATTTTAAAACGTAAACAATCGTGGATAAATTTCTGCAGTATGCACAATTGGCTAAACAAAACAACTATTGATCTGCGAGAAGTTAGCAGACGAAGCTGCGTTTGATCTCTGCGCTGGAATTAACTAACGCCTACATATTTATTGAAGCGGGTAAAAATAAAGGGGATACCTGAGAAGTGTAAAAGATAAACACGATGAATTTAATTCCAATGAAACACAAGAATCTTGTACGCCTGGTATGAATGTTTCGACCTGAAAAGCGTTTATGCTCACATTGGGGCTCAGATCATGGGTGTGTTGGGACTGAGTAATATTTACATAATGTTATGAGGTAAAGTACTTTGAGGTTAATTGTCCAGAGGTAACTGTCCCGAGAGGCCAGAGAAACACTGCTCTACGTCATTATACATGTACTAAAACAGGTATGAAAGATAGAGTAACAGTTAATGCCTTAAGAACAACAAAATATTGTGTAGGTTGACTGAATGGTGAGGTGTAAGGCTCCAGAGCTATAGCTCTATCGCCTGTTACCTCGGCGGGAGGAAATTGCCTACTTCGCACGGAGAGTCGGCGTCGCTAAGTTGAAAGAATGAGCTTGCTTGCTAAATGGAATGCATAATAAGAGAAATTCAGAGTGAGGAAGAAGGGTACAGTAATATAGCTAGGCTGGACGGTAGTCTTCTGACAGGTGTTTCAAAGAAAGGAATTAGTGGATCCAATTCGGTTCTAGTAACTCTAATTTCCACAATGACACGGGAGAGAAAAATGTATGAATTCTTATTTTGATTTCTCGAACAAATACATTACAGTTTTAGAAAACAAAGAGTTTGCAAAGAAAATAAACGAACCAGAAATGGGAGATCTCGTCTTTACAATATTGCCTTTAAGCCCTGCAGGAAATGACAACCCACCTCGAACTCTACGTTTAGACTGTCTCCAGTGACGGTGACGGTGAGGTTCTGAGGCCCTTGGGATAAAGAACTCGCATATAACGCGAGAGCTTGGAGAGCAAGTACAGTGTCCTGCAAAACAACAAACGTAAGCCTGCAAGTTTAAAAAAGCTGTAGTCCTCTACGCATGAAATACTACATTAGCCAAAATCTATGGAAACGGTATTCCACATGGACGTCATAATCCACTTCTTCTAATTACTACAAAAATTTAACCCTGGGTAATTTTCGCCATGCTTTGACAGAATGTTGAGTAGGTATTATGTGAAAGGCACTTAGGCTTTGTGTTTTAAGGCTAATAATAGTGAACAGACTTAAGAGAATAGATTTTTAGTCGACAACTTTGCATATTACGTACAAAAATTTCAAGAGTAGGTTGTTCGCATTCTGGTCGATAACTTTTAACTCCCTTACTTGAGTGGAAACAAAGCCTCCTTGACCATTCCTCCGAGACGAAATCCACTTGACAATTAACAATCTCTTCCCCTGGGGATCAGGAACATCAGAGGTGAGCATCGCGAGCAAAACGTAGCTTGAAGTCTCCACAGAGAGCGCGTCACTGTACAGCCCTGCCATAGAGTTAATGGTTAAACGACTTTACGACAGTGGTTAAAGGACTCTGCGATAAGGGTTAAACGACTTTACGACAGTGGTTAAAGGACTCTGCGATAAGGGTTAAACGACTTTACGACAGTGGTTAAAGGACTCAACGAAAAGGGCAAAAGGAATTGATGACAGTGGTTAAAGGACTCTACGATAAGAGTTGAAGGAATTGATGACAGTGGTTAAAGGACTCTACGATAAGGGTTAAAGGACTTTTCGACAGTGGTTAAAGGACTCTACGATAAGGGTTAAAGGAATTGATGACAGTGGTTAAAGGACTCTACGATAAGGGTTACAGGAATTGATGACAGTGGTTAAAGGACTCTACGATAAGGGTTAAAGGACTTTCGACAGTGGTTAAAGGACTCTACAATAAGGGCTAAAGGAATTGATGACAGTGGTTAAAGGACTCTACGATAAGGGTTAAAGGAATTGATGACAGTGGTTAAAGGACTCTACGATAAGGGTTAAAAGAATTAATACCAGTGGTTAAAGCACTCTACGATAAGGGTTAAAGGAACTGATGACAGGGGTTAAAAGACTCAACCAACGATAAGGGTCAAAGGACTTTATGATAGTGGTTAAAAAACTCAATGAACAATGGCTAACAGAGTCAACAACCCTATGAAGCTGTAACAAATATTCCGACTCATTTATAGGAGTTCCCGATATTGGAAGACAATCATTTTAATTTCCAGCATTAGGAGAGTTAGCCAAAGATGTGCATAGAAATTAGTATCATTTTAATTCTTTTTCAACACGTTAGTTGACCATTAAAACATTTTGAGGTGTACTTACAAAATGAATAACTAAAGAACATATATTCTTTTGTAATTTACTCTCGTTTTTTTTGTGCGAGTTTTTATGTGGCCAGCGACCATTGTTGAAAAAATGTCATCTCGTAGTAATTTATTTTCTTGAACAGACACATGGTGCAGGGCTTTTATTATTTCTTATCTTAAACAAATGACACACGGAAAGTTAAAATGACTCAAAGAAATAGACCTTAACAGAGAAAAGAATAACACATTCTTTAAATAATCATTAGTTAAGTGTGTGAGTTTTTATCTTTTCAATCATTCGCACATTGAGCTACGAAGAAAAATGTACGTAGCTCTGTATGAAGTGGGCAATTCCTAGTTTTTCGATTTTACCCATACTGCACGTCACTGACGCCTTATGGAACGAGTTCAGCATGTTATGCTAACAGCAGCCACTTCAAGATCAATTACTGAAAGTTGCGCACCTACATGTGGTATCAGTATGTGAGTTTGCTCTTCGTTCTGTTATATACGATTACAAATATATATTATTATTAATTGATTCGTGGCCTTAAAGTGATTTTGTTTTTGATTGTTTATCGTATGAAATAGTATATTTTTGATCGTGCTCAACGATGTATGATGATTGCTGATTCTTATGAGGCATAGTCCACAGAAATATTCTATGAAAAATGTTATCGTCCACCAACATTCAAAACGTTGGAGTGAGGATAGAAAAATGTATTTGTGAAATTTATAGTGAACATATCGCAGAATGCTAATTTCGCTTTACCAAGAAATCTACGTGAATTTTCTCATCACGTATTTAGTCGATATTTGAAGCCCTACACTACGAAACTTTTTTCGACATCTTCATTAATCGATAGATACTGATAAATAATCAGATGTAAATTAAGAGCAATAACAATTTTTTAGTGTTATTTGTTCATAGGATGATAGAATGGGAATAAAATTAGGCGTTAATATATTATGAAAGATAGGATAATACAAGGATATAATTAAAAAATGAACGTTAGTATAAGCAATCAGTCAGTTATGTTAGAAGGCTTGGTTCACCATCCAAGCCTATGCGTGGGAGCATGAGCAAAGGTAGCAAGCCTGCTTATGTTTCATCCCTAGGTTATCAGCCTAGGCCGTGGATATGTCACATAAATTGTAGATGTAAAATACGAGGGAAAAAGCCTCTTCTATGTGTTGGAGGTCGGAGAAAAATTTAACCAGAAACAAGGAGCCTATACACACAAAATACGTGCTCATAGAGCTTTTTCTTAATTTTAAGGGTGAGCGATAATCTAATGCGAGAAAACTTTTGGTTTAGTTCAGCGCGAAACCTTTTTGAATGTGTGTCGCGGATAGACGTGCGCAAGAATATGAAATCTAGTCGTGCAGATCTGTATCAAAAAATAATTGCGTGATATATATTGTGAGTAGATTCGTCATTAGCGGAGGTATCGTTCAACGTGCATTTATTTATGTTGCAGTTGAAATAAAAACTGTCAGTAATAAAAATAGATTAAACGAAAGAAAGGTAGTGTTCTTAAGTATGGGTGAATAGATTCACCATCAATAAAATAAGTGGTTGCTTATTAACAAGGATATATAGGAGACTAACGAGTATCAATATTTCCATACAATGTACGTCAAGGCATGCTTTCATACGACGACTTATCAGCATAATTAATGGCACAAAATCAAAAATGCTGACACTGGTCCAGTACAGAGATGAAATTATCTAAATGAACATCATCCAGATAATGTCAAATTGCTCAAAACTAGTTTTTATACGCTGAATATACACAGTAATTCCTGAAATATTCCATTAAGGAAAAAATAAATGAAAATTCATATATTTCTCTAATAAAACAATAACAATAATGATTCAGAGATAGTAAATAGAATGTCTTCTGGTCTGCAGGTGGAGGGTCGTGACCAGATCTACCTCCTTCACTTGCCTTTGCTTCTACTATCGTAGTTGCAAGAAACATCCAAAAAAAAACGCCTTCCCGGGGTCAAATACGAAAACTGATGTCGGAATGAAAATTGAGCAAATTGAGCATCTAAACGTGGTATTAGAAAGTTGAACATATATTGTACACAGGATGCAATCGTGATGCGCATGTTTTTCTGAATGTGTTTATCTTTCATGTTAACGCATGCTGCAATTGATGGCCTTAAAGTCTGTGGTCCTTCTATTTCAGTTATCAATAGTTAACGTCTGTAGTCAGGGAAGTAATTTGGCCGGCCAATTTCAGGATTTCAAAAGTGTCATAATTGTTGTATACCAATTTCCAATCAAAAGTTCTCTGCATAGCAAAAGTTGAACAAAATATGATATAATTTGTGTGAGTACAATTATTGGTGCAATATTCAACCGTATTATGACCCAAGCATATTTAGTGAACAGGCCCTGCCTGAAGACCACAGAAAACCTCATAAGAAAATGGTCATGGAGTTCTAAGTCTATCGATCATCGAACGTGTTGAATACTCTTAATAGATTTTAATTTTTTCACGCTATTTGTGGTACAAAGTTATGTTAATACTGTGTTCATGTTTTACTCGCGCAAATTGCATTATCATAAGTGCGTTTTGTGGAGGTGTGCTTTCCCTCCACTCTGAGATATTCATGTTAATGTAAATTAGCAAGGAGAAAACACGTCATGTGACCGAAGGTACTGAGGCTTAGTAGGTACTCATGACTTCGCGTACGAAAAGTACTTCAAAGTGAAGCTGAAAAGTTCAACAGAAGTTTTCGTATTAATTCAGGTTCATCAAAACTTGAAAAAATACCGTTTTAAATGATCGTGCTCGGATTGCACTAGCAGAACATGTGTAATTTCAGTGATTTGTGGAGATATTTATAGTGGCTCCGATTAAAGATATATTTCCAGCAATGAATGTCATGTCTTCATCATAGGTTTCAATCTTATTACGAATAAAACAGTAAATTGTGTAATCGAAATGCCTATCATTTTCTTTTCTTTATCGAAATCAACATTTGAGTCAAAATGCTTGACTCAAAATATACTCAAATTAAAATCCTGAAGTAGAAATAAAACTTACCATTAAAGCTATTCATGTCCCAATAAATGCCTTCCGAGGTCTCAATAGCCCTGCTAAGCAAGTCATTGATTATGGCCTCCGTCTGAGACAGGCCAGCCAGGCTGTAGGCATAAGCCTTCAGAGCGAGCAGGTAGACGTCGTCCTCCCCCTCCGCCCCCGTCGCCGTGGCTGCATCGATGCAGGACGAAGCGTTGGTGACCACCGAACTTGAGGCGTCCTCGCCGGCCTCCAGCAGCGCCGCCATCACGTAGGCGGTCAACGTACCGGGAGCAGTGCTGTCCGCCACGCCTCCCTGAACAATGTGACATTAATTGGAGTTGGTGGAATAAAAGTTGAACATAACGTAGCGAAGTATTTTCTGAGTGGATTCCAAATTAGTCATGGCTAAAATGGATTTTTGAGACACCATTTCACTTTCGAACAATTTTGTTCCCTGGGATTTGTGAAATTTCGAAATATTAAAGGCCTCTTGAAGCACTTGAAATTTTAAAAAATTAAGAGAAACTTAGATGGTACATAGTTTAAAATACTACGCCTAGTTTAATTCGAGTTTCGAAGAAACGTTCAAACACTTTGTGAAACAGCTGACATCATCTTCATCATCATCATCATGACAATTACAGCAAATGAGTGAATATTCATCAAAGTTGAAGTTTAAACTCATACAACTTCCTAACTGGATTAGTACTGCGAGGGTAACTTTTCAAGCGAACATTATTTTCGTATGTTATCTTTTAACATATAAAAATAATGTTCTATTTTTATATGTTAAAAGATGTCAGTGATAGTGTGTAGGAGCAATGAAACCGGGTTTTTAGAAAGTAATTGTTTTCTGAAAACGAGAAATGAAAACGGCAGAAATCATTACCCTTCTAACATTACATTTAATTGATTAAAGCTATGGATAGTCACGGGCTGAATTCACAACATTTAAAAAAAGAGATGAGCGCTTCGCAAGAATTAGAACTTTCATTATTTGTGAGAGGGAGCGAACCAGCAGTAGTTTCCGTGCCAGGCGCTATATGCATCAACTCTTGTTAAATTTATATTTATCGTGATTTAATACAGAGATTCAAATAATATTTTTAATATTCACCACAGAAAGTCATGTACAGCCTACGCAGATTAACCACTTGTCTGGCATTTATATTGGAGTGCCTTGCAAGTTGACAAGTTGACAGAGGCCTTAAGAACGCAAAAATATTCACCCATGTACTCTACATTATTGAAGCAAATGCACTCTTAAAATGTCGAGTGATTGGCTTATATTGAGTATTGAGAAAATATCTCGTACTGAATAAATGAAATAGATGGTAATTAAAAATAAATCCAAAAATTTTTTTATTATAACCAGCCCATTCTGTGTAGATGCACACGTAACTCATAAAGTATTAATAGACCATAAAGTAAATATAGGGAGGCTCTTACAAAAAACAATCTAAAGTAAACGCTTATTACATTTAAAGTGATTGATGTAAGAAGGTAAAACAAAAACCAAAAAATATGTATTCACAAGTTTAATTCAGTCTGTAACAATCGCTTGAAATGGCCAATGCCATGTCCAATAAAGAGATTCATACTTTTTTCAAAATTAGGGATCATTGCAACTAAAATGTTTTGGTTAATTGAAAAGATTTCACGAATCACTTGCTATAAATCTTCAATAACGGTCGGTTTCAATTACATACTTTCTCTTATAGATATCCCCAGAGAAAAAATCCAAAGGTGAAAGGTCAGGCGACCTAGCTGGCCAAAATCGGCTAGCTGGCTGAAAATCGGTTCGGTGCGAAATAATCCTGTCATCGCATCGATTTTTCAACCACTTTATTGCAGACAAGGATGTGCGTGCAATTGCTCGATAATATAGTCTTTTATAAAACTTGAAAATATAGTCTTTTTTGTGATTTTTGTTTGCCCTCTCTACATTAGGTACTTTTTATTTCGTAAGAGTTTACTTTCGACCAGTTTTTTTTAGGGGGGGGCACTCTGTACAAAGCAACAACAGAAAAAAATGAAAGCCAGCTGATCTTCTTCAGGAACATTTCGAAAGAGGAACATGCGGAGCTTGGTTGCAGGGAAAAAAAGAAGCATTTCAATTCGTTTGAAAGATATTGAGATTTGTTCCAGCCCACATACTGTCCATTTCAAAATTTTCTTCAATTTTCGAAAGAGTTCACAGTTCTTCAGTTTTTAATCACTTCCCATCACCTAAGAAATAATAACTCATTCTCAAAGGCACCCATTCATCGATATCGACGAAACTAGCTCACTAGGTAAATCTAGGTATATTTGATGCGTTTAGTTCTACTCTATTGCGCATTGCCTTTAATCTCTTGGTTCTATGGAAAACAACTAAGCTCCCATGAGTTACTCCACTTTACGATTTTTTTGAGTTTTTGTGGTCAAATTGCTGCAACAAATAATAAGATCAATATGATTATGTAAGGATATTATTAAATGAAGAAATAAATGAGGCTACAAGTAACAGTTCGGTGTGGGTGTTTGCAGGAACATTACTTCTTTATGTCGCGCGGGCGACGAAATGTCGACTAAAGTCACAAGACACGGAGCGGAATACTGTACAAAGAGCCTTGTTATTGTTAGGCCGAGTTGAAAGGTCTTCTCGGGTAGTGGGATCCTCAAAGTAGCTCTCTCACGGCATTTCGATTGCGACTGAAGTAATGTTTGGGTTAAAAACTCAAGCTATGGAGCAGGGCTGTTAAAATTTTTATAAATTGAGTAAAAAAAATAACAGAAAGATAGGTTCTAGTAGCATTATATGTTTCGTTAGGAAAAGAATCTACACCAGAAAGAGAAGGCCTGTGCGAAAAATTATTGCTAAAAGGGCTGCATAAGGCAGAATATGAGGGGAAAAGGATTGCTGCTAACTAAAATAGAAGTAGTCATTCTTTGGTAATATAGGGATGATGATGAGTTTGAGAAAAAAATTTTGAATAGGAGCAGTTTTAGCGCAACCATCTGAAAGAGGTGGTTCGCTATAGCATTGTGTGTGAGCGCATAAGAAATGTCAGTTTCTTTAAAAGCGAACGGTGAGATCTTTGCCGTGCAGAAATTTTGTAAGAACGAATTCAAAGATGCAGAAAAAACAAGCCTATAATATCAATAGCCCAACCAGTAACGATGCGTCGTAAGTAGAAGCATCATTCAATATTCAGTAATTATTGAAGCAATTTGTTTCAAAAAATTGTCTTAAAAAATCAGTCGTAGAGGAGATATGGAACACTCATGATTAGAAATGAATGAGCTTTATAACCATAGAAGGTTAGAATACAAATTGATCATAAATGACAACAAATGATACAACGCTTTGAAATTTTATGAGTTCAATCATTCTTCAGTAAATGATTCTGTGAAGAAGTTATAATCTTTAATATTCTAACTTGATCAAAGAAAATCAACGCTTAGAATAGAAGTGGGTGACTTTGGAAGATATTGTTTGAATAAATGCCATCTCGATTATGTTGAATTGCTCAAAAATTTCTTTGTCATGAAGATATGTATGGTTACTGAAATACTTATGAAAAAAGGAGAAATGTAAGATACGAGTTGATCTGCATACGAAAACGGTACGGGAATAATGAATAAATTGTAATTATTGCTTGCAAATGGAGGATGTTTTCTTAATTTTGGTGCGAGTAAACCTCATTTGTGTCCTAATGGGAGATGTGTAGTTGTCGTAAAAAAGAATCGTTTGTAAAAGTTGTCTTCCTTGAAAAATTCAACGATTCTGGACATCGCATCCAGTTTTCAAATCGAGAACTGACGTCAGAATGTACTGAGCATAATGAGAGTCTAAATATAGGCATTAGGAGTACTATTTATTTAGTGAATGATGCAATAATCGTATACCGTAATATCTAGAATGTGTTTTTTGTTGTTCTAACGTAATCAAGTGCTCGTTATCGCTGCGTAAAAATTTCCGGTCCTTTAATTCCAAACTTCAATACCTGATGCTATTAATTGCAAACGATAGCAAATTAGTTGGCCAATATCAGCGTTTCAGCAGTTTCATTGGTTAACGACTAAATTTTAATTACTCGTTTTCTGCATAGAGGTAGCATATTAAAGTGTAATTCGTGCGGGTATATTTTTGGAATGTCACTCATAGCGTATTAAGTCCTACTAACGTAATTTAATGAACAGGCCCAGCCCTTGAGTAAACAAAAAACTTAAAAATACGATCTTGGATTTGTAAGTCAATTTAGGAGCGATGCTTAATAAGTTGTGCCTTCCCTTCAATCCAAGATTTCCAAGTTAATGCAAGCCAGTAAGCGGCGAGCTAATCTCGTAGTGCTCCGAAATAATCCTATAGAGTTAAAGCTCTACCAACTTCACAACGAACAACTATTTTCCTTTGACCCGCTTACCTCCTCAAACACGCTGTTTGTCCAATTGCTGTCTCCAATACCTGCTTTTAGAAGGTATGTTTCATGAAAGTTTTATAGCAATTAGACAAGAACAAAGACATTTTGCAAGAGCGGCAACAGATACAGTAATTTGCAGTAAGTAATAATGTGCTTAAAGTTTTACTATGGTATTTGATCTTACTTTCATTCTCTTGTTGTGCACGGTGCCAACGCTCTCGAAGCATCCACTGCTGAGCTGAAGATCTGCAAGGAAACTAGCACTTGCAATAAGCTCGTTAGGGTCCACGTCGATGTAGGGGAGGGACTGAGCGTAGGACTTCAGAACGAAGGCAGTCAGCCAAGTTGACCCAGATTCATCACCATTTCCAAAGCAACTGTAGGAGCCATCATCCCGTTTGTACGTCAGTTCTCGCTGGTACCCTGAAAACAGAAAAAATTTAAACAAATAAGACAAACATCGTTTGTAATCACAATGACACCTTGTTCGTTGGAAATAATTGCTCTTAAAAATGGTACATGTGAAAAAGTGAGATTTCAGCACACTGTAACCAGTATTTCATCACTCTTGACACCAACCACTTCTCATGTAAGTGAGGAGGCGTTCAGTAACTTCAGGGTTATCTTGGTCTGTGGCGATAAGGTACTGCAGAACGTAGATGTTGGGAGTAAACGAGACCATGTTTTGCTCGCCACATCCGTACGGCATTTGGATCAGGTGACCTAAATTCTAGGGGGGCAGAAATATTTTTAAATCAAAAGACGTGATATCTTTGAATTTGGATTGGACGAACAATGTACCCAAAATACATAAAAGACGTATAAAATAACTTTTTCATAAAAGATATTTGATTAGGTGATCGTATAATACATAAAAAAGACAATTATTGCGCAGCTTTACAACTGACTTATTCAAAAACAAAATAGCTCAAGCACTCATACCGGAGATTAACTTTATATTGCACTTCATTTTCCTAATCATTAAAAATTTTTGATAAAGAAGAACTTACACTCTAAAACGCAATATTTGATAAAATGGCTAAAAGGATAGAAAAAATGCAATTTCTCTTTTATTAATATTATATATACCGTAGATAGAAAAGAAAGCTTTCAGTAAATGTGGTGTAATCTTATGATTTTTAAGGGATCAAGTCGTGGAACAGGATTTTGCTTTGATGTTACACAAAGAAGTTTATGATCAAAATTTTGAGCTTCTATTATATATCTGCAACCGTGTTTTAAGCCTCAAGGTAACCCACATCGAGCGTGGGACCCAGCAAGTCTCCAGCCACGGTCACCCAGGCGCGAACAGAGTTGTTGACGATGCCTGAGGGAGCCTCCAAATACCACTCCGCTCCGTTGACGTCTAGGAAGATTGAAACAGGAGATTCCACAAATCATGGACAGTAATAACCAGCAACCATGAAACAGACACAAGTGCGTAAGAGTACAAATGTTCTACCTATGTAGTAGAGCAGTGCCACTTTTCAATAGAGTTCAAGAGCAGGTTCAGTACAAAAAGTGTCATCACAGATAGTCGCACAAAATCTTTACAGCCGTTGCATAACTCATTGGCAAATTATTGTGAAAATGGGATATTCAGATCATCAGACACCAGTTCCAGGCGTAGACACACTGCAAGAAGTTTCATCACGGATGGAAGCACAAAATTTTCAAACGCGTCGCCTAATTTATTGAAAAATTATTGTAAAAATTATAAATACACATCTTCATGAAAGTTACTCTTAAGCACCTTTAGCATTTGAACTTTGATACTACAACATGACCACAGCTAAAGCCTATTTAAGGCAATGTACTGCATCCCATTGTTTAATCATTCGGAGACATTCACATTTAACAGACCAATCGCCCTTGCACGCATAGTTTGCTCACGCGTAAGGGTGCAGGTATTAGCACTTTCTAGGCCCTGGTTCGTGCGCTATAATTGTTCTGTTATTTATATCCTGTACTTAAAATGAGAGGTATTGACTTGAAGCATGCCCCTGTGCGCGCTCGTAACAGCACTTGCTCGGTCGGCGGCCTATCTAGAGAGATTTGTGAGCTCAGAGGAGGACCTCTGATCATTGCGTTGATTGCCCAGAGTTGGTAAGCGTGAAATGTTTTACGGGAGTAAATTTTCACTTTATCAATGAAAAAGGTTTTAGCTTTTGGTTCTCTTTTGGTTCTTCCAACATCTATTCGAAAGCTTTACTGATACCGATGGAAATGAGGTTGTGATTTCTACTTATATTTCTACTTATATAAATTTCCTGGACAAGGAATTTAAACCAAAAAACACTTTCTTGGAACTATTTCAAGCGAACCTTCATAATTTATTTTTTACCAGACACGGAAGCATGCACTGGGCGGAGGATAGCTGGAGAGAATGGGCATAGTACAATCTTTCCTTTTTAATAGGATGCATTGAAACTTTGTGACGTCTCTTTTTTCATTATTTAACACAAGAGCAAGTCCCGAAAGCCAACCCGCGAGACATAAATTTTCACCGGGGTAACTATGATTTTAGCTGCCCAAGCATAGTTTTTGCACTGGGGAGTTAAAATCATAAATTTCCTGGCAAAATAGTTAAACAGAGGTTTGGACAGCGTTGTCTTTGCTCGTTCATGATGCGAAGGGTGAAAAAATGAGTGTGGAGTGCTCAAGCAAAAATGAAGGCATGTGAGCCTAGCCAACAATTTTTTATCCACACAAAGGCTGGCCTTCTGGCCTTGTTAGTCCACACAAAGGCTGGCCTTCTGGCCTTGTTAGGATTGCTGGTGTACAAAAATCGTAGTGAAAAAGAAGATTTATTGTCTACTATTTAACCATAATATTGGAATTAAATTAGTATCTCATTTGTAATAGAATAAGTAAGGTTCGTACTGGATATTATTAATCAATAAGTAAACCTGCACTCACCGGTGCTGCATATGAACTTGGTCCAAGTAACTTCCCTAGGGAATCCTTCGTAGTTCACTGTTATTGGTTTGCTGATGCGGTCACTGTAGAAAAACACTCACAATGTCATGAGAACTTATGAAAAAAGGAACCAGAACTTCAAGGAGGTTGCAAAATCTGTCAAAATTCAAAAATCTTATACAGACACACTGACTAAGTATACTCAACACCCACGAAGGACGTAATACATGAAATTTGTTTTAAATTCGCAGCGCCTTCAGTTATCTGGAAATCTAAATAACTCGTGCAAAATGCATTCACGAGGGTCAATCTTCGTACAACGACTTAATGTCCTCGATTAAGGTAGAACAAACACTCTCGAGTGAAACACTAATCAAAATCCCGCTGATCAAAACGTTAAAGACATAGCCAGTAACTGTTCTAGGTACGCGGGCCGTGCGCAGGCTCCATTACTATTGGTAAAATTAAATGATTTTCCATGTTTTTCACAATATACTGATATAAGCCATCAATAGATAATAACTCACATCTTGTTGGGAACGACTCCTGAGCCGCAAGGGTCGGCGTACGCTGTGTCCACGACGGCGGTGACGTTGATGGCCACCGACCCAGCCGTGAGAGGGCGTATTCTGGGCATCGTTGTGACAAGTCGTATTTGGTGGTAGTTAATCAATCACATTGTAGAGTTTATTAATTTCAAGTTAGGCTGTTCGAAACGAATAATTCAAGGCTAATTGTTTGGCTAAGGATTTGAAACTTGAATGACAGCCCAGAAAGAAACTAAGCACTCGCCTTCAAGTCATTGAAACCCGTTCTTAAATTCGGACAGCAAGACTCACCTGACGATGACCGTCTCTTTGTCCTGCGCGGGAACGCAGGCGGAGCGCTGGCCGGCGGTAGCCTGGTCAACCGCCACCTCTGCGGTGTTGCCTTCCAGAATCTCGTACTCGGGACTAGCCTCCAGAGTGACGCGCACCTGATGCCACAGTACTTTATTGATTAGAATAATCTGGTAGGAATAAATTTGAAATTATTGTACCAAATAATAGGGAACATGCTAAAATTAAACGCCGGATGAAGCAACGGATTTGAAATTCATGTTTTTTTTTAATTCTTTCCCTAACTTTTACGAATTATTCAACAACAGCTTTCAGCATCTTCTACTGTAAACACGGTCACTGTTCGAATTTTATTGGGATTTTTTCGTCAGCTAATAGCAAGACTGAATAATATTTCCCTAGTTTGAACATTCGGTACTACTTCCATCCTCTGACACGATCAGTCATTTTAATTTGCCACAAATCATCATCGCATTTCACAAAATAATGAGAAAATAGTGTAAGTAATATCTGCATACAATGCTTTCGCTTTTTTTACTTCTACTATACTAACCGGTAAGGAAGTGTTGACGTAGTTGAAGACGGAGATTTTAACAGGAAGGACCTCTCCCACTTTAACGGAAGGCGGGAGGGTCAAGTCGATGAAGAAGGACGTGAAGGTCGTGATCGAAGTTGGGGCCGAGGTCCCTACCCCCTTGTCAGGGTGGACGCAGACGGCTCTGCCCACCCACTCCGTGATGGTGTCCGGCAGAGTCCGACTCTCAGAGTATACGCCAGTGTCCCTGTGGTAAACAAGTGCCCTAGCAATTAATTTTTAAGCCTTGTCGATAAAATCAAACACAGTGTAAGCGGTGCCTGCAAATGCTCCTCCCAGAAAAACGATCAAAATATAAGACCACGCATGTCTTTGTTATTCCGTACCCTCACACTTTTCCTTTTCCTCGACGGAGTAGCAGAAGTAGCAAGGTTGGTTGCTAACCGCTGTTTGTACTCATACTAGCTTTGACTCTCCCATCATATACTTACCTTTCATACCATGCTCCTACTCTGCTGCTAGTGAGTAATTAAAGACTGACGATATGAGAATTGGATAAAAGTTGGTCTAAAACTGGCCCGACTCTTCCCTGTAACCAAATCGAATTATATTGTATTTTATCTCGCCGACTTCATGTATAGTGCTGAACTACTCTCGCTAATCAAACGCACTACTCACCTCCAAACAATGAATAATAATAGTCCCTATGTGAGAACAGTTTACCTTTCGATTTATTTCACTCAGTAGGAGTAACATTCCCGTTGCCCTGACACACTGTTAATTGTGGTCAATATATTGTGACATTCCTCATCTCCTTTTCACAGAAATATCACATTTGCACAGTTGTTGGCATTAGACATGAATAATGCCAGAAAAAGTCTCACAATTCATTTTAAAAATTTAAAACCTTCAATAAGTTGTAGTACACAATGTGGAAAGAAAGAACTTCACCCAATTTTTTCTCTGTATGTTTTGTTCGAACTCTCACCTACCCAAAGAAAATCCATGGATGGTGGCAGTCACGGTTTCATGTTTATTTGTCTTGTGCTTTATTTTATTAACTCTCCAAAGTTTCAATAATGCAGCTCGAAACCAGAATCTCTGCTTGCACTTTTTATTAAAAAGTTTAAATATCGTCGCCCTTTTACTTCCTCTCAGGCTATAAGTGTGCGTTTTATCCGCAGAATGAATAATGCACTAAATTTTTTATGTATTTCAACAATGGTTTAGGCTCGTGAGCAATGAGTTGACATTTCTTTTTAGGAAATAACGGTACGTAGTATCATCGAGGGTTTTTTAAACTTTGATAATGTTTTTTGCATGAATGGAATTGAGCCATGACTTGATAGCTCTCGATTATTTCGCTGATTGAGCCTATACTGAGGAGAGAACAGTTTCTGAAATTGGAAAGCGCTAATTGTTGAACCAATTCAGATCTTATTTCTCGCAAATCTCTTTGCAATTTCTAGAGAAAAGAAGTTTTGGAGATCATATAAGATAGCTTATTCAGATTATCTTCACATACTTTTCGCAGTATTCTCGTCAAATTTTTAAATTTCCTGTTTCTCTTGTCAATGTTCTCGGAGACATTTTTATTAATAACCTCACACTTTGAATGATTTTTGGCCTCAGGTAGCATGGGAGAGCACAGTCGAAGCTTGTCTTTCGGCGATGTATTTTCCTTGTGCTGGCCTGTTTTTAATCTTTCATTCATGAATTATACTTTTCTACATCAAAAATATCAAGTAAAGCACAGGCATTTTCCATCTATTAGCTAACATATTTCTCTTTCTATGGCACTGGAAAAAGCAAGTGAAACACAAATAAAAACTATTTGCATCAGTTCATTGTCGGTCTCATCCTTTATTAAATTCAACTAAAACAGCTTCGGACACATTTCATTATTTTTTTACTGAAATGCATTCAATGTATAAACCCTGTTCGTGATTGAAGCGTAATATATTACCATTTTAGTTTCCTAAGCAAAATGCCCATGATACTTTTAGAATTATAAACGACGTTTTAACTACATGTAAACTGCACATGACTATTGTTGCATGTAATTGTAGGTATTATTGATGATTATGTACGACTTAAAATTCATTCACGCGAATATAACTAACAGCTGGAACATAAGAATATGGAACTTTATATCAAAAGATAAAATAGTCAAGTTTTACATTCATGTTTCATTCATTTTTATACTCCTAAATGCAACTGGAATGAAATTAATCATTGCTGTGACATGGAAAACTGAAATAAGTAAAAAATAAAGAAAGATCGGAACGCTTCAACAGAAGTAGGGAAAATTATGCGGTCTGCATGACCAAGAAAAATATTTTATGGTTATCAAACCATAATAGCGGTCAAAAATATATTTGTTAAGCACTCACGGCAAAGTGTGGAGTTCCCATAGCCATGTTTCCGGGAAGTAGGTGCGTGTTTCAACGTCAGGACCATCTCCAGTCGCTGTAGTAACTTTCTGTGGAGGGGGTCCGGGTTGAGGCCGACTGGCTGATGGACTGCCAAAAAGACCTGCAACAGCACCATCGCCATCACCCGACAGGGCGCTCTCACCCGGGAACATGCCGGGGAAATAGCCGTTTGAGTAACCTGCAGCGATAGGAAAAGTGTGGTATTCAAGCTACCACAACAAAAGGCACAGGGACATGAGCACTTGTGGGATCTATCACGATACATCTGACAACCACTAACTATATTTTCAGTCTGTCATACAGCGTGACTCATCTATTTACGTACGGCGTGTTTTTTTTTCGTTCTAACATTTAAATCATCGAGGATTAGCTGTCGGGGTATGTCTACGCCCTTCGTTTTGTTTACGCATTTTTTTAACTTATTCTGTTCAACAATTAATAGAGCTGTTCTATGAGAAATTGAATATGCTTTAATAAATGATTACCAGTTTGAAGAATTTGCAACATGAAGCTGACACTTCGTTATTTGTACTTTCATATTTGGGAAGCACGTTAACGCGTAAGAATTTCATGAACTTTCGATTATGTTTCATTGCAGAGAACCAAAAAAAAATATCATTGTTGCACTGGATGACGTAGTTGAATACATTGATCAACATTTTTACACAAAATGAAAATGAAAGATAAAATCTAAAAATTTAGTCTGTTTCTTAAAAATGTCACAAAAAATACAAACGTGTAAATTCACAAGCAGGGGAAAAAAGTGTAAATTAGAAAATTTACATAATTGTAACCGTACTGCGTTGAGTAAATGACACATACATTGTGTAAGCTTTGGTCAAGAAATTTCTTGCTTTAACCTTATTGCCACAAAAATTTATGATTCGACATGCAATTTTATGACAAATAGATATACAAAAAAAGGGAGATTTCGTATCAAAAATTTAATATTTTTTTTTTAAATGCGTACCGTGTTGTCTTCGCAAATTAGTAACCGGCTGAAAGAGATATGATGTAACCCATCCGACCAAATAATCATGCTAAGATCACATTCAAGTTTTCCACACCGTCGCTCAGTTGCAGATAGTTCTTTACTCTCTTCATACGTGGTTACAAAAATGAATGTACTCACATTGTAGGTTCACTTTTGTCAGCTGGAAATATGGGTATTCATTTTGAGTCATTTTAACTCGTACTGAATGCATGAGCAGACACTGAGCAATAAAATACATATTATTGATAATTCTTAACGTGGAATGAAACTCTATGAACGCTAAAAACGTGCGGCGTCAAGCCGCATAATATTTGAAATTTTCATGCATAAATCTACTTCTCTAAATAAGAACCGCTCAATCAAATTTGACGTCGTATTTAAAATCGGCTTTTCGAAACTCATTACCCCATTTCACTTATGGCCTGCCACAAGATTTTTTATCTTCTCAAATGAGGAATATGAGACAGCAAAATATCAACCATAAATCCACTGCATATCATTGAAGATTATTATTATAATTATAATTTTTTCATGCCACCAAAGATACATAAAATGAAGAATTGAGAAATGTATATATCAGTGCAGAGAATTTTGAAAAGAAATTAGGTATCCATTGATAAATTTGAAAAATAACGAAAATCTACAAACAAATTATAAATGAATAAAAAATAGCAATAATTTACAAATCATTTGCAGAAAATAGCACCACTGTTAGTTCTGCTCGGTAAATACAGTATTCTGTTTCTGTTCGAAAACCAGATTAAGTAGAACACCTGTTTCTTTAAGGGCAATTCCTCACATGAATGTGCATCAGAAACTAAGTTACAGTTTCCGAAATTAACATCTAAAACAATTCAAAGCATTATATGTGCAATTACACAGTAATAAACATTGAAAAATTTACTTGTGCTGTAATTTTCATTTATAATACCATTTCGTTTAATTAAAATATCGAGAGCGTAATTTCATGCATGAATTAACGCAAAAATTTATTTCAAAACAAATGCTCAGAAAACGCTATTTCAGGTGACGTTTTGACTGTATACTCCGTGATTGTACTAAGGAATGAACGCACGTGTATGTATAATGTCTGTTAATATATTTACATGAACACTTATAAATTAATAATAGCCATAGAATCTTAAATAACAATAGTCGAAGTTCAATCCATTTCCTGCTTGAACCGCTAGGGAACCAGCCACGAACAAACCATATTTTTACCCATAAAGATATCCGCGAAAAGATAACACAAAAGAGACACAGTATATTTGCTAATTCACAAGCAAATTTCTACAAACCTGAACAATTTTATGAACAAAAGTCCTCCAAAGTCGCAAAATTTCGTGGGTACTCTGCTTCGACGCTCTGAACGCAAATTCGAACACCGTAGGAACTTTTCAAGCTGAAGTACGCGCTCCGTTAAACGAAAAACTCACCTTCGCAGGGCCGGGTCTCCAGAGTCAGATCTGAGAATGCGTATACGCCAGCGAGCTGGAACAGATAAAAAATCAGAAAATATTTGAAGACTCACGGTTTAAAACATTTTCTTCAACTTTTGAAATACCCATGCTGAAATTTGAGCTCTAGATGACATTTTAAGTTCAACTCTAAATATAAATCAAATTCAACTCAACACATGGCTTAAGATTCAAATTGAACTCAAACTTCTATTCAAGTTCTTGCTCATGCATGCAGATTTATATCATTAAAGTAAAATACAGTTCAATCTTCCTCATAAACTAGAAATAAAATTTTGCTTCAAAAGTAATACCGAGCTTAACTTGACCAAATGAAATTCAATTGAAAAAATTCTGAAAAATAATTTCGTCACACAAATCTAATTTAGGATAATTTCCAACCCACTCCACTTAACTCAGCCCCATTACACCGCTCAATTCAACGTCACTCCATTCAACTCAACACCACTCAACACAACTCCAATCAGCTCTATTCAACTTTGTGCTACTCAGCCCCTTTCAACTCGGCTCTACTAATCACACTTCGTTCAACTTAGCTCCACTCAACACTGCTCAATTCAACACAACTTCACTCTACTCAAGTAAACTCAACTCCTTTCGACACAGCTCCACTCAACGCAACTTCTCTCTACTTCACTCGAATTAGCTCCAATCAATTCAGCTCCATCAATCTCAATTTCGTTCAATTCATCTTCATTCAACTCATCTCTTTTCAACTCTGATTTGTTGAATTTAGCCTCTTTTAACTTATCACCATTCAACCAAGCTTCGTTGAAGTCAGCTTCTCTAAACTCTAGCTTACTCTTTTTCACCCTGCTCCGCAGTACTAAGCTTGAAACATACTATTCCCTTCTTAGCACCTCTTCTCTACGCTCAATTTCTCGCCGTTTCTCTCAACATCACTTTTCCATCCATTTCGCTCCACAACATTCTATGCAATGAAATCCAATATAGTCCACTATATTTTCCAACTCTACTCTCATCAGCTTCCCTCTATTCTACTTCCATCTCTTCGTGGATCCTTAAACTTTAATCTGTTCCATCGAACTGTACTCCACCTGATGAACTACATTAATATAAATAAAAAACTGCATCTAATGAACTCCAATAAAGCCCACTATATTCCATCTGCTCTTCTCTCGTCAACTTCCCTCTTTTCTACTTCCGTCTCTCCTTTACTGCATTTCAAAGGTTATACGAGGCCTGTCTAAAATGTATCCGACCTTTGGCAAGAAAAAATATTTCGAATACCTGACGGAGTAGGGACCCTTATCCCCTTCAAAGTTGGCCCCTTGTGCTTGCACACACTTAGCCCACCGATCCTTCCACAGCTAGAAACACCTCTGGAAGTCATCTTTTGGAATGGTGTTCAGCTCCGTCGTTGCGTTCCGCATTATCTCTCCCCTACTCTCAAAATTTGATCCTTTCAGTGGCGTCTTCACGAATCACGAATACGCACCGGAAGGACAAACAGCAGCAAAGGAGTACTATCAAGATGTTCTCCGGCGACTCCGTGACGCAGTTCAGCGCAAAAGACCAGACATGTGGACGGCGAACAACTGACACTTGCATCATGACCACGACCCTGCACATTCATCCCAATTGATCCACAGTTTCTTAGCCAGACATGGAATTACCACCGTTCGCCAACCTCCCTACTCTCCAGACCTGGCTCCTTGCGACTTCTGGTTGTTTCCAAAGTTAAAGACGCCACGGAAAGGATCCCGTTTTGACAGTAGAGAAGAGATTATGCGGAACGCCACGACGGAGCTGAACACCATTCCAAAAAAAAAGACTTCCAGAGGTGTTTCCAGCAGTGGAAGGATCAGTTGACAAAGTGTGTGCAAGCACCAGGGGCCTACTTTAAAGGGGATTAGGGTCCGAACTCCGTGAGATATTCGAAATATTTTTTCTTGTCAAAGGTCGGAGTGTCTTCATTCAGCATTCATAACACTTTGAACACAATTTTCTTGAAACTTTCTTTTTCTCGTTTTAATAGCACTAACCTAAAAAAGGAAAATAAGCATAAAAATTCACTGTCTATCTTTGTGTCTTAAATTTTCGTTTTTGCACCTTTACTCCTTCACTCATGTAGATAAAAGTTAGTGGCAGTTATTCGATTACTTTGGTGCTTCAATCAAGTTATCAATAACGTGTAATTTTTATTTGGGTAATTTGAGGTTCGCATAAGATGGATTATCACTCCTGTATTGAGTGTATGCATAATTTTTACATATATGCTTTTTTCAACCTTATAAAAATTTTTATCTTTTTAACCTACTAAACTTCTTTTAACCTTTTTAACCTCGAGCCGGGAACTCCAGTGTCAAGTTGATCAATGCTATCAAATCAGACAATAAAATAGTATGTTAAAGCAATTTCACCATAGAATAAAATATCGAGAAAGTTAGCAACGTTTAGGGTAATCTCAACCATTCAGAAAACAAAACCTATCATTTTTGAAGAGGTAATCAACTATGTCTTTCTTTTAAATTATTCTGAGTTAATGCCTCTGAATTTTTCATTTGCATTTTGCAGGTAATTTAAATTTTTCAGTTATTTCATCGAACCTAACGAAAGGTTTTTGTTACTGCTTTATTCGTCTGCTAATCAGCTGAGGCTCGAATTTGGTGCACGAAATCCTACTTAAAAATATTTTTAACACTGGAATTATTTTACCACTTGGTAAGACTTTTGAGACATCGTAAAACTTTACTATATACACGAGGAGACAAGCTCAAAATAATGGGCGAACGCATCTATGTTCGAACAATGCCCAATTCATTTCACGGGGTTGATAACTTATTCGTAATTTGTTTCTCCTATGTTACTGGAGTATCAGTAGACGAAATGTGAAAGGTAAAAGTACTAACATCGAACATTTTGATTGCATCCGCCATTTCGGTATAGTAGCCGTAGCCGTAGCCAGGGAAAAAACTACTCCGCTTGGGCGACGCTTCCTTTCGTGCACCGAGGACGGCCAACCTCTCCTCGAGTAACGTCGTCTCGAACGGCGGCTCTGAGTGATAAGTGGAGAACAGTCGGAGAAAATGAGAAATTTTTGCCGTGTAGAAACCTTCCGTAAAAATTGTTGCATTAGTTCAAGGTCGGAAATACTGTGAATAAATTTCCTGTATTCAAGATTTCAAAGGGCGCACACGAATAGAAAAGTTTGTCAAATGCACGAAAGAATAAGAGCGTCATTTAGTGCCATTACTGTATAACACTTCTTACGAGAAGCATTCGATGGAAGTCCTACAACGCGAAGAGACGACTCAAAATACAAGATGAACGAAAAATGAACTAACGGTCAGAAAACATTCCAAGGATTCCTCCGTTGACTGAGGTGAATTTCCTTTTCAGGAGAAGTTCCTAATGGGAATTTTATGTTTGAAAATAATTTTTCTTTTCCATCGAAATTGTAAGAAATTCAAACCGAGTAAAATGGTATGTGGTAATGTCAGTACGAGCCATGTTCAAGAAAGAGCGTGAGTTGGCCATGAACATTTTTTCCTCCAGTCGTTTTCAATTTCTTATTTTTCATATAAGTTTTCACTTATTTGTAGTAAAGAATTATTTAAGCAGAGGTATCCAGTGAAACGTGTGGAGCCTTACGACATTGATTATAGTACAGTAAATTGATGCATTTAATGAAATGTGAGAAAAGTGACGCAGGCTGAATTCTATTGGTCACGATACCTTAAAAGTGTCTTGACACAGGTTCCATGTCTACGACCATCGAACACATTTCTCGCCCAGTGATTATCGATATTTTATGCAGGATTTGGCAATTTTTGCAGAGTATGGAAGAGACAGCGCGTCACTACTGTTATTCTAGGCCATTAAAATCGTCACAAAAGAAAACCGCATATTTAAACTGTTGTAATACTTATACCGAACGAAATCCCCGAACACGGAGATTTCTTTAAAGAAAGCTGAGGAATCAAACCGAAATTGTGCCTAAAATCAAGGAATAGGTTTTCGTAGAAGAGTAAAAAACAAAATTCAGTAGAAAAACAGAAGGAAAAAGCAAAGTGTAAAACTGAAGAAAACCATCATCATGAAACATGAGGTCATGAAAAAGAACATGAAATATTTGAAATAAAAATTGGCAGACGCTACCAGTAGTTCGCTTCGCTTACTTATTGCTATTCATTTCTACAATGCATCGAAAGCCTTAAATGTTGGAGTAAGACAAATTTTAACTCGGTAAATGCTTTCAAAAAACGTAGAGTAGAACTAATTGTTATCAGTGAATGCACTAGTGAATATGTAAGAAAATTTGTCTTCTGCACTTCTGCTTTCTACATTTTTTAAAGGGAAAGTATATTTTTTGAGCTGGCTGCTAGCTATATTTCGATAAGGTTAACTCTAAGATTTTTCGGAGAAAAGAAAAGTTACTCTTAACGTATTCAGATTAAGGTCAGTCATTTTATTGAATGAACACTGACTCATAAATAAAAAGTTGGTGACTTGTTCGAACAATTATCTTCAAAACACACGTGATCTTTACCTCTACTGATGTATGCGAACGACCATTCTTACCTTGAACCTTGGAACTGCAGTACGCGTAGTCATTTATTTGAGAATTTTCCCAGTACTGAATGCTAGCTTCTTCGACTAGTTGGAAAATCTCTTCAATTAATGAGCTTTGCGGTGCTGAAAGAAGTTCCACGCTTTTGTCCACTACCCCTGAGGTGGGAAATCAGAAAACATTAATAATACTTCGCCTGAATGTAAAACGTTTAAGAACATTTCCAGTTTTTACTGAAATTCAGGCACTTCTCTTACTTATACATATGTATACTTCTGCATGTACACCCCGTCTAAATTTCAAATTTTTATGTATTTCAAAAACTTTGTAACTTGAAATTTATAAAATGCAGAGCTAAAACAAATAACGTTAGTTATTCTACATTTTTATCCTATAAAAACCAAGTTGCTCAATTACCTAGATATGGTAACACAGATGCAGCTATCGTGAGAATTGCGATGTACATTTTTAAGTAGTAAAGCCTAGAGCACGAGAGCCAGTGATTAGAATGATTACAAGTTCCACTGAATAGTTTGACAGCTCTTAAATTGTTCAATTATGCATGATGAAAATTTTAGTATTCATCGTGGTTCGGGGAAAAACATTCTGTAGTTGAAGTTTATACATACATATACCGGGCTTATGTATGTATAAACTTCAACTACAGAATGTTTTTCCCCGAACCACGATGAATACTAAAATTTTCAACATGCATAATTGAACAATTTAAGAGCTGTCAAACTATTCAGTGGAACTTGTAATCATTCTAATCACTGGCTCTCGTGCTCAAGGCTTTACTACTTAAAAATGTACATCGAAAATGTTACTTCTCGAAGTTGAGGTTTATAAAAAAATATAATTTGTGATCATTTTCTATGTGTTCTCAAAACATTGCAAGAAAACTTGCTTCCCATCATGAAGAATGGTTTTGGTTCAACTCTTACGATCGATTTAGACCAAAATTTTGAATATAGGATGGAACAAGAGGCGAGAAAAGCTTCTGAGGATGAAGAGTGATTTTATTGAAGACGCTTCGGATCCATATAAAAATATACTGAGTGACAATCAGCAGAAGCATATAATAAGTAGATATAAATACAGCTTCTAAAATACCTGCACTGAACCGTACCTGAATTGTCAACATGAAGTGACCTTATAGAAGATCAAAACTTCTGATTTAGACCAAACATGTGTTATATATTAAAATGTGCATCGTTATAATATGACCCTGGTTTTGTGAGTAAGAGTTCCGGTGGCTGAGATCTACGAGTCCAGGAATATCTTTGTTGTAGGCCTCGCATGGCAGGCTCACAGGATGTCCTTATCATGCTTGGGTTCGGATGGGTCGAAAGCGCCCCTACAGCCGGCGCCGGAAGACACCAGGCGGAACTTCTTTGTTACGCACTAGACTTAAGAGCAAGCTGTGTGAACTACGGGAGCCAGTACAATACTAGAACTCCTTCAGTGCGTTTCCCTTCCTTCTGCCTGGTATTCGGCCAGGCGAATTGAAGTTAAAGCTTCCACTTAAATAAACCTAATGTCGTACTAAAAATAGCGACATTACAACATGTTAAGCAGAAAGAAAATCAATCGTGATTGATTTTCACACGAGACAAACCGTGAAAGGTAAAAAAATATGCGCTCTAAAGTATTCAAATTCTAATTAAAAACACAACAGGTATTCAAAACCACATTATACGAAATTTCAGTATTATCATAAAATGATGGCTATCTCCTCGAAAAGTTCATTGAGTTTAAGCAAGAACGAACCTTTAGCCTGTTTTATGAACATAAACATTAAAGCTGAGTTTTAAAGCATAAATTTCGTACATTTCTTCACTAAACTCGGTAGAATAGAACGTTTTAATTTTAAAAGTGAGGAGAATTGGTATCTGGGAAGCGTTTACTCAATCTCAAGGATTCTTTCTTAATTTATCGACTGAAAATTCGGTTTTCGAATGACCCAAAATTTGACAGGGGGCAAATCCTGAACAGCTATTTCGGACACCTAGCTAACATGCATAGAACTAATAACTAAACGGAAAGCAGAACACTAACCAAGACTGCACAGCGAGTTGGGCTGAGCAGCAAGCAAGAGGGGTACCTCAGTGCCCTGCTCTGCGCTTTCTGCAGACCACGACAACTCAACCGCGTAGTCCAGGCACGGGCTGATCTGCAGGGTCTGTTCGTCCGACACCACCTCGCCGTCGGGGCGAGCGTACCAGATCAGCACCTGTACAGAACAAGAACTGGATAGTTCAGACAAGCTGATTCGCTTCTGCCACTTGCTCGACACCACCTCACGATTGGGTCAGGAGTACCAGATAAACACCTGCTCAGAAGCACAATTGTTCAGACACTTCCGAATTTGTAACTGTTGTGTGCCTGATGTCGGGATACAATCAAGGTCTAGGTGATCATGATAGTGAAACTGTTAGTTTACCGAATCAAAAACTGGAGTAACAGAGCTTACTAGTTTAATAAAAATTAATTCTTCTTTTACAGCTTGTTGCTAGGTATAAATTTCAAGAGGTGGAAAAGATATTCCTTGTTTTATCTGCAATTAGAATGTCCCTAGCGCAATTTTTTCATAATTAAAATGTGTTTTTAACCTAATCTGTCTTCACCTTTACACTATTCCATAGAGTGTATAACGAGACCTGATCATAACCGTGTCATTGAGATACGCTGAGATTATAGAGTTAAATAGGATACTCACGCTCTTCTCAGGAGTACTTATGTTAAGTTTAATTTCGTTTAAGCCCCAAGAGCAATCTTAGAACTAACTTCTTGGTCATCAATCTAAGGTACGGAAGAGACACCTAACAGACTTTGTCTGAGCTTTGTGTTTGGCACCAACAAATATCGAAAGAAGTGGTCGATGTTCATAAATGATGGTTCTGCTCAGACCATTGGTATACCAAACGACTAAAATAGGGATCTCTCACACACTACATGTAGACACTCAATGATTGTTTGAGATCAATTTCTTGAAAAATCAAACTCATGTTAATCAGTGGATAAGTTTTCCAATCGTAGGCCCAATAATTCTGTCTTTTGGATCGGAAAAATGAAAACTTAATCAACATATCAGTGTTTTGCTAAGCTCATGAAAATATCCTCCGAATAATATTACCATAAATTATTTGGTCGTAATAATTAAGGCCTAGCGAAAATGATGACCACTGTCTCAGTGGAGTGGAAATTTTAAGAAACTCGAAGTAAAACGATTCGGAACATATTCATCAACAGAACCACTCAACATGTAGCTTCACTCAGGAAAAAATATGCACAGGAGAATACTAAATCAGTCTAAAAGGAAAAGAAAACTCATGCTGATGTGTGTAGACAGAACGCAATCCTGACGAGCACCTTTGAAAGAGTTTAATTAACGTGACGGCAAACAGGCTTTTCTAGTGAAGCATTGTATTGATTTTAAGATATTCATCTTCGCTTCACTACATTTTATATATGAAGTAAAAGAGTCTTTTTTCTCTTCTTTTATTTAAGAGTAATATTTCATTCGTTATTATTGACGCAAACTGCATTAGCCTGTGTAAAACAGAACTGTCGTGCAAACATTCCATGGGCTGTTTTGAACCTTTCTAATTCGTAGATATTAACTAGGAAGCGAGGCACAGCATTGTACAATCATTATTATTATCTGTTACAATCTTAAGCAGGCATTACATCGGTGAATATTTACAGCCTACAATGGTCAATTGTAAATATAAAAAGTTGTGTTCCACTTTCAGTTAATGAGCACGAGATATGCATCAGCACTTAACTGCCCGAATCTTCAATCAATTTTTCCGCAATAGCAGTAGGCTTTAGGGATGTACTATCTTTAAACATTAAAATATTCTCTCATACACACGCACTCAACTTCGCATTGACAGTTCAGGAGAAAGGACTTACTTTCATTATACACTACGTACCTCCAATCATAGCGATACCTACGTTTCAAAGCGTAATGAATGTCTTGTTAGTATTTTAGTGGGCTTCATGGTTAAATTTCCAGAAGCGTTGTTTAAATTTTGGTACATTACTCACGTGCACAGTGCTGGAGACTGAGGATGGCAGTTCGAGAGTCAGGTCAAAGGCGCCTCGCACGGTCGAACTGGACTCAGGGGCCTCGATGGGGCTCAGGAACTCATCCTCAGCGAAGGGCAGGTCCGTGGGGGTGAACACAACCTCGACGCTCTTCCACAATTGGATTTGCCCGCGCGATATCGCCTTGACGATGAAGCCACAAATTGTTTTATTGGACATTGTTAAGACGTTCACTGCCGATTAACCATTTGGTAAATTGCTCATTTACGCATCGGTGTGAATGAACCACATTTAAATTATTTCGTCTTTTTAGAAAAGATTTAAGCATACGAGGTAAAATATCTTCATGCTATTATATTTTCACAATTCTTATGAAAGATATAATTTTTTTCGAGCCATGAAGTCGTTTTTTAAACTCTGCTGCTTACAAATTAACTTTAACATGAGACCGCTGGACGCACATGTGCGTTCAGCGGCAGCGGACGTGTTAAGAATTCGAAAAATAAATGGTCAAGAAATGAATGTAAATAGTATTTTCTCTTTCAATATTGAATCTCCCAACTCGTCAACTTACAAGTTTCTAAACACTCCGTATTTAGTCGTAAGTTTGCGCGTAAATATCGGACAAAAGTGCTTTTACTTGAAATGCAGCTGATCGGCGCAATCGCTTGTATAGACAATGGACGCGGCTGAAATATTTTTAGCTCGTAAATGTTAAGCTCGTATGATTCTAATGGTTTTCCTTTACCAGTAAAATAAACAACTTTGGGGAAACCCCCATTCACCTAAAGTTTTCACTCGTATTTCATTGTAGTTTTCATCACGGTATTCAATCCAATGAAGTTTGTAAGCTGTTTCTGAAAATATCGAGTTTATTGTATCATGGCATTTAACTCGAACAAAAAATCTTTGCGCAAAAATATATTACTCTATGCTCAAACTGAGTGAACTCTAAATTGTTAGTACAAAAAAACATTGAGAAATATAATTCAAGTAAAAAAATTGAAAAATGACAAGTTTACCATTTGGAAAATTTGGTTTTCGATTGGTGCCGAATGGGGACATAAGCGCCGCTGCACACCTCACCTGCACGTAAAGCGTCGCTTGAGTCACGCCTTGTGCGGCGTACAGAACCGGCAGCGTGACGCCCACAGTCTCACCGGGGGTGCAGATGAAAGAACGAGTGTCAGGACTTATGAGCAGAGACGAGTTTGACGGAGAGTGATATCCCTGGATGTAGAATGTTGCTTTTGACCCGTACATGAACGGTTCATACTTGTCGTCGCTTGCCACCTCTGGATAATTCACCGCTCTGACCTGACGAGGAAGACAGTCAGCGCATACATCCGTGACGAACATGCCTACGTACTAGTGATGCATGCCTACGTAAAGTCTAAGAATTATAACCTCTGAATGCCGTTTGCTTGGGTACACACCTGAACTACAATATGAAGAGATGCCAAGCACTAGTTCCTCTTTACAAAACATTTACGTCGACTAATTTTAATTACCCTAATATATTCGAGGGTGCCACTCAGACGCAAAATAGGGAAGAAAAGGTCACTTAACTGTCAAAGACCAATATTTCATTACTTGGACCTGGAAAGGTGGAATACTCACTCTCGGGTAGTAATTTATGATATTTTGTACTTTTTATCTATGTGATCCTTTAACGTGACTCTCCGTGAAGTAACAGTTGCAACGAAAATAAAAAAGATTGCCAATGATATTACGACAAAGTTATATACAGGGTATGTTCCATAAGTAATGCGACCATATTCATAAAAAATGATTTATCAAACATATTCGTACAGTTGCCTAAAAATCTTCAAAAAAGCAGCCTCCTGCGTCGATACATCCCTAGAGGCGGTGTTTTCAGGCCTGGAAGGCCCTCTCCGGAATGGCCTTTATGTTAAGAAATATAACATTTTGCGAAGCGGCGACATAGCAAACAAAGTTTACCCAGGAATATGCTTTATAGGCCTTCGGCCGTTACGACGAACAACAGCATGGGAACGGTATAGAAAGAACAAAATATTTTATAGGCTTGCTTTACTAGTGTGGGAAGGCATCTCAAGACAGGATATTGGGCCGCAGGGAACTCTGCTGTGGTCATCTCAAATTTGGCGAGCGGCATTCTTCAATGTAGCCCTATGGTCAGAGCTAAACCAAACACGCTGGCTCAGGCGTCCACAAAACACAAACACACAAATCACATACAACACAAACACACGTACGCAACAAAAACACACGCAACACAAACACACGCGCACACAAATTCAAGGAGCCTACGAGCATCGAGTGAGTGGACTTGCAGGGAACCAACCGGGGGGAACGCCGAATCACAGCCAGTCTTCGCGTGGTTATCGAGGCCGCACCCAATGAGCGCTCACAACTATGCCGAACATTGGAGGGTGTGTCAGAGAACGTACCAATTAGATGTCGAGACGGCAGGACAGTCAAGTGTTCTACCAATCAGAGTTGATATGTTGTCGCAGAATCTTGGAACAATCTCGATCTTTCTAGAAAATGCCAAGTGAAAACCCATAAGAAGGGTTCGATGAGCAGAATCAAGGTTCTTTTTGGAGGAAAGCTGGTGCGGAAGAGGTGCACGTATCTGAGGGCACGCAAACGGGCGCTCCGGCACGCTGCCGGAGTGCATTCTACATAAGCAGCAAATTGAACATCTGAGTATAGTTGCCTCATCGAAACTTTCAAGAAAACTATGTTGGGCATCATCAAACATCGAAGTAACAACCTTGCAGCAGCGGCTACACGAAGTACCTCAGCCTCACGGTGGAAATCGCCCAGTACCCGTGCAGCATGAAAGCATTCGAAATACTTCTACATCAATCCGGGGCTCACAAGCAACTTCAGCATAAAATATTGAAGCCGCACAGCCGTCAGAGTATACGACAATGCCACGCACTGCGAATCCTGCAGCGGTCGAGCGGTCTTGTGCTCAGCGAACGATGCTCAAATTCATGGGAACTCTGGGTGCGGCACCGCTGACTGTCAGCACCGACTACGATGGCGAAGGAACAACGGAGACGGACTGATCACCCCTGTGCGAATCCTTCAAGCCTCAAGTGGAAGCAGTATTGAAGCGGTATTGAATCGACGCTAGCTACATGTTACAGCAGAGTGCAAGTACATAATTATTGGTTTTTGAGACTCTGTAAAGTGGTGATAGTGGTACAAGTTTAGATACAAGGTAGCACACTGAACAGTGCATTCAAAAGTGGCGCGCTGTGTAGTGAAATTTGTGTCTTGTGTTAATTCGATATAATGCGAGGTGTTCATTTTTGTTGGATTCCTTGTTGTGAGTCAAGGTTCCACCGTTATGTATTGTCCTCATTGTTTCGTGTCTTTGTGTTGCTTAGGGATTGCCTAAATTTTTGTGCATTCGTAAATCGTTGTTAGCTCTTGAGTATTGATAATTGATATTTTCGGTGAGCATTACATGGTGAATTTTTAAGTTTGTGAGTTCATGCGTACCTTTCATTTGTTGCACTCGTGATCTTTTAATCATTGCATTGAAATATTTTTGTGTGCTCGTATTTTTGATCCACGTGTTTATTAAAATAAAACCCATTTTAATCTTTCAAGTTTTGTCATGTCCCCATGCAAGTTGACTAGGTAATCATGAAGTACACACGATGTAAACCCACTGTTGTTTTTCTTACCTTTTCTGTCCAACCCTCTTACTGTTTATTTCATATCTTTACTTTCTCTTATTCTCTGACTATTGGTGGTTTAAGTTCCCCTTCGTTACGTGCTTACGTGCCACCAGCTTTCCCCCAAAAAGAACCTTGATTCTTCTCATCGCACCCTTCTTATGTGTTTTCACTTGGCATTTTCTAGAAAGATCGAGATTGTTCCAAGTTTCTGCGACAACATAATGTTGAGAAAAATGTTATTGTCCGAATTTTTTGGAGAGTTAGAAAAATTCAATTGTGTTTGCCGTGTATCTTTATAGGATAATTATATCAATCTAGGAGGATGCATTTGTTTTCTAGTAAAATTAAGAGCGCACTCCAACCGTACAGAAGGTAGCTTCAACGTATTGTATGTGGAATGTTTGAAATTCTACATGTGTACATGTGTTAGTCGAAACGGTCGTATGGGCACAGTGAAATTTTTGTGGTTTAAGCAATCTCAAGAGGCCTGGGCATTGTTTAGAGTAGATGTCGACTTGACTTGACTGCGAAGGAATTTATTAGGGAACTCTGAAGCGAACTGCCTGGCCAACAAAGATCTACTACATAGACAGAAAAAATCGATTCCACACAAGTGTTTGTAGGTAGGGTGCTGTTAGAATAACACAGGGGAGAAGGTAGTTGAGAAACTTGAGAGACTTCGGCCGGACGACATAGGGTGAAATTTAATTACAAACCCTCGAACTAAAAAAAGCGTTAGTCCCAGCGGCCGAGGACTCCAGCCACAAGTGGTTGACAGATTTATGGGGTTCCATATGTAAGCTTGGGGAGCCCGAGAAAACGAGCGGTCGTATCGAAAAGTAAACAACATCGGTAGAAGGCGGAGATTACAGCGCGCTGGTCAAAGCATTTCAACAGCAAATAGGGAAAAGGCTAACCTCATGAAAAACCAATGGGAAAGTTAGAGGGAATGTAGGCGGACGCTCACGAAGCCCCGGAGAACACGATTGGTCTCACGGAAAAGTGGAGAACAGGCTGAACAGCTTTCTGGAACAGCTGCATAGAGCTTATAAAAGGCAATCAGTCTCACGCGAAACTTTGGCGTGAAAAGGAGTACTTTTAACTAAGTGTAGTACTGATATATAACGTGAAAACACTTGATAATAGTGACCGTGGATGGATATATATATATATATATATATATATATCTGATAAATGTGGGAATCAAATTAAATAACGTCTCATTTGTATTGTTACAGAAGGGGGCGAACCTCTCAACCAAACCGTGAAGGTTCTTCACGAAAATTAGTTGCTTCGTCAGGGCGGTGAGACTTTCTTTTTGTTCATGATAAATGCTGTTCGCTACGATAGATGCATATAATGGAAATTAGTGCCGGTGAATTAAATGTTGAATGTATACATGAGCAAATTTTAGATTTTAAAGTAATGGGTAAATCTCACTATATTGCAGGGTGGTAGGTTGTTGCTGATAATACTTCTGCATGGAGGAATTGGCACGTGGCTGTAACACCGACGATAATAAACATTGGCTGATTTGTGTGTGATTCAGGAATTCGAACTGAAGCAGGACGTGAGCAAATGAATTTGTGGGCTGAATCTGATAATCATCGGTCCCGGTGGAGTGCGCTGTAATAGACATTATTTTGTTATGTGTTTCGGTGTTAGTAACGTAGGATCAATTCGGCCGGCCGATTAGGTAGAGCAGTATTTGTGGCACTCACAGTCCCAGTAATTTTTCGATAATGTATTGTAATAGGATGCACTAATTACAAATACGTCAGTTAACTCATTTGTTGTTTCTCGAACCTGTAATGCCAGCACCATATTTCGCCGAGGCAGATGCAAACAGAAAAAGCGTTGCGTAAGTGAGGTATCTTCGCGCTTGGTGAGTACCGTCCTTGTTTTAGTATTTTTTTAGAAACTTGCGCATCTTGTTTTTTACCTGTGATTTCTCGTGTTTTGTGTTTTTTTGTGAAGGTGTTCCAAATTCCTATATTCCGAGAACCTGGTTTCCTTATTGATGCCAATTAATGAGGCGGCCGGGCCATCTCTCGTGACAATATCAACTCTGATTGGTAGAACACTTGACTGTCCTGCCGTCTCGACATTTAATTGGTGCGTTCTCTGACACACCCTCCAACGTTCGGCATAGTTGTGAGCGCTCATTGGGTGCGGCCTCGATCACCACGCAGAGACTGGCTGTGATTCGGCGTTCCCCCCGGTTGGTTCCCTGCAAGTCCACTCACTCGATGCTCGTAGGCTCCTTGAATTTGTCTGCGTGTGTGTTTGTGTTGCGTGTGTTTGTGTTGCGTACGTGTGTTTGTGTTGTATGTGAGTTGTGTGTTTGTGTTTTGTGGACGCCTGAGCCAGCGTTTTTTTTAGCTCTGACCATAGGGCTACGTTGAAGAATGCCATCTCTTGGGCTCGCCAAATTTGAGATGACTACAGCAGAGTTCCACGCGGCCACAATATCCTGTCTTGAGATGCCTGCCCACACTTGGAAAACAAGCCTAGAAAATATTTTGTTCTTGCTATACCGTTCCCACGCTGATGTTCGTCGTAACGGCTGAATGGCCATAAAGCACATTTCTGGGTAAACTTTGTTTGCTATGTCGCCGCTTCGCAAAATGTTATAATTCTTAACATTTAGAGCGTATGTAACATGAGCCTGGATGTTTTCAATCTTGTCCCAATGTTTCCCATTCAGGACTCCTTTTAATTAAGCGGGGGAAACAAAAAAAGTCTGGATGAGCCAGGTCAGGACTATAGGGAGGCTGGGGAACCAATGGGGTTTGGGTCCTGGCCAAGAAATCGTTAACAACAAAGGCGCCTCCTTTTGTTCGTCGGTCAACACTTTTGGGACCAGTTTGGCGCACACGTTTCTCATGTTAAAATCTTTGGTTAAAATGCGATAAACAGTTGTTTTCATCATCTGTATAGTTTCTGATATCAATTGAAGGCTCAACCATCAGTCAGATTTCAAACAGTCCCGCACGCGCGTCACATTTTCGTCGATTCGAGAAGTTGATAAGCGTCCACTTCGGGGTTCGTGGGCGACATGCTCTAGGCCCTCCTTGAACGACTTGTGCCATCGAAGAACTTGTGATTTGGGCAAGCTATCACTCCCAAAGGCCTGCTGAATTGATGGAAGCGTTTCGGTGGCGGACTTTCCAAGTTTAACGCAAATTTTGATAGCGTAACGTTGTTCCAAAGAATGATCCATAGCGCCGTGTTACGTTGAGCTAAAAATGGGTTCTCGAAAACACACGCCCTATCTCTCCGGCAGCTCGAAGCCGGCTGAGAATGGGTGCGGTATGAAGCTAACACCCCCCCTCCACCTAGCTCAGCAAGTTAGAGGGCGCTGCGGTATAAATATTCGCATCAGGAAAATATTAGTCGCATTACTAATGAAACGCACCCTGTACGTACTTCAGTCTGCCTACATTTTTCCTAATATTTTTGTAAGTTGAATAGTTCTATGAGAGATCTTTCGTTCATGTTTTCCTTAAAAGATGAAAATGGCAAGGCGGAAAATAGAAGATAGAAAACTAATTGCATTATTCTACTCAATTCACTCTGAGTCGCACTTGTTGACTGTAATAGAGCCAAGATTTTTTTGCAACGTTCTGAAAACTCGCTTCACGGCAGAGTATTTAAAAGTTGAATGGTAGGCAACACATTCACATCAACGCATGGGTAAAAATTTAAAACCAAATCCACGAGTTAAATTTAACTCTTTGCCTTGTGGACACAGCATTATTTGAACCATTTCATTTAGATTTAGGCTTATTTATCCTCTGTCAGACAAAGTCGGTTACCGCAATGCAATGGACTAAGACATGTCAACTAACTATGTTGAAGATCCTCAAAAGTTCTTAAAGGCAAAAGTTCTTAAATACTTTCATTCAATTAGGATAAATGAGCGGTCTATGGTCAGTTACGTTACTTTTACGTCAATTAGTTAATGATTTGCTACAAAAATAGCGTATAGTTACCTGAATAAATCTTTACTTTTAAAAATAATACAATTGTTAAATGTGATGTACTTCTTAAACCATGATGTTACCCAAGTTTTCAATATCATGAAATTTTTGTGGAAATATAATTTGATTCAGAGTCAAGCATCACCTGGTTAGGTTTGCACTGTTATCTATGCAGCTAATCATAGACGGCTAATTTCGACGGCTAATTATCATCAATAAACTCATAAATCTAACCAAAATGTGTACCTTGAGTTGAGGGTAATCGTCCGTAAGAAGGGGAGGGATCACTACGCGCAGAATGCCGGACTCGTCCGTCGTGAAGTTCCGACACACATTTCTGAGGCACGCGGTCACTGGCTCGTACGCTGCAGGGTCACCATTCGGGAACTCAGCTGAAATCTACAAAATAGGAAAATTGTTAAAAACAGAATTACTGTGTGCCTCCTCAATCAAAACAGACGACGTTATTTTTCACTTAAAAATTTAGTCATTCATTCGTGGCGTACATGTAACATAGTAACCCTGCAGTGTATCGATGTAAAAATAAATTGTACAAACCAGAAAGTTCATTAGTGCATGGACAAGAAACAACTCAAAAGCATGCCTACACACTTGTGGTTGAGATAAAGAATAAATATTCACCCATAGAAAAAATTCCGAAATAAATATCCATGCTTAATGAATTTATTATAATAAAGCTATCAAAGTATTTGTATACTTTAGTATTCATAGTTTTTCAGTCTTTGGCACTAAAATCTTTTTCCACGACAGACGAAATTGTCAAATGAGCGTATCGGTGATACAAGCTTCGCTACCTCAGAGCGTAAATTTAAGTATTTCTAAAGCTCTGTGAGTCTCGCTTGTAGATTGTGTACCGCGGTAGAGTAAACAAGGCACGTTCAAACCAGTCTTTTTTTGTTAACGATGTGGTTTTGCTGACGTCACGGCAGCCAACCAATAGCAGCGCTCATATTACATATGGTATTTCTACTACCCCCAAATCGGGCTCCACTATTGGCCTAACGACATTGCGTTTTGGTGACGTCATAAAGTTTGTTTGAAATAAAGCCTCTCTATTGGCTAGCCAAACCAGAGAAGGGGTATTTTCTCCCATAGAAATAACACTACCTTGTTTCCTCTACCGTGTTGTGTGCTGGCACGTCGCCGTCATTTGCGGGGATTGATTCAATGTGCCCAGAAGTCTCAAAGAAGAGAATGCCAAGATGTGACGGCGCTTGCGCGGTCGCCCGTGTCTTGAACGGTTGCTGATACTGAGCTAGGGCAACGATAATTTCGGCGTGCTATCCACTACACTTGACATATCTGTGTAGGAGTTTGCTGCCTAAATATATATAGGAAAAAATAGTCGGGCGAATGCAAACCGGAGCTCAATGTCACACAACAGTTCATGGGCAGAACTGCCTACGAGAAGTATTGTAGTCAGAGAACGTGTCATTGGAGTCAGGCATGCTATGAAATAGTGATTCAGGGATTCTGATTTTTTCTTTTTCTGATTAATATGCGGTCACTATGAGAAATTTGACTAAAAAATGTCTCATGTTGGTTTACAATAACTAAAAAATTAAATAAGCATGGAGTCATGAGATAGTATGCATGTCATAAGCAAGTCATTGAATAAGCATGCATTTAACCAGTTATGGTTCTTAACATGAAGGAAATTTCAAATTAATCAGCAAAATGATGCACAAAATGGAAGAAACATAAAAAAATGTTTGGAAAAGAAGAGTGGCTATTTCTATTTTTAATACTACGGAATTAACAGATTTCTTAAGAGATTAAAATGTTTCATTAGCGACTTCCGTACAAATGGGGTAATGATTCAACCTACGATTATTTTCAAAGTTGGTGAACGTGTATGACTCGAAACTAAGATAGAAGCGCGGGACTCGTAAAACGATAAAAACAATTTTGATTTCCATTACCACTCCTTCTCAATAGAATAGCTTGCTGGAAGCTTGTTTACACCTAAAGATAGAAGACCCATTCCCTCACAAAAAACTTAATAAGTTTTCTACAGTTGGCAGTCCACAAGTAAAAAGTATTACACGGAATACAGTCCTATTTTTATTACCTACTAGTCCACCTCCTTTTATTTGAAACAAAAAAGTGGGCGAAATGAGAGAAAGACCTTAAGAAATAAAAAATCCAATCTCTCGAGAGTTGATGAGGCCGCGTGAACACAGCGCGTCAAAATATATAGGACTGAAGCTTATATCACAGATACGCTCATCACACACTTTCGGCTGGCTTCGGACAGACCGACGGAAGGACGCAGCTCTTATTATAGTATAAATTCAATAAATTGTGTGCGGCTAACCACTGACACAAGCATATTTAAATAAATTTTAATTACAGGATATATTTTCACAACCCAGAATAATGGTTGTGAATCTATGAAATTTATAGATTAACCATTGTCCTTGAAAATATACCTTAAAATGTCATATTCTTGATGTAAAAGAGATTCAAATACATTCATTCCTCGATTGATTTTATGGCAATATGTGAGAAGTTGACAACATCGACGCCACCCGTAGCACTGCATATGTTTCACTTCCTTACTTTGGTACGCAGGCTGAGAAGGTAAAGAAAGATATAGCTGGGGCCTTTTCGAAATATTTTACTGATATGGATCTTAAAATTGTATTGGTGAATAACTGTAAAATATCATCGTTTTTTAATTTTAATAAATGCATCCTGCCAGAATGCAAACTACTCTTGTTTAGTTGTGGATGGCTGGACGCTATGTATTTGAGTACATTGGATGTACATCTCGTACTCTTCGCACTCGAGTTTGCGAGCATTCTGGGAGGAGCTTCAGAACAAGCCCCCCTTTTCCGCCGTTCGAGAACATTCTGCCGAGTGCAATAATGTCGTTTCTATCAATTAATTTTCGAGATTGGCAAAACCACGATTTTATACAGAAATGCGCATTCTAGAATCCTTGTACGTTTTTAAACTCAACCAGGTTTTAAACAACGCTCTTAGTTTAGATAGTGTTAAGCCATCGCCAAGATAGGTCGACTGGTGCTTCTGTACTACAGAGGGAAAATAATGCTTCCTTAGGATAAACTTAGCTCGCGTATCATATAGAGACTTGAGAAACGGACTTCTGTCACGAACTTTAAATTTTCGTTAGCTTGTGAGCTCAATCGTTTTTTCGTTGGACTTATTTTGAGGAAATTTCGCTACTTAGCTAAAGCATTTGCTTCTTCGCGCAGCAACCTGGAATTCTGAAAAATACTGAAAGCTATTCTTAGCAACGGAAAAACTGTTGAAAAATCTCAACTTAATAAATAAAGTCAGCAAATCTGACTTTCTCTCCTATCCCTGAACATTAGGAAGATTCCAACGGAATAAACCAGCCTCAGAATATACGGTTTTATCAGTCAGCATATTTGACTTTCTCTCCTATTCCTGAACATCAGGAAGATTCCAACAGAATAACCAGCCTGAGAAAGTACGGCTTTTTATCGATCAACTAACTACCCTAAGGTATCCCTAAGACAGGGACAATATCAAAAGGGTGGCGCCCGAACAAGGACCATACACATTATCTATCAGATAGCAGTAGATGATAGCAATTAACGTAATTTTATAACTTCCTTTTAGATATGTCATTCAAAAATAGTTCATCTGCGGCTGAAACGTTAGAAATAAGGTTTTAGGTTAAAGAAGCTTATCTTGCTCTTTCCTTTTTATTACGGTTGCTTCGGCTCCCTGATGACTTTTATGGCTTATATCGTACGTGGTCTATATAATATTAGATTAATTCAGACATGTAACTTATATTAATACTTACTACGTATGGAAATGGCAAGTCGGGCTTCGCATATTTCGTATATTCGATCTGTTGGAATCTGAGGACAGTCCTCCTGAAGTAAATTAAAGTCTCCTCTTCGACCACCACACCGGTGTCCGCCTCCTCCACTTCAATTTTCACTTGAAATGGCAACCAGTAGGCATACGGAGAGGTGAGGCTGAGTGAGCTCACTGGGATTTCGAAGAGCTTACAACCCACTAGCTGTTTTAAAAATTTAAAATTGTTATAATAGCTCATGGAAAATTGCAGTTCGAGTCGAATATTGTTCAAAATAATAAGGGATTTAATGATTCTCCGTTTCAACGTTAACTTGAGACATATAAAAATAGAATTCTAGACATTTTGACATAAGTACATCATTTGAAAGGTTTGGGTATCTCTAGATTTACTGTACTATTCGTGATAATCAATAAGGATCAGACAATTCACTTCGGCTAAGGAGATAAACAAATCACCAAGAGTTGAACTATACTGAGTCGCAAGACCAATTCTCAAGATTTTCGTCTAGGAGCATTTACGAAAAAATTAGATACGGTGGTCATTTTTGGGTGCGTAATTTGAAATAGCTCAATACAGTGTTTGTTACATGAGAATTAATTGAATTCGAAGATGACGGAAGCCTCTTTACAGTGATTATATATGATAACTTTATGGTAACTTTATGTAGGTAAATGCATGTGTATTGGAAGCAGAAGGAGAAGAAAAATGCTACTAAGAATTTCAGTAAAAGTGTCATCATGTAACTATGAAAAACCACTTTTTTAGAAATACCAAAGCGACAACTAAATAGTCTCAGACCTAAGTTGTCGTTAACTGAGTTTATTAATATTGTTATTAATATATTAGGATTAATGTTATTAATAATGCTTAGCGGAACTTCCACAGCAGTTTTGAAACAATAGCTGGAAGTTTAACGTGGCATGTTGAAAAAATATTAAACTTTCAGACACTGATGTGGATAATACTTGGTCAAAGAAAAGTAAGTTTTTCATTTCAAAACACGAGACCAATAGAAAAACATTTAGGCGATTAAGTGATGTTTTAGAGTCATTTTAGGAATTCCATTTCAGGGGATAGTGAAACCTAAAGACTATATTCAAAAACTGGAACATAACCTCAAACACATGTGTAAAATGACGAGCTCTTGCTTCATTAGCCGTCCGAGAGAGATAAGGAGAAATTAATAGATAGTGTCGGCAACCGTGAATAATTTAGATAATTTCAGAAAACTATCTTCAAATGAAACTAGATTTCTTTCTTCATCAAGTTTCACTTCCTGGAACACAACCCATGAGCTAGGGAGAAAATTGAATTGTTTTGTCATGGTTTGCCAAACTCTAATGCTACTGTACATGCAGTGATTCAGTGTTTTGTGTACAATGGCTGATGAGACGATGCTATAGGCGCACAGACAACTCACCTCGTCTACATAATTCACTTCATTTTCATTGAAGTAGAAGATGCCGATATTGATGGAGACCCTTCCTCGCACGGGCTGCCCAAATGTGTACCTGAGAGTTGACGAAGGAATGTTACCATATTACCTTATTACATTGCCTTCAACTCTGTTGTGCAAAAAAACAGAGATGATATCTTCACTTTTTCATTTCCAGAAAGAAACAAAAATAGCTAATTTAAAAAGTTATGCAAAAAGCACTAATGGTTTTTAAAATAAAATGTCTTAACGTAAATTTCCTTACTTGATTAACACACAAGGGTATCATCATACCCATGTCATTTGTTGAAGAAATTATTGAGAGAGAAATCTTAAAAGATGCATTCCCTTAGTTACGTTTATCTAAGTTTGATAATGCATGGAAATACCAGTATTAAAAAACATACGAGTAATACTAATACCGCATTGTTCAAAACACTTATATTAGTGCGCACATACGATGAAATCAGGAGCTTAGAAAATTGCGATTCCAAAGATTAATGTTGAAATAAAAATGGGTGGATTTAAATAACTCTGCGTCTTAGACTAAGACGTTGATGCGACTATCTATCTTTTCATTCTTATGCATCAACTGGTATACCAAATGACTAGCTTCTAAAAGTATTATACCACACCACAAATTCATGATTTTTCTATATAAATAATGCTGGTGCAAAGAGTTCCCCAGGGTCAGAAACATGAAAAGAGTTGTATACATAATGGTAGCCAAAACACATACGAGTACATCATAATTGAAGCCATTCGTGATATTGACTACCAGAAAACTGTTGTCATAATATACTCACGAGCGTCAAAAATGAGATATTGCCACACAAGGCTAACAATAACATTAAACAACATGAATAAAAGAAAACAGTTTATGTTTAATAACGTTGAAACAAAAGATGAGCTACGTTGTTTTTTGAACTTCTTGACATAAATGTTCTTAGCTGGTAAACATATATGGGTGTCATAACAGCTATTTCAGTGTTTGTACAAGAAACCGAGAGAAAAGCATAAAAATGTACTCCAATTAATGGCAAGTTATTCTAAGTTTGATCATCTTGTAAACGAATGTAATGAAAGAAATATCCAGACAGGAATACAGTGGGGTGAAACGATTTTGACCGTCTCCTGGTACATTGACATATGCGCTTTGGCTTGCACGATATCAAGTAATAATGTAGTGAGTGTAATCGTTGAAAGAAGATAATTCAGTTTTCAAACTATAAGGTTGAAAGTGCAAAGATTCGAAACTATCTTTTCGTGTGAATATTTCAAAATAATGTTACGTTAACTACCTCAAAGAACATGTTTTGAAACTACATTACAAACTCATGAAATTTCCTGTGTAAATGTTTGCCGGAAACGATATAAATAAGTAATTCCATCACTCTGTTTCTGATTTTTTAAATATTTTAGTTTCGGTTTTTGACACTGTTACGTCAATGTGTTTTTACTCCTATACTTCTCTGACGGCATACTATAATCGCTTTAAGAACTATTCAAAGGTGAGGATCAAGATTGTTACTGCGGATACGAAGCTGCTGGTGTTTAGTTTTCCGTTCGTAACCTATTTTGCATACACGTTGAGGAAACAAATACTCATAAGACGGAAAATATTAGTTATTTAGTATTTACTATTTCTGGAAAAAAGCTTTGTCTAGTTAAATTGTTCACTCTACCTGATGAGATTTAGAAAACTTGTTTTATTTCATTCTTATTTTTGTACCACTAGACAACACGTGACACATTGGATCAGGATAATTATAATGAATCAGGCAATGAGGCCGGATATAGATTTGTCACAGATTTATGAAAGAGACACTAATATTGACCCTCAGATAATCTTTGAAATCCACCATGAGGTATATTAAATTCAATTTTGATGCACATGAATTGGGTGTGAGGGACCAGGAAACTAGCACAACTTCCTGTTGAAATAATTGGGGAGTTAGGGATTTTGAGTATGTTATCACTCAAGTTGCTGCCGTAAATATCGACACAGCTTTGAAGTCTCATCTGGAAATTTGTCTCCGTTATTTTAATCTTATATTAAGGAACATTGTGTGTCATTTCTGTCTTTAAATCTCTGATCCTCGACCTGAAAAGATGTCGGCCAGGATTTAGAGTGAACATCGAGAAGCACGCCATGTTTTTCCATCTCGTCAATTGAAGCCACGGACAGATACAGGGTCGTACAAAAGTCCCATGCGTGGAACCTTAAAGCTCAAAACAGAAGAATTCAAACATAGACTTACTGTGCACAAACTTTCAATTCCAGAGTTTCATCGGTGGCGAAGCTGTAAGGAGGTGGAGTGACCGTAACTTCAAACCGCGGCAGGACGTACTCTTCAACTCTGAAATACTTGTCGGTGTCTCTAAAGCCAGGGGTTCTTACGACAATCCTGTATGTACCCTGAAAAAATATTATTCGTTAATGCAATTCATTCATGTCGAAATTATTTGCGCAAATTCCTGACACTTTGCAAAAGAAAATTGATATGATTCTATCATTAAAGAGCATTTGAATCATGCTTTTGTCTTGGGGTTCAGGTGTTGACCATTCGACTATGAAATTATATTTTAATGGCGTTCGTAAATTTTCAACAAATGATAACTGAATTTCTGACTCAATAAAGTGTTCCAATGAGTCAGAAAAACATTCATAAAGTAACGGACAACTTCAGTTTTCATCATTCAATTCATTCTAAAAGATCTTTGAGATTTTAAACTTTCCTGGAGAAAGACCAAATTTCAACTCAAAAGAAAATGCAAAGAAATCAATTATATAATTTAAATCTTACAATTTCCAACAAAACTCAGAAAATTGTTCCAATGGTATTCGGTGCATAATTATATTCCTTATATAAATCAAAATTTAGCTACATCAGGTCGTGAACAATCCTGAAATTACTAGCGCCTAGAGTAGAGGAGTGTCTAAAACTTTCCAGACTAGGCTTCCGTTGTATCATCACTATCAAAGCCTCCAACTTCGACAGGCAAGAGGCAGCGCCACAAAATATGTCTCTTCTTCAGTGAAAAGCAGCGTCTGCCGAATGAGCTACCCTCAGGATTCTAAGGACGCCGGAAATTAAAAACCCAGCATCTAAATAAACAGCACAATAATCGAGCTACATAAAAATGGCGATGGAGGAAGGAAAATAGCCAAAAAGTTCACCATTCTCGCTAGTTCTACACAGGCCAAAATTATGAAATGGAAGCCTGAGGGGACCGCGAAAATAGTGAGATCAGGTGCTACGTGGAAGTTACCTCTATGAGATTAGAACAGTCATGATATGCAATCAGGCCTGCTTAGTGGCGTTGACTAGTTCCAGGGAACCAAGAAACAACCTTCCCACCGTGAATCATCGGGATGGGAGCATCACGTTATGGGGTTGTTTTCCATCATGAGCCACTGATTTCAAGGAATGATGAATTCGTAGAAATTTAGCGACACATTGTCTTAACTCTGATGTTGTTTCGTTCAGAAACTCACGTTAACAGGACTAAATATGGGTGTGTCAGCAAGATAACAACCCTAAACACACATGGAAATGCACTGCAGGCTGGCTGCGCTCATCTAGGCAATCAATGTTTTGGCCTAACCTTCACAGTCTAAGGTATAAATTCCATGAGAATAGTCAGGAAACAGCTGAAAATTTAAGTTGGTGAATAGGAATTATCTAAGCTAGCTAAATTACAAAATTCTCTAATAAAAACGGGAAATAACCCTGAGAACTTGTGCAAGACACGCATTTCTTTCCAAAATCATCAATTGTGGTAGTTGTAGTAAATAATGGAGATGTGATGAAGTGTTGCCAAATTATTTTATGTTGTGGGGACTGTTTTACCCCTTTACCCTCCCGGCTTAATTTATGCGTTTCGCTGATGAAGTACGGCATACGATCAATGTTTGATTTCTAAATACTTGCTTCTGTGTTTGATGTCCTTAGTTCCGACAGTCGAAGTTTTGAATCTCATTGATGTATAGAGATGCGTGTGATAGCATAAAATGTAAATTTTTGGCTCATGACTGATACTTACTGTATCTGGCCCACTGTATAACTTGCCTTAATTTTAAGATATATTGGTATCAATATACCAGAAGTTTAACACTATTTAAGGTTGTATAACTATCTTCGTGGTGGTGTATCTGCTCATCGCATGCCACGAATGTCTCTAATTTGCATCACATAAAGTCACAAATTCTCATACCAGGGATTAGCCTCTCATCGACCAAACCCTAATCCCCTCTAGATAGTTCCAACCTCCGCCGCCATGACTGCTAATTTTTGATAGCGATGAGATCCTTTGAAAATCGACGGGAGAAGTTGATAAACTAATATTTTAGGAGGTATGCAGGTTTAACCGTGAAAAAATAAACAAGAATTAGTTGTTGCCTGCTACAGGAATGTTCAGATCTACGCTCAGAAACACGGATCAAATTTTCGACTCGAGGATGATACTATTGATATTCAACACAAGAAAATTGTGAATGATGTGCTTTCTCAAAGTATTCCTTGAACTTTTGTTAAAATAACCGCATACGACTAATTGAAAAACGGTTTAAATTCCTAAAAACTTAATAAACACCTTGTGTGATGAAGAATCGAATTAAAAAAGATTTGTTAAAGAACATTTTAAAAAAAATGGCCATGATTTGATTTCAAACATCATTGAGTTTTCATGTCACACAGTGGTTGCATATTTCCGACAATTTCCTTCTAAATGCACCAGTTTGTTTCCCGCATTGTCCCGCACGGGAAAAATAATCTGCGACAAGAAGCACAAGAGGCATGCTTCGTGCTGCTCACAACTTCCCAGATCTACAATATTCGCGCCAACTGTTCTGAAATCCAAGTTCAGAACACACATTTGAATACAATATATATAAAGAACTTAAAAACGAGGAAAATTCTAAGGAAATTAATCATATTTAATGGGAAAACGTTTCGGAATCCAACTCCATCATCAGTTCATAGAATATAAATCATTATGTCTGAAACAAAAGATCAAAAAAGTTCCCCATAAAAGTTCCTTAAAAAGTTTTTAAGTTCCTCATAAATTCGCCACTCAAACAAACGACTGACATGTTCAGATATATTTAAAACAATTTGTTTTATGTGGTAGCTTATGAGTTACATGCGGCTTACGATCGCTCAGCCTGACACGAGGAGCTGCAATCAAATCATAACGTAATTCATGATCGGAACTCTGTGAGGCCTTTTAGAACAATAATACGAGTCTAAAATAATACTGTGGAGACCAAGCTTAATGTAGCGTGAGTGATAGAAACAAAATCAAGATTCACTTCAAATCTCAACAAACACACAAAGAACAAACCTCCTCAGGTTCGTCAAGGAGTTGCAGTTCTCGATGGATTAGGCCGGATGGGTTCGGCACGTCGAGCCACTGTGCGATGCGAGAACCAGAGGGTGATTCCACGAAGATTTCTGAGTACTGAAATAGAGACAAAAACGTTGTGATGGGCACAAATTGGCATTCTATTGCTAAACTCAATTTTTTTCAATATCGTAATGCATTTGCGATATTGAACAAAATCAATTGCGTCAATGAAATTAGTCATTCGTTGTGAGCTTACATGAATGAAGTAATAGTTGGCGAAACATATGGTCTGTGCAAGAAAAACCTACCATCTGTCTTGATGCTTTAGACACCTTGAGAAACAGTTTGTAACGTTTTATACCTGTAAATTGATAATCTGTGCTTTTTAGTATGGACATTTGTCACAGCAAATCTGGTCCGATAAATTCTTACTCGTCTGTTTCAGGAATTATCCAATGCCAACTTTATGGAGCACAATATAGAATAAGCCCATATTGTTAATGTTTCTAAATGCAATTTACGATGTACTCAGGTACGACCATGCCAATATCGCCATATCATCGCACTACACGTGCGCGCTGAACAGGTGAATGTGACATGACCTTTAGGAATAATTATAAAAAGTGTTATTGATTTAAAATTATGCTTGAAAATCTCTTCTATAAAAATCCAACACCTCAAAGTAAAATATAAATCTTTGTTATATTCACAGTATAACTGTAAAAGAGCAACGTTAAGAATTTGCTGAAGCGACTGGCCAACGCTTTTGTTCATTAAAATTCGAAAAGAACCATATAAGCTTGAGTCTGCGAGAGAGCATCACATCATCGATACTTCTAGAAGAAGCGTCGCCAAAACATAGATGGAACGGGACGCCAACAGGGAATGCCAGGAAGATCAACGTGTTATTTAGTGTTATATTTTCTTAGTATTAATAGTGTTTTATGGGGAATTTTTGCATAAATATATTAGCAGAAGTAAGTACCAATGTATTTGAATTGTTTTAGGAAATATCTTCCGTTCATATGTAAATCTTGCAATATCATAATTACGAATTAGCATCTCGAGAGGCAGCGATAGCGTCAACCGAGGCGGTTGCTTGCGAGGGTCGGGGACTCGGGGTCAGTTACGCACGAGAGGGCACAAGACATAGACGTGATCAACGTGAACGTTAAATACCTCAGTCCAGTTGGACTGAGGCTTGCCTCTTATAAAAGTATCGTAACTACTCAACCATATCCTTTTGGATGCTAATGAAAACCTCCATGCCTTCATTTAATTGTGAATAAGTTACACCTAAGCTGGCCTCTGCTGGATACGGTCAACCGTAACGGTCAATCACAACGCTCCAACATGGCGACCCGACAGCGAAAGCCCAGCCTGTCTACAAAAACCGGCGAATATGAGATGAGTATTCTGCCATGTCCATTTACGTCTATATGTTCCCCCCTCAAAACTTCTAAGTATGTAGGATGTGAATTTGAGTAGGTAATCGATTAATATCTTGATTTCTTTTATTTTATCAATAGTGAAATGTCTTAATCTTTCGTCTCTTTAATTTCCTTCATAATTAGAATAGGAAGAGATGATGAGATGATAATGATAAAGAGGACATAGAAAAGAATGATGAATGTTCGAAGCCATGAAATACGACTAAGCACATAAATAGTAGCCTTCCGCTCTGAGACCTAACGCTTACCGAAGATCATAAAATTATCATGTCTTATAAATATAAATATTGTTTGCCCGAGTGGCTGGTGGCAGCGTAGAAAAGCTATCGTGATTAATAAAGACTATAAAAATAAAAGAAAGTGACGAATAATAACAAATGTCACGACAAATGAACATCACGAAATAAATGTCGGCAGCGATGCGGGATCGCAACATAATAATGGCGAAACGACGACCAGTACAACATAACAATGGCGTGACAACGGTGGGATAATACATAACATCTTTTTCATTTCACTACACCTATATGCGCCTCCCTAGATGGTCAAAAATTTAAAGTTGTGAAATTGCAATCGAGATTTGCTGATACCCACATGCGCTTATCACACTACCGCCAGATCGAGAGGACTGCGACGGCTACAGCGCATTAGTGCAGTCGGTGGGCGTACAATATTCAATACCGTAGCCGTAATATTGAATGTAACTCTTCAAGGTAAGTTGTAAATAATGGTGGCATTTAAATGTCTGTCACTATAATAAGAATGTGACTATATGCAGACCCACATTCGATGCATTCATATTGTCTTATCTTCAAATATTAGGTTAAATTTTAGGCTTCTACTTCATCGCGCTGTAGTATGACATTTACACTGCGTAGAGCCAAGTGCAAAACCGCGTGCGTTATGGTCAATTATAGAAACGCGTGTGTTAATTTTACGTCCAGGAGGAAACGATGTCACAAAAACAAATAATCAATCCCAGGCCCACTTTCTATGTCGCAAACGTAACGCTTGGATATTCATTTTTTAGCTGCAATCAAGAAGCGGACGCTGAATGCAAGCTGTTGTTCCATCTGCCAACAAATTTTAATTCACTACCTACATGATTTTGTTGCTCTCCCAGGTACTCAAATTCACCACAGGTGTTGATAAAATTTTAAGTCAACTAGTAGGCAAAGAGACGGAAAAGTAATGGAATAAAGCAACAGTATGCAACGAGCTGAGCTGCATACACTCGGGTTGATCCCCAAGCTCCGTGCTGTCAACATCAATCATCCACGAGCACCTAAATAAAGATGGAAAATGTAGTGGTCAAAAGATAACGTGCTGTCAGAAAAACGAACACGAAAGTCTGGCAAGCCATTCATCACAGGAAAAAATGAACCACAACCATTAACCGCGACAATTCGAAGTAAGTTTGTTAGCAAGTAATGGAAACATGTCGAATTTTAGTAAGCTTAATTAAGCAAAATATTATCCCTAATCTAACGTCATTAGAGAGAAACGTTATGCAAAACCGTTTTCGTGTAGGCTGTTATGTAAATATTTCACAAGTTGACAAAGTTTTTGCATCAGAATCATTCAGTCAGCATCCACTGCCATTAATTTTTCTATTATGTGGGACAAGCTCAGTTGAAAGAACGTATAATTTAATTTATTGATCAATACCATTGAAACATTCCACTGGCGAACAATTCCAATACCTCCTATAATTCTGAGATGTGGAAGGCTCTGGAGTGCCCACTCTCCGATATACAACCAGTAACACACAACGAGTTCCTCAACAACATGTCAACAACATCACAAGTCCTTGATATTCTTTTTTCCTCATTGGTGCGTCACAAGTTACCACATTACGTGATTATGAATTTCGTTTTAGAAATTTGCGTTAGTGTGTCTAGTCTACGTGTTACGATGATAGATATCATCTTTGAATGTACACAGTAACAATAGTACAGAATAACTAGCATACTAAATTATCAGACCAGTTTTAAAATGTTCGGCTTCGCATTTTATGTTCCATTATTTTATTCCCATGGGCTTTAATTCTGAAACGTATTCGTTGAATTTCCTTGTGATTGAAAACGTTGAAGGGTTCTCCATCGTGGAGCCTCGCTATGACAGGTCCCACATGTGTGCAAGAGAGCATTAATCACTTAGTTTCATCTCATAAAGAATGAACATAAATATTGAAGCAATAAACCATTCGTTCAATAATTCGAATACACAGTTTTCATCATTAAAATGAACAATCGCCCAATCTATATCCAGCAAATGAAAATTATCAACTGCGGCTGTACGACAACAGGTATTTGTCATTGACTCACTTATTATTTTGTATATAGCGATATTCTTATTTTTTAGCTTCTTCAGTGTGCCTTTTTTTTCAATTTCTATTTATTTAAAAAATCAACCAAAACGATGGTAGGTAGTATTTTTCAGAGTTCAATAACCTTAATTACTCTCTTATTTGAGCCGAATTTCAAAATTGTAAACATATATAATTTTCATTTTCTTTTTTAGATTGGAATATATTCAGCGTTTTATCGTTGAATTAGCTGATGCAACAAGTCTTCGTTGTTTCATGTAGTTCTCTTTTTATTTTTTGCCCCAATGCTGATTTATCAAAGCTCAAAAGAATGCCACACTAAAAAGTTAATTGTTATCTCGATCCACTATCTGGAAGTTTTCATTCTAAAACCCAATTCTTCAAAAGCTTACCGCTCTCAATTTGTAAATTATCGTATCGTTTTCATGTTGAGAACCACGACTGATTTACAGATACATATATGATTCTTTTTGATTCACAGATGTTTTGTAAACTACTAATGCTTAACTGAACAGTGCACTGCTCGTAACGTTGAAAATATTTGCCATATAGAACAAGAGATCTCAAAACATAGAGAAAAAATCCATGCTAAATCTAGAAATTTAGTTACTGAATACAAAGACTAAATTAACAAACTAAAATAGTAGAAATAACTGGAAACGTCATCTTAAAATATAACTCTATACTACAAAATAAAAAGAACATTTAAACTCACAGGCTCAGTAGAGACGCTCATGTACACTCCTTTGAGTGTCAGCAGGCGGAACTGGACGATCTGGCCTGCCTGTGTTGGAGGGGATATCATAGAGAAATGAATATAAAGCCTTTCCCGTCAACAAATACACTTACAACATGTGTTACCATTATTTCTTTATGCTGCTCTCTCTTGAGCCATCTCACAACACTGATAAATTCAGGGAGAAAACTGAAATTTTGTCCGTCCCATGAAGCAAGTTACATTCACATCCGCAGCTTGTAAATTAACTGAATGAAAAAGTTCCGCAGTGTGTGCACCTGTATCTGACAACGCTGCTGAGCTCACCTTAAATTTAAGAGAAAAAGTTATCGTAATACTAGGTATTGGTTCAGTACAAATTTCGAGTGGACCTATTCTATTCGGAGTCAGAAATGCAATGCCTGTTTAGAACTCAATACAATCCAAATTATAAATTTATATTGGAACTTAGTTTGAGCAGGAGGATATTTCAACCATCGTTTCAGAAAAACCAATAACAAAAAAAATTTTAATGAATGACATGGTCCTTATTGACTCCTGGAAGCAAGCCTTCTCCAAGTATGTCTTTTTTGTTCTAATGTTTTAATTATAGCTTCATAGAAACCATAAACAATTCAAACACTTATAAATGTCATAGCTTTTGATGACTGCGATAAGAAGTAACATGTGTAGTGAAGGCTTTCGTCAACCGTTGTTGTCAAATTTCTAAATAAAAACTGAAATGTTCGTTATGTGTTTCAGCAGTTCCTGGCATCACCGTAATTCATACCAAAAGCTACTTAAATGTTTCAAGTTGACATTTCCGAAATTTTTTAGCACTAGTTTTTTTTTTAAATGCAAATTTCCATTGGTTGAGAAACTGTGTCATGAGGGATCCGTCCGGCTGAGAGATATATAACAAATTCCCTGTTGTGCCCTCTTCGATCTTTCGAAATGGATTGCAAGAATCACACTCTGTACTTGCTTTTGAACGATCAAATTTCGACGTATTTCGTAGCATATCAAGGCTCACAGGAGCAGATAAGTTAAACCACGAATGATTCTAAACATTTCTACACCCAGCATATTATCGTCACTGCTTGGCATTGAAAGTTAGTGTACTTTACGCATCAGAATATTGGGCTCCGTGCAAATCGTTAAATATTTGTGCCTGTTCGATATTATGATGCGCAATGAAACTTGAGGTGACCAGCAAATTCCGCCTCGGCCTCAGAAAGTATTTGTTATTCAATTTAGGCTCGTGTACATTTCAAGGCTCAAAGTTTAATTATGTCGAAAATAACTGAGGCAAACTTTAATAAAAGTAGTATGCAAATTTCCATTTACTCTATGTTCCATATTAGTAAAGTAGTTAGTTTACAGCAGAGATATTTTTATAGAAGGAAAAAACGGTTCATTTAAAAAGAGGTACGAAAAACAGAATCTACGCAAAAGGTTGGTTCCTACGCAAGATACCTTGCGCTTAAAAACAGCAAGTAACGAAGGTAGATCAGAAAAAAGACAAAAAAAAGAGACAACAAAGAAAATATGAAGACTGAAAGTTGCAAAATGAACATTAAATTATAAGTCTGAAAGGCCTACCGAAAAGGAACATTTTTATGCCAGACTATTACAATTACACTTTCTGGAGACTACTTATTGATGTTTTTTCTTCACAGATCCGTGTATTAAAGGAGTTCGGAGTGTTCAAGTGATATGTGAACGAAAAATCAGTTAAAATTCGCAGCCGGCACCTGCATAGATCAGTGCAACAACGTTTGCGTGAGGCAGAGCGCCGCCGCATCTTTAACGCCAGCTCAGGCTGCCATGTGGCTGCGCCAAACTGCCCTGGCTGCTCGCAGAATATTTACCATAAAATCCCCGCAGCGACATAAGGGGCAGTTTTGAGCAGCCGCTGCCTGCATTGGGAATGAGGTGCGCTAATGGACGCCGGTAGATTTCCCGAATTGAGGTGGCGATTTTAAATAGGATATTATCTCAGTCCTTAGCAATGTCTAATACGGGACATCAGGGGTAGTTGTGTTGTGTTGATGTTAGGAAATGAGCTCGAATTTAAATAATTAAATAACACGGTTAAAGGCAATTAAAAACACCTTTCATCACAGAATAAAGAGAATTCAAGGTGTTGTCAGCATACGAACGTAAATGAGTTTTCTTAGAAAATCAACCTATAGCATATAAAAGAACGTCAAATTATATTGATTCTTGAATGAATCTATTCCCTACAGAGAAGCAAGCTAACTTTTCAAACATGAAACGAACCCTGTTAATACATCACTTCTTAACCTAAAAATTCTTCGGTAGAAAACGTATAATTAAACACCGTCAATCACGAGTGAAGTCTACAGACCTCACATAAGAGGTGCAATTTCCCTTATGAACACATTTATTCATTATTAATTTCTTACGAACACGTCTGACTTTATACATTGTCAGTAAATGATGCTGTCATGTTGCATTATATGTAAAGGTATGGCTTACACTTGCACCACTCATCAGCAATGAGGTAAGCAAACTTCAGAAATTGATAGATACTTCCTCTGAAATTGCGTTTTCAATTTCAAATTTTGCGCACATCTCACCTTGTATAGTTCTTTGTCGGTTTGTAAAAACACCTTGCCGACAGGTTTGATGACGAAAACTTGCGCGATCTCGCTAATGTTGACACCGCCAATGGATCCCGTAACTTTCGCCAGCATGTAAGAGCCGTAGTCGTCGATGGTGAGGTTGGCAGGCACCTCGAAGTCTTCGCACGACAACAGCGGGGCTGTTGTGGGGCGGAGATGTTAGGTCAAATGGAGCAGAGCAGCGACTACGAGACGCAGAAATGAAGGAAAAAATATTTCCTCCGGCGTAATCTATCTAAGCAGAATAAAATTTCAAAATTATCAAGGAATTGGGTTCTTTGAGCAGTAGAAAAGAATAAATTATGTCCGTTGAGCAGAAGCAAGATTGTATGTATGAAAAGGAGTTGAAAAGAAAAACTTCGAGTGCTGAATTGAACGACGCTAAATTTATGACCCCTGCTCAAATTTTGTTATAAAAAAAGAGAACTGTTATAGATGCGGAAATAGAAGACTTGAATTAATATAAGGAAACAAAAATGAATGTGTCATAAATATCTTTGTAACATTAATTGTAAACGTCCCGTATAAAATCCAAAATCGTGTCATCAACCAAGCTGAAATTTCATCGTATCATTGTACATCAAATACCATTCAACAACTTACCTGCTGTATTAGGTCCGCTGAAATCGAAAGGTATACCAAATATTAATTCAATGGCTTCACGTTTCGTTGCTTCCTTGCGGAATGCAACCGGAAATCCCCCGAGAAGTCCTCCACCTATTCCTAAATCGATATCTCCTGAACCGCCCGTCTCGTCCGCCACTCCGAGAGTAACTTTATCATTCGGTCCAGGAGGGAAGTCCAGGGCCAGGCAAATCTGAGTGCGCGCTCCAGCCACCCACTTGCGAGGGAAAGTGACGACGTAGCCCCTGCAACAACACACAGTACACAATTATCGCACGGGATCAATAACTGAGACTTAGGAAGCTTATAAAAAAAATTTTTCAGTAGCGAACACAGTGTATTGACTCGTTGAAAAAAATTAAAAGTTGAAGCTAACTGAACTCTATCAGATCAGATAGTCTCTAAATATTTCTGATTAGACTGAACCATTTAACGTTAGTATTTCCGTGCTCTTATTGGAATTATCGCAACCGACGTCATTCAACATCCACAACAATCACTGGCATCAGGTTGTCACGGTTTTCAGGATGAAGAAATAACAGCTATTCGGAGGTGGTCATCCAGCAAATCATTAATGAATAAGAGTAACAGGAATACAAGATACTGCGCTTATTTTCGAAAAGGATCGTACGGTCCTCAGGGCGTTGAAGGAATGAACTACTACCGATCGTACTACCGCTTGAGATGCTTATTTGTCTGAAATCATAGTTCAAATCCATTCTCGGATGAGTTCTCGGTCCTTCATCTCAAACAAACGAGCCAAATCTAAAAGAATGAGATTGGTATTTTCTTTCTTCGCCTCTAGTTAGCAGCAGCAATTTACACAAGCTAACAAGGGTCTCCGATGTCCTGATTTTCGTCATTCTGCGTTAGTTTAGAACCTGCAGTGCAAAATTTTGATTGTGTGCTAGGTTTAATTTGCGACTTGATTTGAACATGATTTGATAAAATCACGTAAATTTAACCCCATTTAGACTCCTTCAGTTTTTGTAAGCATGAAGTTCAATTTTCAATCAAAAAAAGTCACATAAATTTACTAACAAATCAGCAAATATATCAATTTAAAATTATAGTTGTATATAGTTGTACAAGCACAATTGTAGAAGTATTTAAAATTTTCCTAAAATTATAGTTGTACAAGCACAATTGTAGAAATATTTAAAATTTTCCCAAAATTATAGTTGTACAAGCACAATTGTAGAAATGTTTAAAATTTTCCTAAAATTATAGTTGTACAAACACAATTGTAGAAATATTTAAAATTTCCCCAAAATTAAAAGAATCATGTAGCAACTAAGATGTTCTCATCCTCGCACAAGTGAACAAACTCAACGAATCTGGAGAGACCATGAATTTTAAAAATGCTGGCGACACGTTTCATTCCTTTTTTGACTAATAACAAATGATTTCTCTCTTCGAGGCCGATCGAGCATGCAAAGATCTCTAGAATACTACATGTTGTGAATGTTGAGCTCGAACCATCGATTGCCCATGCTGTAGTTTTTATCCTTTTCTAGTTTAGGGATGTTAGAAGAGAAAGAGGAATAAAATAACTTATTAATAAATTATTCGCTGAAGTACTGAACAAAATTAGAATAGATAAACAATTAACATCTTCTTGAACTCTTGACATCGCTTAAATCTTACCACACTCAAAACAAAACTAAAACATAAGTTTTGACACATGAAGTAGTTCTCCTTAGCAATATGTCTTGCTTTGGGGTCGAAAAAACATTTATAAAAAATCATTGAAGGACAACATGTATCTATCTGAAACTTATTTCAAACTTCAACTCCAAGCTGAGACGAATACTCACGCAGTAACTGACTGTAAGATGACGCAAAAGATGAGAGGCACCAAAGTGCGGCTTTGCAACAAGAACAACATGGCCGGTACCCTTACTATGCGCAACAGCAATGTTCTGATGCACCTGAAGAGGAAAGCCACGTTAGGCTGGTTATATTCACAAGCATCGCGCTCGTACACACCTGAGAAGAGCGGTGTCTGTGAGTTATTTACATGTGTTCACGACGAACAAAGGTTCTGTAATCTATGTACAGAACCTCACATCTGTAGTCAGGGCTGTCCGCAACTGTCCGTCATCGGAGCTGAAGTCTTCATCCAGACTTTCGAAAATGTATGAGAACAGACTCGTACTTCAATGGCTCTAGTTTTTTTCGGCCTTCATGCTTTGTCCGTTTAAGGAAACACTAACAACGGATTCTCAGCTTACACGACAAACGAATAGAAAGAAACATGTTTTAATAATAAGTCGCTTTCAAACCAAGTCCATTAATTATAAATATCTGGACTTTTGTACACTGCCAGTCCTTTTATCCATTATATTTATGAGGGGCAAATATGTAGGTATGTGAATATGAGAACGATGATCGGCATGAAAAGAAAATTACGTACCGCTCGCTCTGACATTATCAGAACACCTGAATTTACATATTAAGTCACCGGAAAACTGAAGCAATCCCAACCGTTGAGTACAACGAGCCACGTTCATATGATTTTCCTGAGAGCAGAAATAACTAGAAATGGCTAGGGATGCTCTAGTTAGTCATGTGTCCGAGTCATGCGGTTAAATAATGTAAATTTAAAAACAAAAGAAACCTTAGTAATCACTCTCAAAAACCTTAAACTGAATGAACGTAAAACTGCAAGTGTAGATGATACGATTTTCTTTTTTGGAGATTCGAATGATTTTAACTGAGATAAAATGTTCATCGAAACATGACAGACGGTTGCGCCAATGCCTCCTTTATTTCGGGAGTAATAGTAATGTGCACACCTTCCTGAGGCTCCGAGAGGTAAGCTCTGAAAATTCCCTGCAACTGTCTGAGTTTTGTGGTCAACAGCTCTGAAAAACAATTCATGACAGACTCTTCGTTTTTTCCACAAGAACTTGGAGACTTAGAGTAAACATGGCGGCCGACGCTGTATGCAGAGGCCCTAGAAACAGTGAGTCTCAGCTGCGCTGCATCATGGCAAAGTTCAAGTAACTCTGAAAATTTTCTTGAAATTGTTGAAAAACATTATTAAGAAGTTTTTACCACCCCAAGCCTGTGGCCTACAAACTGTGTGTAGAGATTTCAATCTACCAGACAACTACGTGTGTTCGAAGCTGAGTAAGAAGTCACTGAACAATTCGAAAATGCTGACGACTAATTAGAAAAACTGCCATAGTCAGAATAATACCAATCATAGATGAAATAGGCAAACTTCTAGGAAATCTCCCTTTTAGAATGAAAAAGAAAACCAACGTAGCTAAGGATATCGTGATGAAACAAACGTCTCGGATCATAAAAAAATCTATCCTCAGTGCTCTGAAAACCAACTAATTGCAATGTTAAAAAATATTTAACTCTAATTATTCTGATTTAGCCGAAAGTAAAATATTAACATTAAAAAGACGATAATAAAACAAAAACTTCAGTGAATTTCAACAAGCAATGGAAAGTTTGACCACCGTGTCACGTTCATTTATTAACGGACGGTTTTTTTAAAAGGTAAATCGATTCTGAAATGCGGAGATCATACGAATTTGAGGCTGAATTCAAACATTTGAGATTTATGTTTTTAAACCAATGGTCGTTATTCAAATAATGCTTTATAGACGAGTTAGATGGCTTTGTCAGATTAGTCAAATAAATCCTTGTAGGTAAAAATGATAGGAAAATCGGGCCATACTTTAAACAAAGGAATACTCCAGATGTGATGTTCCGTATCTGAGTGGTATATCAAAAAACAGGACGTGTGACCGCTGCGAGCGGTCTTACAATGATAGCACTGGGCTCCAATTATTTGTGAGATGTGCACGACGCAGGGAGAGTCTCCTCTGGTACGGACAATAATCTGACTAAGCCATCTAACTCGTCTATGAGAGGACATTGTTTGAATGACGACCATTTGTTTAAAAACACAAATTTCAAAATTTTTATTTCGTGCTAAATTCGTCTGATCTCCGCATTTTAGAATCGATGTACATTTTATAAAACCGGTCGTCAATAAATAAATGAGACACGGCGGTCAAACTTTCCATTGTTTGTTGAGATTTTCTACAGTTTTTTAATGTCAATGTTTTATTCCCGGTTAATTCAGAAAAATTTGAGTTAAGAGATATTTTTTAACACTTCACTTTGTTGGTCTTCAGAGCACTGAGGATAGAGTTTTTATGATCCGAAACATTAGTTTTTGTCGTGATATTCTTAGCTAAGTCGGAATTTCTTTTTATTCTAATACCAACCATGAGACAGCGTCATCAAATTCGAACAATTGGGCGCTTTCGCTCTGTAGCATAAAAGCGTTCACAGGTTTCAGAGCTGAAGATATATTTTTTTTAAATACCAATGCAAATCATTTTCGTGTTTCAAAGTAAACTTTATCAGTAAGAAAGTAAACTGATGTTTCGAATTTGATCTTTTGTGGGTGTAAGTATAAATATATCTTTTGAAATTTATACTCGTTAAAAGTTCGTTTCTCATAGAAATAGACGACGATTTATTCAGAATAAATACGAATGGACTGAGGAGTTAGTCTTTACATTTCGCCTCTGAATCATGTTTTACTTATTTTTACTAAAACAAAATGTTTCGGGAAAAAAATTCTTCAATATATTGTCCAATTTTACAGGTTTCGCTAAATTTGTGCAATACTAACCACTTGAGATAATAAAAAGTGTAAAATTTTAGCGATCAATTCAGGTAAGTAAGCATTCAAATTCATGTGCTCGTCCATTGGGAGACCATGGATTGATCAATCGAGATGATCGTCATTAAAAAATCAAATTCATTGTTCTAATATTAAAGTCTTTTAACTCGGAAGAAGTTCATGAAATAAGTTAAAAGAATACAGTTTCATCACACCGAGAAAATCTGGAGCGTTCTCTCAAAAATGTACTCTATTTTTTACGTCCTCGGGGCTCACATCAATAACAAGCCCTCACTCAACCCACGACATCTCGCACCTGTGCATCACGCAGCCATGTTAAATCTGGAGAAGAAGCACAGCTAACTCGTAGCCTCCCAGACTTCTTTTATGATTGAAAATTGATGTAATTTTAAAACGGCAGATTGATAACTTATCATTTATTCTCAATCTAACGATAAAGGCACATAGTACTTACCCTACCGAATATTTCCCAAAAGGTTACCGGGCATTGGTGAAGCCCTGAATTAGTACTTGAAGAAAACTTGAACAGAAACTCTAAAGGTCTCCCTTGTGTGGTGAATTTTTAAGCTATAATTGTTTCTAGAAAACACAGTATTCACAACATCGATTTTAAGTTACTATATTTTATTGATACCTAATACTTCGATTTCTTTCAGCAAACTCCATGTTAATATCTGAGGGGCTCTATATTAGCTTTGTTACAAGCTCAGGTGCCCGAAAAGAAAAGAAATTTTATCATTGAAAAATTCATTTACTCATGATTAAGTGCTTCCAATCCAGCAGTTCTAGGTAATTTAATTAATATCATCTGAAATGCGAATAACTGAACATACCTTTCTGAGAAGGAATTTCCAATTCTTCTTCCGTTGGGAACTCTGTTATCAATGCGCTATTGCCTGATTCCTAAAGTTTCTGTTATTAGAAAACCCAAATTTATGAAAAAGAAAGAAAGAAAAAAAAAAGAAAAAATGTTTATTTCCAAGTTGCCACATGAGATACATGCCAACATATTGGCTTTTAAAAGTTTCTTAATATAGGACATCCTAAAACAAATGTTCCATACGAGGAGTACTAATTGTCAAACCATCCGAGGTGTACAAGTAGATAAGCCATACGAGGCATATTAATTGACAAAATATACAAGGCGTACTAATAGACAAACCATTCGTGGTGTGCTAATAGTCTAACAAAAGTTCTATACTAGGAGGACTAATTGACAAACCATCCGAGATATACAAATAGATAAGCCATACGAGGCATAATAATAGGCAAACTATACGAGGTGTACTAATAGACAAACTATCAGAGGTGTACAAATAGATGGACCATACGAGGAATATTAATAGACAAAATATACGAGGCGTACTAATAGACAAACCATACTTGGCGTGCCAATAGTCTATCTCTGTCAAGGGTAGTTGAATGAGAAATGAAAAATATGCCCTAAAAATATGCAAAGCCCTATCACCATCAAAAACATATTTCATATCTTCTCGATATTCACCACAACATCATGCGGACATGGGTACATGGGATAAAATGGAGATACAGTGTAAGCCGGTTACCACTCATGATTGACAAATATCTACAAAATATTGGCAGAAATGAGTAAACAAACATATACTCAAAATCAAAATTCATAGCTTGTACAACATACGGACAGAGAGATAATTTTACCACGATTCATATGCTCAAATTGCACTTTATTTCATTAATTATATTTGTCATTAATCCGATTCACAGAAACGCCCTCTGGGGAAGTGATAGATCTCTTTTTGAATCATTTCGCTAGTGCAATAAAATATATTAACCGGATGGTTTTTGCGTAAAGATATGAAATAGAAACATGTATATCTATTTATGTAGATCCATAAATATACCTACACATGTACACACACAAATTGATATATATACTTATTGGAAATGAAATATAAGAAAAAAATACATATATGAAATAAAATGATAAAAACAACCTACCATCTACTACACAGAAAATGACAGTTGAGCTCACTGTGATCCTAAGAAATTTTTCGCAAAAAAAATAACTAAATGGAAAAGAAGACTTCGAAAAACATAAAAATGAACTGTTTTATAATTTTTTCATAGAGATTTTTAAGAAAACTCAGGTTACAGTCAAGAAACAACACAACTCTTCAGCATTATACTGACATGTGTACATGGGATAAAATGGAGTAACATTGAGGCCGGATATCACATCTGAGTGGAGAATATTCACAAAAATTGGTACATTTATGTAGATGAGGCAATGATCCAAAGTGATAATTTTAATTACAGAAATTTAGAGTTTTCCCGATTTGAAAGTTCAGTGCTAGTGTGCGCTGAACGCTCGGAAAAAAATAAAAAGACTAAATGAAATGCCTAAATTACCCCCTCCCCCCAGCTCAGCCGAAAATCGATTGAGAACATCTTCGAGAATGAGTTTGAAATTGCGAGACAACGTTAGCCAAAATTTAATTCATTAAAAACTTTGCACACCCCTCACATCTATAAACCTGTTTATTGGTGTACACACAAAATGTATTTCATGGTATATTTGTCATCCGGACGTTGAATATTAATACAGAAAAGAGAAAGAAATAACAAACTAAAGATGAGGAAATACTCCTAATTATGGAAAGAACGTTCGTTCTGCTGCATTGAACTGACGGCTGTGGTGCTCATTGTTGTCGAGAGAAATAAGTAAGATGAATATACGAATGGCTTAGCAAACGTAAAATGAAATAGTTTCTAATTTTCTAACAGAAATTTCAGGAAAATTGAAATTTCTGATGGATGGAAAGTTCACACCGAAATGCTGCAGGCCCTATGACAGAGATGAAAAATGACGTGACACATTTACACTAAATTCTTTTACAGTTTTAGAGTTTTTGATATGCTGGAGAAGCTTGTTCCACAAAAAAAGCTCCAGAAACTGAGAGAGCTTTTTGTCCCACGTTAGATGAACGGTAACTGACTAAAACATCGTTCCTCCGATTTGGTCTTTCGTTTGGGATATTAGATGGAAAAAATTTTACCACCTCTGCATTACTTTGGGGGAGGTACAGAGAGGAGAATACTCGTCGAGCTTTTTGGATTATGAATCTGTTCGGTATTGGGATCCAGTCGAGTTTTCCTCAAAGAGGGGTGACATGATCGTATTCATTGATATTTCCTTTGCATACCACTTTGGCGGCGAAGTTTATACATTTTTGCAACTCTTCCTGACGACATTGAGGTAAATCTCCCCACACAAGACTGCAGTAGTCCAGACGCGATAAAACTAAAGACTGAATCACTAATAATCTAGATTTTTCGTCGAGTGTGTTCTTAATGCGATGGAAGAACATTAAGGTTCCGTTAATTTTGTTGCACATTGTTTCGACGTGTGAATTGAAAGTCATATTTTTGTCAAACCAAACACCCAAATTTTTAATCTTATCCACTGCTTCAATTGTATCGTCTCCAAATGTTAGCTTGAATGGTGGTAAATTTTCAGTCGCATCCTGTGATCCAAAAATAATGCATTGCGTTTTACTTGCGTTAAGTTTGAGGCCATTATGGTCATACCACAATTTCAGATTTCTCAGAAGGTTTTCAGCTTTGGCTTGTGTTTCTTTTAAATCCGCTGTTGAGCTTGTCATGGCAATTTGTACGTCATCAGCATACATTGATATTTTTGTGTTTGCGGGCATGGTGGGGAAATCATTGATGAAAATTGAAAATAGGAGTGGGCCGATGATTGAACCTTGAGCAACGCCAAAATTATTTGGTATGAATGATGACATTTTGTTATTCAAGCACACTGCATGAGAGCGGTTTATTAGGTAGCTTTCAAACCACTGAGTGTCTATTCTGAGGTGTGAAATTTTTTGTAGAAGTTTTTTATGCTCAACACTGTCGAAAGCTTTGGAGAGTTCAAGCAATAGTAAGAGAGTTAATTTTTTTGGCCAATATCATTGTAAATTTTTTCTGTAATGTTTAACAGGGCGTCCTGAGTACTGGTATCCCTTCTGTAAGCATATTGATTGCGATGCAGTAGATGTGACTCGTCTATGTAAGACGAGAGCTGGTTTGTAATTACTTTTTCTAATATTTTGGACATAACAGGCAGGAGACTGATTGGTCTGTAGTTTTACGCTATGTCGATATCACCAGATTTATGTAATGGCTTAATAATGGATAGTTTCCATTGATCGGGAAACTTGTTTGTGACTATAGATGTATTTATTATCAAGCGAATAAGGGGTGCTGTGACAGGGAAGCTGTCTTTTATATGTTGGAGGCTTATGCCATCATGTCCAGTCGCTTTAGTATTCTTTAGTGGGTATAAGATTTTTCGTATCTCTATGACGCTAACTGGCTTTGGTCTCCACTTGTTGCTACTATTTGGGGATGAAACATCGCTCAGATTTGCCCCTGTAGATGTGTGTGAAACTGTCCTGGATACTTCATTGAAAACATCTTCGCCAACTTTTGAGAAAAAAGTGTTAAAGTCATTCGCCATTTTTGAAGGGTTGTCAAAAGTGCTTTTGCAGTATAGGGCATCCTTATATATAGTACTTCCATGCGCTTGTGTGTGCAAAACTTTCCGTTGCAGTATGTCACATGAATTATATACTTCATTAATTTGTAGCATGTTCTTACGCCTACTTACGGCATATTTTTCACAGGGTAGAGTTCCAAGTAATATTTGTTTGTTATCCATAGTTTTGTCATCAATGTTCTTTTCTCAGAGTTACACTAAGTTCAGAAAGTAATGAAAGTGAGAAATTCAACCATGTGCACAATTCGCACAGTGCTTAGAAATACTTTGTTAGAGCTAAAATATTCTTGTAGACTATCAAACAACGATAAACCGTGCTGTTCATTTGAAATTACTGGGAATTTGGTCTGACAGAGTCACAGCTGGGCCAGATGAGTTAGTGTAAAATCAAGTATGACTTTGACTCTTCTCTTTTCGGTTTTTGAAAAAAAAATTTAATTTATGGGCGCAGTCATGCTGAGAATACTATCCAGAATTATTCATGTGCATGTCTGTATGATGCAGTTTATAAACAATAGAAAGCAAAAACAGCTTACGTAAGCATGAACGTATTGTTAGATAAAAGACTTGATCACATCCGAGTATCATGAAGTTTTAATTTAGTTTGAAAACATTGGCGCAGCCAGCCAAAAAGTTTGGGGGGCCAGACATTAATTATCAGCAATCTGTTTTATTCTTTTCCTTAAAACGGCGAATGAAACTGGCCCACAACTTATCATTTCGGGGATGGGGAGGGGGTTCATGCCCGCCCCCCCCCCCCTCCCTGGCTGCGCTACTGTTTGAAAATATATACTAAGTTCGCCTCACAAAAATTGTAGCGGTATGATGTAAGAATGAGAAGTTACTGTCAATATTTGTATTCGCAAGTACAGATCACTACACATTTTTTATTTTTCGCGCAACGTATTATTCATAATGTATACGTAAATCAACTGGATCTACCTCATTGATATCAAGCTGAAGAAAATTATTGTTCATCAAATTCTGAGAATGCTCTGATTTTTTAATAAATGGATTGATCATTTCAGGCACACGTCACCAACTTAACGTGAGTTTTAACCAATTGTTGGAATAGAAAGTTCATATTCATCTTTCTTTGCATGAATTTCACTGCTGCTCCGCCATGACAAAAGCGTCAGTTCACTGGAGTCAAACGCCAGAAATACAGCATTGCGTCAGAGTTCATCCCTCAACAACATATGTTGCAGGTTTGAGCATGTGCTGCCAGCGTGAAACGAGAGTACAATCTCGAGAGTACAAGTTGTGGGATTACTTCAAAATGTTTCAAAACTGCATCATTGACGTTTGCAGTTTTCAATTCAGTTCTCCATGGTCTGCCTAAATTCCAGAGCTATGTGTACACTGGAGTTGAATTATACTGTATACTGTTGAATTACGGAGTACCACGGAGAGTACCACGGAGTGCTCTCCGTGGTACAGTGGTTAAGGGATCGGGCTCGTATGTTGGAGTCGCGGGTTCGTATCCCGGCGCTGGCGCGGAGATTTTCCCCGTATGGTATAAGGGAAAGCTCGAGCACAATACCCCACTCAATCCAGGCGTCGGAAATGGGTACCGGCTTTACGGGGGAACCGTCATGGTGTCCTATATATAGGGTTAGTTATAAGACCTTTGAAAAACCAATGCTAAGATCATATGTATCAGGCTTGATTGGAAATAAAGCATCCCAAAGATGCCGATGTTAACCTTTACGGTCAACTGTCTCGATGGCATTAGAATCTCAATACAAATATCGAGAAAAAGTGAACTGAATAAAAAGTGAAAAACTACGTTTATGTAAAGGCTTATTCACCCACTACTTGTACCCTAGCCTCATCTTCAAATGCGTTTTGTCAACTGTTCAGATAAGGCGTGGATAAAGCAGCCAGCAATGCCTGCGCTAGCAACGAGATCTTTGATCCAGAGCTCATGCCTACACGTTTTCCAATAGCATTCTCCACTCTTTCTCGCTTTGTCCTTTATCGATTCATCTGTGGAATAGTTAAAAATTGACGTAAAAACTCGAATACATGTGACAAACTACAGCATTCGTCTGTGAAACTTGCGGTGTTTTGTTCTGCCTCAGAGGTTCATCCGTTCATTCACTTCTGATGGTTTTAGTATTTTTTGCATATCTCGTTTTTTCCTACAAATAGCCTACAGTGCGAAACGCAATGTATTAAAACAAGTAATTTCTACATCAATCGTAACTGAGTATCAGGTACAGGAGGTCATTCATTGAATAGTCTCAGTCACAAACTCTGCAATGTAATTCATTCATCCCAAGATCTGCTAATTACTGAGACGAATAATTGTTTGTTGATTTACAGTTTTCATGCTCAACATAAAACATAAAAAGATTTACATCTGAAGTCATCGAGTCTTAAACATTGACACGTGATCACATTCAAATAATTTCTAGGTGATATTTCCTCTGTACAAATCTTTTTCAATGACGTATTTTGCGTTATAGTTATACTAGCATTAATACCAGCATCCTATTGACGTTTTGTACATACATTCCCAAGGTAAAATATCGTTCTGGATGGCCAGCATGCTGCTATGATATGATAATCAATATGATTGAACATATGGATTAATGAACGTGGGAACTCTTCAAACACCAAGTTTGCACTTTCAAAATAACAGGAAAGTTGCGCATTTTTTTTTTTTTTTTTGTAATGTCAGAATAGTGACTGCTCACTGTGCGTGTCTAAGCATAACGTGAAATACATGAGTAGGAAGATTTTTGTTTTAATGATTATATGCAGTAAAATTTTGAAAATTACGGGGAAGAATTATCACACATCATGTGCGAGTTCGGAAAGAATATACTGCATCTTGTTCTCACTTTGTACGGGTTTCAACTACAAGAGCTTTGCGAGTACTTCTTAATATCGTAACAAATTATGGTTTTAAAGTCAGACATTGCACATGTTCATCCCTCTCGAGTGTTTTCAAAGCTCTATTAACAAAAATTTTTTATTATCTACAGACTAACATCTACATTTTGTTTTAGGACGTCTTATATTAAAAAATTTTTAAAAGCCAATATATTGGCATTTATCTCATGTGGCAACTTGGAAATGAACGTTTTTCTTTCGTTCTTTCTTTCTTCATAACAATTACACCTCTCTCTCCAGCTTGCATCTCCTAGAAACTATGCAAACTGTTCAGCGATAAAAAAAAGTATCTTAGTGACCACTAAGCGGTATATGATAATAAAAATAAAAAACTAACTAGCAAGCTCGTTGTAAAATTTTACTTCAATAAGCAAATGATCACGTTAATGTACACGCTAGTGAAGTGATGGGTTGAGTTGCAATGATGACAAATTTTACAATGACAAATCTGCGAGTACATTGACTTTTTTGTCGTGTTCCGAAGTTAAGGGGAAAAAGTAGTGACCAGATAATTTGAAAGAGTTCTTTTCAATGTTCTTTCACGGACACACCTGTCGGGTTTTCGTGACCGTTGGGTGGTTGAATGTAAATATTAATTTGAACGGCCAAGAAAAAAAACTCGATCAATTCTCGAAGCGCATGGGAAAATAATGAGAGGGATAATGAAAACGGATTGGAACTCAGCTTAATTCAGGTGGAGTTTATTGGAAGAGGAAACCAGGAAAACTGGCTTGGATCTTGATCTCGGAGAGCTTGTCTAGGTGGGCAATCCGTGCCGGAAGACCAGGCTGGCGTTGACGAAAGGCGTCACGCGATGGAGTCAGCAGGGGGAGTGAGTTGTATTTGGGAACTTGAATTAGGCAATTTGAGATAATTGAGCGAGGGTCAGTGACTTAGTTCAGGTAGAACTAATGACTCAACATATGGTGAGGTGTGAGTGATGCAAGTCAAATCCGGCTCATGTGAGCAGAAGCAAGTCGGCACATTAGCACTTTAGCTCATTAAAGGGAGCAAGTTAAGTTACTGCTTATATGAGAATAACATTTAGCAATGGCACTCAGGAAACCCAGGGAGATTCAACTGTGAGTGTTGCGTGTATGGCGATGATGTAGAGGTCCTGCACAGGAGTCCAAGACGCTGGATAAAACATTCCAGGAGAGACATCAAGACATTCCACCACTGACAATCCAAATTATAATGACAACTCTTCCCACACGGAGAAATCCGAGAAACTCCTACAGGTTTGACTCCAGCTACATTAGGATTCTCACTTTTGGCAAACTCAAAAGAGATAGGACAGATTTTTGGTTGACAGATTGTAACAGATTTAAACAATAAATAAATTGTTTAATCACTAATGCCTCTGGCTTCAAAAATCTGAGTATTAGGTTTAAGAATTTCCAAGAATAAAGATCGTGATTCCTTACAGAGACTACGGGCAAGTAAACACGAGATCTACGGAAAATGGTGAAAATATCAAGTGACTGCACTTTTGAAAGCAGTAAAAAAAACACATAAAAATCCTAAGTTCATGGATATAAATCCTAAACGTTGATTTCACAGGCGGAAAATACGCGAAGAAAGAAAACACGAAAGGATGAAAGCTCCGTGTGGCGATTTAGCCGGCGACTATACGCGTCGGCCTCAGCCAGAGCCGCCAGCAATTTGCACACACTTAAGATAGGCAGATAGTAGTGGGTGTTTTGTCACAAGAATGCGATGAGTTAAGTAAAATTTTATTGAAATGTTTTTATATTGAAATAAGTGCGGTATACGTACAGGTTTTCCAAGAGTATGGAATTAAGAAATGAAATTCCAAAATTTATCAAGCATAGGCATGAATACTTTTCGTAATTTAAACTACTGCAAGTCGGTTTGTAAAAAAAGAATAAATGCTACTATAACACATGCCTATAGTATTTATAATCACAGAGTAGTGACAAGAGACGACGGTATGAGGTTCCGCCATTAAACAAAGACGCTATCGAACGAACGCCGGCAAATTTCGCCGCGTTCATTCCAAGCAGAGATTATCGTAGATTAGTAGATTATCGAAAAGAAAAGGAACGAACATGATTATGCTTTGATAACAAAATCATGACACGGAAATGCAATGCACATTTGCCGCAATATTTTTACGCTAAATCACGTTGAGAAAAAAAGACAAACAAAGCACTGAATGAAAAAACATGCTACATCACAATTTCCACGCATACTACGTATCGTAACACTCTGCACTGTCAACGATTAATACTCACTGAACACGAAGAAAAAACACGATTATATTCTAACGCTGATTACTCACGGGAACGAAGAAAGAACACGATTATTTTCTAACACTTTTAAACTCACGAGAATTTGCTGTAACACCGCTAGTAGGACGCCAAGGTAAGAGTGGCTTTTTGAAAGAAGAGACGCGCAACTGCGCAGTGTTGCCACCAGAGGGCTCCTCTCTCGAAAAATGTCAAGTGTTATTTTTATTATTTCATGCATTTACACAAAAACTTCAATGATTACGAATTAGAAGTAGAAAATAATTAATAATAAATTAGAGTAATATTTTTAATGCTACTAATTAATTTATTTAAGTATGAATGGCAAATTTATAATTTTTACGCTTATGTAGCGGTATGCTACACACCTAACTGTTGAATTAGGGAGGAAATCAACTCTCTTGTTTGGTTGTGCCATCAGCTTGTAAAGTGCTTGCCACGCGAGTGTCCACTCGTGTGCTTTGATCCTAAAATATCCACAGTGCCAGAGTATCCAAGAAAACGGTAGATAAATTCCAATCTTTATTTTCATGAACTTCGATCCTCTGCAAGATTCTACCGCTATTGTGCGTTATCATCAAGTGTTTTTTTTTAACAAATCTCTCTTAGGAAGGGACACTTATTTTAAACAACGCTTTGAATTTACTGCGAACACTGGCTTAGTTCGCCTTAATCTGAGAAAACTCAGTTGAGCAAAGAAACTTCTCATCACTTTCGAATTTGTAAACAGAAGCCAAATATTTATAATTTTTGAGCTATCAAGATTTACCAATTCTTGAGGTAGGGGGTTAACACATTTACTAAAAACCTCTTGGAATCTTTTTTTAGATTTGTATTCCAAGAGAAGAAGAAAAATCTACCATTATCTTCTGTCATTGAAAGCTCTTTGGGAGGTAGTGTCATTGTCAGGTGAATTAGATGACGTCATTTTTCGCCTGGCAGACTCGGTCGCGGTCGGACGTGCGGGGAAATGGGGCGGTAATTGTTGAAAATGCAAGGGGGAAATAACCTAGCCATGCGTAAAAATTATACTATCAGTGAATGTGTTTGTTACCTGTGGAACTGCGAAAGGGAAAAAATAACTTTTGTCTTATTTCTGCTTAAATCAGTGCACTTTAAATGAAAAGCCAACAAAGCAGTGCTGGCAAGGGTTGTGAAATGGTGTGTTCAGCCGGGTCTCGAACGATAGGCCTGAGTGAAGTGTGAAGTGGCCTTGTTCCCTCAGTCTCCCCTCGCCGAGCCCGCACCCCCCCCCCCCCTTTCCGAGCCCGCACCTCCCCCCCCCCCCCTTTCCCGTACACCTGCTTCCCGTCTTCTGACCGTTCAGAGCATAGCATGGCAAATCCTGAACTTTTTCCGCTTCAAGCAACCAATGAAATTACGTTTGTTTTGATCAATTTTTGGCAATGTCAAACCTCTCAGTTTCAGTTTTTGCCACTTCCTACGTGGCCGAGACGGAAAATGTGCACGAAAGAATTATTGTGTTTCGTTTGTTACCATAGAACATGGATGTTGAAAAATTTCTAATGCACACAATCAATTATTGATTCACCAAATTAGCTTACATTATTATCATGTTCTTTTGATGGACAATTTTGGTTAACTAGTGACGTTAAATGTGAGAAGGGAAAAAACTTTTTCTCTGAAGGAACTTTTAAATTCAAAAATTGAAAAAACTTGATCCAGCAACTTTCGGAAATAATTTGCCATGTTAAAAAAAATAGAAAAAAAAAAGAAAGTGTACTCTGGTAATTTCGCATCTTTTGGGAAAATAACAGTGACCATCATTCGTGAACTATTTCTATGTTACAATAGAGCATGAATGTTGACAAATCTCTAACGCGCACAATCAATTTCTGATTCACCAAATTGGCTTACATTATTGTCTTGTTTTTTTTATGGAAAATGTTAGTTAACTAGTGACGTAAAACCTGAGAAGGATAAAAAACTTTTTCATCTTCGGTTTCTCTCATCTCTTATTGCAAAAAAAAAAAACATCATGTTGAGTGTATATGACGCTACCTGTGGAACTGCGAAAAGAAAAAAAAAATAACTTTTGTCTTATTTCTGCTTAAAACAGTGCAATTTAAATACGAAGCTAACAAAGCAGTGCTAGCAACACGAAGGAAAGGTGTGCTCAGCCCAGTCTCGACCTAAGGGCCTGTCTGTCTGAAGTGTTTTTGTCCCCTCAATCACCCCTCACCGAACCCGTTCACTACCCCCCCCCCTCTTCCCGTACCCCTGCCTCCCGTCTCTCCGACTGTTTAGAGCATGGCAAATCCTGATGAACTTTTGCGCTTCAAGCAACCAGAGAAATTACGTTTGATTTGATAAATTTTTGGTAATGTCTAACATCTCAGTGAAGTTTTTTGTTCACTTCCTACGTGGCCAAGACGAAAAATGTGCACGGAAGAATTATTGTGTTTCGTACCTCCGTTTCCCTACTGACACCGAATAGTTTAAAACATCATAGCTATACAATTACAACGCACGATGATGCATCACTACGAGACTCGCCTCGCAGGCCGGAAAGTGCCGTTCTCTGCACAAATGTTGCCCTACACAACATCCCGAAAAAATGGTTCTCTCAGGGGCAAAAATACGACTTTACCAAGCAAAGTGCCTGCAAGTAGGGGACCTACATCCTCTCACGCACAAAATTCTAATGCTCAAAAGACGGGAGACTTGTTAACAGCTGCCAGTAACCCCGTCAAAGAATGTGTGTCACCTTCCGAAGCAACGTCAGTGAAGACTATGCAATCAATATCGCCGGATGAGGGAAAACATGTCTGCCAAACCTCCAGCAATCATTTGAAGGTTCGAAGCAGTGAAGTCTCAGCCGCAGCACCACAACCACCTGCTCCTCATCTGAACAAGCAAAACAGCGTGCCAGCTCCCCAGCTCTGCGTCAACAACAACGCTCCGAACTGTCCGCCAGCGGCGGGGACACAAACACCATCCTCATCAGTGGTACAAGAAAAAATAGTTTTTACTAATAAGGACATTTCAAGCGTGGTAGACTTTTCTCATTCTCCAGATAATATGTTCGATAATTTTCGCGCACAAACCGATACTGGCAGTAAATTACCCCAGAGCGCAAGCTGTGAAAACAAAATAAAATTTCCAGTACAGAGCAATAAAAATAACACTGTTGCTTCATTTAATGGCTACTTGCACCCGCTTCAAATAACAAGCTCTCAAAAAATTCATGAAATTATTCACAATTTGTCTCTAACAAGAGCGTTTTTCAATAAATCCCTAAGACAACGTTAGCCTCCTAGCCCGTCGTCGATTTTCTCTACAGTATCAAACATTCAGAACCTAACCGACCAGCTTTTTGCTTTAAATTCACATATAAGTTCTCAAGACCTTGCACCTGTGGTACCTGCTAGTATCTCTTGTGAAATCGACTCCAATTGTCGAGAACCTTACGACACTTTGCTGCTAGGTGATAATATCCTAAGCACGATCAGAAGAAAGGACATCGATCGCTCGTGCTGGATCAAAACTGTTCCATCAGGGCGCTTCGATGACCTTCTCCATACTGTAAATTGCATGCCTAGATTTAAAAATTATATACTAAGTTTTGATGGTCTCTGCCACTCGCCCTCAGACCTTGCTCGAATCAAACAACAAATTGTAAGAAAGTACGCACTTTCTCGCATTTATATTGCCAATGCTTGCAGTGCAAACGAATTCAACAAAGCGAGGCATTTTTGCAAAAACCTGGGTTTAAACTTGATTCAATTTCAAACTTACCCAGAAAATGAAAATGGTGACGCACTCAATAACTTTCAATGGCCTCGGACCCAGGAAGAGAACTTCTGTTTTCTTCAACAACTTGCAATGAAATCAACATTGCGAATCACCGTGCCATATTGTCTTCGTTTCAACAAATGTCAAGCAATAAATGGAATTGTAGGTCATTCCAATGAATCGAAAAATTCACGGAATGAGACAAATAGTCTCACATTAGACTTTCAAAAAGAATATAAGCCTATGCATATCACTGCACATGGTACACCAAATCCTTCAAAATTGATTGCGACATCAAGCAGAGGTCTGAGTAACTCACTCACCCACTGCATGAGGAACGTAAATAAGCCTGAGCCTTTCCCTGATTCGATCTCAGACAAATATAATGTCAGTACGAAAAATAAATTTGCGTTACTTGCAACAGACACAAATAGTGATTGCGACATGCCCTCCTTTTCAACCAATTCTCAACTTTCCAGTGAGTACGCAGGAACCAAGGAAAGTCAAGCAAATACCGATATTCAAAACTATTCCAAAGAAAATCAAATTATTCGAAAAAAATCTGATGCCTCTGCCGGGCCTCCGTCGAACGACCAAACTAATACTGCTACCGAAAAACCAACAGTGAATCAAATCTGCACACGCGTTGCACACACACTGGACGACTTAAAACGATCGCTCAAATTGGAGCCTGCTTACACTGTAGGTGACGGACACTGTCTCCTCCACGCCGTAACGACGCAGCTTGCTTCACAACAAAAATCGAAATGGAATTATATATCTCTGAAAAAAGCCATCAAAACTGAGAGCTCCAGAAACAAGGACCAGTATGCAAAATTCGTTGACAAGAACAGTGGCAGCTTCGAACAACTCATCGATAAATACATCGATAGAAAAGTCTTCGATCACGCAGTTGGAGACCTCATACCCCAAATACTTTCTAATGTAACGAGAACACCAATTCACGTATTTGATGAAAGAGACAATGGGATTTGGAAGACGACAATCTCCCCTACATCAAATGCTCTGATAAACTGTCCTCCGGTAAACATACACCGGAAACAGGACCACTATAGCGCCCTCTTGAAAATGCGTGATGAAAATCGTGTTGCTCCCTCCCCCATTTTGTGACTAAATAACAGTGATCAAATTGAATATGAAGCTGAAATCACAAACAATGAACGCGGCAATAAAGACCTAGAGACGAATACTAAATGCCCTGCTAGACCTAAAAAATGCAATAACTCCACTAAAGATCTGCCTATTGAGGTAAATAATATCAAAATATTGCACATAAATGCTCGCAGCCTCAATGGTAAAATGGATGACGTACGAGTAATGTTGATCACTAACGATATCGATATTTTATGCGTATCTGAAACATGGTTCGATTCACGAGTCGAAAGCTCATATCTCAGCATTGCCGGGTACAAATTGTACCGTTATGACGGAGTCAAGAGTAAGAGAGGTAGCGGTTCATGCATTTTCATCAAAGATGTCTACTCTACATCCTTAGTTCCGATAAAAGAAAAATGCGAAGACATAGAAATGGTTTGGCTCAATGTTCAAGTAAACAAACACAAGTCTTTCATTATCGGCAGTCTTTACAGACATCCGTCAGCATCTCTTCGTCCAACATTAGATTTCATTGAAAATACGCTTAGATCAATCTCTGCAGCCAAAAAGTCTTTCTATGTTTTCGGAGATTTTAACGTGGATCTGACAAATAAAAACATTCAGCTAAGCAAGATGCTGCACAGACTTAATCTTTCTCAAATGGTCCAAGAACCAACGCGAATTACCAACACTTCTAAAACTCTTCTTGACCTAGCAATTACCAACAATCCCCAAGCAGTACTCAGCACAGAAATCTTACCGTCCTTTTCTGATCACCATTCGGTAGAATGCCAAATCAATATTGCAAAAGAGAAACAGAAATCTAGTTACATTACATATCGCATGAAAAACCACTACTCCCCTGAAATATTTCAAGAAAAGCTATTAGACAGATGGAGTGAATTTCAAGGCATGGAAAACACCGATGATGTCAATCTACAAGTTTCGCTTTTCAACGAAAATTTCGTATCAGCTCTTAACGAATGCGCACCTTTCACTACGAAGAAAGTTAAGCCAAGAATTTCTAAATGGATAACAGATGAGATAAAACATTTGAGCAGAGCTAAAAGAAATTTGCAGCGTGAGTACAAACTGAATAAATCAGACAGTACGCGTCGAAAATTATATAAAGATCATGAGAAGATCCTACGAAGAAAAGTTAAGGAAGCAAAACGGGACTACTTCCACAAAGAACTCTTGGCGGCAAAACAAAACCCTAAAAGAACTTGGGAAATCATTAGAGAAGCTGCTCAGTATAAAAATTCAGACTGCAAAAGCACTTTTGACAACCCCTCAGAAATGGCGAATGACTTTAACACTTTCTTCTCAAAAGTTGGCGAAGATGTTTTCAATGAAGTATCCAAGACAGTTTCAGACACATCTACAGAGGCAAATCTGAGCGATGTTTCATCCCCAAATAGTAGCAACAAGTGGAGACCAAAGCCAGTTAGCGTCATAGAGATACGAAAAATCTTATACTCACTAAAGAATACTAAAGCGACTGGACATGATGGCATAAGCCTCCAACATATTAAAGACAGCTTTCCTGTCACAGCACCCTTTATTCGCTTGATAATAAATACATCTATAGTCACAAACAAGTTTCCCGATCAATGGAAACTATCCATAATTAAGCCATTACATAAATCTGGTGATATCGACATAGCGTCAAACTACAGACCAATCAGTCTCCTGCCTGTTATGTCCAAAATATTAGAAAAAGTAATAACAAACCAGCTCTCGTCTCACATAGACGAGTCACATCTACTGCATCGCAATCAATATGCTTACAGGAGGAATACCAGTACTCAGGACGCCCTGTTAAACATAACAGAAAAAATTTACAAAGATATTGACCAAAAAAAATTAACTCTCTTACTATTGCTTGATCTCTCCAAAGCTTTCGACAGTGTTGAGCATAAGAAACTTCTACAAAAAATTTCAAACCTCAGAATAGACACTCAGTGGTTTGAAAGCTACCTACGAAACCGCTCTCATGCAGTGTGCTTGAATAACAAAATGTCATCATTCATACCAAATAACTTTGGCGTTCCTCAAGGTTCAATCATCGGCCCACTCCTATTTTCAATTTTCATCAACGATTTCCCCACCATGCCGGCAAACACAAAAATCTCAATGTATGCTGATGACGTACAAATTGCCATGACAAGCTCAACAGCGGATTTAACAGAAACACAAGCCAACGCTGAAAACCTTCTGAGAAATCTGAAATTGTGGTATGACCATAATGGCCTCAAACTTAACGCAAGTAAAACGCAATGCATTATTTTTGGATCACAGAATGCGACTGAAAATTTACCACCATTCCAGCTAACATTTGGAGACGATACAATTAAACCAGTCGATAAGGTTAAAAATCTGGGTGTTTGGTTTGACAAAAATATGACTTTCAATTCACACGTCGAAACAATGTGCAACAAAATTAACGGAACCTTAATGTTCTTTCATCGTATAAAGAACACACTTGACGAAAAATCTAGATTATTAGTGATTCAGTCTTTAGTTTTATCGCGTCTGGACTACTGCAGTCTTGTGTGGGGAGACTTACCTAAATGTCGTCAGGAAGAGTTGCAAAAATGTGTAAACTTCGCCGCCAAGGTGGTATGCAAAGGAAATTTTAATAAATACGATCATGTCTCCCCTCTTTTAAGAAAACTCGACTGGATCCCAATACCGAACAGATTCATGATCCAGAAAGCTCGACGAGTATTCTCCTCTCTGTACCTCCCCCAAAGTAATGCAGAGGTGGTAAAATTTTTTCCATCTAATATCCCAAACGAAAGACCAAACCGGAGGAACGATGTTTTAGTCAGTTACCGTTCATCTAACGTGGGACAAAAAGCTCTCTCAGTTTCTGGAGCTTTTTTGTGGAACAAGCTTCCCCAGCATATCAAAAACTCTAAAACTGGAAAAGAATTTAGAGTGAATGTGTCACGTCATTTTACATCTCTGTCATAGGGCCTGCAGCATCTCGGTGTGAACTTCCCATCTATCAGAAATTTTAATTTTTCCTGAAATTTCTGTTAGAAATTTAGAACCTATTTCATTTTACGTTTGCTAAGCGATTCGTATATTCATCTTACTTATTTCTGTCGACAACAATGAGCACCACAGCCGTCAGTTCAGTGCAGCAGAACGAACGTTCTTTCCATAGTTAGGAGTATTTCCTCATCTTTATTTTGTTATTTCTTTCTCTTTTCTGTATTAATATTTAACGTCCGTATGACAAATATACCATGAAATACATTTTGTGTGTACACCAATAAACAGGTTTATAGACGTGAGGGTTGTGCAAAGTTTATAATGAATTAAATTTTTGGCTAACGTTGTCTCGCTATTTCAAAATCATTCTCGAAGATGTTTTCAATCGATTTTCGGCTGAGCTGGAGGGAAAGGGGTAATTTAAGCATTGCATTTAGTCTTTTTATTTTTTTTTTCGTGCGTTCAGCGCACACTAGCACTGAACTTTCAAATCGGAAAAAACTCTAAATTTCTGTAATCAAAATTATCATTTTGGATCAAGGCCTAATCTTCCTATATGTGCCAATTTTGTGAATATTCTCCACTCAGATGTGATATCCGGCCACAATGTTACTCCATTTTATCCCACGTACACATGTCCCTATAATGCTGAAGAGTTGTGTTGCTTCTTGACTATAATCTGATTTTTCTTAAAAATTTCTGTGAAGAAATTAAAAAACAGCTCATTTTTATGTTTTTCGAAGTCTTCTCTTCCTTTTAGTTATTTTTTTTGCGAAAAATTTCTTAGGATTACAGTGAGCTCAGCTGTCATTTTCTGTGTAGTAGATGGTAGGTTGCTTCTATCTTTTATCTTATATATGTATTTTTTTTTCTAATATTTTATTTTCAATAAGTATATAAATTAATATGTGTGTGTACGTGTGTAGGTATATATATGTATCTACATAAATAGATATACATGTTTCTATTTCATTTCTTTACGCAAAAACCATTCGGTTAATAAATTTTATTGCAATTGCGAAATGATTCAAAAATAGATCTAGCACTTCCCCAGAGGGCGTTTCTGTGAATCGGATTAATGTCATATATAATTAATGAAATAAAGTGCAATTAGAGCATATGAATCGTAGTAAAATTATCTTTCTATCCGTGTGTTGTACAAGCTATAAATTTTGATATTGAATATATGTTTGTTTACCCATTTCTACCAATATTTTGTAGATATTTGGATCAATCATGAGTGGTAACCGGCTTACACTGTATCTCTATTTTATCCCATGTACCCATGTCCGCATGATGTGGTGAATATCGAGAAGATACGAAATATGTTTTTGGTGGTGATAGGGCTTTGCATATTTTTTAGGGCATATTTTTCATTTCTCGTTCAACTACCCTTGACAGAGATAGACTATTGGCAAGCCACGTGTGGTTTGTCTATTAGTACGCCTCGTATATTTTGTCTATTAATATGCCTCGTATGGTCTATCTATTTTGTACACCTCTGATAGCTTGTCTATTAGTACACCTCGTATAGTTTGCCTATTATTATTATGCCTCGTATGGCTTATCTATTTGTACACCTCGGATGGTTTGTCAATTAGTACTCCTCGTATATTTTGTCAATTAATATGCCTCGTATGGTCTATCTACTTGTACACCTCTGACAGTTTGTCTATTAGTACACCTCGTATAGTTTGTCTATTATTATGCCTCGTATGGCTCATCTACTTGTACACCACGGATGGTTTGTCAATTAGTACTCCTCGTATGGAACATTTGTTTTAGGATGCCCTATATTTAAGAAACTTTTAAAAGCCAATATGTTGGCATGTATCTCATGTGACAATTTGGAAATAAACATTTTTTTCTTTTCTTTTTTTTTCATGAAATATTTGCTCTTCGTTGGGTATAACGGATTGACGTCTCCTCGGAGCCCTCTGTCAGCTGATTTCCGTAAATTTCGCCGAAGTAAAATAGTGCGGCTATTTTAAGCTGCACGATTTTATTGTTTTAATTACATTACTTCTTAATATCATAGCAAATGATGGTTTTAAAGTTAAAACATTGCACATGTTTATCCCTCTCGTGTGTTTTCAAAGCTCTATTAATAAAATATTTTGATTATCTAACTACAGACTTCTTATCAATTACACCTCAGTCCAGCCTGCATCTCCCAGAAACTATGCAAACTGTTCAGCGATAAAAAAAAAGTATCTTGTGATCACTAAGCATTATTTTAATTGTTGCTTAAAGTAGGAATAGAGGTTTAACCTCAAATACAGAAATAATACATGATTTATTGAAATAATTTTTTTAGTTTCTTTCATATATGATAGACCGTCTAGGTTAAAACATTTAATTTAGATTCAGAACACCATTAATGATATATAAAGTTTTTTTGAAAGGCAATTGTATGAAAAAAGGTAGACAATGGTACTTGAACTTGACATAAACTTTTAACTAAATTTTTAATAAGCTTATCTCTTGGCTTGATCAGCAAATTGAAAAAAAAAACTTTTATTGAATAAAAATTGCAAAACATGAACATCAAATCTGTGCTGAAAAATTGACAGTTAATCTTTGGTTAGTACAGAAAGTTGAAAAGCATTTTTGGTGGTGAAGAAAATAAATTTTCAAAAACAAGTGTGCTGGGAATTTTTTTGTTACAGTGTCTTAACTTGCTGTAATTGAGCTTCATTTTGGCATGCTATACTTCTGTTCTCTGCTTTGTATTTTATTTAGCTCTTTTTTATGTCAAATGATCTTGCAATAAATGGGGCCTCAACTCACCCTCAAGAGTTGACTTCTTTATTCATTTCCATGTGATTTTTCCATCATTTCTAACATATCCAGCAAAAAATTTATTGTTGTTACATAACCATATACCTGCCATCATGCTGAGTCAGCTCATCAGACAAGTTCCCCGAGCATTTTTGAGTAAGTGTTACCATGTTAAGGGGCCACCATACTTTCAGTTGAATATTTTTAATTTATCAAATGTCTCCTTGATTCATAATTATGTTGTAAATTTGGCTCATTAATTTTTTTCCGTTGATATGTTCGTGAGTAATAAAGAGTTTAACATTAGATTAAGTCCTGAATTTGGTCAATGTGAAGTTTCATGCAATCACAGAAATTGATAATTATATTCCAAACAATCACTAAAGGAACGGTAAATGTTGAGGACTTGACCATAATCGATTTTCCACTTTTTGATCAACAAAGATTGTTGATGAAACCAAAATAAACAAGTTTTCTTCAATGCACTTTCCGGCGGAAATGAGTATTTTAAAAGTTATGGCGTTAAATGAGTTACCGGAACTCCAGTGTGCATCACCCTATTACAAACGCAAAGAGGTTGGGTCGTGAGGGGTAGCCACAGTTCTTTTAGTTTTATTATTTTCACTAAAAGAACTGTTGCTACCCCTCACGACCCAACCTCTTTACGTTTGTAATAGGGGGTTTGCTCTTCGTCGGCTTGGTTGGCGCGCGGGAACGCCTGTTTACTTTCACGTCGGACCGCGCGGTATATTTTTCCCCGCCTCAAACACTGGAGTTACGGTAACTCATTTAATGCCATAACTTTTAAAATACTTATTTCCGCCGGAAAGTTCATTGAAGAAAACTTGTTTATTTTGGTCTCATCAACAATCTTTATTGATCAAAGAGTGGAAAATCGATTATGGTCAAGTCCTCAACATTTACCAAAGGAACCCATTAAAGAACGTTTTTCAAGAACGACATTCTGCTCGCTGATGCGTTATTTTCGAATTATTGAACTTTGAAGTTGGCCGTCGCGCGCCCAAGGAAGCGAGCGTAATTTAATTAAAAACGGAAGCTAACCCCCTATTACAAACGTAAAGAGGTTGGGTCGTGAGGGGTAGCCACAGTTCTTTTAGTGAAAAGTATAAATAAAGCTTCTAAACCACCCATTAGGGTGACGACCGCAATCTTGTTTACATCGGGTCTAACATGGCGACCACCATGGGCGCCGCCATTTTGGACCCGATGTCAACAAGATTGCGGTCGTCACCCTAATGGGTGGGTTAGAAGCTTTATTTATAATTTCCACTAGAAGAACTGTGCCTCCCCCTCACGACCCAACCTCTTTACGTTTGTAATAGCTTCCGTTATTAATTAAATTCCGTTTCACGCGCTCGCTTCCTTTGGCGCCAAGGCCAACTTCAAAGTTCAATTATTTGAGAATAACGCATCAGCGAGCAGAATGTCATTCATGTAAAACGTTCTGAAATGTGTTCCTTTAGTGATTCCTGGGATCGGCATTATTCATTTCCGTGATTGCATGAAACTTCACATTGACCCTGAATTTTTCTATTTGAAAGTATAATGTTTGATTTAGTCTAGGTACATTATACATGCACTTAATCCTGTAAGATAAATGCATGCTTGACTCTAAACAGAAATCAACTCAAGTCTCTTTCTCTGTTCTTTCTGTAAAAATTATTGACCAAGAAATTAATTTCTTTAGCTTTCAGAAGCTTACCTCCATTTGATGCATATTGTTTATTTTTAATACATTAATTATTGAAAGTCTAATATTTTAATTGATAATATTAATTACTACTTTAAAAATTAGTTAATAAGCTCATTAATTCATGTAAAGTTATTGTATGAAACTTTATTTTCTCTTAGCACATAAAAGCCTTGCTTCCACACGTATGTTTGCTTAATGTTTTTAGCGCAGGAAATGTTTAAAAATAATTTATCCCTTTTTTCCCAACTTTCTATGAAAGAAATATAAGCTATATATATTTTTCCAACAAATATTGTACAAAAATACAATCTATTAATCTATCTGACTTTGTTGAGAGAGGCTATGAACTTAGTTTTCAATTTGTTTATTCTATATCAAATTAATGGATATGAATTTATGTATATGATATAACAATATATTTTAGTTTCTACTGTATGGTAGAAAACTGTTTATACAGATGGATAAGACTTTCTGTCTTTTACCATTATGTTTGATATAAGTGAAAGCATCATTTAAATTTTAAAATGCCATAAACAGAGTGCTCCAAAGTTTTTTAATGTTACTGTCTGTGATTACATAGTAAGAAAGTAGGGTAAATCTGAAGGATATGTCAGTTATCGATTTTCCACTTTTTGGTGCCTGAACCTAATTAATTGAATCAAACTAAACAAGTTTTCTTCTATGCACTTTCCGTCTCTAATGAGTATTTTACGATTTATAGCGGTAAGTTTAGTTTCGTCTTTGATGACGAATATGCTCGAATAAACAGCTACTCATCGATTTTCAAATTTTTGTTGCTTGAATCATGGTAATAACATCGAAGTAAACAAATTTTCTTCTATACACTTTTTTTGTCAAATGAGTATTTAACGAGGTATATATAACGGTAGGTTTGGTTTCGTCTTTGATGACGATCGCGCTGGAAGCGAGACGGCATTGCAGTGTTGCTGTCCGACGTGCTCCTTAAATAACTTGCCGCTTCTAACACTGGAGTTGCGGTAAATCTTTTACCGCTATAACTAATAAAATACTCATTTGAGACGGAAAGTGCATAGAAGAAAACTTGTTTATTTCGATCTAATTAACTATGCTAAGGCATCAAAATTTGCAAAATCGACAACTGACATATCCTTCAGATTTACCGAAAGTAGAGTTGGTGATGCTATAAGAAAATACTAATTGGCTGCTAGAAAAATCTTGGTTGACATGTTGTTAATGCAAGTAGAGTACAATCATATGTAAACTTTGTTCACTCTTGGAGTTGATTGATGCCTGTAACACGTGAGTTCTTTACTGTCAAAATTAATATTCATCTATCATTTCAGATTCATCATGTGGAAGAATTCCCCTATGCCAAATTTCAACTTTATCCGAGACACACGAAATGCTACGGAAAACTTGTCAAGATTTTGCTGATGGAGAGCTGAAGCCTATCGCAGCTAAAACAGATAAAGAACATCTCTATCCTAAGAAGCAAGTATGTAATGTTGTTTGTCATTCTGAATTTTTCATTAATGACAAGTATACTTGAATAAAAATTAAAAAGTGTGGGTTAATAGTCATTGGAAACAATTTTTGTGCTCCTAGGAAATTTTTTATTGATGTTTGTTCAAGATATATTTGCTGCTGCTTTCAAGTATTATGAAATAACATTGGGGATGCCTGTGTACGTGTGGCTGTAAACTCTAAAACAAAGGTAGTATTGTCATTGCATCACATGGTTGTATAGAAATACCAAAAAATCTGTAATGTAATTTCTTTTGGTAAATTGCATATATTCATAAGTACATGACAGTATCTTTTGCAGGAATGAATTTTTGGTCCTATCTTTCCCTCTCATTATCATGGAGTAAAATGAAACTGTGGCCTATGAAAGCAAGGTCTATAACCAAGACTCTGTAGGAGCTCCTGGGTTAATGGCATTTGAGGTCTTTCATGGAAGGGAATTTGAAAATGAGTTAGCTTTATTTAATCAAAGTGCTCTGAAGCTTCTTTTGTGATTCATTTAGGAGAAAAACAAATGATAGTCCACAGAGAGACAATTCTTAGTTAGTGTTTGTCTAACATTATCAAATATGGAGAGGTTGGGGCATAGATATAAAGTTTTTCAGTTTTAATCTCGAGCAACAACCAACCGCAGCTTGTGTGAAAAATTATAGTTAAAATTTATCAGAGCACTCGTAGTATATGAAATTGTTTTATTGAAGTAAATAATTTTCATGATTACCTTGGTAGTGCATTTGGAAAGTAGATTTTTTTTGCTGAACAGCACAAGAGTGAGGGTTCAGTAGCGTTTCTTCCAAAAGTTAATCCAGTGGAACAATATCAACAGGGTGTCTTTTACAAAGGCCCCGACTCTGTCGGCCCTAAATTTCAAGTCTACTAGGTAGTGAAGTAGTGAAATGTAGTAAAATTTGGAAAGTAATAAAAAAGTAGTAAAATTGGCCTCAGGGTAGTAAAAAAATTGTTAAGTGGAAAAATTCTCTGAAAATTTAAAGTAATGTTACATATTTATATAGAGTACTATTAAAGATTTTTTGAAACTTATTTTTCCCATAATCAGAAATTTGCCTCAAATTATGGGAAATATTCCTGTAGAGTGGGGTGTAATTTTAGGATTGGAGTACACAAAATAGAAAAAAGTTTCAAAATTTTTGCAAACAACATTAAAAACAGTTACCTTTTTCTTCTCATTCTGTTTGATCTGAAAGTTATCTAGTTGTTTTATGATGAAAGGTTAATTTGAGCCATTTTATTAATACCAAATTATTGAGAGAAACAATAAAACGGTTTTCGCTTTGATGCCGTAATCAAGGTTTCATAAATCGTATAAATATAAATTTGAAAAATGTAATACCAGTGGCAATGCATTGTTGAAAACACTTCTATTAATGCGCAGTTACATTGAAATACAAGCTTAGGAACTTGCGATATCAGGGATTAGTGTTGAAAATAAAATAAGGATTCAAAAATTGTGCATTTATGATTATGAGGTCAACATTTAACATCTTTTATTCTTACTTTAACATCTTTTATTATACGATCTCAAGGAAAAATGGAATAGCATAGCTACATATTTTCTTGTGGAAGTATATCAAGTGGCTTTGATTGAAATATGTTTGTCAAGTAAAATAATTTATATTTTATTACGATTCTTTTAAATGTAAAACATGTTGTGAACTTTTTCTTTAAAGTTTTATGAATAAACATTAACAACTAGCCAAATTTTCAAATAGGTAGCTGTACTTATCACTAAATAACTATTAAATTTTATTGGATTTCATCTTTAGTGTTTAGTGGATGCAGTTGCCCGTAAGATATATAGCATAGTTGGCATACTTCTTTTTTGTGCACTTGATACTCAAAAATTAAAGTATTTTATTCACAAATGTAAACACAGCAATAAATTTATTCTCAATTAGCTTTTAGAGAGTTCTGCTGCAATTTCAGATGAGTAAGTTGTGAATCAAACTTATTACATTTCAATTCCTCCTAATGAATAATGTTTAATTCAAAGTCATATATTTGGCTGGTAAGGTCTTGATTAATTATCATAAACTAGATGTAGCCTTCCAATTCTTATCCCAAGACAAATATTCTCACACTCTTAAGTTGTTGCAGCAGAATAGAAACATTGCAATGACGTCGAAGGAACTTCTCCGCAGTTCATTTATATCCAGAAAGTGCTTTTTTGGACCTGAGCTTAATTGTGAGCAGTATTATCTTCCTTTGAAAAGACGAGTTTATTCTGTCCACTTCGATTTGGGAAAACAAAAATTTAGTGAAACTATAAATGTTTTTTTTTTTAACTTCCTCTCTGTAAAACTGTAAGTTTTCTTTTTCAGTGACATGAATTTATGTCCAAATACAGAAAGAATTATGTTATAAAATTATCTTCAAGTACAATGTGCCATCATTTGAACGAGAGTTTAGTTCCTTTGAAGTGCCTTTTGGCAGTCATGGCGATTCAGTTCCCTCCAGGATGTCGTCATAGCATGGATGTGCTCCATGTAATCAAAGTTCATTCTTCTACTAAATGTAAACAGGAAAGCTACATGAAATTTGCATTTTCGTGATTGGTTCCGTAATATAACATGTTCATAACCTATTTGTTATTATTGATTGCAATTAGGATGCCGATTTAGATTGTGAGGTATGATAGAAATAGTTTACAAACTCATATTTCCGAAGTGCCATAGTGTTTGGTCATAACGAAATTCCTTGATATTCTACCCTACTGTAAAGGGATCTGACAATCACCTGGTGTCTACTAGTTTCCAGTCAGTTTATTTTTTCCATATGATGAACTGTTGCCCTCATAGTTGAAAGATGTTAAGACAAGGTCTTCGCCAAACTTTTGTTGGAGTCCATCTAGGACGGGGTGGGGTAACTTAGGAATTTAAGTAACTTTTTTGCAGTAAAGCTTCGGTTGCTCCATTTAGTATTAAGTATTATAAGTATTAAGAAACTAGGAGCTTTTTTTGAACCTTTGGTATTGCGTATGATTTCAAATTACTCGTATGCCGATTACTTACGTTTGGACAACATTAATTGTGCAAAAAAAGGTGGTAATTTTTTGCCGTTGAAAGTCGTAAAAAGTTGTAGAGTTTGGAAATATCAGTAGTGACCCTGATTAAGTATGAGTTGTCCATGATGGTACATGCACAGAGAGGACCTCATACAGCATCAGCTATTGCATTGAGTGGCCATGTCTAGGTTGTGGAGAGATACCTTTGTTCTGAACTTAACTATAGATGTCATGAATAAGGCAAGATTTCAGTGCCTTTAAACTTCTGTACAAGAAAGTGTTGGTGTTAAGATTGCAAAGGGAAGGTTGCATCAATATAGTGTATAAGGCGCATTGACATTTGTGTTGAAGTAAATTAATCAAAGTTCACAAAGTACCAGATCACATAAATATTTCAGTTTTAACAAACTTTTAGTGTAATCTTGTCATTTATTTAGTCCTAATTTTATGTTGAGATTTAGAACATATAGAATTGCAGAAGTATGCAATTTAGGAATGCTCTGGTTCATTAGGGAGCTTTGAAAATATCTGTTTTTCAATCCCATTCATATGTGAAGAGGTGCGTCGTTGTGTTTATTGCTGGGTATTCAAATATTCTTGTATTCAATTCATTTTCAAACATTGAAAAATTTTAAAATTTTTTGGAAAGTTTTGGTTTCAGCTTATTTTTCAAATGATGTGGTTCATATCTTTTATTGATGCACCATTTTTTTTCTTCAACCAAGAAGAAGTTTGATGGCGACTATATTTGTTAGATGTTGTTTGAAGTTTTCGGTTTGCTACAGCTTTTTTGACCTTCATGCCGAGTCTTGTCCTATGAGTGATTAAATGATCAATTCTGGCGTGTTGGAATGGCTGTTGGTGAAGCAGGAGAAGTATTCAGCATAGTCTGAACTATTTCCTCTGCAGATCCAAACGTGTCGAGCATTGCAGGTATACTATTTCCTTGCTATTTAGTACAATAATGTTTACAGTTTAAATGTTCAGTCATGTAAAAGAACTCCATTGCTATCTTTCATTAAAGAGAGATTGATGTACAGTATGGGACATTCATTGATAAATTCCCTTTGAATATGATTTTTAATTTTGTTTTCTCTGGGACTTAGTTTCTCAAGTTGCGTTGTATTTTGTTGTGTCATTCATAACTGTTTCGCGTGCGTTGCGGATAATTGTGTGACAACCACTTGCTGCAAAAGTTGATGGATCATTGTTAATTGATGGAGGTTTGTGGTCGACGTCATTGTTTTGGATTTTCAATGGTATCTGATGTGATTGATCACGAAGTGTTTCTGGCTTGGTTGTGTAGAATGTTGGTTCTTCCCTGTTAGCTGTGCACTATTACATTTTATTTAATCGGTAGGGAGGATAGTGACAGGATTATTTAATTGGTAGGGAGGATAGTGACAGGATTATTTAATTGGTAGGGAGGATAGTGACAGGATTATTTAATTTTGTGTGAGCCGAAATCAAGCAAAAGATCAAATGAAACTCCCTACAAAACAATTCTCACTTTTTAGCCCTGTTGAAATGTGTTTCTCCTTAATGTCTTCCCAGGAGTTGTGCAAGAAACAAGGATGTTCATCTGTGTACTTTCGGGCTGAATGCGTAATGGATGGTGTGTGCCAGTCTAGTATAGTGCGCTGCTGAAAGTATAGGAGGGTGGGGAGGCCTCATTTTTATATATATCACATTGCAACCAATGCTTTCATTTTTTGCCACTATTGAAGAGCTAGTAACCTGCATTTTCAAAAAAGATGCTAATAAAATCCCAGCACATGCTTATATCTTTGCTCTTGGATGAGCAGGTGGAGCAGATGGGCGAGCTCGGCCTGATGGGACTGCTAATACCTGAGGAGTATGGAGGAACAGGCATGGATTACCTGAGCTACGCGCTGGCAATGGAAGAGATCAGTCGCGGCTGTGCCACGGCTGGCGTTATTTTGAGTGCGCACAACAGCCTTTATGCTGCTCCGATTGACAAATTTGGCACAAAGGAACAAAAGGAACAATTTTTACGTCCATTCACTACCGGCACGAAAATTGGCTGTTTTGCTTTATCTGAACCAGGTGTGAATCCTAGAATTTATTTTTTCACATTAGTGGCTTTATTTTATTTCATAATACCTGTAAAATAAAGACATGTAGGTATACCAGGTGGACTCAAAACGGAAATTTAGGCATCGTGAGATCTTGCCAAATTTGCTGTAAGCGACGATGGCGTCACTCAACTCGCGGTGTAAAGTGACTCAGGTATTTATTTTTTCCCTCACTGATTTTGAAAAACAAATGAGTAAAGAATGCGTTTTAAATAAACTTTGTGTTTTCAATTATAAAGTTGAAGATCGATTTCATGCTCTATGATTCAAGATTTTGTGTGCTAATCAACTACTGATTGTTTGAGCATGATTGTGTCTCTCATTTCCTTGAAGCTACCAATTTCGGAATGTTTTGCGCTTACGTTCCTTGTTTTTAGTTGCGCATGTTTGAGTTTCTTCATTTCATCACTCACTGGATCATTATTCAGTCGGGGATCTTCATTGAATTAATGTTCATCAATCTTATTGAGTTGATATCTCCCACTCTTTGTGTCAGGCCTTCCATCAACTGATAATGCACGTGACGGTCTCCTTCTAGCCCACTGAGGGATGTCAAAGTCAAACTCTTTGCCTTTCGGCTAAAAAAATTAGTTCATGATGACGTCAAAACGGTTATCAATTATGCATCATATGTTTAACAAACATATTTGTAACTTGATTAATTAGTCTCTAAAGGTTTTTTGCATTTTTCCAAAATACAATGACGTCAATCCTTAAGCTAAAAAATTATAAATTCACTGGATTATCCCCAACGGAGTAAAACTAGTGTACCTATGGGAATTAGCTCTCCCAGGGAGAAAAGGTGGAAGTACCAAGCTGAAGGTTAGGTTGGATTTTCTTTTGGTGAAGTAATTTAAGATTTTCGTTATGGATGACCTATTTTGGTTCACTGCTGTTTTTTTTTAGAGCTTCTCCAACTTACTACTTCAACTTTTATCTTGTTTCATAAAGGCATTTCGATCTTGCTGTTTCTATGCATAGGGTGTGGGGGACACACTTGGTGCAAAGATTTCCTGTTTTCTTTATGTACTAATGGTGCCTACTGCCTCTCCCTCTCAGCTAAATATTTCTTTTGGTTAGGGAGGCTTGAACTAAACAACAATTCAACAATTCAACCATTGTCAATGCTGGGTACCGTAATTTGAACTTATGGTATGGTGGTCTAGTGTGTCTGGCGACTTGGTACATTTCAGACAATTTCTCATACACCAGCTGAGCGCCTCATCAAAGAGTCCCAACATCTTTTGAACTTTATCCGTGCACTACTATAGTCATGCATTGCTTTGTGCGTTTTGCAGGCAATGGCAGCGATGCGGGCGCTGCGTCGACCATGGCGCTCGATAACGGCAGCGGTTACTCTTTGACGGGCACGAAGTCTTGGATCACCAACGGTTACGAGGCGGAGGCGGGCGTCGTGTTTGCCACTACTGACAAATCTAAGAAACACAAAGGAATCAGTGCATTTATTGTGCCCATGCCTAGCGATGGTGAGTAATGAATATTTGTTGTGATTACTTGTAATTACTTGCTTGTTTTGTTATTGACTTATAAAATTGTATTGACTGCTGAAATGTTTGTCATAAATAATGAATTAAATTACAAGTGCTGAGTAAGGAGTTTTATAAACAGTATATTAAATATGTTGGGCAACAAGTTCTAGCACTAGCAGGATTCAATGTTAAATGTAGTGATGTACTGATGTATCGGTATCGGTATCGGTATCGGCCAAAAAATGGGTATCGGTATCGGCCAAAAAAATGGTATCGGTACATCACTAGTTAAATGACCACACCTAGAACCCCAGATCTGACCTTATACACTCACTCGGTGAAATTTGTTTAGGATTAGGTATTAAAGAATATTTTTTTGATGTGTCAGTGAAGTATTTTTATATTCAGGAATGGCTCAGGTGTGAACCTTTCATAGTCGGAAGGATCTAGCTTATAGTTTTCTTAAACAACATTGTAGGAGTGTTAAAAGGATAATAGAGTTATAAATAAGATGCATAGAACTGTTTTGTTGCTAAATCTGGGCTTTGCTGTTTAAAAAAGGAAAATTGATTAAATCATAATGATCTTCCTTCAATGAAATCGTATTACAGTGTATCTAAAGTGATTGCTAAATTTCTAAAATGCTGGTATGAACAGGTTAAAAAATGTAACTATGTTGACGCTTTAGATGCAATAATGGAAAGCGTAGTCTTGCAAGTTGATTCTTATAAAAAAAAACAGCAAAAACAAATGGAACATGATATTTAGCCGGCAAAAACAAATACTACAAAAATAATTTGAGTTACTTTTCTTTTTATGTACCATTTTTGTTTGAAAAGGTTTATTTAATACATGTTACAAAACATATTACTTACTGCATATTACAATATTATTATTACATTACAAATGCGCGCTATTACAAGTATTTTAATGCAGAGACAACTTTCCTCATATTATTTTGCATACTTCAAAATATATGGTGTTCAAAATTTTTGGCTTTGTCCGAATAGTTCATTTTGAATGATCCCTCTATTTACAACATGCAAGTTAACTTCCTTCAAGGTTATAAAATTTATTTTCTATGAAATTAATTTGCACTACTGTGTAAAAGGGTTTTTAATTACTGTGCAAAGTATTTTTAATCATTTTAATAAGCTATTTTTAGTTAATGTAAGCAACGATTGTATGTACTTAACAGCAAAATTCCATTTGTTTACCATATACTAGTAATAATTTCATGTAATGACATCGACTCTCTCAAGGGGATACAACAGTTGTATCTATGGGGATTAGCACTCCCAGGGGGAAAATTTAAGGTCCCGAGCTGTGAGTTAGATCGGCCTTCTTTTTGTTGTAATAAAAAAAACAGTTTGTTTGGTTACATAAAATTTTCTCGGTTCACTGCTGTCTTATTTTTTAGCCCTTATTACTTCATGAACTTTTATCTTGTTTCACAAACGTCTTCCACAATTTATGTTTCTATGCACTTTGTGCTTTGATTCTGCGTTCCTCTTAATCCGTACTAAATGGTGCCTTCCTCATTCCTCTCTTTGGAATGCCTTTGTTGCGTTCAGGGAGAATTGAACTAATTTATGCAATATAATTACAATGACTGCAGGGCTATCATTGGGGAAGAAGGAAGACAAACTTGGCATCAGGGGGTCGTCCACCGTGAACCTCATCTTCGAGGACTGCCAGCTCAAGCCCGACAGCTTGTTGGGCACCCCCGGCTTGGGCTTCAAAATCGCAATGGTCACCCTAGGTGAGGGCGGTCGGGTGACAGGTCTCGCCTGTATTGCTGTGTGACTGATGCCGTCACAGGGTATGTTTACTGTGCCTGCTAGTAGTTTTCTCTCGGACGTACAGTTTAGCGATTTTTGGTTTGTATATATTTCTTGTTCACAGGGCTTTAAAAAATAGCAGTTTGCCTGACTGACCATGTACTGTTGAACTACTTAGTCGAGTACATACATCACGTATATGAGGTATCGTATATAATGAGATATTAGGTATCGTATGAATAAGTATATATTATTCTGACGGTCATACAATGCAACATGCCTTGATAGGAATTCATTACAGCTGTTGCCGAGTGCACCATATTTTCTTCCCCTGCTTGTTCTGGTAAGATGACAGAGCGATGAAAAGTTTCAATTACATCATGACTTACTAAATGGTCTCATTGCTCTCTGTACATGCTGTTTATGGCAACTGTGCTCTTTGGAAATACCGAGTGTAAATAATGAATGGGTTATAAATTTGATGTGCATGCTGTCATTAAATATTGAAGAGGACGTTACTTGAATACGAGAAGTGTGTGGTGTCGTGCTTACCTTCGCTGCCAGCCCCTTTTGAAGTCTGAGGTGTGGTGTTGCTCCCGTCCAGACGGCGGGCGCATTGGCATCGCCGGCCAGGCTGTGGGCATCGCTCGCGCCGCCTACGAATGCGCTATTGACTACGCAGATAAGAGGTGTGCTCAGCTCGAGTTCTCTTATTTTTTTGCTCACTTTTTATTTGTTTAGGAATTGCGTACTAACTAGCTTGCTTTAAGTATAAGCCTTTAGTGTACTTGTTCATGGAAGTAAATTGTTTGTTTTACCCAAGTGACGTGGCAGATTCTTTTTCAGGGATCTCTGGGGAGGCGATAATATTGAAACTTGTCTATTTTGCGCGTAGCATCACCTTCTCTGGTGTGAATTCAAATTGATGGATGAGAGGCTTTTTCGGCAAATAAATTGGCGTCTCCATTCCGATATAGAACTAGTAATTTCAAAGGATCAATTTCCCCCTGTCATAATGTTGATCTTTCAATTTCTGAGCCAAAAGGTACTTTAAAAGAAAATTAAATCTCCTGGGCATTTGAAGTGGAAAAGATAGCAGCAGTTTATCGTGTTACATCCTCTTAGGATATTCTTAGATCTATGTGAATATCTGTCTCAAAGTTTTTTATTAACTGGTCATCTGGTAAAACGCAATTTCAACCGTTTTTGTTTCACTTTTCTTTTCGCTTAGTATCAGTTGTATCGTAATGGTAATATTAAAACAATTTAGTTCAACATTTCATCAAATATATTTATCCCATAGCATGAATGACTTAGTAGAGAACGCACGTCCATTTCTTCAGTATGTACAGCCCCTAATTCGTATGTTTAATTCATTATTGTTTTCTTACAATTCATTATTTCATTTCTTTACAAATTCAACTCAATTGGGTTCATGAACTACTAAATTGTTATGAAAATTAAGTGAAGGCAAGAGGTGACGTCATCCAAATTACACCGCATCTATTTTTAGCAATTTAATTATCAAGTCTCGTGTCAAAGATCTGGAATGTAGGCCTCAGCGCTTAGGTTATTATGACTACGATTTACTGCCGTACGACCCTATATACTGGCATACAAGTTCGCTAAATGTGCATGACTCCTTCTCACACTCGACTTCGTTCACTCGCATGATCCCCTCAGTGGGATAAAATTATTGTATCTATGGGAATTAGCGCTCCCAGGGGGACAATGTGAGGGCCCGAGCTGAAAGTTAGGTAGGCCTTCTTTTTGTTGAAATAAAATGTTTTTGTTATGTTAAGGACCACCTTTTTTTGGTTCACTGCTGTCCTGTTTTTCAGCACTTACTACGTCCTTCTTCAGCTTCTTCTTGTTTCATAATCTTCTTTCCCAACTTACTGTTTCTATGCCCTTTCTGCGTAGATTCCGCGTTTCCTTAACTACTTACTAAATGGTGCCTTCCTCCTTCCTCTCTTTGGATCGCATTTTTTGCTGCGGGTAGGGAGGCTAAAACTAATTACTAACCTAATCTAATCACTCGCATGATTTACTAAAAGAAAATTCCATGGACCTCATCTTCCCTAGTTTCCAGCACATGCCATTCTTCTGTGGTTTTGTCTAATCTCATTGAAAAAAGTTCGCAAATGACCCGCGCAAATTGGACAAATTTCAATGACCACAATAGGTAATCGCAACCTACGGTGCAAGCTCAAGTTTTGTGCCTTGTATTTGACAGCTCCAACTGGAGACTTTAGTGTTCTGTCAAAATGTATTCCCGCTTGGAAGACGTCGTTTTCAAACACTAAGACTTTGGTTTCTAAACATCCTCCTCTGAGTACTGAATAGCTCATGTACCCTAATGTTCTAAAAAGGAGAATGTATTGAAATGAAGTGTCATGAGGAGTTACGAATTCAAAACTGAATGCAAAACCATTGCCTTATTTTGCTGTACCCTACACATTTGGAGGACGTACTCGTCTCATGGATACAAATTTTACTCATCGTTACCAGGTCCAAGGGAGCTGATTAATTTCTGTCAGAGGACTGGGGTGTCTTTTTTTGGTGCTATAGAAGTATTCAAGTTAGTGTGTGAAAGGGTCAGCGTGGTGGGTTCTATTGCCTCACTTAACGCCTTATACTAACGCATCAATTGCGTAATCACAAATAGACTGTGCTATTCTAAGTCTCTGAAAACTGCCGCCTTTCAGTCCTTTGAAAAACGTTACATGTTGTGCAGTTCGCTTTACTAAATATATTGTGCCGGGTATAATTTTTTGATTTTCACTGTTCATGTTCATAACTTAATGAAACGGTTACAATTGCCAGGTTTTGTAACTACTTTTCATACTTTATTTTTTGCGTTCGACTCGCCGTTGTAGCACTGGAAATAACTTTTATTTCTGATAGATGTCTGATTGAAGTCAAATGACTGCGTTGTATTCGTGCTCTTTTGATGAATTTTCAAGAGTTTACTAATGTACAAACTTTTACGACGACCAGACTTGCGTTTGGTCAATCCCTCTTGAAGCTGCAGACCATCCAGAACAAGATAGCCGAGATGGGACTCAGAATAGAGGCTGCGCGGCTACTCACACACAAAGCTGCTGTTCTTAAAGACCAGGGCTTACCTTTCTCCAAGGTAATTCGATGTTTCGTTTTCACGTCTTGTTGAGGTGTTGGGAAGTCGACTAGTGGACGTTGCTAAGGGAATATCTTCGCACGAGATAAAACTCTTGAGAATTCCTCACTAGCCGCAGCGTCTTATGCTGCTTATGTATCAATGCTTATGCATGAAAGCGCACTATCTTGTCCGATTTTGAAATGTGTTGCAATCGAAATTGCACAAATATCCCTCATCCTCAGCTGAACCTGTTTCTTTACGTTTTAGCAATATTTTATTCACCCACACTCAGCGGTACGTCACAAATTTATTATTATGTGATGGAATAACATTTTAGCAAAATTTATGCTGTAGTATTCAGTTTGTATTGTAACTCAGTTTGTATTGAGAATTGCAAATCATTTTCACTTTCTCTACCCCATCGTCATTTGACACCTTGGGAGCTCATGAGAATCTTTTCTCGTACGGTACGGCAACCACACTAGCGTAACTGGCAATTTCTTGAGTGGGGGCCAAGTATGAAAGGTTCTGTATCGCCTGGGTGGTATGTTGAAGGTACTGTATTGCGTTTCTTGGGTAGGGTACTTGAGGGTTACTGTTAAGGGAATCGTTTTACCTGGCTGTGACAACGTTGTCGTTAGCAACGGTTGTTGCCGAAGTCTGTATTCTATTTAATTGTGTGATTTGGTAGAACTTAGTATTCAATTTTCTACTATTTAATTCTCGTCAAGAAGTCGGCGTTCGATGGGCCCGACTTTCTGCGTGAATGCCCAAGATGTAGTACTTGTCTAGGTCAACCTTCAATAGTTAATGCTTTAAAAGACAATGCCACTTTTAAATCCCCACCTACCAAATGCGCCTGTACGCCTCTGTGAAATAGATGTCATACTTATGTAAAATTTATTTTCAATTGAATTGAACTTTGTCGTTTTTATCCAATGTACATATTGTCTACGTTGTCTTTGTTGACATTCTGCAGCTGAGAAGACATGGCTGAAGAATTCTTTATTTGTTCGATCATCTCCTGCACTAGGTACCCTATCAGCAGTGTGTGTCGAGGACACTTAGTAGACCCCTGAATATTGTAACTTTTAACACCTGGTAACGTGGTGTAAATAATATTTTAGCATTTTAATATACCGACTGTAATTCAGTATTGACATGAATCATTGCTATTTTATTTTTCAACATATACTTGTGGTACAGGAAGCGGCGATGGCTAAGCTCTTCGCATCAGAGACAGCTACGTACGTGTCTCATCAGTCCATCCAGATCTTGGGCGGCATGGGCTACGTGTCGGACATGCCAGCCGAGCGTCACTACAGGGACGCACGCATCACCGAGATCTACGAGGGCACGTCTGAGATTCAGAGACTCGTCATTGCCGGCGCTCTCATCAAAGAGTACAAGGAAATGGCGGCCTGATTACCCAGTATTGTTTCTTGTGGAGCATACACAAGTCAGTGCATCATTTAACTCTTGTGGTGCTTGTGCTTTCTTACAGTCTCTCAGATTATTTCTGTTGAACAGAAATAATTACAGTAAATTATTTCTGTTGTATGCGAAGCTTTCATATTTTCTGAATGAAACTTTTGAGCTTTATTTTTAGGCTTCAAATCAAATTCCATACGTCAACAGGCTAAGCTTGAATTGCTTTAGTCTACTGCTCCACCGAAGAGTAAATTTGCGCTTGATGTTCATTCTTGCTGGTTGTTTAGAAATTTGTGTTTAAGGCTCCTGCCCATCAATGCAACGTAGCGTAAGTACTATAGGAACTTATTGAGGAGAGTGCTAAGTCTAAGTCGATTGTGTTCAAGTGATGTAGCAATCACAACGAGTTTTCTAGTATTATCATTTTATGGGATCTACAGGTTTAACACGAACCGTTTGAAACTACTGGTTAATAACTTCACTAAAAGATGCAACGTGTTCTAACCACATGATAATGTTCTGGCTATTTATACAACGTTATTTTTTTGATGAGAAAATTCATGTTAAAAGAGTACGTTAATATAATGAATTAGATCTCTTTACATTAGTAGTTCCAGGGGAAAAGACGTAAAGTGCTGCTCTGACTGCTCAGTTCTGAGTTTGTGACAAAATTACTACACGGTTGTGATAATTGTGATGACGCGTGTTCAAATATGCACTAGTCGCAATTATTGTATTCAACAAACCGCGTCACGCAAATTTTATTTTTTGGAAATACCCCACTGTGTTTTCTCAATCTTAAACATGAGGACTTCTTTTTGGTTATGAACTCATATTTGATTCTTTCACGAGGATTGCGTAGTTTATCTGTAAAAGAGAACGTAAATTATAATTTTTCTCGTTAAACTTGTACTGTTACTAACAGATTAATTTTATGATTGTGTTAGTTAAAATTTGTTTTTTCATAGATTTATCAAGTACAAGCTATATTTTGTAACTGTTTGTGAAATAGTTACTGCTATTATTGGGAAAGCTTTCAATTATTATTTAATGTATGATAAATCCAGTAAATTGTATTTTGCTCATTAAAGTGTTTAACTGACCATGGTGGTAAGTCATAATAGCAAAATTTAGAAAAAATTCTAGTAGTTATCAACTATTTTGCCTATAGTTCTAGAGACGAGTTAGAAAAGTTCCTAAATAACTAGACCTAAACTACTTCAGAGAAGACACTAGGTCGTCAAATCATGATAGTGGTGGAGAAAATAACACAAAAATAACCCATCACTTGAGTTAAAACTTCGTTTAATTCGTGTGAGACCGGTACCTAAGTATTAGTGTAAGGGCAAACGGGCTTGGAAAAATGGGTAGTATTTGCGTCGGATTGGATAGCTAGACAGAATCTATTAACAGTATCTGGTCAAAGCGCATGAAGTTGAAAATTATAGATGTAGAATGCGCAGCGCAGCTTGCGATTGTGGAAATTAAAATGAACCATGTGTTGTATCAATATCAAACAATTAGTGGTCTGGAACGGATTTAAGCTACAGCAATGGACACTTAAGACTGACTCTTGTTGCTAAGTAAATGAGGAAGTATGTAAGAGCCTAGGTCAAAGACGTGTGCACAAGGCCGACGTTGAAACTCTTGTATGATTTGAGCCAAGTGATTGAGAGGGACTTGGCAATCGAGTTGTTGGATCATGAGAAGAAACACGAATTGGCTTGGTATAACGATAGTGCTTATCTGCATGCCATCTGAAACAATTAGCACTCCTCACTCACATTTTGTGTTACTCTCGGTGCAGAAGGTTAACATCTTCCCTTCAACTGTGGTTTGTACTTACAGCTTACATCTTTGGCTTCTGTTGCTACAGAGTTAGTGACTCATGACGGGAAAGTTAAACTTTGTTTTACTGATAGATGGAAGTATTTTTTCATTTTCTTCTCGTGGTGAAGCTGGCATTTAGTGCAAGCAACCTCCTACTGCTTGCTACGCACAGACTCTCCGAACACCCTCTTTTAGAATAACTAGTGCACACGTGCTGGTCGGCATTAATCTGAAGAATTTCATCCCTTCTTTCTTGAGTTAAATTTGCTTGTGTAAGTCGATGCTGTTCGGCATTAGTCTGAATAATTTCATCCCTTCTTTCGTCAGTTAAATTTTCTCGTGCCACTCGATGTTGTCCAGCGCTATGCCGAAGAATTTCCTCGCTTCTTTCATGTGTTAAGCTCTCTCTAGCTACTCGGTGTTGCTCTGCATTATTCCGTAGAATTTCCAATCGCCATTCAAGGGTCAATTTAGCTCTAGCTTCTCGTTGGCGAACAGCATTGCTCCGTCTTGCCATTTCGCGTTGTTCATCCGATCGTCTTCGGCGTTTTTCTTGCTGTCGAAGTCTTGCTACTTCTCCTTTGCGGTTGGACACATTTCTATCCACGGTGGCCTCTTTTGCCGGAATTTTATTGTGAAGTGTCGTCTATTATCTCTTCGAAGCTTTTCAAGAAAATCACAATTTCGAAAACGATAACTCAAGTTCCAAAATCTTGGGCTTTATACTAAGTGGTAGCCAGGTTACTGGTCAAACTAATTTAAAACATTTCTTTTCGCATTATCAATTAATAATCGCAAAGCAACATGATGAATTTCAACAGAGAAAGCTCCAAAGAAAATTTCTATATGTAAAAATAAGCCGATTGCGTATTCTGGATACCATAATAATCCAAGTGAAAGGGAATTGAATCGCCACAGAAATTAATGCAATAAATGGATTTCTTGTATTTCTTAAACTTTATCCTTGTTGCTATCAAAGCTATCGATTAGAAGAGGGGGTCACACGGACGGACGGGCGCGGATACTTTTATGATAGCGATTTATGAGTAATACTGATGTTTAAAATTCTTTGCAATTATTCAAGTATTAGTGATGGTAATAATTGACAATGATAGCTAAGGGGATGTTAATGACAATGATGATAGTAGTACAACTGTTGCCCATAGTGATTGTGATGCTCAGTTTTACTATTTCAACTCTTACCTGAACTTGGATGTGTTCCATTTTCATGTATACGTGTACGATTTTCGAGAATAGCTCCTCAACGACCTCAAAGCAACAATGAAATGCCCATGAGCGTCACATTATTGTGTGAGCGACACCCAAGTTCATAGCTCCGTTGCATCCAATGTAACATGTGCATGCAGATTATCTGCCTAGAATTTGAAGGGGGACCAACACTTAGTGCTATCAATCACTGCAATTTCAATACGTTTCATTTAATTTCATTTCTACTCGTTTTTTGGAGGCTTAAATTGCTGAGTATCAAAAAGGAAACTCTAATTTTAACGCAAAGAAAGGTTTTCTGCAACACATGCTGCCTCGGTTCTTGGTATCACTGCTACTTAACAGCAAATTTAACGTCGCTGACATAGGTTATTTCTGTCTACGGCAAATTCATTCTTCGAAAGATTTCTTATAATTAATGTCTACCTACGATGTACTGCTATGCTGTTATGCTTTATTTTTTCTCAGGGTGTCAGAGAGTCGGGATTTAAAGAATGACTAAAATTTAAATATGACATCGAACCCAATGACTTTCCAAGCGAATAAATCATACCTTCATATGAAGCCCAACCATCGATGGGAATCAAGAGGTATTACGTTCATAGAACACAAACTAAAAAAGGGCTCTACAAAGGAAGTAATTGTTCTTTACGAGCGCATTGATCCTCCAGAATTTTATAATATATCGAATATGACGTATGAAGAGTTACTAGCAGAGTACCTGAAAGAAAGCGACGTGGTTCTTATGCCTAGAAGTAAAATTCACAAATAATTGGACTCCATGCGCTACGGCCAATCTACCCACTGCTCAAGCGTGCGCTATTGGCAGTACTTCAAAGCTGGGTCTTGCGTATTTGACGATTTTGCCTAAGTGAACTTTGGCTGGAACACAATACGCAACACCTTCATCGTCCTATATCTACCGACCATGGCGAGTATTGTTATGAAATTAAAAAGGTATTTCTTTGGCAATGTAGAAGACGGGCTGCGGAATCTTACTACGATGTTCCTGGGCATAGCTGTCCTTGGATGGTTCATCAGAGCCTGCACTCGAAGAGGCAGGGCGCAGTTAATACAGACCCTAAAATCTTTAATGCTGCCTGGCATTTTTGTGAACAAAAACGGAACTATCGAGCTGTGGTAGGTCACAAGATATGAACAAGTTGCCATGAAGGCGTACGTGAAAGCTTTGGCTAATATTGTTAAACTGCCTCAAGGAACCCTGGCTGTGAAAGCCTTTGTAGCGAAAAAGCAAGCTGTCTCTAATGTGAAGTTAAAACACACAATAAAGCAATTATTATAAGGACACTACAAAAGTCTTTTTGCTCTTCGTGACACCAGTGACAGTGGAAGAGTAAGTCAAACTTCTAGAAGAACAACAAAATTGAAGTCACTTACAGTGCGATCTCAACCAACTTTGAAATTTTTAAAAAGACTTCAAAGCAGAGTACGATGAAAATCATGCGTTTTGCGATCGGAATGCTTGCTTGAATAGGATTTTAGAAATTAAAAGTTTTCTGTCACTGAAATTGGCAATTTAATCCTACGATATGTTCTATTGTTGCTCCGTTTAACGAGAGCCTGTAATTTAATTGAGCCAAAATCCCCCTATTCTACAATGTTTCTTAGGAAATAAAACTAGGGAATTGGACAATGGTTATAATATTTCCTTAAGCTGAAGAAAATTTTATCCTGGAGCAAACAAAGTACAGCCACATAAAGGAAAAGGAAATGTTAGGATTCAGGCCGATCATTGACTTAAAGATGTTTTTCCGGATGTCAAAAAGTGTGTCTCTATTTCCTACGAAACCACCTCTTGTAGACTGAGATGCATCAGCACTGACAAAATTTGCTTCATTAAAATGAGTTACACGAATACTTGCTCTGAGTAGCGCGTCAGTACGGCACGGCTTGATATGTTAGTAGGAAAATAGATGTTATTCTGATACCCGTGTACAACATTATTAGCTTGTAAAAAATTGTGAAGAGGTGCTAGGACTGAAAATGTACAAGAAACTTGCTATGCACGTGAGCGTGTCGATTTCTGATGAAAAAGGTGGTCGATTTTGTCAGAACTTTCATGGTCTTGAAAAACTGGGCGACCGCACTGCACTCAGAATAACTTAGTGACTAAAATGCCCAGCCAAGCATGAGCGCAACGCTAGACGTTCAAGAGTCAACCGTTTCACCAAACTGATTACAATTTGAGCTCCACACAAAGAACCCTACCTTCAGCGCCTCACGTAAACTTAACGTGAAGCGTACCAATTGACTTTTTCTTACGTCTTCTTACCAGGAACTTGACTTGCCCTTACGTGTTCTGATATTTTTCGGCACAAATGACCGTAACACCTAAACGCTTGTTTTGGTACCAGTTTATTGTGAGGCGATGCTCAAGTTTCGGATAATCTAAAAAATTTCTATACATCAAATTTGACATGCTGGATTGCAAGATATTAACAAGTATTGGCTAATATCGATAATTATGCTCTGATACGTACATTAACATACGTCGCTTTAGGCTCATACATCCATTAAGAATACATCAATCCTGAAACAATGGTATTTGGAATATTGGCTGCTATGGAAAGGTACAGATGCATAGTTCTCATAAATTGTTCACATCTGATGACAATCCATCTCTGGGTTCTAAGTGGAACGAAAAACAACATATTGCCTTAACTGTCGTATCGGCACTGATCAAAAGATTCAATACGGTTGTAAGTTTAGGCCTCGCCAACCACAACAAAAGCGTTCCCAAGCGAGGAAGGAGGGAGACAATGTTTATTTTAAAATGAAGGGAACGAGGAATCCATTTACAACATGTGTCCCCCACAACTTGCGTACATGAGCACAAGATTGTGAGAAATTTATTGAGACAAGATGGAAGTTGAAGTAATTGACAAGGGTGAAAAACATGTTAGTGAAAAAAATATGTTCTGTAATAAATTAAAAAACTTATTCTATTTCAACAATAGGATGGCTTAACTAACGTTCAGCTTGGGACCTCCCACATTCTCCCTGGAGGTGATTCCTCAGGGGTATACAACTATTGTATCAATCGGAATTGGTGCTCCCAGGGGGGAAATGTGAGGTCCCGAGCTAAAGGTTGGGTAAGCCTTCCTATTATTAAAGTAGATTAGACTTTTTATTCCGAACCATCTTTTATCGGTTCATTGCTGTCATGTTTTTTAGCACCTACTTCTTTCTTCTTCAACGTTTATCTGGTTTCATGTACTTCTTTTTCCATACTCCCACAACTCCATAATAAACGGTACCTTCCTCCTTCTTCTCTTTGGAACGCCTATGTTGCGGTTAGGGAGGCTTTAAGTAAGATCTAATTTATCTCTCTTCCTGAAGGCGCTGAGTCCCATTGATACACAGTTGCACAAGAAATGCCATAACTAAAGCGTCGGAAAAATGCTGGAACTCTTCTTCAGCACAAATTTAGGAATGCTTCGACATGTTTCACTAGGGGAGTCACTGTTGAAAGGTTTTGGATCACATAATACAATGCCCTTAGACTATAAATTAATTAAATGTTGATTTTACCTCAAGTTAGAGTGATTCGCAATGTTCCAAAAAATTGCCATCTTTCTCGCGTTACAACTGAATAAAAAAAATTCAAGTACCTCGTGTTACAATGGAAAATTCGTTGCTCGCTACATCAAAAAATTATCCCGTAAACCAAACTGCCGTACTTACAGAGTATGTATGAGGAACCAACTATAACTGAGCTTCAGTATTTGAATCACTCTCAAACCTTCTACATTTGTTAAATCGTAGTAATAACTTAATAATTGGAAAGGTAAATTTTAAAGATCTAATTACAGAGTTAACGAACCTGAAGCGATCGCCAAAATTCCAAAATCAAGAAAGGATACCGCTGTAGCCTATTGCGCATCTTTACTGAAATAACCGTTGTTGGCGGTGGTGGTAAATCCAGCAATAAAATATTGATTTGCTCCACACATTCGTCAAGTAAAAGTAGTTTATCAAAGTCTTGCCGGAACTTCCTCGGTAAAGAATTAGCCGTTTGCTTCATTTTTCTCAGAAAGTAAATCTGTACAGTATTTATTATATGTTAGACAAGTTAAAAAAGCCTTGCTGCGTTGTGGTAGAAGGTGCTGTCGAAGTAGGTATTTTTAGCCTTAGGCATACTGAATTAAGCGAATCTTCACTTAGTAAAACTTCAACGATATCAACTTACTAATCATCATTTCTATGAGCTAATTAAATATGCTTCTGCGAACACGTTGAATAAAAATTTAATGAATTGAATGTTAGTTCTATTTTCCACAATTTTGTCATAGTATACACGTTCCACTTTCTATTTAAACTGTCCATCCATCTCAGTGGAACGTATTGTCTTATGCAGCCCATTTCCAGTCTTTGTAAAACCATTTCACTAAATGGACCTTAGTTTTAATACATAAATACTGTTAGAACAGAAAGTACATACACTTGTCATAAATATATATATACATATATATTATTCTCTGCAAAAAATACACTTTACAAGTTCTTTATAAACTAACAGCAATTCTGAACTACAAAAGAGAGACCAGAAAAAATATCTCTTTGTAAAATACACAGCAGCCACTACAAAAGCCTCTTACGCTTGCCACGTTGAGTTCCATGCACGACTAAAATAGCATCTTTCGTTCCAAACCTGTGAATTTATATCATAAACTATCAGCACTTCGCCGACTAACTACGATAAGCATTTATAACGAATTTGATTGATTCAGCTACGTGAAAATGTGAACTGGAGTTTAAAGATGGTTGGTTACTTTCGTTGTACTGAATCATAACTCAGAAGTTTTCGAGCGGTGAGCAGTTGTGCATTGCTTTCCACAAATAATTTTTGTCTCATTTATTTGGATTTTTTCGCTGGACTTCAATTTGCATTACAAGCACATGGGCAAGCCGTGTAATGTTCAGTAATATTGTCTTAAACTAATAATGATGATGATGAATTTGCGCAGTTTTAATAAGCAAACCAGTAATCTTCACTTTAAATTCTATAGCAGGAGTTGATCTCCTGATCAAAAGCGAAACGTAGATCATGGGCAATTTTTTTAAACACGGCCTCTAAGCTTAAATGGCGGGTCAATGGACAAAATTTGAAGCAAAACTAGCTCAGTGCCGTAGCTGCATCTATTATGCTACAACTGCTACTACTGACTCAGCAATTTAATTTGATTCACGCCAGGCGACATGACAATTAGAGTTGTATTGTCCTCGGAAGTCGCTTTCTCTGGCACTATCATACTTCGTATTCGAACGAGGCCAATACAAAAGCTATTTCTAATTCTTTACGGTGAGCCTCTAAATACACAACTCTAGTCTATGATGAATAGGTGCTCAATAATATATGCCAACAACCATCATCGGCGATAGCAACGAACGACTTACCGAAAACCAAAATCTCTATTTTTATTCTGACTACCAAAAACAAGCTAAACCTTCACAAAGAAAGAAATAAATTGAGAATCAAGTCTTTGCTGTGATCACCTTTAATCCACGGAACATTATCTCCGCACAGGATTTTCATTTTCATCGCTAAATTTTACATGTTCCATATATAGAGTAAGAAACAAGCAGGATGGATAGAAATAGCATCCAAGTATGGAAAATTCATGCTTAGTTTTGAACTTTTATCCATCGAATGAGTAATAACACTACATTTAACGTTTTCATACGTAAAAACCTGTGATCAACGTGATCGAAACATTTAGGAACTAAATATGTTCTTAAAAAAAAGACGCTGAGTTAATTATTCCTAAAATAATACGTCATATAAACAATCACTATTTCCAAGAAAGTCATTCCACTGCATGAAGTTTGCGAACATTGTGAAAACATACGTGAGATTCTAGGAAGAGTTGCTATATACCATATTGACCAGGACACCTTTATTCAATATAATTAGGCGTTTTCTGATCTTTTGCTATGAAAACCATCGATGAACCTTGTATGTAAGTTAGGAAATCTTGAGTACAGGAAAACTGTGCATGAAGGATTCAACAGAGGAGCACTTCTGCGTTAGGGAAAAAGAAGCGAAAATGCTCCGTTACCTGCATATTTATGAAAACAGTTCTCCCTATCTCACTTATCGCGTAAGCCTATTACTGTATTTCGCTAATCCCAATCAAAGCACCGAACGGGATTCTGGACTTTCAGCATGGACCTATGCAAGCATCGATCATTGATCTTGTCCCTCTCATATAATTGAAAATATCAACTTCCAATGTGGACACTGTTTAAACGTAGTAATATTTAATCCCATTGAACTACGGTTGATTTAGTAATCAAATATAAGTGTTTACGAGAAGACTTTATTATCCTCGTGAAAAACTAATTCTTGCCGAGCAATTAGCTGTATTATCATAACTCATTCAACATCAAGAGAGAAAACACATTTCTATTCAATTTATTCACGAGTCTCACTAGGTTGCTCGCTCTTTTATGCAGGGGCATTTAGGGAGAGGTCAAAAGTTCACGACCACAATTTTAATTGCGTTGTAATTACGGTAAGAAAACTTGTTAAATATTGTTACCGTCAAGTTCCTCCTGTTCAATATTTTAGAATGAGTGTTGTAGTGAGCTCCTACCGGCCTTAATTTTCGTTCATTTACTTTCGCTAGTTAAGTTAGAGAAATTTCTTTCTTGACGAAGGAGAGAAGTGCGTTTCATTTGCGAAAATTCTGAAAAAAATCCAGTTCAACAAACCAAGTTCGTCAATTTATAATCAGTTATTGTATGAGAACAAAGGTATACGTGCTTTCAGCTTGTAATTTCATAAAAACCAAGAGCTGTTGTGAGTGCATAATCAGCCGATATTTTTTTTTAATAATGAACTCTACTTTTCAACAAATCATTCATTATTTCAGTTTCCCAATATGTAGTTATTAATTTTAGTTCATTATTCCCTACTCAGCATTTTTCCCTGACTCAATATTCGGTCTTTTGATCTTGTGTAAGATACAGATGATGAATTAAAATTGGCTGATTTTTTACGTTTAAAAAGATCCGCGAACGTTTTGTAATCTTTAAATATTATTTCAGCTATTAATTGTAACTTCTAACTATGAGCAAACCTATTCAATATACTCCATACTAAAGTAATTGTAGCTTGCTGACAGGATACACTGTGTTATGGGACAATAATGATTGCTTTTATTTACCGATCTACTTACACCCCAGCTCACATCAGGAACAAATACGAATGGTGCGTTGCACGAGGAAACGTGATGTGGGGACGAACAACAAAGAAAGGAACTTCTCTAAATCCAGGACTTCTCCCCAACGTATCTGCCATGGGCGACAAAGAGAATACGCAACTGTTGAAGTTTGCTCTAGCAGTTCCTAAGGTCTTCAAACACTGTTATCGACAGTAAGAGCTCTATTAGTGGAGCATCTATTCGTTAAAAATAGCCACAATTAACTTAAAATTTAATACTGAATTTACTCATGCAAATAATTTGTACTGAGTTTTGATTGCTTCGTAGTTCTGTTCTCTTGAATCGAATTCAAAAGCGGGGAACCAAGAAAATTTTTTCCAAATAACCTAAAAATTTAATAACTGCGCTGGTTATTGACGTAGTCTAAAATACGTGACAATACAATTTCATATATTATTTCCAAGAGTATTTGATACCAGTCCTCTCACTATAATGCAAATTCTCCAGTGGACTCCGGTTTTAGCCCAAGCAAAGACGAATATTTAAAATTCGAAAGCTATTGTTATACACGGTAAAGCTTTAAGCTTCGCCAGCATAAATTCCTTAAATGGCACCAGCTGTTAAGAAAAATATGGCACATTTAAGGAAAAATTACGCCTAAAGTAGACAATGAAAGCTAAGGTCAAGAAAGACCTCGGTTTCGAGCTTTCTGGATGGCAGATGAGGAACGGGACAAAATTGTTAAATGAGTTTCCATCATCTTCACTCTTCAATCTAAAAAAAATACTCAGAAGCAATCTCTAAGTCTACCGATGTTAATGCCCACAGTAAGATAACTAGGTTCCATATACAGGTCCTTGAAATGGCACCCCTCGCCTAAGGCATGAAAGTTGCATTAAGAGTACGAAGATTTTAACGATGAAATGGTGTTTTCTTTGATAGATGGACATTTTCAGGCGTGCTGAAAAGAGTACAAAATTATATATCTTACTTTTCATCCCCGTAGGCGCCAGACCATATGTTTGAAAGGGATTATGCTTGATGTTTAAAATATTTCTTCAATGTCAGAATAATTGCGGTCCCAGTACCGCCCGGAGTAGAGCCAGTCTGCCTGGCCGGTGAAGGCGTTCGTGCCTTGTTCGAACCACCTGAAATACAAACCAGTTCGTCAGAAGATTTCGCTAACAAATTCTGCAACAAAGCAACAGCATTCTGCGTTTATTGTAAATGTCAATGGTTTTTTTTCTCTCTCTTTATCCGTAACGGATGTTACAATTCAGAATAGGTGTACGTTTGTGATATAAATTATATCCAAGTTTAACGGTTCTCTGTTTATAAACCTCAAATGGGATTATTATTATTATTATTATTATTATTATATAAGAAAGTTTTAGCCTCCCTTAACCACGACAAAGATGTTCCAAGAGAGGAAAGAGGAAGGCACCATTTAGCATGGAGTTGAGGGAACGCGGAATCTATGCACAAGGTGCACAGAAGCAGTAAGCTAGGAAAGAAGTTCATGAAACAAGAAAAAAGTTGAAGAATAAAGTAGTAGGTGCTGAAAAACAGGACAGCAGTGAACCGAAAAAAGATGGTCCGTAACAAAACAAAAACCTATTTTATTACAACAAAAGGAAGCCTACCTAACCTTTAGCTCAGGCCCTCACATAGTCCCCCTGGGAGCGACCTAAAATGGGATATAATCCAGAAAAAGTTGAACACTCTGCAGTTTGCAACGTAGAAAATAAAAGGATAACAGTTTATCTTTGGATTCAAAAACAATGCAGTGTGTTTTGTTCGCATTTATTTTGAGAGTATTTAGAGAAGTGCTATATATAATTTGCAACATCCTGAAATCGCTTGAGCACGAGTTCCTGAGTGGGTGTTACTCTCGAGACATAAGCTTTGATGAGCATTGAAAAATCATACAATTGTGATCAGCCTTGCGGAAACAATTCCAAGTCATCATCATTAACGTCTTAACCGACCTCATGCAAGGTCCATGCACAATAAATATTTCTGTAAAGCACACCGTATTCTACCATTTCAGAGTTAAGGTCAAAAATAAAAACACAACAACGCTTCTGAAAGCAGTAAATAATCAGAGAGAGACACCCCACTTCTGGTAGTAAATAATCAGACACAGACACAACATCTAATGAACAACTTTGAACTCTCAACGAGCAACTGACTGGTCAGTCATCGAATACTTTTTGTAGAAAAGCCTACCGAAATTTCCCAATTAATTTTTTACGACTACCGGGTTTGCTCTTGCTGGAAGAAAATGTCAGAGTTCAGAATTTTAAGCCTTGGCCTGGAAGAAATTTATTTTTGAAAGAAATAAGTTCTACGGTAATTGCTTAGGTTATCAAGTTTTATCAAAAAAATATTCAACGGAAAATTGCGCAACAGCCACAGTTCTGCGTCTAAGAAGGTGCCCTAGAACGAGTTAATACGAAAAAGAAACAAAAGATAGAGACTGTTTGCATAATGATTACTTTTTGAAACTTAATTTAGCCTCTTCTAGGAAAAAAACTGTGCTACGAAAGAATTTTTGAGACTTCTGTATGATACTTTACCTGCTCTTCCATTCTCCCTTGTTTTTCTTCCTGGTTTTGCGAGTCTCCCTTTGCTTTTCCTCCAGACGAGTTTTCTCAACGCTGGCGCCGTCAATGTTACCTTCTTCCAGCAACCTAATGTCCGGTCTCAACCTGCGCAAGACGCGTGAAACGAGGCATTAGAGCACAAAAAATTACATCCGACGACCTATAACTCTCCTCGCGTACGAGACAAATTGCTTGCTGAACATAGAGCATGCTATCGCTTACACTTCGACGAAGGCAAATTCGCTGATGTGCTACAATCTAGTTAGATTATATACGTGGACACAAATTCTAGCATGGGTTTACAACACCGATGCAGTATGGCGAACGGTAAAATCGGTGTACGCGCATTTTTCTGGACTTGATGCGCATGCGATTGATGGTCGAATGCACAAAAATTATTGCTCAGTAAGATTTTTACTTCTTTGTTATAACAGATCTTCAAACACAAGAACACGATACTAGATATTGTATAAGAATATTTTGCAATGATGTCGGCTCAGAGACAAAGTGAATCGCTTAAATATCAAAGCATGAGCAGGAGTTCATGTTATTCACACATTGTGAAGAACCTCACCTGCTGTCAGTTGGAGCAATTTGATCGACGCTCATCGGATCTTTTTCGTTGAGGCCCATTGCGAACAGTGTGAAGTGGTAGTACTGGTGGACAAAATATGTGGGTTAAAAATGGCATTAAAATATAGGTTGTGTGGACATTTAACAATATAGTTCCTATTTAAATTCAAGTCACTTCGTACTCTGTAAATGATAATCACGCTTCGTACACCGATCAATCAGAAATTATTTCTATAGATCGTTGACTAAGTGGATAACTTTTCACGCCTCTCTGACTGCCATTCACATCTCACATGATCGCAAAATACTGCTAGTTGGTTGCCCAAAGTAGTTCCAAGCCATGTGATTCTATAATTTGATTGTTGTAACATATATAGAAAAAAATTATTTTAAATAATTTAAATTTCAATAGCCTGCCATGAATTTCAATTCATGGTTTAAATTGCCTGACAAGAAAACTCCCATTGAATAGTTTCAGAACTTCTCGTATAACGAGAATGCCAGCTAAGCCTACTTCCGTACACGAAATGCGTTTCATGTTACCATTATTTAGCTCAACGAAATTTCGAAATATGTTTGTATCTTAACGACGGGTTGATATCTGTATGTAAATTGCAACTAAATCATGTTGTTCAACTTTCACTTCAGAAGCAAACCACACGAAAGGAAAATAATTCAAATCAAGGATTTTGAATCGAACATTTCAGTAGAGAAATCGGATTTTTCAGATTGCATGTTGCATCGATAATGGGTGGAATGGAATCCAGTACGGACTTTAGAGGTAAATTAGAAATTGAAGTGACGTATACCTGGCTCGAGTGCGGAGGCCGAGGAGTCACCTCCCAAAGCGTGATCGAGTTAGGGATGTCCACACTGTACGTTGACATCGTGCGAGGTATGGGGGCCATGTCCTCTACGTCTTCATCCTCGGCGTCAAACGCTCCCTGTGTGCCATACGAAACATTCTACATAAGTGTACACACAGAGCAGGGTACAGGTGTTGAAATAAGTAAACAGGTTTTCAAAACCTGTGCAGGGGATAAGTTTACAGGTTTTGAAATAATCTCTAGTGATAAACGTTCAAGACCTCATTCGAAAATTTCACAAATAGATGAAAAACTGGCTAATATGAATGAAACGCTGCGTAGATCTACAGTATATTATTTCAATTGAATTCTTGATCTACATATCGCTCATTGGGAAGAACGTCATAACTCAAAATTTTGGAAAATGGACTTATCCATGCTGTTAAACTTGCCATTTCGTTCTACGTATTTTGGTAAAACCGTCATAACTGTACCTTCAAAATTGACCGAGAGGAAGGATTCTTTTTTCGATCAAAACTAATTCTGTAAAGAAGTTTGCAAAGTTGAAATCACTTCTTCTGAAAAATCAAGAATTTTGGCTGTGACGTTGTTCTTCCCAGTTCGCGATTTCTTCAACCGAAATAGAAACTGATAGAAATATAGCTCCTTTTCAAGCTCTGAGGCAATTTGGCTGAAAGATTGACGCAGACTTTATCCCACAATATGAGCAACCAAGAACATTTAGCAGGCTTCACCAATCTGAGGGATTAAAATCTGATACCTTGTATTTACGATTAACCAACGAGGTAAAATCATTATGTGTGGTTCACAAAATAGATCCTATACCAACTAATTCTTACTTAAAACGTACTAGTACAACGACTACTAAAATCAAACTTGCAGCAACAGCTTGCATTTCTTCGCTCCAGGGTTGAATAGAGAGCTGAAGTGTCAGCACACCGTTCTGAAGAGCGATATTTTATTCCTCCCCAGCGAAACTTAAACTCAATAATTTTTACATAAAAAGGAACAATGACATTTAAGATTTTGCGCTTTTAAAGTTTGATATATTCTGCTTACCCTAGAAGAGGTAAGTTACCAAGTACTCTGAGCTTTTTCCTTCCATCTGTTACTCAGTTCGTGCGCGGTGATTTGGTGTTTTCATAGTGTGTGGTTAAAGCTTCGACTGAACGCGTCTATATATAACAGCTAAACTGGCTCTATCGCAGGATGAAGATTCAATAAGACGTATGCATTTATCAATACATCCTCGTCCGCTGATACGATTCGATGTTAAATCTTTCCGAGTCAAGTATTTCAGAGTTTTTGTTTGATTTTAAAGCATTGTGCACTTTAAAAGCATTGTGAATACTTTATCCAAAATGTTATTAAACTCATAAAATGACAAGTTTTTCTGTTCGGTGAAAAATTGCAATTCTCGTTCAATATTAGAACTAGTTTGAGGATCACAGAACTAAAAAGAAACTTTGTTACGTCAACTTTAGTGCACAATATATTTCCGAAGTTTTTCATGACGACAGTGACAGTTAATGTACAAGTCTTCTAATTTCTTCATCGCACTTCCGCTATTTTCAAGTAAAACTATTTGTATTTAATAAAATAAGAGTTGGTACTCTCAAATGATTTCATGACAAATGAACTGAAGAAAGCATTCGTATGAATTGATAATTATTATTTATTCAAAGAATTGATGCTTTCTCGAGAACAATGCAAACGTTCCAACATTACCTGTTCAGTAACCTAATTTGAATCCCAAAAAAATTTTGTGCGAGTAGCGAAGATGTCCTTGAGTGACCTTAAAAATTCTATCTATTGGAAAATGAATAAAGAGAAATAACTAACTTGGAAGCCAAAAAAAGCTGCAGCACATTATGATCAGAAACTAAGGGAAGAGATTATGGGCTGACACACTGAGAATTTCGTTTGATAATATCGGGTTCTATTTATGCTATCTTGGGTAGTGCTATTTCACTCTTTGTGAGGCACTATTTTCTGCCAAGTAACTTCGTCGATTAAAATAATTTTAATCAGAAATATGTACGTGCGTAGTAACCTTTGTGATTTAGCCGTAGAATTAACTCCTGGTCTCGTCTGCTCAACATGTCATGATGTCAGTCTAAATAGCGCGACTTGGTCTCGCAAACAAGTTTCACATCGACCCAGAATTAACCCCGACTCAGACTCACCTGGAAGGACTGTAGCAGAACTCAATTCTCGGTTTGATGCGGTCATTTACTTACGGGATTTACGCTTGTCAGCCCTTTATCTCGGTAATACTTCGAGAGTTTAATGGCTCACCTAGCTTTAATTCTAGAATGGAGGAATAGGTGAGAATATGTCACCTCAGGATCAACGCTGATCTTGAAGGACGAGGTGATAGAATTCAACTTTGAGAACATTTTTCTAGAAGAAGATGCAGGAGATGTGAAGGCAGAACCATTCTCTGCGCTCTTCTTACGCTGGTCCTCGCCCCTGCGAAGAGGATATATACGTGAAAAGTTTATTGAAGACGTGTGACCTCACACTTGTGAAGCACCTTCATAATTCAGCAATGAGTGTATACATGGAACAAAATGTCCTTCAAATAAAGGAGTAAACTGAATGATTCGACGTTGAATAACCTCAAAGACTGCAATGCAATCAAAATAAGTCTATTCTAATTTTCCGCTGCAAGTAAAGAAGAAACTGACTGTTTAACCACTAGCCGTAAGTAATTTATAGCTTTCATCTTTTTACTTTCACTACAAAGAAAAAGATCCGGACAACTCGATGAAACGGACCAAATGTACGAAATCAAAATTAATGTAGAGAAAACAGCCATAAAGCGAGGAGAATTATTCTCACAATATAATCAATTCCCAAATCAGTGCATATACACACACCTAAATAATGCTTATGCTTCAATAAATTTAATACTTTATGTCTCATACGTATAAAGAAGTACAAAATTGACCCATGTTAAGTTGTAGTCTAAAATAAGGGTTCTATTTTCAGGTGTGACTCTTCATCTCAATCAACTTTCTACAATCCAAAAATGGATCATGCAATCCTTGAAAAAATAGTAACAAAACAGTCACAGAATCTCAGAATATTATTTTATATCAAATTTCCGCGCCCTAAAGCGTTGTTTCTATTTCCCCTAATAGTGGTATTTTCTTCCTCATCCCGACGACGATGACAACCAGATATCAGTGCAAGGGTAATGGAAATGGTTTTAATAACGGTAATACAAGTAAGATACTAGACGGTAAAGGTTAAAGAGCCAGATAAATTTATTCCACAGCAGACAAACCCCACCCAAACTTTGCAGGGTTGGCTGCCCTGTATTCTTCGTATGACGAGACGTCGGCGGCTCGCAGCAGATCCGTCCATCGGCCGTAGACGAACCGAAGCTTTTTTCCACTGTAAGCAAAAGATACAAATAAATAAGATATTGAAAGGCCATTGCTCAAATATATAGCCTATGATTTACGAAAAATTACTGTATTTTTCAAACACGTCAGTTTTTGCGATGAACTAAAGCAGAGAACAAAAAGCATTAACCTCACTAAGAATTAAATTAAAACAGGCTCTCAAGGCAAAATACGGACTCTAAAAGTACAGCTAGGAAAGAAGATGAATAAAAATGCTAAATTTCAACGCCACGTGGGCCAAGATAAATGTTACTGGCATGACAAAGTGATCTGTCCTCAAACACATGTCAGCAGAGGCTAGAAGTACACTAGAAAAAAAATCGAACAAAATTAATCTCCTAGAGTCATTTTTAATACGTTTTTTGTACAGATAAAATTTAAACAAATACATAGCTACTTATATACATTTAAAAAACTCTGATTGCCGTACAAGCATGCGCGTGTGCTTGAATGCTTTTTCGCTTTTATGCTCGTATGATCTTATGGTTGTCACGGTCCACGCTTTTTTTACAGCAATGACTTAAGAGAAAATTTAGCATCTTGCATTCAGTAAAGAAGTTAGAAAGGTGTTTCATTATCTTGATCAAAAGCTGTATTGTGGATACGATGTTACATATGACTTTTTGAAAAACATTTCTCACAAAGAAATCAAACAGAAATCTATAAATGCGTTGCATGAGTTTTATGATGAAAGAAACTTTTAACAACTCTATGGTACGTTGAATGTCATTCCATTTTAAGCGATTTTTAGGAATCTGATCCCTTTGAACGCGATTGCCAATATCATCGCAATTTCAAAGTCTCTTTGGAAGTTCGCCAGAGTCGATTGAATCATGACTCGGGGAACATTGATTTCGTGAGTAATTGCTGCCTTTAGATCTTCGAAACGTGATCTGAAAATAAGTCGAACTTGTAGATTCCAAGGGAACGTAGAGAGGTATTCGATGTTGTATCATCATGACAGAATCATATAAATAATGGAAGAATGTCAGCCTAACGCTTTCTTCTTAGAAAAATAAGAACACTCGCATGTATCTTCCACGGCTTTGCGAATTAATCTTTGTCGATTGCAATGGTCGTTGGGCAATTCACAAGGGTAACTGGAATTCACAAATGCTGGACCAGTATCGAAGATAATGTTTTTTTAGTACTCCCGATAAGTGCAAGCACGCGGCATTAAAGCAACTCGAAATTGTTGTTCTGGGAATGTTCTAGCCTAGATTTTCTGACACAAAGATGTCCGGATTTCATAAGCCCTCTCATCGAATTCCTCATGTAAAAATTGCACTGATTGCACTTTAAAGTGTTAAGAATAGATTACATTAGATCATAAATTAATTTAAGCCTCCCTGCCTACAACAAAGGTGTTCCCTAAAGAGGAAGGCACAACGCACCATTTTGTAAGGAATTATTAAGGGAACTGGAAAACCACGCACATATAAAGTTTCTCCCAACCCTTTGATTTACCAAAAAGAACAGCGTCACACTAACTTCAGAATATAATTCTTTATATTCTTCATACGATCCTGCTTCAAGTATTCAAGAAGTTTCTTTCTCACAAGAAAGAAAACTTAGCAACCCGTTGAGGACATGCATCATCTAGGTTCAGTTCCTTAGCATCATGCTCTCTCTTTAAGAACTTTTGAACTACAACAAAAACTATTCACAATGTCTTTCAAGTCCATGCTATATTTATTGCTGCTAGAAAATAGATAGTTGAGTCTATGTTGTACTAATTCATTTGTAGGTTATTTATATGCAAAGGCGCAATTTTGCATTACTTTGGATGATTTACGTATATCATCTCATATCTCAATCAAATGCGTATGTTCAACCATAGGCTGTTCACTCACTGCGCCCTCGCTCATCCTTGGGCAGTTCACCTGAAGCCTCTGCAACGGCTTGACGTGCAAGATACTATAGGCATTTCGCCATCGCTTGCAGAGGTTCATCACACACCATCCCTTTGTCGACTTTCTATGATCAATTATCTAAGCTTTGAGCATCACATTGCATCTCAAAGGAGCACTTATTGTCCCTGTTAAAGACTCTCTCGCGAAGTGTAAAGATCTAATCAGCCATCTTTATCAGTTCCCTGTAATTCGTGCTCGATATAGGACCCTCAACACCCAGAGCGAGCCTCGGACCCATTCCCTTGCTCTTTCTAGGAATTCGTCTGTGATTCCTTTTCGTATCAACGCTGAGTTCCTTCATTTTATTCAGTTTCACTCGTTTAGTTTCAATTGTACTTTGCTCAGGTCGTAGCGTGAATTAAGGACAATTACGAAGCCTCTATTAAAATTATTGCGATTTAATAATTATCTAGCTGTGAAATTTTTTCAATTTATGACGATTATATAACACTCGTTTGCTTCGGAAAGGAAAGAGGTGAATGTTCTATGCCACATATTGAGATCATCTGTCTGTACAGGCACGAATGATGCGTACCATTCGCAACTGTCGATATTCACGTCATTTGCTTATCGAATTCACCATCATTAAAAGAAACAATTCACAGGTATCTGTCATAGTGGCAAGCATTGCTTCAACTGATTTTAATAATAAACATGATTAAATTGACATGATTTACAAAGAAAAATTTACATCAGCTAGAGCGAAAAATATTTCATCGATCAATGTTTTGACGACGAAATTTAATAAAGTATTCCGACCGTGTGACCCATAAATATAACAATTCAGACTAAGCCATACTCAATAGTAGCTGAATTACCTCTATTAACACATTGGTTGCGATATGACCCACCGGTGGGTCATGCTTAAGTTTTTCCAAGTGCGAAATGACCCATTGATGGGTCGTTTGAAAAATTTTTGCTAGTCTTTTCAAATTTATCGTGTTTAATATACCCAGTTAATGTTAAGCTATTTAGAAAATTTTTACCAATTTTTGACCTTGAAGTTGGGTTGAATGTTAAACTTCAATTTAATTAACCAATCGCATTCTATGTGTTAATCAGCTAATTGGGTACCATACCCCATGAAAATTAATAAATAATTTAATGTACAAAGTTGAGTGAAGTCAGAGGTACTCGCAATTAATTGGATATAGTGCAAATGTACTTCTAGGTCACACTCTTATGCATAAAAGCTAAGGACTCCTGAAGAAAGGAGCAACGTTTGAAAAGAAAATGGTTGACAATGGAATTGCTGCTGACATGCATTGACTAGCATAGTCTTGAATAATCCGGCGATTTGCGGATATTAATCCCTCACTTACTCTTTATCCATGATGAAGCCTTCGACTTTGTGAAGATCCTTGCCAGCGCTCGCTCCACCAGCCTTGAAATTCAGGACGCCTTTGTGCCCTTCGAGAGAAGAAAAAACAATCAAAATATAAACAAAATCTTAACACATTTCCTGCAAAGTGACCCACCGGTGGTCACTTAGGTGATTTTCATAGTGCTGCTGACCCACCTGTTGTCACTAACTCATTTTTCAGAATTACTCAATGAAAGCTAAATAAAAGTTCGATCCCGTTAATGTTTGTAATTTTCAAAGTTGATTAATCACAATTGACTCTAAATTTGAATTGAATATTGAACTTCAGTTTAACCCATCGCAGTTAACGTGTTAAAAAATATAATGTGATGCAGGAAGAACTGTGTTATGACTTATTTAAAAATGGATCCATGTAAGAGAAATAATAATTCGTTATTTCTTATCGGTAAATCGTCAGAAATCGAATTTGATAAATATATAATTGCTCTTAGAGTAACAATTCTTTTCACCCCAATTAAGTTTTCTGGGCTTTTTGGAAAGATGGAGCACTCATATAGCTCCCCAATTATGTAATAGCAATTCAACATAGACGCATCCTGAAGTATAAATCAGAAAGACTTTCGTGCTTTTCTTGAAAAACTACTTGCCGACAAACTCCCTGCTGGCAAGCTGTTCTCCGACAAACCCACAGGTCGTAAAACGTAAATGACCAGTTGCTCGTAAAAACATTGCTGGTTGACAAACCGCCAGTAGACGCATTGCTAGCATGAAGATAAATTGCTCAATAACAATGTCCTCAAAATCAAAGGGAAGATTGACGGCCTTCATTCACCCCGCCCACTAACATGACCGCACAAGAAAGCTTGCCAGAAATATTTCTGCCCTCTTTTAGAAACACGATAACACCATCAAGAGAGCTGCATGGAGAGGAAATGGCAGCCATCCTGGGGGCGATGATGGAATGAAGCCGCGGAAAGCCGGGCTCAGGTGTGCTCTGAATTTTGATGAGCGGTAATTTGAGGACGCGAACGTCCCTGACAGTCAAATTTAATGTGACAGCAATAATTATTGTATTAATTCAACGGCCATTCGCATAAGTAGCTGATAGGAATTGCTTGATTAGATTAGATTATAAGTTAGTTTAAGCCTCCCTAACCGCTGCAAAAATAGAGCGTATCGAAGAGAGGAAGGAGGAAGGCACCATTTAGTATGGAGATAAGAAAATGAGGAATCTATGCAGAAAGGGCATAGAAACAGTAAGATGGGAAAGAAGTTCATGAAATAAGATAAAAGTTGAAGAAGAAAGTCAGAGGTGCTGAAAAACAGGACAGTAGTGAGCCGAAAAAAGGTGGTCCTTAACATAACAAAAAACATTTTATTTCAACAAAAAGAAGGCCTACCTAACTCTCAGCTCGGGCCCTCACATTTTTCCCCTGGGAGCGCTAATTCCCATAGATACAATAGTTGTATCCCCCTGAGGGGTAGGAATTGCTTGATTGAAACGACGCTTTCAAATGTTTGAGATAATCCAAAACTAAATTTAAAGAGATGTGCATTCATTTTAACGCGAGTAAATTGATAGAGATTGAGAGCTTTATGTTTTTTGAGTTGCTTAAGTTCTTCGCATTCTATATTTAATCGAATAAAGCATAAGCTGTGTAAATTAAAAAAATCTTTAATATCCAGTAGACTTTGATACCAAGCATCTGAACATTTAATTATAACAGGAGACTCATGTTGTACGGTAAAAACTGTAGATAGTAGAAAATGAGGGGAAATTTTTCATACCTGCTGCTGCTATCGCCCTCGCCCGAAAAAATGTCTCGAACATGATGCCACGATTCCCAATTCCCTAAAATTCCCCATGCATGCTGCTACGATTTCCTTGGTTAATAAATTTAAAGATACTTATATGATTCACCCTACCTTAAAATGACATTATCAATGCTACCTGTATATTGACTATGTTGTTCTACATGTTGTATGGAAATTATATACTAGAAATAATAACCATCCCTTAGCATTTTTACTATGCAAATAATCAAAACTTTAATGACGAACTAAAGGGGTTGGAAAAAACCATGGAAACACCTTCACAAATCAACCTAATTATGTTTTAATTCAATGTAGTCCTCCCGACGAACAGTTTTTGTGGAAACTGGGTCCTGTAGGAGTTTATTGAGCTCTGAAGTGATTTTAGGAGCCGTGGTCTTGCGACTTTCTCTAACAATTCGACTTAGAGTCTGAGGATCACTCAGACAACTTCACCTTTCGGACCTGTGCTTTGCTGAGGACGTTTTTCCTTCTCTTTGAAAGGCAGTCATTATTTTTGAGACAGTATCTTCTGAAGCGCCAAGCATTCGGGTAGTTTCTGTTACACTAACGCCTGCCATACGACGTTAACAATTTGGCCTCTTTGAAAGTCCGAAAGGTCTACCATTGTTGTAAATATGACAAACTTTTTTTTTAAATATCTGTAAAAGACAGTTATTTTAATTAACCATATCAAGTCACAAAAATAATAAACGAAAACATTAAATTATGTTACTTTTTGATTGTTTAAAACATGTTCAAAGCTTTTGATGCCAAAATGTTAGGAGTTTCCATTAATCTGTCTAACCCTCGTACTTTAACCTAACAACTAAGTCAATAGTTGTATTAGTGAACGAGACGATTCCTACTATATCAACCTGACGAGCTGCCGTACAGGGACGACGAATTTGAATAACGAGTCAGGGAGTAATATTTTAATGATTTTAATTGCTCGTATGTAATCATGTATTTTGCTTCTTCATTTCGTCCATGGTCTCTAGCTGTAAGACTCGCTCCTAAGAATGAGCTAATTACTCTGTAACTCAAAGAGCGCGGAAATATTACACTACTAGTGTGCAAAGCCCGTCAAAAATAACGGGATTTAATATCTTTCATGAAATTTTTTCCAGATGTGGATGAGAAACAAATATCAAACTAGTTGGGCTTACTACAATAAACTCAACTATGGTGTCAAGGAGCACTTTCTTTGTTCCTTTTTTCAACTATGCTTCGCTATAATTCATTGTTAAGAGCCCGTCACGGCTACTACCTCATCACCTAATAAGAACATTCCAAGTCGTAAAATCCTTGATGGATGATCGCCGCTAAGAACCCTGGACTCGAACATGAATGATAAGAGAAAGCGTCATGACCCCCCTCCCCGACCAATGCACCAAATACCGAAAAATTGAAAAAACACACCATTTCAGCAAGATATAGCTAGTACGAGCAATTGGAAACAAGATGTTATGGAGAAGCAATGGGCTCTGACGAACATAAGAGCCCACGTGGGAACACGTTGCATAATACGCTGCCCTTGCAAGCCCAATGTCACCAGGGGACCCTCGCTCGCTGATCCTCGCAAATGAGCGGATCAGGTCTTGGATGCCTGGCACGCAATTCTGCAACGCAACCGGCGCAGGATTACGTGCAATTATTTATTTTGTGCTAAATTTATATTGCTATCGTCTCGCTCGCATAACATGACTGCAGTTAACACCTCGTTATACTGAACGCTCATGGAACAAAATAATAGAATAAATTCATAGAAAATGGAATCCTTCAATTATTTTCGCATAGTTTGAGTCGGTCTGTGGAAATTCCTACCCAGCTCATGGGAAATATGAAAAAATGCCCAGTATCGAGCAAAGTTTTTCAAATAATTATTAATCAGCACCACGAGTGAGTGGCTCAATTGCCTCGGTTGGCACCACCTGCTTTGCAGGCGAAAAACAAATATCAATACATCGACAAAGCGAAGATTTTAAAATTAAAACAAACAGACGCACACACACGTGCTAAACATCTGCTTCTGGTAAGCCACCTCTTTCAAGCACGAGAGGGAGAGAAAGAGAGAAATTATTATTATTATTATTATATAAGAAAGTTTTAGCCTCCCTTAACCACGACAAAGATGTTCTAAGAGAGGAAAGAGGAAGGCACCATTTAGTATGGAGTTGAGGGAACGCGGAATCTATGCACAAGGTGCACAGAAACAGTAAGCTAGGAAAGAAGTTCATGAAACAAGAAAAAAGTTGAATAACAAAGTAGTAGGTGCTGAAAAACAGGACAGCAGTGAACCGAAAAAATATGGTCCGTAACAAAACAAAAACCTATTTTATTACAACAAAAAGGAAGCCTACCTAACCTTTAGCTCGGGCCCTCACATGGTTCCCCTAGAAGCGATAATTCCCATAGATACAATAATTGCATCCCCCTGAGGGGAGAGAGAGAGAGAAAGAAAGACTCGAAAAAACACATGTGAAGCCTATAAAAACAAAATTAAACCAACAAGCCTTCTAACAAAGAACGAGTGTTTTCATACAGCTTGAAGTACAACTGAGCATTAATTCTGTAAAGTACACGAACAACTTCAAGGTGAGAAAGGGGAGGGACTGGAACTCGGGAATTTTAGAAATACCCCCATGAAGCTCTGAAAACGAAAGACACAGTGAAGAACAACCACTTCTACATGATTCCATGGACAGTAAGCCTTAATTAAGAACCTTTGAAGATAATAAGGTAATCTTCTCCCAGCCCTACGAATGAACTTGGGAAATACATGATCTTCGATGCGTAACTAGTAGATAACAGGAAAAGAAATACCGTATACATTGTAATGTTTTAAGCGCTTCGACTATGGGATTATCCTTTTGCTCGTGAGACAATGTATGAAGGTAAACAACCCCAGTTAGTACATGATTGGTTAAAACGTAATTTATTACGACGAAACAGGTCTAAGGAAAAAATTTTACACACACAATCCCAAACATCAATATACTATTCATTTTTTATTTATTTTTTACATAAAATAAATGAATGGGTAAACCCAATGACAGGAACTTCGCGCCATAAGTACGATTACATGGGTACATGATTCTTGTTAAAAATTCGTTATAGCATTCAGACTCGCACGAAATAGTGATGACGGACATAAAGGTCATATCTCAATTCGCGTCAAATTTTTAACATGGTGAAACAAGATATGAGAATGGTATCTAAGTGCAGAAACTGCTTTTCCAACTGGTTAGCGACTGAAGTTGTGGAAATACAAAATGACTCAACATCCTTCCGAATCCTACCGTTAATTCGATGAATTTTATGCAAAAGTGAATATTTGTAGATCTGACTTTACTAACGTTATTGCTTGAACAACTAAGTGCAGGGATTTCATCCCTGACTATAGGTACAACGACCGAAAATATAGCCCAACTTTGTCTATCCAAATATCATTTACCGTCCAAATATTTTCCTCCAGGTTCTCGAGCGAAAAATTATCCCGTTACTTTGCGCTCGCATTGAAAGCCCATATTTTCACAAGTTGAATCGAAAAAGTGTTGAGCTTCCCATGAACCCTCTCACCTGTGACATGGTTCATGATTTCCATGGTCCCGTACTGCTCAATCCAGAGATTGCCGGAAATGAGGTTGTGTACACAGCAGTTGACGTTGCTCCAGGTATACGCCTCTCCATGCCTGGCACAGATGCACGTTTAGGTGTGAGCACGGTGGCTATCATCTCACGGCGTCAATTAGAAGGGTAGAATAAGACAATAATTAATTGCGAAACTTGGGTAGTATAACGCGTGCTTTATCTAAGTTAAGTCTGTGAGGAAATACTTGATGCATCGATGATTAAAATAGAAAGAGCATTTAACATGAATTGTAGAAAACGGGATGTCAAAATACATGGTGTGTTCCCACACAAGATACCCTACGCATAGAACCAGCAGTTTAGGAAGGAAGAGGAATAAAAGACAAAGAAAAGATGGCAAAGGAGACATGATAACTGGAAGAAGCGAAGTGGGCACGAAAGAAGGTACAAATTTCGGAGGCCTATCTTTAGCACAGGTAACCTAACAGTAGACTCTCCTTCGGGTGCCAGTCCACATAGCATATGATAAACAGACCTAACTCATCTAAACTAGCTGATTCCCTATAGCGTCTGAAAGGATAATAAATCAGATCATTGAGGGTGTATTGTTTTCCCTTAGACGTGTTTGAAGTTGAACAGTGAACAAAAACAATTTCTCGAACAGCTAAACAAACTATAAAAAATTGAAAACTTTCGAATCTAGCTTCTGTTGACAACAATTACCATCATCACAACACCCATAATAATTAAATGTTTCTAGAAATCAAGTACATCCTAATTATTGCATAAGGTAGATGGGTCTTAAATAGCGAATAAAAATAATGTATACCTCATCATAACCTTTACGTTAACTAAAACAGAATTATTCTCGACCATCGAGAAACGATAAAATTCTCGTTAGTATCAAGGTTCTATTTATAGTTATTATCGTATTCAACAATGTTTCACATCTTTTAATGGTAGTCTTTATTCGAATATCAATATATAACATGTCACTAGAAACGCGTTCAAACGTTGGCAGCCCTGCATTTTCATAGACACTAACCTCTACTTCATGAAACCATGAAAGAATTTGTTCTTTTTTAAGTAATTTACTTGAGCTACATTCCAGTCTGTTGAAACATTTTATCTTTTTATCGTCTTTCGCTCGGGTGAACATGCATTACATTGGTTTGTAGTGAAAATTTGAGATTTTCTTGTCCGAGTTGTGTCTTTATAAATATTTTTTGCTTGGTTTACATTTAGTTGCCATATTATTGTTGCATGCCCCTAGATCAGGGGCTCCTAATTTTTTTTTCACTCCTAAAAAAATTTCATTCGAACCTCGCACCCCCTAAAATAAAAATACTAATATATAGCCAGTATCATATTATTTACCGAGACTTTTCTCGCACCCGTTAGAATATCCTCTTGCGCCCTCGGGAGTGAAGCTTCCCAGGTTGGGAACCACAGCTCTAGAGCAACCGCTAATTTTGCCACTTTCCAGTTTTTGCCACTTTCCTTGACACTTTTATACCTTGATAGTAATAAGTTTACGTAAAATGATTAGAAACCAGGTAAGGATTTTACCACACAGAGATCTTGAACCAATCAAATTCAAGTTTCATTCGATTTACTGAAATCTCCAGCGACATTACCCAAACGCTGTATGAGAATGTTTAAAAATGGCAAGAAACACGTGTATTGAAATACAAAGGTGATTTTTTTACCTCAAAATCTCAAGGGTGAGTGTTCCCTTTGGCTGGATCTCAACACTACGGCCCCAGAAGCGGAGCTTAGGGTGCACCGAGCCGTGAAAGAACCACTCTTCTGCCTCCGCGTGGAACGCCGACACCGGAGGGTGATGGGACACCTGTTCCGCTATGATCCTACAAGGGATAAGAGATTATCACTCACCAGATGACCGACGTATTTCTCTAAGGATAAACCAAGCACAAAAAGTCATGGTAGTGAGCATCATAGACATGTCGGACTTAATATTCGTTCTCTAATAGCATTCGCTCTTTATTCAGATAATTTACAAACTCAACTTGCGAGGTGACCCAAAAATAAAGAGTACATAGTAATTCAACCATTATAAAACTTTTCAATTATCGTACCCGAAACAATGAAAAGACTAGCACGAAAGTGTACTTTCAAATTTTTTATAGTGCTAGAAGACTACTATACAACAAGCAACATTAGTGAAGTTTAATTCAACAGCTTGGTGAAATCTTCCATTATCATTAGAATTAGTAAAGCTTGTTAAAAAAACATTAGTTTTGTTTTTAGCATTCATGGTGAACGGCTGATCTGTCGGTTCTTTCTAGCGCACCACACTACAGATACGGTAATGAAGCCTGCAGCTTGAACAAATGAGCTGAGCTCTTCGTTACACAACAAAATGTTTCCTGACCTCATTCCACGCCTGAATATGTTTCTTGACCTCATTCCACACCTGAATATGTTTCTTGACCTCATTCCACACCAGAACATGTTTCTTGACCTCATTCCACACCTGAATATGTTTCCTGACCTCATTCCACACCAGAACATGTTTCCTGACCTCATTCCAGACCTGAATATGTTTCTTGACCTCATTCCACACCAGAACATGTTTCCATACCTCATTCCACACCAGAACATGTATTCAGACCTCATTCCACACCAAAACATGTTTCCAGACCTCATCCACACCAAAACATGTTTCCAGACCTCAGTACACATCACGATTAAGCATCCGATTTCCACATGAGACACGCTCAGTTTAATACGAAATCATCTGGCTCAAACACGTTAGCTGTTCAATATTCTTCGTGGACCAACAATTCAACATGCTTCATAGATACGCTGCATCGACTGTTTCGGCAATTCACAATTCTCATCACCTGTAGTCAGCGCGCTTGAGCTCGTAGGTCTCCCCTAGCAAGGGGTTGAAAGGCTTGCCAAGGCGCTCCCAATTGCTTGCTAGGCCACTCACTGCAAACGCCATCACGTACTGCTCGCGGAAAACAACACAGTATGATGAATTTCCATCGAAGAATAAAGGTTTCATAATTTTCATTCAAATAAATTTGATCCGCGGGGAAATGAACATTGTGTTCTCAAATGACAGGACGGTATTACGGATACCTTAGGGTTGAGTAGGAGATTAGATTAGAAAAATTAGCGTAAGCCTTTCTGACCAGAGCAAAGATGTTTAAAGAGAGGAAGAAATAAGACTCAATTCATTGTGCAGTTAAGGGAACGAGGAATTCGTACACAATTTGTGTTACCACACACGAGCACCTTCGCAAGGAAGCAGTAAGTTAAGAAAGTTTTACGAAACGAGGTATAACTTGAGGTGCTGTCTGAGGTGCTGAAAAAAGGACAACAGAGTGCCGAAAAAACATGGTCCGTTACAAAACGAAAATTTTATCTATTCCTACCTAAGGAAAGCCTCCTAAATTTCAGCTTGGGAACCAAAAATTTTCCCTCTGGACTAAGTAAGAGATTCGTGCTAATTTAATTTTTAGAGGCAGCAAATTGTGGATTCTTGAATTCCACCCTGCGCGTTGCCGATGGTTGGGGCACTAACTCGAGACCTTTCTAATAAGAGGCAAGCGATGTTAACTCTAAGTCATGGAATTTCTTAAATTAATATTTACTGATGAGGAAGAAATTCTTGAACTTTGACAAGCGAAATAGAACAAGTATGTGGAGGTTAATAGAAAATAGGAAGCTATGTGTATTCGAAAACTTGAGAGCAAAGAGGTCTAAAACCTCAAACATCCCTAATCAACTCTGAACCTTTTACCAAAAAAACAAACTATTTTATTTCAAGAGAAAGGAGGCCTACCTAACCTCCAGCCCGGGACATCACATCCTCTCCCTAGGAGCGCAAATTTTCATCGCTACAATACTAGTATCACCTTTATATAGGGACAATCACCTGGGAACAACATATTACTTGCGAATTGTGTTATAGAATTAATAATTCGAAACATTAGTGGAAAAAGAGTTTATGCCTTTCGTTGTGCAAGAAAGGAAAATATAATGGATTTATAATGCTTCTTCCAAATCGTTGAATGAGACCGTGTTCACAGAAAAAAAATACGGATGATTGGAAACCATGCGATACATAATTGTGCACACCACAGTTTATGCGATCCCTCCTCCATGGAAAAATAGTGTAGCTAGCTAATATATAATACATAGAAAATTCAAGTTAGTCACTACTTTTACACACCAACGAAAACGCTAATGAAACAAGACTAATTCGAAGCATAACACACGTTGAACTGGTTTTCATCAATGTGTACGCGAAAGTGTAAAAATACACACTGAAAACTAAGTTAAATCATAACGATGAATCACTGAGTTTAATTCATCAATTTTATGAAAGAGATTTGCCCGCTCATTGGAGAACATTTGTTTCTTCAGATTACGCCGCAGGCCTCAAGAACCCGTGATCTCATGACCTGCATTATCGTAATTGAAGGGATTGCAGCCGCGGAAATAAAGCCTTCGACCAGTTCTCCGATCCTCCAAGCTCTCTACCCAGAAACTTCAAGAGGCTTTGTTCTCAATAGAAGTTAGTGCCTTTTATTACCGTCCAATTAAACCAACCGTATGAACTTGACTTCAAAAGTTAGAGCAAAAGAGAGAATTTTATTTTTACACGCCCTGCTTTAAAAAGCACATTCGCGAACTTTCGTTCTTAAGTTGAGGCTTAAAAAACCTTAGAGGCTTTTAACTAGAAATGAGATATTTTTAGTCAGCTATTTGATCAAATACTTTGATGTGTATACTTCAATATCAAACTACATTAAGCTAATTGACAATTCAAACTTGATCCACGAATAAAACAATTGAGGCAATGTCGGTAGCAATGGGCCTTAGACGCTTGAAATTCTCGCCTCTCACGATCCATACTGTATTGATCGGGTGCATGGAGTAGCAACGGACATGCGTAGACACGTTCATACACGAGTCGCCTGTAGGAATTGCTAACTAAACTCAAGTACTGAAGCCAATCATTATCATTCGTAATGATAAACAATCTGGTATAAATGTTAGAATATTTTATAGAATTGCAAACGCTCGCGGCCTGTGCACCTTCTTTTATCCATAACGGAATAAAATAATAGCTGGCTGAAAGCGATATTTTGTTCCAGCGATGTAAAGCCGCAGAGCCTCCCTCGGCTCGGTGCTAAGGACCGCGCTGCCAACTATATTGACCATCGACACTTGAAGCCTCCCAGGCAAAACAAACTTGAGCTCAAGGCTCCAAAGAGGCTCCCATTGATTCTGTATCAGAAGTTTAGGGGTTAAAAATTTCGAGGAAAATGGAATATTTTTATCCTTAAAATAAAAGTTAAGATTAGTCGTTAGTTTTAGCCTCCCTACCCGCAGCAACAGATGCGATTCAAAGAGAGGAAGGAGGAAGGCACCATTTAGTATGGAGTTAAAGAAACGCGGAATCTACGCAGAAAGGGCATAGAAACAGTAAGTTGGGAGATAAGATTAAGAAACAAGAAAAAGTTGAAGAAGATAGTAGTAGGTGCTGAAAAACAGGACAACAGTGAACCGAAAAAAGTGGTCCTCACCATAACAAAAACATTTTATTACAACAAAAAGAAGGCCTACCTAACTCTCAGCTCGGGCCCTCACATTGTCCCCCTGGGAGCGCTAATTTCCATAGATACAATAATTGTATCCCTCTGAAGGGCCTTGAAATAAAATTCATTGGCATTTGACACAGAGTGATATTTTTCATTTAGTGTCAAGAGTTGTAAATCTACACGCGTTTTTCAAAGCCAAAATGACATCCAAATACAAAGCAACGGTTAGCACTCTTGAAAATAGAGTAATACATTGGTAACCCGCCTATTTTACCACTTATCAACCATTTTCAAAGATGTTACTCTGATTTTTTATGCACGCAATACAAAATTTTCTGAGCGTCCAGTGTAGGATTGTTGCTCTAAAGAATTCTAGGAATATATTAACTAGAATCAAACGATGCTGCATCAAAAAGTTCTATACCTATGTATTTGTGGTGAAATAGAATAAATTAGGTATATATATATTTGGCAAAATCACATCAAATTTCATTTTTGGGCTAAATTCCGCGATGCTATAACATTTTAAAGAAGGGTAAACATTCTGCGGGGCTACAAACATTGGAATGTGTTGTGTGTCGTATCGGCGAGGGTCGGCTCTTTGGGCAGCGCTCTCAAGTGCTTGAAACGGGATGTCATAGATCAAAGTCACTCGGCGGTTGGCGCTTCGTCCAAACTTCTACGGTTCAGGCGTCCACAAAACACAAACACACAATCTTGAACACAAAACACATCCAGGCAACACAACACAAGTCACACACACAACACACGGGTAGGCGTGAGCGAGCCCCCTTCAAACAAGCGAGGGTTAGCTTCGAGGAGGTAGGGGCTGGCTCATGGGGTGACCGCGGCTGCTCTACCAATGAGAATCAAGAAGTAGAGTAGGCAAGGAGGTGTGTCAGAGAACGCACCAGTTACATTTCGGCAACCCGAAGCAAGCAAGATTTCTACCAATCACAAGTGAAACACGTGATCTTTGCGAGGGAACAATCGCGAATGATCTGGAAAAGAAAACAAGCGAGAGTATATAAGCGGCGGACAAGTACATTCTGGGAGGAATTTTTGAACACACGTGAGAGACTGCGCACGACGTCTCGCGTCTGAGGGTGTTCTACACAATAGGCCAGCCTCGTCGGCTGGCCTTATACCCAACTGCAACTTGAAAGTTAATAATTCGAGGCACATAAAATAACGTTGGACGTCGGAAGTCATTGAAGCATCGTCTTACAAAGGAAGCCTAATCGAAGTAAACCAGCCTCGCATCGGTGATCGTCATGAATAAACGCGCCGGAGATTCAACCAAGAGCATTCAACATCTGTGCATCGGGGTCGAACTCACAATCAACTGCAGCGGCAGTCGTCAACATTGCAAATGGCAAACAGTTAAGATCGCTCACCAACACTGCAAAGTTCAACGCATGAAACTACAATGAATCAGCTCACAACCGCTTCAAGGGATCAGCTGCCCGTAGAAAGAAGCGGGGGAGGGCACCACTGCAGCGAGGTAGCAAGAGATCAGCCTACGCCAGCAGCAAGCCTAAGCTGCGACGCGGAACATCAGCAGTGAGCAATAACATCGGCTGTGAACGACGTGGAACATCAGCAGTGAGCAACAGCATCGTCAGTGAATGTCCATCAGTGAATCATTTATTATCAAAAGTGCGAGTGTTTTATAGTTGTGAGAGCTCTTTAGGTGGTTATAGAAGTTCAATTTCAGATGTAGATCAGCACACAGATAAGTGCTTTTCAAATTTTCGCGAAGATTCATCTAATTTTATAGGCGGTCGATTTCCTGTGTTTATTTAGTCGAGGATCGACTTCCCGTTGTATGATTCGACACCGTGTCACAATTCCAGGTTAAATCGTGATGTGTTACTCTCGCAAATATTATGATTTGTGTTACTGTGGATGCGTGAATCGTTGTCAACGAGGGAGTATTTGTAACTTGAAGGCTCGGTAAGCAGCACATTTGTATGATGTCGTGTTTAAATATTGTGGTGGTAGAAACTTACGTATTTTTCATTGACGCCGCTGTGCCATTTCAAATCATTTCGTTCCCATGCCTTGGGTGTTTATCCACGTGTTCATCTCAAAAATAAATGTGTTTTAATCTTTCAAATTCTTTTATTCTCCATGTCTGGCATACAGGTGTACGCAAGCATAAAGGATAATACTATAAAATGTGTACGGGGGTTGAGAGTCCCTCAGCGTCTGGGAAGGGGGTCCTAACCCACCCTCTTCTCTGTATCGCAACAGGTCAAATTCTAATTATCCTGTGCAAGCGTACTGTCTGTATATCAGCTTGGAAATTTAAAGGAATTCATTTTCAGTTGTCCAAAATTTCTGTTTCTTTTAATTCGGTCAAATAGTCGCTCGATAATTAAGCAGAATTTTCTGCAAATACAATTCATCCGTGTCATTTCGTGGGCATTCCAATTTGGAGTAAAAATTCTAATGTAGAGAGCGGTGCTGTGGGCGTGCTGTACCGACGCCTAACGCCGGTCGCGCAGTTGGAGGACGGAGTAGTAAAATTTGAGATTCTGGCAGCTGCAGTCGAACCATTTTCTGAGCGCCTTATTTGAAGTGTACGTGACTGTGTGTGATCCATGGCCATTAATTTTCGAAATGCTACGAGAAATTTATACCTTCTGGAATCTTTGCTCATTTTTTTTTTGTGCCGCTAAGTTTATTGAGTTAATATTGTCTGAGGGAATATTGCATCAAAGTTCAACTTACTCTATCTTCCTGATAATCTGTTCGATAAAATTTTTCTTGAGTGCTGAATTTTTCGTAGGATCTTTCTATGATCTGTACCATTATTAGATGTAACTGAATTTAGGTGTGAAGCATTGGCTGTGGAAAATGACGCATTAACTTCAGCAAACACCGCCTTATCTCAAGTGAATCTTTGAAACAAGTTTACATTTATCTGGGCTTTGAGACATTTAGTAATCAATCTAGTTGGAATTTTCATTTTTTAAATGATACCTTACTTAAAATAATTTGCAGAATTTTTTTTGGCCTCGTGTGTGTCAAGCTTCTCCTATCAGCTTTAGCAACATAATTCCTACTTTCATTCATTTTTGAGTGCTTCAGTTATTTAAAATTAACATCGGCTAAGAAGCAGTAATGGGATTATTTGAGAATCAATTTCCGTGCTATCAATGGGGCGAAAATTTTTTTTGTTGCAAAATTGTTGAATGAATTAAGTGAGGGTGCTTAGGATAAAAATTAAATGTAGTGTTTTAAAGTAAGTGATAATTTTCAACGATGCTGCACTCGCAATTCATTTCATTTCATTCTGCAGTTGGAAAATAATAGTTGAACGCCATTGTGATGAGAATATAATCAGCATGAAGTGAACTAATGGAATCCGATGCATTTGCTAAGCGAGTACTCGTACAGAGCTCTGTCTTGAATATGTGTTTCATAAAATTTTCAGTAGGCTGTTGTCTTGTTGAATGTTTCCAGGATTTATTACCTTTAATGCTCATTGGTTTTATGTGTAGAACGATGACCCCGGACGTGTGCCTATATTTTTAAAGTGAAATCGCCTTACACCACTTGAAAATTTGAAACAAATTTTTTTTGGGTGTCAGATATATTGAATGACTGAGCAAGTTTAATGTTATTATGACACCTCGATTGAATTTGATTTGAGAGTTTTCTTGCAGTTTAGTATGAATGTAATTTTGCTCTAACAAGCTCAGGAACACAAGTCGTTTTTGAAGTGAGAGCATTTCAAGTATAATGGTCGAGATCTTCAGCCAAATAATCATTTGAACGTTTTTTGACAACGAATTTGTTCCTGGCTGTCAAATGCAGAGTGAATTAAAATTTTCATGCCGGTGTCGGATTGAAACTGAGGAAGTGATGTTGCCTAGAACAATAAGTTTTAATTTAGTGTACTCTTTCCTCGGTGAGAATGTGTTGCATCATCTACAATGCCACTCAGCCAATTCTTGGATAAATTTAGTTACTTAGAGATAAAATATCGCCACACACGTGACCAGTAAAGTAAAAATCATTTGTTGAATTTCAGCATTTATATCAATTTCATGCAAGACTCCAGTGTTCAAGAGTGAGAAGTGAATATTGCTTTTTTTGAGCTGTTGCTGAATTCGATTGTTTCAAAGTAATTTGTTTTGTTGTTCTTCTCAAATTCCGTGGACATAAAATCTTTAGAGCGTCATACCACTATTCATATAGAGTCCTTGGAAAATATAATTTTTTTTTGTCGAGTGTCTGGCGGATAAATTTTAGTGTGTTCAATCTCAGCTTCTATAGGTGGGATGAAACTTTAATGTATTAAGTATAATTAGTATTAGAAAACACGTGGATTTTTTAAACACAAATTTTTGTCTAATCAGTTACATGTCGCCAATGAATACATTTTATTATCTGAAGCGTACGTTGGTTCAAGGATTGTGTATTTTCTTCAAATCGTTCGTCGTCTAAGGGAATGTTCAAGTTATACTGATGTGTGAAGTGCAAATTATGTCTTACTGAAACTGAATTCTACTACAGCGAAAGAGATAGAGTTGTGTAGATTTTGAAGAAATACTACGCCATTTCTCGAGTGGGATTCGACCTCGCATTTTATCGCAAAGTAAGAGTATTGCCTCGTGTGAGAGATGAATATTTCCTGCGTACGTCTGGGAGTATCGTCTCGCTAAACAGAGAAATTTACTTGTACTGAAAGCGAAAATGACCTAACATTCGGTATTGAATTAAATCGGTGGAACGGAAGATCCATGAGAATTCTTCAGAATAATTTTTGGATTTTATAATGCATTCCTCGTATTTGTCTACGCATTCTCTCTCGTTCGTGCGCGGATTTTGGACAGGTTCGTTGGGGTCGGTTTTGCCTGATCAACAAAAGTAGCTCTGGCGTGCCTTCTAATGTTTGAGCGTAAGATGGGAGGAGCAGAAACATTCGACAATGCTTTGAATTTGACATGGTTTAGTTGTAACTTTAATCAAATTGTGTGAACCGTTTCGTCAATAATTGAAATTCTAGCGTTAATTGATGGCGATAGAGTGTTTGCATAACAACGATGTACTTATCAACTTCATTAGGATATGTTTATTTTCTAGTACGAAAATGCTCAATATTCAAGATGAAGTGTAATTTCTGCAAAGGAATTGATTTATGGCGTTAAAAAAAATTGAAAATGCATAGCGACTGGATGGTACAAGTGAAGTCTTCATCGAGAATGTATGTGAGAGGGACGGACCGCGCAGCCGAGAGCCTCTGCCGGAATTTTATTGCTTTGTGGGTAGCACGCGCAATTAAGAAATTTGTCGGTACGTTCAAGCTGATGTGGTTAAAACTCTAGTGTGGTATTACGGAACGCAAGAATGCAGGATGTTGTGAGAACAAGGAAGGAATATTTATTAAATGTTATCAGTAGCACTGAATTAAATGCGTAGCAATTGAAGGACGACGAAGAAAATGACATCATAGGGTAACAATTGTGAAATGTCTCAAAGGCTGAGAATTAGGTGAATAATCATGTCTTTTTGCATTTTGTGTGTGTTATCAGGATGTTAGATCATCAGAACGGCTGTTATCAGCAAGAGTATGATGTAAAGTCTAACAGAGTGATGACACACTGTGTATTCATTGTTTATATAATCTTGCGGCAACGTGGAATCATTTAAATGTGCTGCACTGTCTCTGGGGCTGAGAATCGAATAGATTTTGTATCATGTCTATTTTTGCATTTTTGTGTCAGTGTTATCACAATGTCAAATCGTCTGAAGAGCCTTTCGGCGTAGTAAGATGTAAAGTTTGACGGGTTGGTAACACTACATTTTGTCTATTTCTGCATTTCTTTGTATGTCGGTATTGCTAGAATGTCGGATCGCTAGAAAAGCCTTCGCGGCCGAGTATAACGTAAAGTCCGATGACCTGATAGTACCCAATGTATGTGTAATTTTTTTTTGGTATGTCGGTATTGTTAGAATGTCGGATCGCTAGAAAAGCCTTCGCGGCCGAGTATAACGTAAAGTCCGATGACCTGAAAGTACCCAATGTTTGTGTAAATTTTTTCTGGTGTGTCGGTGTTGTCATAATGTCTGATCGTTAGAAAAGCCTTCGCGGCAGAGTATAATGTAAAGTTAGACGCCTTGACAATACCCAATGTATATGTGTTTTTTTTTATTGGTGCGTATTCAGGATTTCGGCCTACAAGGTAAATCTCCTGCGAGTTCGTACATCATGTGTAATAATGTTCATATAGTCTTGTGAGGTGATTTGACCGATTAGTAACACCGTCGAACGAATTTCGGCTTTGTCTAGAGTTGGTTGAGGATACCGGAAATTAAATATTTTATGTGTGTACGAGGCCTGTCGAAAAAGTATCCGACCTTTGGCCAGAAAAAATACTTCAACAACCTGACGGGGTTGGGACCCTAATCCCCTTCAAAGTAGGCTCCTTGTGCTTCCACACACTTAGCCCACCGATCCTTCCACTGCCGGAAACACCTCTGGAAGTCTTCTTTTGGAATGGTGTTCAGCTCTGTCGTCGCGTTCCGCATTATCTCTTCTCTACTCTCAAAACGGGATCCTTTCAGTGGTGTCTTCAATTTTGGAAACAACCAGAAGTCGCAAGGAGCCAGGTCTGGAGAGTAGGGAGGTTGGCGAACGGTCGTAATTCCATGTTTGGCCAAGAAATTGCGGATCAAATGGGATGAATGTGCGGGCGCGTTGTCGTGATGCAAGTGCCAGTTGTTCGCAGTCCACATGTCTGGTCTTTTGCGCCGAACTGCATCACGAAGTCGCCGGAGAACATCCTGATAGTACTCCTTTGTCACTGTTTGTCCTTCCGGTGCGTATTCGTGATGCACAATTCCACGGACATCAAAGAAAACAGTCAGCATCGAAGGAGTCAAACAGGCAATGCGACGATGGAGCTGAACACCATTCTAAAAAAAAACTACCAGAGGTGTTTCCAGCAGTGGAAGGATCGGTGGGCTAAGTGTGTGCAAGCACAAGGGGCATACTTTGAAGGGGATTAGGGTCCCAACTCTGACAGGTATTCGAAATATTTTTTCTGGCCAAAGGTCGGATACTTTTTAGACAGGCCTCGTATGTAGGAATTCTTCGCGTAGCTCACGTCCGCCTCACTCAAGGCAGATTTGAAGGAAACCGAGGAACCATTCTTACGTTGAGCGACCATGTAATGCGCTGTCTCTCGATTACCAAGTAACCATGTTAGACAATTAAACGCGTATTTACGGAAGTTGATTTTAGCACAATAACGCGAACCTCGGGGGTTTTACGTTATGCTAGTCGACAAGCTGACTGAGAACAAAACCTGAAGGTCTTCGTAAGTAAATGTGTTTTTTTTGTTTATAATGAAAGAGCTTATGAGCTCCAACGTGGGAGTCCAACGCGTATCGACGCAGTAATCTACAGGATTTGTCCGCGAATTGACGCAACGAGGATCTACGGAATTTCCACGAGTTCACGTGACGCCAAGGATGAATTTTTAATGGAAAAGCTTCAGTAACTTCGATTCTCAGCAGGGGGCCCCTCCCCAGGATCAGTAGCAAGCCGAGGATCAGTAGCAAGCCAGGATCAGTAGCAAGCCCAGGATCAGTAGCAAGCCGAGGATCAGTAGCAAGCCAGGATCAGTAGCAAGCCCAGGATCAGTAGCAAGCCAGGATCGGTAGTAAGCCGAGGATCAGTAGCAAGCCGAGGAGCAGCAAGTCACAGGAACAACAACAACAAGCTGAAGCTAGGCGCGCAGGAGGAGCAACAGCAAGTTTTTTTGTTGCAAGGAAAACGTCTACTTTTGAACCACAGGAGGAAATAATAATTATGATGAAGAAAAGATTTGAGGTTGGAAAATTGCCTCCATTGAGATTGTGTTTTTGGGTGGATTGCATCCGAGAAAGCTGAAAGGATGTCTCTGCTTGTAACAAATTCGCCGATTTTCGATCTCTAATTTATATGTTTATCAATGTCGATGAATTTGCCGAGAGCAAGTCGAGAATAATATGTCGTGTGCGTTTTATTTGTGCGTTGAGGTTGTCCGATTTATGAGTTATCTTTGATGTGTTCTTTTCTCCTTGCGTTCTATAATAATGTGTATAAGAAATGTGTGTATCAATTATGTAGTGTGTGTGTCAGGCATTAATGAACCTTTTATAAATGCGTCAACATCGCCGTGTTGCAAGAAGGTAAACCAGGAGGTGATATGTAAGGATATTTTGATGTCGGGAAAAGCGAAGGAATTGGAAAAGGGGGGTGAACATTTTCTAATTTTAACGTAAGAGGTATGTCACGGTCATAATTGAAATTAACGGGTGAAAATTTTTGAATCTTATAATACTTTGATATTGTCATAGGGAAAATTTGAACCGATGGCTCAAATTTTGTGAAGGGCGCGAGGATGTGTGGTGAAATAGAATAAATTAGGTATATATATATTTGGCAAAATCACATCAAATTTCATTTTTGGGCTAAATTCCGCGATGCTATAACATTTTAAAGAAGGGTAAACATTCTGCGGGGCTACAAACATTGGAATGTGTTGTGTGTCGTATCGGCGAGGGTCGGCTCTTTGGGCAGCGCTCTCAAGTGCTTGAAACGGGATGTCATAGATCAAAGTCACTCGGCGGTTGGCGCTTCGTCCAAACTTCTACGGTTCAGGCGTCCACAAAACACAAACACACAATCTTGAACACAAAACACATCCAGGCAACACAACACAAGTCACACACACAACACACGGGTAGGCGTGAGCGAGCCCCCTTCAAACAAGCGAGGGTTAGCTTCGAGGAGGTAGGGGCTGGCTCATGGGGTGACCGCGGCTGCTCTACCAATGAGAATCAAGAAGTAGAGTAGGCAAGGAGGTGTGTCAGAGAACGCACCAGTTACATTTCGGCAACCCGAAGCAAGCAAGATTTCTACCAATCACAAGTGAAACACGTGATCTTTGCGAGGGAACAATCGCGAATGATCTGGAAAAGAAAACAAGCGAGAGTATATAAGCGGCGGACAAGTACATTCTGGGAGGAATTTTTGAACACACGTGAGAGACTGCGCACGACGTCTCGCGTCTGAGGGTGTTCTACACAATAGGCCAGCCTCGTCGGCTGGCCTTATACCCAACTGCAACTTGAAAGTTAATAATTCGAGGCACATAAAATAACGTTGGACGTCGGAAGTCATTGAAGCATCGTCTTACAAAGGAAGCCTAATCGAAGTAAACCAGCCTCGCATCGGTGATCGTCATGAATAAACGCGCCGGAGATTCAACCAAAAGCATTCAACATCTGTGCATCGGGGTCGAACTCACAATCAACTGCAGCGGCAGTCGTCAACATTGCAAATGGCAAACAGTTAAGATCGCTCACCAACACTGCAAAGTTCAACGCATGAAACTACAATGAATCAGCTCACAACCGCTTCAAGGGATCAGCTGCCCGTAGAAAGAAGCGGGGGAGGGCACCACTGCAGCGAGGTAGCAAGAGATCAGCCTACGCCAGCAGCAAGCCTAAGCTGCGACGCGGAACATCAGCAGTGAGCAATAACATCGGCTGTGAACGACGTGGAACATCAGCAGTGAGCAACAGCATCGTCAGTGAATGTCCATCAGTGAATCATTTATTATCAAAAGTGCGAGTGTTTTATAGTTGTGAGAGCTCTTTAGGTGGTTATAGAAGTTCAATTTCAGATGTAGATCAGCACACAGATAAGTGCTTTTCAAATTTTCGCGAAGATTCATCTAATTTTATAGGCGGTCGATTTCCTGTGTTTATTTAGTCGAGGATCGACTTCCCGTTGTATGATTCGACACCGTGTCACAATTCCAGGTTAAATCGTGATGTGTTACTCTCGCAAATATTATGATTTGTGTTACTGTGGATGCGTGAATCGTTGTCAACGAGGGAGTATTTGTAACTTGAAGGCTCGGTAAGCAGCACATTTGTATGATGTCGTGTTTAAATATTGTGGTGGTAGAAACTTACGTATTTTTCATTGACGCCGCTGTGCCATTTCAAATCATTTCGTTCCCATGCCTTGGGTGTTTATCCACGTGTTCATCTCAAAAATAAATGTGTTTTAATCTTTCAAATTCTTTTATTCTCCATGTCTGGCATACAGGTGTACGCAAGCATAAAGGATAATACTATAAAATGTGTACGGGGGTTGAGAGTCCCTCAGCGTCTGGGAAGGGGGTCCTAACCCACCCTCTTCTCTGTATCGCAACATATTTTTTAGGCGTTAGATCATAGATGATATTTTACCACTATTATGGACAGAACAAGCAATAAAACACTTTATTTTTATGATTAGGAAAAGTAATGAGGTTCGATTTTGAACTCTACCTATGAACTAGCTTCGCTCCTATTAGTGGGTAAAAAACTGTAATACTAAATTTGCGACTCATTTCGCAGTTTTCGTTTACTATAAATCGGTTAGCTACATTTCTGTATCGTTTGCACTCTAGTTTGTAGCATATATTTAGGCTTAACAACGACTTTTCCAGGATGTTACGAATATCAACATTCTTGCCTGAGTTAAAGGAATTGATAACGCTAAGCCTCGCTTCACTACAGTGGTGCTCACACAAAATCTGGTAGGAGGCATAGTGAGGGGAGGCATAGTAAGGGAAGGCATAGTGAGGGAAGGCATAGTGAGGGAAGGCATAGTGAGGGAAGGCATAGTGAGGGAAGGCATAGTGCGGGAAGGCATAGTGCGGGAAGGCATAGTGCGGGAAGGCATAGTGAGGGAAGGCATAGTGAGGAAAGGCAAAGTGAGGGAAGGCATAGTGATGGAAGGCATAGTGAGGGAAGGCATAGTGAGGGAAGGCATAGTGAGGGAAGGCATAGTGAGGGAAGGCATAGTGAGGGAAGGCATAGTGAGGGAAGGCATAGTGAGGGAAGGCATAGTGAGGGAAGGCATAGTGAGGGAAGGCATAGTGAGGTAAGGCATAGTGAGGTAAGGCATAGTGAGGTAAGGCATAGTGAGGTAAGGCATAGTGAGGTAAGGCATAGTGAGGGAAGGCATAGTGAGGGAAGGCATAGTGAGGGAAGGCAAAGTGAGGGAAGGCATAGTGATGGAAGGCATAGTAAGGGAAGGCATAGTAAGGGAAGGCATAGTGAGGGAAGGCATAGTGAGGGAAGGCATAGTGAGGGAAGGCATAGTAAGGGAAGGCATAGTGAGGGAAGGCATAGTGAGGGAAGGCATAGTGAGGGAAGGCATAGTGAGAGGAGGCATAGTGAGGGGAGGCATAGTGAGGGGAGGCATAGTGAGGGGAGGCATAGTGAGGGGAGGCGTAGTGAGGGGAGGCGTAGTGAGGGAATGCATAGTGAGGGAATGCACAGTGAGGGGAGGCGTAGTGAGGGGAGGCGTAGTGAGGGGAGGCGTAGTGAGGGGAGGCGTAGTGAGGGAAGGCATAGTGAGGGAAGGCGTAGTGAGGGGAGGCGTAGTGAGGGGAGGCGTAGTGAGGGAAGGCATAGTGAGGGAAGGCATAGTGAGGGAAGGCATAGTGAGGGAAGGCATAGTGAGGGAAGGCATAGTGAGGGAAGGCATAGTGAGGGAAGGCATAGTGAGGGAAGGCATAGTAAGGGAAGATATAGTGAGGGAAGGAATGTAAGTGATCTGTTGCGTACCATACCATACGTTAGATGCATTTTCTATCTATTTATTTATAGGAACGTACTAAAACACAAACGAACGTGTAGCAGGTATTTGATAGTCCTTGTGCAGTTTTGCATAGAAACAGTAAGATTGAAAGAAATTTATGAAACAAGATAAAAGTTGAAAGAGAACGCAATAAGGGCCGAAAAAAAAGACAACAATGAACCGAAGTAAGGATGGCTCGTACCAGAATAAAACCCTATTTTATGTATTTCAACAAAGGAAATGCCTACCTAACCTTCAGCTCGTGATCTCGTATCTTCTCCCTGGGTGTACTAATTCCTATTGATACAATAGTCGAATACCCTTGTGAGGAACTGCTTGTGCTATCTTTACGCAGTATAAATTATTCCGCATGAGTTAAGCAAGCGTTTGACAAACCCGTTTCATCAACATTAACATTTTTGAAACAAGGAAAAGGTTCTAGCTAAAAGAAACCCAGGATCACCGGTGAACACGCGATTTAGAATGCCGCAGAGAGACTCCAGTGCCAGCAAGAAATCGATAGCGGGCTATCGTCTTAGCTGCATGGCTCGCTGTACTGAAACCCTCGCTGCTACAATATAACTAACAATAATTCGTTGCTTGTTTTATTCAGTTGAGAATTACGAAAAAATAATAATGTGTCACTGAACGAAAATTATGACTTAGAAACTAATCTGTATCATATTTTACACAGAATTGTCTAATATGTTGATTTAGTCTAGAACCACTATTTTTGCATATCTGAGGAACAAATCTTTTACTCAGATTTTTTGATGTTCCTTGTTCGTCCGTCGTGAAATAAGTTAAGCACAACCTGCCTTGGTCACTTTTTATAACTCTAAAAGTATAAGAAAATAGATTTTTGGAGCGATGATTGTTCCACGATAGGTAAAAAAATGACGCATCGTAAGTTCGTAACTCAATAAATCGCACAAAAAGAGGCAAACCTCACACTCCCTCAGTCTCGATCAACACCGTCAAAAGCGGAAGCATTGTATTTCCTCTAGAACTGAAGAAGCCATGCACTAAATTTAACGTATCCGTCAACATCAATCATGAGTGAAAAATACTGTGAACCAGTCCACAAATTGTACGTCGACGTTTGTGTCTCCTTAACGTGTTGCGTGTAGTCTTTAAAATACCAAGCACAGTAAATCCACTTCACTATCATTAATGAGATCAGAAATGCTAGTGATCGTGTGGAACCAGAGAGTGAATTCCATTTTACGTGAATTTTCAGAGATGACTTGGACTTCGGTTCAATACTTTATGCTATGCGAAAACAAATTTATAGGACAACAATTGCATAAATAGCGTAAACTTATAAAAAATTCGCTTGGTGATAACAGAAGCGATGAATATTCAACTTCGATTTTTGTGATGAGAGACGATGCATTCGATGTCAAAATTTGGTACGCATATTTAGCTCAGCACGGAGATAATTTGAAATCGAATAAACCCTTTCATTTAAAATTCAGTTCATAACGGTTTTTAGCGATCGATGTAGACTTTACGTACACCTCAAGAAATTCACTCACTGTGGAAGTAAAAATTATAAGTTTTTCTACAAACTTCCAAAACTATCACGAGGGCATACTTGAACCCCATTTCAAATGCCTATTTAAACCATACATTCTTGATTAGAAATAACCGAAAACGAACTATAAAGGGCATTGTGAAGTAATTTCCACTATAAATTTAATGTTAGACCTCTGTTAATGTTTCGAAATTTCATTAACGCGAATTTCAATTCAGAATCATATTTTAGCACACATTGACTAAAGATTCACATTTTCATTCTAAATATTTACCCATTACTTCATATAATATAAATTTATTCGTCTCTTAGAAGTACAGGTAAATCACCAACATGGGTGCTCTTACCACAATCATACTCAAGGTGACACGCAATGGGTGCCAGCATGAGCCTTTGGTTAGCATAAATGACGCCCACAATGGGCTCTTTAGCACGTATGGATAGAAATAATATATTTACCTGCATCCTAGACACCGGGTCGTCCTCATCGCACGCGTTTTTGAGGAGATGTGCGTACTCCAGGTACTCTGTGACGCGCTGCAGGAAGGAGAGCGGCTCGTTGAACACTACGGGCATGGTGATTTTCGAAAGCTCCTTGCCAATTCCTTGCTTCAGTACGGACCAAAGAGAAAAGTCTCCGGCTGATGTAAACTGGGGCGCAGGAAGATGTGTTCTGGAGATTGGTAGCAAAACACGGTTAAACATGGTTATTTAGAACGAGTTTTGTAAATTATTCTTAAATTGTGATGTCCATTTTTAACGCTGTATATGCAATATGTGGTGAATGTGTGTTTAAATCAACCAACTATTGGATTAAAGATATGGATCGTACGTTAAAGATGGATATCTAGCGATCTCAAAACTCAAGTGATGACATCCATGGCTTAAAGAAACCATGACGAACAGGACAGAAGAAAAGGAAGTGCATCTACAAGATCTAAAAAAATTTCCCCGTGGAGATCGGATTAGATGGAAGCTTTCCTTTGAGTATCCGAAAATGACAGTTTGTAAAGACTAGTTGCCAAATAAGATTTTTAATATAAATATCATTCCCTGAGACAATCAGGATATCAATTAGTTTAATCCTTCGTAACCGCATAGAATATGACTGAAAGAGAGAGATGAGGAAGGCTTAGTATTGAATTAAAATAACCAGGAATTTATGCACAAAATGTGTTCCCACATAGGATACCCCGCACTTAAAAAGAGTAAGGTTGATAAAACTTTAAAAAATCGGATCAAAGTTGAACAAGAATGTAATGGAGGCTTCAGCAAGAAAGAAAGGAATAGAGGCTTAGAACAGATACCCGTGAACCAAAAAATGTATTGTCTGCAACAAAAAATAATCTATTTCAACAAGAGATCAGAATAGATAAGGTAGTTTAAGCCTTCCGAATCACAACATAGGTGTTCCTGAGAGAGGAATGCACCTCTCAATTTGGAATTATGGGATGGTGTCTATACCCAAAGTGTTACCTAGCATCCTCCTAATAGTAGAAACAGGCCCAGTAGTATAAGTTTATGAAACGAGATAAAAGTTGAAGGAAAAAGTAATCGGTACTGAAAAATAGACAGTGAACTGAAAAAAAAGATAGTCCGCAAAATTACAAAACTAAGAAAATATTTCAACTAAATGAAGGCCTACCTAACCTTCATATTGGGACAGAACATCTTCTCCCGGGAAGCTCTAATTCTGAGGCTTACAACAATTAAACTGTATTACATTAGAATAGATTTAATAAAATAAGCTAGTTCAAGCCCCCTTACCACAACGAAGGTGTCTGAAAGAGAGATCGATAGACACCATTTAGTATGGAGTTTAAGAAACATGGAATCGATGCATGAAGTGTAGTCCCGCGCAGGACTCCTTGCTCATGGCTACAGTAAATGGAGAAAATAAGTTTATGAAAGTAGATAAAAGTCTTGAGCGATGAAAAAAAGACAACAGTGAACCGAAAATCAGATGGTACGTAACAAAAGAAAAAACTATTTGTACAAAAGGAAGCCTATCTAATCTCCAGCTTGGGACCTCACATCTTCCCCCAATGAACAAGAAGAGACAACATTTGTATCCATCCTGATGCTTTGAAAGACAGTGACGTATATATATAGCAAACAAAAAACAGAAATGTTGATACTGGCGATATATGAAAGACTATGAACGGATGGCATTGAACAAAGGCGTTCCAAGAGAGGAAGGAGGAAGGCACAATTTAGTATGGACTTCAGGGAACGCGAAATATATGCACAAGGTGTTTAGAAACAGTAAGTTGAGAAAGCAGTTCATAAAAATAAGATGCAAATTGAAAAAAACAGTAATAGGTGCTGAAAAACAGGACAGTAGTGACCCGAAAAAGCTGATCCGTAACAAAACAAAATTAACTATTTTATTTGAAAAAAGGAAGGCCTACCTAACCTTTAGCTTGAGACCTCACATATTCCCATATGGGGGCACTATTTCCCATAGATACAATAGTTGGATCCCCTTGAGCGGAAATAAACACCCTACTTTCTACCAACAATGATTTTGGCTCGTCTAAGATTTGCAAAATTTTGTACAAACAACTCCGATCATGTATCGACAACACCTGTACATATAAACATTCGGAAAGCTATTCTACTTATCAAGACCAAATACTTGGAAATCATTCGCAAAACTTTTATGTTAGGAAGGAATTATTCGATGCACCCAAAATACTTGCAAAAAACTACACTTTTCCTTCTTTACCACCTGCAAAGCAGTTTTTAATTCTTTTGATAATCCTAATAATGAATCCTAATATTTCCACCCTTACTCATGTATGTAATGAGGAAAACCTCCATACTAGACCTGTATCATAGATACATATAAGAAGGTTCCCAAATCATTTTTCTTGATGTAAAAGTTTTTGCCAATGGAATTTGAAAATTAATTCTTAAAATTATAAAAAATGTAAAGAAACCTATTTATTGTCCTCAGTTTGAAACCACGAGTACACATTTTTGTGTAGATTCCATGAAACGAAGAACAGATTTTTAAACAGACAGTTGAGAAATTCGGAGCTATACAGTATGCACAGGGGTAATAGCTCATCGATTTTTAATGCATAAAATATCATGCGATTGACTGCAATTACGTTCGATGTTATAGAAAAAAAGGCTCACAGCAGCAGCAGCCCTGTGGTTCCTCACTAACATCTGTGACGCGATAACGCTAACTCCTGCTGTACCGGATGTGGCACAGCCCTTCGTGTGGTTGTTTCGAAACGCGCATGATGTCTGTTGTGTGTGCGGTGTGTGTGTTGTGTGTGCAGTGTGTCTGTTGTGTGTGCGGTGTGTCTGTTGTGTGTGTGGTGTGTCTGTTGTGTGTGTGGTGTGTCTGTTGTGTGTGTGGTGTGTCTGTTGTGTGTGCGGTGTGTCTGTTGTGTGTGCGGTGAGTCTGTTGTGTGTGCGGTGTGTCTGTTGTGTGTGCGGTGTGTCTGTTGTGTGTGCGGTGTGTCTGTTGTGTGTGCGGTGTGTCTGTTGTGTGTGCGGTGTGTCTGTTGTGTGTGCGGTGTGTCTGTTGTGTGTGCGGTGTGATGGTTGTGTGTGCGGTGTGATGGTTGTGTGTGCGGTGTGTCTGTTGTGTGTGCGGTGTGTCTGTTGTGTGTGCGGTGTGTCTGTTGTGTGTGCGGTGTGTCTGTTGTGTGTGCGGTGTGTCTGTTGTGTGTGCGGTGTGTCTGTTGTGTGTGCGGTGTGTCTGTTGTGTGTGCGGTGTGTCTGTTGTGCGTGCGGTGTGTCTGTTGTGCGTGCGGTGTGTCTGTTGTGCGTGCGGTGTGTCTGTTGTGCGTGCGGTGTGTCTGTTGTGCGTGCGGTGTGTCTGTTGTGCGTGCGGTGTGTCTGTTGTGTTTGCGGTGTGTCTGTTGTGCTTGCGGTGTGTCTGTTGTGCATGCGGTGTGTCTGTTGTGCATGCGGTGTGTCTGTTGTGCATGCGGTGTGTCTGTTGTGCATGCGGTGTGTCTGTTGTGTATGCGGTGTGTCTGTTGTGTATGCGGTGTGTCTGTTGTGTATGCGGTGTCTCTGTTGTGTATGCGGTGTGTCTGTTGTGTATGCGGTGTCTCTGTTGTGTATGCGGTGTGTCTGTTGTGTATGCGGTGTGTCTGTTGTGTATGCGGTGTGTCTGTTGTGTATGCGGTGTGTCTGTTGTGTATGCGGTGTGTCTGTTGTGTATGCGGTGTGTCTGTTGTGTATGCGGTGTGTCTGTTGTGTATGCGGTGTGTCTGTTGTGTATGCGGTGTGTCTGTTGCGTATGCGGTGTGTCTGCTGTGTATGCGGTGTGTCTGTTATATATGCGGTGTCTGTTGTGCATGCGGTGTGTCTGTTGTGTATGCGGTGTGTCTGTTGTGTATGCGGTGTGTCTGTTGTGTATGCGGTGTGTCTGTTGTGTATGCGGTGTGTCTGTTGTGTATGCGGTGAATAGTCAGTTCCTGTGTAATGTGATGTGTGATCTACATGTGTATGAGGATGTCTTCTACCCTATTTCTCTGGCAAAAGTTTTAAATCCGTGCACTATAAAATTGAAAGTAAATAAGTTCCGAATTAGGGTTTGATGAAAATAAGACAAATGTGAAAAATAACTGGTGTAAATTTCTTCAAATAACATTGTAATTTTTACAAAATGAAAATATTTTCATGTTAGCTTTCGACCACTTTTGATTCAAGCAACGAATTTTAATTGTCTCATGAAGAACCGTGTTGAAATAAAGCTTACAGTTCTTAAATTTCGTTCAATGGTTTGTTTTGAAAAAGTAAAGCGAGTGAGAACCACAAGCTGAAAGTGACAGACTCTGTCTGCTTTATACTCATTATGTCAACAAAACAGCGGCTCAACTTCTCTATAGAATCAAACATAGTGAGCACAGTACATTTCATGACAAAAGCTAACAACAACGCTGGTTGAGAGCGAGAGCGCTCCTATCGTCGAACCTAGACAACAATAACTAAGATGTTACTTATGTGTCTCTCAGTCATTCCAGTCACATTGTTAATCGAAAAGTTACTATGAATCAATAGCTATTGTAAGAATAATCCTTTGTGGTCGCAATGGTTTCGTAAGACCTAAAGGGAGTTCAAATGTTCTCGGAAGTAATATCGTAAAGAAATTTTGCGAGTAACCTAGCACTCGTCAATATCTGTCAATCACACAACTTAGAGTGCTTTGCTAAGAAGGCATAAGATCAATGCTTCCTACTGTGCTGCCTTCCTTTGTCCATCTACGAGCTTGCTTTCCGTCTCTCCATCAAACAAAGACAGTCTAGAATATCATTTCTTTCTTTCTTCTAGAAGAATACAGATTAAATAAAATTGTAGGTTAGTTCCAGCCTCCCTGACCCCAATGAGTGGAAGGTGTTTCAAGGAGTGGAAAGATGAAGTGAAGGCATAACTTAGTATGGAGTTAAGGTAACGAGGAATCTATGTACAAGGTGCGTTCCCACAGAAGATCTCCTGCACATAGTAACAGCAAGTCAGGAAATAAGTTTATGAAACAAGATAAAAGTTAAAGAAGAAAGAAACATATGCTGAAGACAGGAAAACAGCGAACCGAAAAAAGGTGGTCCACAATGAAACAAAACATTTATTTTATTTCAATTAAATAGAAGGAAAATCTACCAACCTTTCAGTTCAAGACTTCACTCTCTCCCCTAGAGAGCTTATCCCCATTGATACTATATTTATATCCTCTTGAGGAAGAAGAACATCATTATTTAATCTCATGTGATGTGTTATTAGAAATTGAAGCTATGTATGTAAGTAGATGGTTATCTACAGAGGTAGAGAATCATTTTGTGAGCTGGTCAATTAAAAGGAGATTAATGTAGAAGAGAATATATTTGACATCCGTTTAAAGGATCCTATCATCCAACGCTTGCAGGCATTGACGTAAGTGCTGTAGTGAGGCAGTGTCGGCACGGTGGCCTGCCCATTTTCTCTAGCAAGCATTAGAGGATGACGCTCAATAGCGAGAAGACAGCGTCTTGGGAACTCCTGCCCGCGAGGGCGTGGCGTGAGTCGCATGCACGGAGTTCATAAGCCTACGTCACTCGTGCACTCGGCTTGACCCGTGAATTTTGTCGTGTGGAACATCAATAACCTGAAACTAATCACTATCAGTGCTACAAAATAGAACTTTTTTGCTACACGTTTTGCATTTTTTTTGTCAAACCCTCGTCGTCGTTTGCATTCTTCGTGACCTTTAATATCGATCTCTTACAAAGAGCCCAGCTTAATCTACACGTGTAAAATTATCTTCACCATATCGATTTCCTGTGACTCATCAGTTGGACATTATTCTATATTACTGTATTTGTCCCTGACCGCCTCAACTGACAGAATCGCTCATTTGCCGAGTTCGTAGATAGATTTATTCAGAATTACTCATTGAGAATGTCTTTTGGCTGGTTGTTTATTTTATTTGACAACCCTCATCTATATTTTAAAAGGGATGAAAATTGGATCTAATTGGAAAGTCCCCCGCCAAATTATCCCTGAAGAGCACATTTACTGACTTTTTTGAATTTAGACTTTAATTCAACAACACATAACGAATTGAAATTCAATGCGAACCGGGAAATATATCATTTTAACAGTGATGACATTATGAAAAAACCTAAAGAAAGCATCATGAGCCTTGACTAGGAACTCATCTCTTACTCTAACAGCAATGCTTTCGCAACGACATAGTGGTATCCAAACTGTAACTCCTGAACAATTTAAAGCATATTTTCCTACATGAGACATTGCTTACCGAAAAACTACTTAGCATGATATTAGCCACATTTGCACCATATGTTACAAACTTCCTGGAGTAGTCAGTATGATAAATCTCAATTATTAAGGTAGGACTCCGAATTTCGACGAACTTCAGCAGTCGAAATCCCCGTAAAGTGTTCATAAGCGAAGAAAATACACACAGCTCATTTCTAATAACGTTAAATGTATAAAACCCAATTGCTTTTAACAATTTCGTAACATAAAATTCCTTAGTTGATAACTACACATGGTAGTCATTACATAATACTCGCGTCAGTTACTGAACAAATAAATTAAAGAAAAACATGAAAGTGTATACCCTTGGTTAAGTTATTTTACATTTGGTAATACTTCCAAAGTACAAGTCAACGCAACTAAGAAAGGGGTTGTCGCACAATGTTAACCAAAAAAATTTACAGCGCGAATGGAACAGTGAGATAAACATTAACGCATACGAACTAATTTCTCCAAGTCATTTACTGAAAGATAGAAAGAAAGGTAAACATTTTATTTGAAATAAAACGTACATGAGTTATAAGTTTCAGAGAAAGAGTTCAAGATTTTAATTATTGAAGCCTTCGACTTTCGCCAATCAGATGCGGTGCCAAAGCTAAAATAAATTAATCCTAACGGCAGCAACGACAGCAGAAAGAGCGGCTCGGGCTAGTGACGAAGAATCGTTCGTTAAAGTTGCAGTGTCGGCAGCGTTGCCTTCCTCATACGCAAGGCTTGCGTTCTCTCCAAGTTTAATTCGGAGCGTGAGTCCAGGGCATGGTGCTGATTTAAACGTCGCATATTTTTAAAAAGGGTTCAGGAATTCTTTCTATGTACGGAGGGGACAATAGAAAAGTAAACTTTATTATCTGTAAGTGAAATAATTTAAGTCAACGATCAATAGCTTGTTTATTTTGCGTTGTTAATTTAATGTTAGAAGTGCTTCTTCTATTTGTTTATATACGTTTTCATACTGGCATAAATAAGTTCATAAAATTTTTTGAATTGTAAATTAGATTAGAGAAGTTAGTATAAGCCTCTCGAACCACAACAAAGGCGTTTCAAAGAATAAAGGATAAAGACGCCATTTAGTATGGAGATGAGGGAGCGTGGAATCTACGCACAAAGTGCGTTCTCACACGAGATCCCCTGCAAATAGCAACAGAGAGTTGAGCAGGATGGCTACGAAACAAGATATAAGTTGGAGAAGGAAGTTAGAGGTGCTGATAGACAGGACAGCAGTGTATCGAAAAAAGATGGCCATTAACAAAACAAAAATGCATTTTATTTCTACAAAAAAACATGTTTAACTCTCAGATCGGGATCTCACATTTTCCCCTGGGAGCGGAACGTCCATAAACAACGTTCCCTGGTAGCGCTGAAGGAAAATTTATTGACATAAACGATCTGATTTTCTAGAAAGGCTGAACTTTAGTGCTCAGATGGCAAGGGCTACCGTCACTAAAACTCGCCAACATATTGAAAAGCACAATTTCAAAATTGACGACAGCATTTGAAGAGAATGGGAGAAGCATAATCAGAACCTATACGTTCCCTAGTTGAACTAAATTTAGATAGAATTTTGCAGTGTTCTCATAATTTTCTCTTCCAGGTACGTCACCTTAGATCGATCTGACTCATTCTATTACCGAAACGATAAAATTACCGAGTTCAAGTTCAAAGCCTGCCTTTTACTTTCTTATATCATTTTCTCGCTGATGTTTTTCATTGCGTAAAAGGTCAATATTGAATATAATGTTGTCAACGAATTTCATAATTTTGTAGGTATAGTTGAGTAATATAGTCGATTATAAGACGTTTTACATGAACGACATTCTGCCCGGCGATGCGTTATTTTCGAATTATTCAACTTTGAAGCTGGCTTGTGCGCGCCATGGAAGCACGTGGGGCTAGCGTAATTTAATTAATAACGGAAGCTAACCCCCTATTACAAACGTAAAGAGGTTGGGTCGTGAGGGGTAGGCACAGTTCTTTTAGTGAAAATTAAAAATAAAGGTTTCGAGTGACGTTTGTTTACATCGACGCCAAGGTGGCTGCCGCCATGGCGCCAACTGGCTGAAGATGGCGGCAGCCATCTTCGAGTCGATGTAAACAAACGTCACTAGAAAGCTTTATTTTTAATTTTCACTAAAAGAACTGTTGCTACCCCTCACGACCCAACCTCTTTACGTTTGTAATAGGGGTTAGCTTCCATTTTCATTGCTAAAACAATGACTGTTTTTGCGTTAAAAGGGCCATTCAGGAGCGCCGTTCGTATAACTTAAAACTTGAATAACTCGAAAACTAAGCATTTCCGGGCACATTGTCATTCGTGTAAAACGTCTTAAAATCGACTATATTACCCATCTATACCTACAAAATTATGAAATTTGTTGACAACATTATATTCAATATTGACCGCGTAAAATTCAAGTAAATTTATATTCGTAAATTTTGTATATTACTAGTCTTCACTTAATTATAACATGTCGTAGATGATCAACACGAGGGAGTTCTCAAATAATTTTACCAGAGTTAGCTTGGGCAATACTCTAAATGTTTCAATACTTTCCTCCACCTTTTCAGAGCACTTTCTGTGAGGTGACAATAAATGCTAGTGGGTTAATACAAACAGCCAAAGAGGCAGGTCGGGTTAAATGATCTATGAAGTAATGAATACACGGCTTGAGCTTCAAAACAAATGTTGGTTTAAAACTTGACATTCACCCCTGCTGACTAAGTGACGATTTTGTGCCTGTTTCAGGATAAACTTCGAGTCCAGTCTCATCAGAACCGTATCGCAGCTTATATTCATGAAGCGAGTCCATTTAAATTTGAATCAACTACAAATTGGTCAATGTATAGTTTTCCTTCGGCAGGGAAATTAAAGATGTAGTTGCTGATAATCACTAAATGAGCACATTTAAAAACCTTTTACATGAATGGCATTATGCTCTCTGATGCGTTATTTTCGAATTATTTAACTTTGAAGTTGGCTGTCGCGCGCCACAGGAAGTGACCGCGCCAAGCGTAATTTCATTAATAATGGAAGCTAACCCCCTATTACAAACGTAAAGAGGTTGGGTCGTGAGGGTTAGCCACAGTTCTTTTAGTGAAAAGTATAAATAAAGCTTCTAACCCACCCGTTAGGGTGACGATCGCAATCTTGTTTACATCGGCACAAAGATGGCGGCGCCCATCATCTTCCAGTCGATGTAAACAAACGTCACTAGAAACCTTTATTTATAATTTTCACTAAAAGAACTGTGGCTAACCCTCACGACCCAACCTCTTTACATTTGTAATAGGCGGGTTAACTACCCTTATTAACTAAATTACGGCGCGGGCGCGCGCGCGCGCGCGCCCGCGCCCGCGCCAACTTCAAAGTTAAATAATTCGGAAATAACGCATCAGAGAGGATAATGTCATTCATGTAAAAGGTTTTTAAATGTGCTCATTTAGTGATTATCAGCAACTACATCTTTAATTTCCCTGCCGAAGGGAAACTATACATTGACCTACAAATTATGTACACCAATCAAAGGGACTTACCTGTGAACTTTTCCTTCTTCTTCTTCGGTCTTAGTTGAAGTCATGTTGACCAGGTGAGGACCTCAGAGTAGCCACTCTGCAATAATGACTCGTTCAATTTTTACTCTATGCACTCGGAAAAGTTTTCCAATTTTTAAGTTATGTTTTAAGGACAAGATTTGTGAAACTAAGGTTTTCACTAAATTTTCACTCGCTTATTTCAATAAATTTTCACTCTCCGCGTATCTGGGCTACAATATCGTTCACTAATTTGTCCTGTGACATTTGAATCATTGTGCTCTGCTCATACAGACCACAAGTAGACACTACATTTGGGTAATTTTCTCTCCGTATGCTCCGAAGTACATTCACACATTCTAGCCACGACGTTTGTGAAATGAATACCACTTTATTTCTTATTGACTCAGTGCAAAGGACACTTTCTTCAAATTACTGGCATCAGTGCTGCAGCTAATTTGGGTCGTCGAGCGGTAGTAACTCGTGGTGTAACAAATGTACCTCTCGCCATTGTGCGTAGTTCTCAGCGAGCCTCCGCAGCGTCTCGGCTGTGATAGGGCAACATTTTTTGCCGCCTCCATCCGCGATAATGGGAGCAATAAATCAGAAACGAATTCCGATACCAGGGTAAAATTTCCCACAATGTTGTGTGGTTTTAATTCCACTAGGTATCTTTACTGGGATTATTAAAATAATTCAAAGAGGAAAATACCAAACAATACATAAACGTTACTTTGGCTTAGATGTAAGACATAAATAAACTCCACAGACCTAAACATTTCCATGAAACTTTATTACACTGTGTGGAAGACACTATTTACTATTCAAAAACAGTTATGATATTCCAGACGACATGCACACTTTTATCGCTCTGTACACCCATAAGATATTTTTTAGTATTGGTGCTACAAAAAGTAACAAAATACTTCTATAAACATAAAATCAGTTTGACTATTACAGACTTTCATTATTATGTTTTGCTTAACAGCGTCTGCCATTATTATGTTTTGCTTAACAGCGTCTGCAAAATTGTTTGTTAGGTCTTACATTACTTGCCAATTGCGGAATTTTGGTGTACGGAATGTTGGAAAAGTTGATAAAAAAACAAATTCATAGCACAATTATCCCACGCTGTGGAGCAACATTCACATTCTTTCAGAAAGTTTTTTCGTTTACCAATAAACATTTTAGTTTAAGAGTAAAATGTGATGAAGAGCATGTGACCTTAAGTGATTCACTTATATGACTCTATTTGAATTATAATGTTTGTAACTTCTGTCTAAATAGTTGTTTTGATTGATTCTTTGTATACGTTGCACTTGAAACTCAGCGTTTGTGCTTCGCGTGAAATTTTCAAACGAAAAATTATTTTTAATAGGGAATTTAAGAAGCACAGGACAAATTACGCTGGAGTGAGCAGTGAAGTTCTACAATCACCTATCATCAATTGCAAATGTATCATCCTACTATATCTATGATCTACTGCATAAATTACTTAACCTTTATTTCGTACTGGATGAGTTAGTGGTTTAAAGAGAACCGGTGTAAAGTTCTTATATTATCACAGCAACTACTTAGATTTTCATAAATAACATTCGAGTATAAGTTACTCTCATTACGTGTGACAAAAATTTTATATTCGTCAGTCCAAGAGTTATCGGCAAAGTAATGTTCCAGTGAATATAGTTTGTCACCGTTGAGAGTGTTTCCTCAGCCCAAAAGTTATCAGCAAAGTAATGTTCCAGTGAATATAGTTTGTCACCGTTAAGAGTGTTTCGTCAGTCCAAAAGTTATCAGCAAAGTAATGTTCCAGTGAATATAGTTTGTCACCGTTGAAAGTGTTTCGTCAGTCCAAAAGTTATCAGCAAAGTAATGTTCCAGTAAATATAGTTTGTCACCGTTGAGAGTGTTTCGTCAGTCCAAAAGTTATCGGCAAAGTAATGTTCCAGTGAATATAGTTTGTCACCGTTGAGAGTGTTTCGTCAGTCCAAAAGTTATCAGCAAAGTAATGTTCCAACGAATATAGTTTGTCACCGTTGAGAGTGTTTCGTCAGTCCAAAAGTCATCAGCAAAGTAATGTTCCAGTGAATATAGTTTGTCAAAGTTGAGAGTGTTTCGTCTGTCCAAAAGTTATCAGTAAAGTAATGTTCCAGTGAATATAGTTTGTCACCGTTGAGAGTGTTTCGTCTGTCCAAAAATTATCAGTAAAGTAATGTTCCAGTGAATATAGTTTGTCACCGTTGAAAGTGTTTCGTCAGTCCAAAAGTTATCAGCAAAGTAATGTTCTAATGAATATAGTTTGTCACCGTTGAGAGTGTTTCGTCAGTCCAAAAGTTATCAGCAAAGTTATGTTCCAATGAATATAGTTTGTTACCGTTGAGAGTGTTTCGTCAGTCCAAAAGTTATCAGCAAAGTAATGTTCCAGTGAATATAGTTTGTCAAAGTTGAAAGTGTTTCGTCTGTCAAAAAGTTATCAGCAAAGTAATGTTCCAGTGAATATAGTTTATCAAAGTTGAGAGTGTTTCGTCTGTCCAAAAGTTATCAGCAAAGTAATGTTCCAGTGAATATAGTTTGTTAAAGTTGAGAGTGTTTCGTCTGTCCAAAAGTTATCAGTAAAGTAATGTTCCAGTGAATATAGTTGGTAAATGCCGACAGTGTGGAGTGGGACACAAGTGAGTTCCACTTCACACATGGGCCACGCGCTATTGATCAGCTACAGGGGCGGCCACGCTATGCTTCACAGCCATCCTCTCTTTCGGCAAATGGCACCTTAAGATTCAAGGATTTATGGATGCAGTTTGTTTTCTTACTGTAATGGAAAATTAACTGTATTAATAATCAGGAAGAGAGTTCATTTCCTCTCTAAGTACAATTTTTTCCGACAATTCCCATAGGGTTACTTCATGATGTATCGTTTCCACTTACAACGTCATCTCCTAATAGCGTTTGCTCATACCAGCCTTAACTCAATGTGTCAAAATAACAACTCATTTTTGCAGTTATGCTCACCATTAAATGTTATCATTTTGTAGAGACAAAGAAAAGTAACATTCGAAAATAACTTTCCTTGAGTGTCTTGTCAACCCTAAATGGCTTCCACAAACATCACATCTAAACAACTTTTTTGAATATAAATATTTGCGTTTTTCAGTCTCATCGATGAACATAGTGTTTCTTAGGGTACAAAACTACAGGCTGTCGGCATCCCGAGGGAAGTCACATCAATTCCATCCTGAAGGGAACCAGGGCATTTGGTAGAGAGGGTACGAAGTGATTACGAGCGCTGTTTAACGCATTGGTATTGTGACTTCACAAGATTTCAAACATTCGCTATCGTAGTTTAGACATGGTAAAACGGACTCCATTACATTACTCTTCCGAAAATTCGAGCTATTGGGAGAAGGACCTTGAACACAACTTTGAATTTTTTTTCAAAATTAAGCAAAATCAATGGAATCAATTTTATCATTTTCTGCTACTGAGATTTGAAGATGTGATCGTAGAACGATTCACTCTATGCCGTGAGTTAAAACAAGGGAAGTTTCCTGGACGGTATCTGTTACGTGTCTTTTTTTCATGACAAGGAAAATTAGTTTAAGGTAGTGAGAGTTAAAATTTAAGAACCATTACAATGATTCACAATTCTTTTGCATTATTTGGCAAACTTTTACTTTTTACACCCCTGTAAACGCACATGAATATGCTCACTTAAACTCACATTCACAGATCGTTCATCTGATTTTACTGTTTAATTTTGATTAAAAATTAGTGGCATTGACTTATTTTGTCACTAATACAACAGACTTTGTTCTCTTTTTACAATCTACTTCAAACGGTCCTGGATTATGATATAGAAAGATTACTTTAGTTCAGGAGAAATTTTAGGAACTCAACCGATGGCGTTCGGATTAATCGGAGAGCACTGGATCTCCACATGAAGAAATAACAGCAGTCCAATCACTGGATAACCTATTTTATTTTGAATTGAATTTTTACTTTTGTTTTCGAGAATGTACACTCGTGATACGCGGCTGATTTATATTACTCTGATCGTAAAACTGCAAAATGCCAGTGCATAAGTTCAAGAAAATCGAGTTATCCATGCTAGACAAAGTTAGAAAATAATGATAAGGAAATATCAAATACTGCTCTATGATCTAAGCAGATTCTCGAGAGATTCCTAAAAGCTAAACTTTATGGATTTGTGCAGAGAATTAAATTCGCTGACGTAATTTTTGACCTTTGTTTATCTCTCCGCAAGTCTGTTACTTTCGGAGTTGGATAAATTTCTAACACGTGAACATTTTCATTCATTCTACAACGAATTGAGCGATTATTTTATCCAACGAATGTAACGAACATGAATTATATGTGTGTTGTGTTCATTTTAGGCCACTATTTTTTAAATATTAGTACTGCTCAGCATAGAACAATGTTCTTTATTTTGCCCATGGTTCTAACAAGAGAAAACCTATAGAACATGAAATGTAGCAAAAACTATTCCAAGAATAAAACATCTGAAATCGTCAATTCATTCGTGAAAAATTTAAATTTTGAAGGGAAAATAGAGCGCAATAATTATCGTGAAAACCAATTACATTATCGTGGAACTGCGATATTTTAATTAGTTATTCCTTTTATCAGAAAATACTGGGTGAATTGGACATCAGCATGCGCTTGCATGTTGCAAAGCGGGTGGCACTAAAACCAAGACAGATGTTACGACCAACTCATCTTTTCAGGCCAGGTCACAGGTGTGGCTAAAGGTGCCTTTTTCACGGTCCCTACCCTCGACTGATTTTACTTACAAAATGCAGGTTCCTGGCACAACTGTATGTGTATACGATAAATTTATAATAAAATCACGCAAAATTCAGTTCATTAACAAAGACACTTTAGGACTAAGATAGTTATTATTGAGAATAGAGTTTGCATGAGAGGAGTCCCTCTGTGGTCCACACAGCACGACGCTTCGATCGCCACTGCCGGCAGCTGCGTCGAAGGCTCGAAGCCCAGCGGTCCGCACACGCTCAGGGGACACAAGGTGCGGCGCCCTGGATCTGTTACTAGCTATTCAGTTGTAAATTAATGCTTGACAGATTGAATACGTGTTTCTATCACAGTCATATGGAAGTAAAAATTAGAGATGATACTTTGGAATATGCCAAAGGTATTTTGGAGGAGAAAGAGTACGTCAGAGAAGAAATAACTTCTCTAGGAGTTTCGATTGAACCGTATTGTAAAGTAGAAATATTATTTTACTACCGCTTCAAAATAAGGTTGCGTGAATGCAAAGACTAGAAGTTAGTTGAATTTAGGCCGTGCAGCTTATGAAGAAATTGCTGGTATTCTACATTCGAATCACGATGTCAAATGTAATCTATTCTCGAGGTAATCCTTCTACGACTAATGGCTTCCACGCTAAGAATTTCATCAGTACTGAGTTATAAATAACATAATTAGGAACTAAAAATAATCTTGTGGATAAATTTTAAGCTTGTGGTGTTAAACTTGAATAACTTGGTACACAGTGACAGAAGCACTGGAACGTTTGAAAGATCACAAAAAAGGTGTATGAAATTTTTCCAGAACTAATCCTAATTGACAATGTTCAGAACTTATAAGTGTGCTCGTACAGCAAATGGCATCCTCTACCAGGAATTTCACAAACTGTTGTAGAAGTTAGCCCTGACCCGCCGCAACTTATCAAATATTCCACGAATATCCTCTATAAATTTTCCTTTGAACTCTTACCAACTCGTACAGCAGCAATTTTCAAATAACTCCGCTGGCAAAAATCACAACCGGTAGGTCTTGTGCTCTTCGAAACAATACAATATCACCAAACTTTCAGTTGACACGGGGACTTGTTTCTTCGATGACCATTTGACACCTCGAGTCCTTCAAATAGTGTCAACCGCTGACTTTTAAAGAAATATTTTTTCAATTAATAAATTTAATTTTCAGTTGAGTTTGCATCTTGCCTATCTATTGTACCATTTTTAACAGACCACACATTTACCTTAATTTCATACGCACTTACCCAACCAAAGATGTATTGGGTCCATGATAAATATTAAGATTATTATTATACTAGTTTAAAACTCTATTGTCAACAAGCAAAGGCCATCTCTTAAAGAGCGAACAGAAGGGCTATTTAATATCGACTTCAAGGAACAGGTAGCCCTCACAAGGTACTAGGAGCGTAAAAATGGCAAGCTAGGGAGGAAGAGAAGACAAAGAAGAGATAGCGAAGAAGGATGAACATCGAAATAAACTAAGTGGCGCGGAAATTAGAATATGCCTACATGTAGTTAAGATAACCTGCAAGTATCTCCTAAGGGGCTCACTAATTTTTCTAACAAATTCTAAAAACATGAATCTGAAAATATCGCGGAGTGAAAAAGAAACGATCTGCGCTGACAAATGGAATGTAGCACGTCATGTGATAACTTCTTGGGATAGAAATAAGTCATGTTATCTAAATAAAACATTTTTTTATTTCAATGGACATTTATAATGTACTCTATGGTAGCCTTACATGTCGTTCAAATATACATATCAATTTTAGAGATGGATTTTCAGGTGATAAAAAAACACTTGTCCACGCAGCTACAAAGCGCATCTTAAAACTAAGTATTTTTTTACAGTTGAACATTCCGAAAGGATTCTGACTTACAAGCTACATTATTTACATGTATTATCAAGCGCGTGGTCACTCATTAATGAGAAGCCTCAAGATAGCAAAAAGACATGAAAGTTGTCACTTATCAAATCCTCGCTGCATGTGTTGATGTTCCTCAAGTGCCTTGAAAGATCGCCAGGTCCTGCTGCATGTCTTCTAACCGAACAATCTATATTTTTATAGTACACCGCAATAATATCAAGGTTGAAATTGTATTGAAAACACAACAAAAGTAAAACGTAAAGCATTCGAGGTAAAAAAATAAATTTCTGCAGTCCAATGAATAAACGTTCCGTATTCAATTCAACGAATGAACCGTTCCATATTTTACAGAACCCATGATATCTCCAAAAAGAATCGCACGTTAGATCATTATCGCTGCAATCAAACGTAAACGCACGTAGTGAAATCCTTCCTTCTGATGGTTACGCCAAACATGAGAGTCAAAACTATCGAAATCATCCTTCGGAAGAAAGTAAAATGTGTTCCCCAAAAAAAAAAAACTAATCCAACGTCAAACACTAGCATGTACGGATGGCAATTTCTTCACTTGCAGCCCTGCAGCAAACAAAGTCCTTCACAAAGAATTTAGGCTGTGAACCATTAACTTACGTCTCAGTAATACAGTAAATATTTCAATAAACTGAAGGAAGAATGGGTGAAATTTTCTACTCTAGCACGCAATAAATAAATTCTGAACGCAACTGGAAAAGCTGCAATTTTTGAAACAAGTCGTAAACTTTATTCCCGGAAGGCGTGAGGGATTGCTGAGATGCTTGAGCTTGAGCGTCTTTCAAGTAGGTTTTACACTGAAGTACCGAATTAAAACATAAACCCATGCCTATATCATGATTTCACGTCACTCATAAACGAATCGCACTGCATTTGCATGGAAAATATATCACATTGCTAGTCAAGCATGTAATAACGCAAAGAAATAAAAAAAAAATTTCCTTTGATTTAACACAAAACCTGTTGTAAGAACCGTTCAAATCATACAAGAACACAGACAAAGGTCAAAAAGTACATGAAACTTGTGAATATAATTAAACCTCTATACAATTCGTACGCTTCCGAAACACGTTTCATTACAGAAACAGGTCATTCTTCTCTTCTTCGTCAGTTGCTTTTTTTTTTTGAGGGAACCGTACTATTAAAATGAACGACCACCAATCCATTTTTTATAAACCGTAGAATGCAAAGAAACAACAGCACTTGCAGCAATTGGGGATATACTGCTTTTTATCGACAGAAAAATGCCAATATTGTCATCGAAATTACACGCTTGAACAAAAAACCTCCCCCAAACCAATATAACTTACAATTATTATTGATAAATTTTTACTGTGGATCAACAGGGAAGCATACGAGGAGAGCTTATGTTCTTTTTACTCTCTCGGAGGTCATCAGCTCCTACTAGAAACTCCAGTTACAGAGTAGTGCCGAGGAATTAGCGTTTCGTTTATGGAATCAGAAATAATTTTTTCCATAGCACAAATCGTCCCCACTACGCCTGGTGAGCAGCACAAGCAATTGCACAGGCGCTTCAAGGTGAAAAGTTAAAGCCCATCTAGACTTGAATTTACCGCACGTGCTCACTATAAGAGCAGCTATAAATACAATAGGTAGCTAAGGCATCTCTGCGGATCGTTAAGTATTCTGAAACGTTTTCTGAGTGGGACGTGCTTAGTATTTCCCGCATGGAAAAAGTTAGGAGTTCTACCAGTCGTCGGTTTTATTATCATTATTATTTGAATTGCACTCGTCCTTTGCACCTTTCGGGTGTTCGCCGTATGAATTTTGTGGGTTAAAATTACTGTCTCGCTTCCACATGAACGACGTAAATTGCTACACCAAAATTTATACGTCGAAAGCTGCCCAGGCATTTCGGCAGGTTTATTTTCTTGTTTTGGGGTTTAAAACAAGATAGACAGGGCAAAGTTGAGCTAGGCTGAGTTGGATTTGGTTTACATGTGTTAGACGAAATTTCAGTTATAAGATTAACATGAAGGTTAAAATTAACATTGTGGCCCAGTTCAGGTGGAGTATGATTCTATGGAATAGATGGTAATTAAAATAATTAAACATCGCTCGAAAAAGTATGAAAAATGGGCTAGAAAAATTCAAATAAAGTTTTTATAATTTATCATTATTATGATTAATAGCACAGATAGTTATGTGCTTATCGTCAGTCAAAGCCCGAACACTATCAGATCAAACAACGATTTTTCAGTCTTTCATTCTCAAGAACGAGATAGATGAATGCTCCAGAAAAGCAGTAGAATAAAAGAAGTAGATGAAGTTATTAAGGCTCTCAGTCGCAAGTAACAGCTTTCCTTACGAAAGAGATGTGAAAAGGAAAAGAGAAGTAGAAAACAAAATGGTAAAGTCAACCTCATGTAAAGTCAGCCTTATCACGAAACTGAACCACAAACAGCCTCGCACAAGCTGACATGCTTACTCTGGAGTAAGCAGCTGGGGCAATCCTTATAGAATGACAATCCAAGTGTACTGAGTGGGGCTGCAAAAATCCCGCACCAGGGAGGTTTTCTGGTCAAGTTCAAGAACGTTACAGATCGCATGAGAAGCTTCACGGCCCCACTACGAGTTGAAAAACAATCACCTTCAGCACACTCATTTGATTTGAAAATATGTATCAGTTCTCATAAGTCAATCCCCTAGAGTAACATGAACAGCCGTGTGCTCTTACATACATTTGCGTTCGCACTTTATACAGTTTGAAAACTTTTCAGAGAGAGTTTTTTCTCAGATGTGTGTTTTAACAAAAGAGCACTCTGTAAAGGTGTAGATTAATAGCTGTGAATACCCTACTTTCATTGAATTAAAATAGATATTACTAGAGCAAAAGTTAAATGATGTTAAACGTTGACCTTGAAAAACAGAGGAAAATTTTCGTTGCTACACACTAGAAGGCTATCTCTCACCCATGGTTAAATATCAATTGAAATAACACAGATGTCTCATCCTAAGCAAAAAACAAAAATTTAAGGTATGTACAAAAAACTTGCACTTGCGCACGTCGTGAACGAAACTTTATCCAAGAATATGAGGCAATACACACGAATCTAATTTAGTCAGGTCACGAGTTACCATAACACGATCATAAACCTGTAAAACAACACATAAACAACACTTTCGAAAATTACCCGTCTTACACGTCACAAAACAGTGCTCATAAATCTACGTTGAATATGTTATGAATCGATGCACAAAATCTTTCTCCTGAACTGCACCTAAAATTGAAATTACTAACGTTGGCAGTTCCCCGTTCACTTGTGGGAAGAACAGGTGAATAGTTTGAATACGCTCAGAATAAAAAGTGGTTACATTGAACATTTCACGTCGTCAGAAACCATAATCTGAATTTCTTAACGAAAAACGTCATTGAAAGAATTTTCTAAATAAATAATCGTGATGGCCAACTCAGCAGGTCTCACACACACAAAGTTATTAAAAATATCTCAAGCTTACGCATTTTTCGTTAGTGGCGCACTGATTTCTTTAAACCACTCGAACTTCCTTAGAAGAAAAACCTAAGCAAATCTACTTTCATTCTAATAAAGTCTAACTTACATATTTATTGACATCTTGTGCTTAACTGTATTTCTAAATAGTATTTAGTTAGCTATTACGATAACACTCTATTATCAAAAAATAGAATTTTGCTACTTCATTTCAACGTCTGTACATCCCAGCCAGTCTACAGAGAGACCCAAAACGAAGTTCAAGCAATTAGTTCTATGTAATTTTCGGACACAGGACCATTATCAATGAAGAAGATCTATGTAGAAAGGAAACTGAGCAGTTGCACTGACCTTACTATATATTATTATCATTGGTAAGATTTATGGATATTCTTGACCATTCTTTAGAAGAAATAGAAACAGCGGCAATTTTTCAGTTAATTTTTTTCGACACTGGGAAATCATTTTTTGACAACTAGCATTCATTTGGACAACGATTAAGAAGCAGCTCGGAGCTTCAGTCTAAGGCAGTTACTAAGTGACCATCATATCAGGAGAGAATGAGTTGCGTTAGCATGTACACAGGAAAAAACGTAAAGATTCTAAGATAAAGATGAAGAAGAGAAAACTTCTAAACACCTAGACTAAGTCACAATACATCGCAAAAGGCACTTGAGAATTTAACGTTAAGACGGCGCTAAAGTAGGCTACCTCTCCACATCCACAGTCACTCTCCAGCACTACCAAAAAGCGGACAAGTCATTCACTTTGGAGAATTTAACGAATTAAATATTTGAAGCTAACAATTCTTTGAATTGAACAGGCGTAGATCTGAACAAAATCAGTGAGAAGTGCAGGAAATATATGAGGAGACAAAACGTGATATTAGACCTCTTAAAAAACAACAACAAATGCATTTCGCCAGAAGCGAAAGATAGTGAAAACTTATTGGAATGTTAACACGCAGACCTATCAAAGCCGCATGACGTGCGTTATTACCTTAGGTACTACGGGAAAATAAGTAATTTATGACCCTCGTCAGCGAAAAAGTATGGCAAATTTGTAAAAAAGGGCCGGACTTCAAAGAAAGTAGCAAAAGGGGCTGTAGAGTGATATCCTTCCAACGACACATTGTATTTACAAAACTAATATTAGCTTCAATTTTAGATTTAGCAAAAGTTTTGTAGTTTGTGAGATGCACGTTCTTCTTGAAAACTGCTCGTGAAATACAATTTGCGATCAAGATGTTCATTACAAGCAATATCATCATTTCATCGTAACTTTTGTTTGAGTAACGCAATTTACATTGATTTCACATTGTGAATCAAAATATGATAAATATTGTAATGCGCAGATCAGTGTGCACTTTTAATAATCGGCGCCGCTTTTGGATCTGCCACATTTTGCCATACTTTCTCGCTGCCTAGGATCTTACATATTAGAGGGCACAGTTTAACTGAATTATATTTCATTTTGGGTAATAATTTTGTTAATAATTGGGCAATAACATTTCACTGGATTATTCGAAAACTTAATTCCTAGGTAGCTGTCAACTAGTAAAATTATCCAAAAATTTAAATCGCTAATTTGAAAAACAGTAATTTAAATATACTATATGTAGAGCGCAAAGTTTGAGCTTAATAGCACATCCCCTGAATCTAATTCTGAAGCTCTTTTCCATGAAAGAGAAAAACCCAAAAGCTCAAGAAAAACACTAAAACACTAAAAAAAATTTATCAAGTTTTTGAAAGAAAAAAATTGAGGAACCAGGTCACAGCGAGCGATCATGCCCTCGGGAGTTTTTAACCACAGGACCAAAATGCGATACAATCTATTCCAGGCTCTACGAGGAAAATGCGCAAGCGCACGCAAGAATTCCTGGAAAATAAACTAAGCTGTGAAAGTAATCCAGCTTCACAAATGATTTTGAATTTGTTAGCCATATTAATCTTTAATCAACAACCTCTAATCGAATTTTTTTCCTTCAATTGCACGTTCTATTATCCATCTAATGTATAAATAACACTAACATTTCTCAAAAAATTTAACAAGCCATAGAACTAATTATTTTTTATTAGATAAATCTGATAAAATCTTTCAAACGCTTAAAAGTTCGAACTAATAGCATCGGTACGGTCAAACTATACAACCTTTTTTATTGCACATCAAATGGGAACGAGAAAAATAAGATGCAAATTGTATAATTTGTAGGCAACATGGAATTAAGGTACATAACTGCTACAAATATTTTAAATTTCAACAATGCTGGAAAAGAAACTTTACAAATATACGTTTCTCAAATAAAACATTCTTTGCGTAAATTATCTGTACTTGTAGAGTATTCTATTCAATTTCACAGATCGCATGCTATATGACAAAGTAAACTCTGTAACAAATTAAGAGAGCAATTCCAGTTTAAACGTTTGAGAATCAAAGGCACTCATTCTTCAGCTAAACTAAGTAAACGATTTCATATAAGCTATATTCCGCAAAGTAAATAAAACGGAAACAGAACCGGCTTGCGTTCTGTCTAACCATTTTAGATTATATCTACCAATCCATCCTGTGAGGCATTAAATGTCGTTGAGCTACTCACTCATAACGTCATAGCAGCCTCATGACAAGCCTTACTCACCCATCACGGGCGTTACTTCGGACAGCACGAAGAGAACACCAAACTAAATGCCGCATTTAGTGAAGTTTCGCGCTGGATTGAAACAGAAAAGCAGTAATCTCGCATTGCCACACATTGTTTGCTCCAGCGGAACCGAGGAAATAAACGCTCAGCTTGGCAGTCAGAAGAGAGTAACACCTAGTCCTCCGCAAACTCTTTAGTCTCTCCAGGAAAGCCAACCTAACCCTAGCGTAGAAATACAGTACACGCTGAGATCAAGGAGTGACACACATCGCTGAAATGTTCAAGCACTTTCAAACTGTACCCGAGGTAACTCGTTCAATTCCTTACATCTACAAGGCAAATTTCGGAGCCATTTGGCAACAGTACAAAAGCATCCACATAAAATGATCCTAACGGTTTACTATTTACAAGAGATTAAGGATGTGCTGAGGGAGAACGTGCGACTTTTGCTTGCTTTTCAGTGATGGGAACACGAGGAAGGATTGAGGAGCCACGCAATACAACGTCCGAGGTAACGCACGCTCCCCTCAACCACTTTCAGGTCGAGTGAATGAGCCGCTAACGCGCAGCAAGCAAACCAAAAACTTATTTACAAATTGTTAAAAACTTTAACATTAGCTTAAAATGTTACACTTAAGATACCTGTTTATGACAGGGTATATTTAGAAAACCGTAAAGCTCTTCACTAAGACGTCATTTTTGGTAATGTACGTCACTGTACTCTCTCCTTTGTGTACTTTTGAGGTAAGAAATTAATTATTCGAGATTAATTTAGAATATCGGAGTTCAGAGATACTTAATGAGAAATTTAGCAACTAAGATTAGATTATCTAGATTTTTTCAGCTGCAACGCTGCGGTACATACTGCAAGAAAAACTCAATGACTAAGCAAAAGAAAGGAATCAAAATAGCCTGAACGTGAACCTTAGGCGTATTTTATCGAGGGAGACACACATCAAACGAGCAGTTGCAGACGAGGTGAGCGCGGAGCATCTGGTTGATGCAGCCCCGGAAAGAAGCATGCAGGTAACAGTAATCACTTAGAGCCGCCTTTATCTTCGCTTTGTGTGAAGCATTTCCATCAAGAGCGTCTGAGTTGAAGAACCGCTGTGCATCATTTTCAGGTACAGGAACTTCTCTCCACTATCAGCAATAAAATGGATCTCAGGAATGAGAGACAGCAGCTTTTGGTACCGGTCCTGAAAGCAAAAGATCGGATAAGTAAATCCAAATCCAATTTATGACTTTCTGATAGACTGTTGATCTAAACCATTCATTGGGTTCATGCCATAACAAAATATATTTATATATTCAAGACAGAGAACCTCATGTAACACAGAATATGAACGAGAGCTTTCCTGGATAATGACCCTGGATAAAAGTGACTAGACTCTAGCCATTTGAGGGTCATAATAGTGTCGGGTCGTTCTCTAGATCCCCTAGCCGCTAGAAGGTCGCTTTGTACTCTGTAGCCGCTAGAGGGTCGTTACCTAGAAACTGGCCTTCTCAGGGGCTGTTGACTGGGATTAGTTCTAATTTCGTAGCTAATCCTCGGAAAAGAAATTAACCGCCAGCTGTGCCTCGGCATCTGAATGAAATGCATGTAGTTCTAGCTTCAGACTGAAACGCAGAGCTTATTCTTATCATGCCTACGCGAGAGTTCGAATAAAAGTTGCAGTTTGACAAATAATTCCATTTACTGAGTTTGCTGTTCTCCTTCAATTCCATTTAACGTAATTCTGAAGTACAGAATTATATGAATTAAATCTAGCATCCTTCTATCTTTAATTTCAGAAAAGCGATTTGCAATCGAGGCCCCTAGAATTATACGGTACCAAGCACAAAATATTGCGAAAACGAGTTATGTATACCACTGTCACCTCTAAATTTTCTTTAGGAGGGTGAGTCGTAGGTAGAGAAAAAAATAGTCGCTAAATGGTCTCAAACCTTTATTAGTTGCTGAGATACACAGATTTCAAAGTTGCCAAGCTCCGATGCCGTTTTATGACATTTAAAAGTCTTCACGGAGGTCATCCTCTAACAACGTTTCTAAAGGCTACAACTGAATAAGAATGATATTCTTCAAAATGAGTGGGAGTGAGTTAAATACGAATTTAGAGAAAGCCAACCGAAAGCTCATGTCTCAAACACCCGGCACCCCATCTAGCATTCAAACCTCAAACCTAGACGATAAAATAGCGTAGGATCAAAACACCATAGGTTACCTGAGCAGCGCTGGCTCCGTAGCTCACGACGCAGTACTCCATCATGGCGGTGCGGACTTGCATGGCAGCCTCGTCTACGCTTTGCTGGTCTGTGAGCTGCCTGTTTTCACTGATGCACGGTTCTGAAACAGAAACTCGAAGTAAGATCAGTATGATATCGCATATTCACTTTCACATAACACATTTCAGTTCATAAAGTTCAATTAGAAGCAGGATCTGCACGAACAGCGCACAACTAGCAGACACACAGAGTCCTGGTTATGGCGGCACACCATTCGTTCAAGCCAGAAAAATAAGCTTAGAAAGCAGTAAGGTAAAATAGTTGGTGAAATTTCTCAAATTTTAAACAAGTTTAAGAACTTAAAATTCACAACGAAGCGTATTATCAAATGATAAAAGTCAGAATTTTTTGTCATTTTTTCCATTCCAGTGCATTAGACAAAAATTTGCTAAGGAATTCTAGTGTGATTTATTAATTGCTGCCTCAAGTCCAGCTAGAGCTACAGCAGTAAGGTTGTCAAATAATCGGCAAAGTTATTTCTTGAAGATAAAAACGAACAAAATTTAATACGAAAATTATAAATTATTATAGAATTCTTTTACAATGCTGGAACCGACGTTGAGTTTTGTTTAATAAGAACTTTAATGGTTGATGTAGAATGTCCATAATGTCTCAGGAAATGGATATTCCAGAAACAAATCTATATCCTAGTCACTTATTTTCAAGACTAGAATAACACGTCAGATAAAAGCCAATGAAGTTTTGGTTTGGACAGATCTCATACTGTGTAATGCAAGGAAAACCAGGTTGAAGCCGCTTGAAAAACACCCAATTATTCAAAAGAAAAACTAAACAATTCGCTTCGTGAAATATCCATTTGAAAATGATTGAGAAGTTCATGAGCGATTGTATTTTCATCACAGTACCAAAGAATTTTCAATGGTAGACGCAATCGAAAATGTTCATAATCTTTAGTGAGTGTTGAGACTAACAGAGTTTAGTATGTCAAGGTATGAAACGCACACCACAATCTGCAGGACGAAAGAAAATCAGAGTTTTCATGGCAAATGCTCCCAACGAAAATTTAACATTTCTTCAGACAAGCAATATGCATGCGGTAGCAAACATATTCAAAAAAGCAAATATGCAAGCATAACCAGGGAAGAATAAACAGAGAGTACAAGACAACATGACAAGTCTAATAAGCTGGAGTCGGGCGCTGTTCACGATACAGTCTAGTTGGCTCCTACCTGGACAGCCCATTAAGGTGACAGCATGAAACAAAGCAGGTTACGCAGACCCGTGGCAATATATCCTTCTCCTCATGAGGGATTCGCATGCTACAATGCACGAGAAAAGATGGACTGTCCTAGAAAGATTAAATTAGAATCTTCGCTAGAATCTCGAACCGTATTAAAGTGAAGCTACAAATGAACTGGTTGCCAGATTAGTTGTAAACAGGGACTCCTAATGGTTAGATAGTGAAATTACTAATTCTATAAAAAAGTGAAAATCTCTCAAATTTGCCACCCGTAATTCAAAATGACATTTTGACGCAACATAAATTCTCAAATCCTCTAGAGATGACTTTTTCGATAATGGTCAATTCACCACTAATGTTCATGGGTTAAAATAAAAAATAAGTAGATTACAGCAACACGAGCACTCACACTCACAAGCCAAAAATAGAAGCTGTACGTGGGAGCACAATTCAATGATATTATTAGAATATGAGTAAATTATAAAAATATTGAGGTATAGAAGTCTTTAGCATAGATAGGTACTTGCATCCAGAAACAAGATCTCCTATTGTTATGCAGAAGAAATGCGCTGGTCGTTGGGACACTAACCTGAGTTAAGGAGGAGAGTAAATTTGATGAGTATATATTCAGAAACGTCGAGCTGCATGTCCTCCATCTTGGAGAGCAGCTGGTGGAAATGCTGCTCGTACTGGTCAGTTCCGAGCAGCGCCAAGTTCAGGAGGTTGAACTTCTGGCCATTCGGGAGCGACATGTCATTCTGCAACACGAGGGTCAGATTCAGACACGCCTTCACCACAATTTATAACCTGTGCACAAAGAAGAACATTGAAATAATAGCTCTAACAAAACTGTATTCAACTCAAAAAATTAACTAATTTTATTCTTGCCTAAAAGGGAAATGTCAATGTCACAAAAATGGCAAAATATATCCTTTGATTCAAATACATCGATCACAAATGAGTTCGTAAGTTATCAACGTTTAGAGGAACCTTGACCAATAAATTGCTCCTTTTACAATAAATTCATCAATGAGCAAAAATTCCACAAAAAATAATTCGCTCTATAAGTAAAACTTACGTACTTCGCATAATGAATTAACGTACAAAGCCACTTTAAAGAAAACGGTTTCGATGCGTAAGTACACGGGAGAACCATTGCTCAAAACAAGCGTTAAACAAACTGTTTCGATATTTTGACACAACATCGATTTCTACGTGTTCATTCACAGCAGCAATAGAAATAGAGGTAACCAATGGAACCAGCGAGAAAAAGCAAGAATTTAACAATTACTTAGGAGAAGCTTATCACACGTAAGCTAGGGTGTGCAAGTTGCGTTGCTATCTTACTATATAGCACAGCGCAGGCACTGCCAGGCAGCACAATTATCTGTCATCAGATTAATTCCATATGAAAGAGCGGCAGTTTGAAATTTTGCGGAAATGTGATAAGCTAGCACAGACAGGGTGATTAGGCTATTCAGTGACAATGCTTCATTTCACGGCCATTCAATAGTGAAAGAAGCAGAGGCAAACCTACACTAAATTGGCTTTCAACAGAGTGTATCAGAGCAGAAAACAGATGAAAAAAGGCAAAAAAAAGCTATAAAAGTTTTTCCACAAGATGTTTCAGGATCAAATATTTTCTTTGTTCATTGATTTCTAAACGGAATACTAATCAAATGCACGAACATTTCACTTTTGTATTGCCTTCAAGTACATTCATGAACCGAGCTTCAACTATATTTGATAATATGAAGAACAAAAGGGGTAAATTTCAAACTTGAAATGATGCGAACAGGACATGGGAATTACCGATTCTGCTATATCCTTCGAAAATCAACGTCCCATTTCAAGGTTGAGATAGATTATGCTTTAGATTCTGCGCTACCAAATAAATTAGAACTGTGATAGCACCTCTTCCTGCTGTTTCCAAGATAATAGATGCTCCGAGAACAACTGACAATACTTAGTAAATACCATTAGAGGTTGAATGGAACTTTTTATAAATTATATCATTAGCGAAAATTACTCCAAAGAAGAAATACAGAACTTCCAAAGCAGCCAAGCGATGTCGGGTGAACTGAAATAAGGAGGCGCAAAGGAAAACAGGTGATAACTCACAGCAATTTTGTTATGTAACCGCTGATGAAGGTGATCCAGTAAGAGCATGTCGGACCAGGACTGTTGCAACAACTTCATTTGGTCGTCCACCTGGAAAGTAACACCAGATTTAGTTTGGAAGTATTACTTATTTGCTCTATCTCCTCTACCAATATTACAGCTTGCCATAGAAATACTTAGAAACTAGTTAAATGGATTCCAAGAATTCTGCAAAGAGCTATTTCTTTACAACGTCGGTAAATGAATCACAGAATAATTGTTAACTCAAAGCCATTTACTCTAGTTTTTTTTGGCACAGAGTAAAACTAAGACGTACAACAACTCCCTAAACTACACACCCAGTGTATAGGAATAGTAAGACTGAAAAAGGCTAATAAAACAAGATAAAAGTCGAACGGTGAAGTTATTAGTAGTGAAAAAAGACAGAACACCGAAAAAAGATATTCCTTTAAAAATTAAATGAAATTTTTTTAGACTAACGACCTATCAACCTTTAACTCGGGACCCACATCTTCCCCCTACGTGTGATCATTCTCATGATACAATACTCGTATCCCCGAGAGGGGTGAAGTAATAGGCACAAGCTGAATAATGAATTATGAGTTACTGTATTGAATAAAGCAGTTAAATTTTGCTCTAAAAAACCTTGCTATACTTGGAAGGAAGATCTGAATTATGGAGTAAGAATAAACTTGTCATGTGAGTACTGCAGGAGACAGCGAATTGCATTCATGTAAAAGACGTACAGTAATTTGCTAAGCAAGTAAATTCGAAACACTTGACACGGCAATGATATATCAAAACAGAAAAACAAGCACTCACTCTGAGATCTTTGAAGAACACTGAATTTCTTGCCCAATCGACCTGAGCAAACAAAGACTGGTCCAACACCTTGCACATTAGCTCGAAGAGATCTACTTCACACTGATTATAAGTTTGGTTTTGTAAAAGGCCCATAAGGGAATTTGTCCATTCGGCATCGTCGACCGCATTCAATAATTCACGAACAAGGTCGGGGATTCTACTGGTGTTTCTATTAACAGATCTGGCTGTAACTTGTTGCGGTGAACCTCCGCTTCCACTTCCTCCTCCACTGCCACCACTACCACCACCACCGCCACCACCGCCGCCGCCTCCTCCCCCACCTGTACCACCTCCCCCAACTCCGCTGCCTGCCGCTCCCACCCACAAGGCGATATTATCTTGGGCCCCCAGTATGAGCCCTGGCGACGTGTGTGAAGGATGAGAAGGCCCTCCCGTGTTCTGCAGCACTCGGATGGGAGCTGGAGACGAGTCTGGTGATGAGGTCGATGAAGACAGGAAGGGGCTCTGAATTTCTTCTTTGATATGTAAACCACCACCGGAAGAATAGGAATTAAGCGACGTATACTGGACTCCTGAAGAAACGGCCGCACTTCTCGGTGGCAGGAGATTAGGGTGCGTCATTTGCCGTTGACGAAGCATTTGCAGTTTCCTCGCCCGGTCTCGTTTGTACATGGGCCCAAATTTATTCCTGCCGCCTCTCATTCGGTCTTGCCGCACAGCTGTAAAGAATAAAACGCTGTATTAGAAGCGCATCTTTCCTGTATGATACGTGAAAATATCTGTTACAATAAAATGCTAGATTTGGATCTCGAAGACCTCATTCATTCTCGGACTTCTGTCGGATTAAATTATATCATCTTTTGCTGATGAGCGTATTAGGTCGTTGTCATTAAATCAGCAGAGCAATCCAAGATTTTAAAATTTTTGCCATAATAAACTTAGCGATTTATAGCAAATAACAAAAATTCCAGTTGTGAGACTTAACTGGATTCTTTTATGCTGTTTTACTTCAATGTCAAATAGACAAGAACGACAGGTGCCAATTTTGAGCAGTATAGTTTCCGAGGTAATAATATTATTTGAAGATAGTTTTACCGTCAGTATGCATCCTAATAAATGCCACAAAAAACACATGATTTGAAACCTAATATGAAACTAAGTAATTTGTATCAGATCAGTACAAATCGTGAAACGGGTTGTGGACATGAAATGGTCACCAAGAGAATTTACTTTCTTTTCAATACTGGAATAAAGAGAAGTACCCTCCCCCCCCCCCCCCCCCCCCTCGTATAAAAACCCAGCCTAATGAACACTGGATTACTCGCAGTCTCAAGTAGAACCATTTGAAACTTTCTAAAACAATCTCCAAAGAAGTAATTTAGTAATTTAGAAAGCACATTGATTTGAGTTGTTGTTTACCACGGATTAGGTTATTTTTACACCAACTCACCAGCAGAGAGCATTAATCCATCAATTGAATATTGAAAAAGAAAATTCATCAACTTCGCAAAAATGCAGAAAGTAATATCTAATCCATGACTACAGTGATGATTATCATTCATAAGGAAGCTAACAATGCAGACTGGGTAAAACAGAATCTTTTGAACTGCACGAAACACGTAAACCTTCAGCTGCTAATGATATTCATTTCTGAAATTTCTTCAGAGTAAATATTATAATATTTTCCACAACACAAATAAAAGCAATGATGTCGAAGCAATTTGTCACCTCGTCGACATACACATACTATTCACTCTGATCGAGAGCTTTTCGGAACTGATCTAGGCCAAAACTTGTCCGTCGGGTCACCGATTTGACACTAACCGTGAGTCAGGCGTCAGAGAGCAGTCAAGCTGTCAGTATGTCAGTCGTTCGTCATCTGGCGTAGAGTTAAACCTGCAAGCGAGACGTAGTAAACAATATCTGCAAACCGCGTCTCAAACATTAATGGCTTAAAAACTAAAAAAGGTAAGTTAATGCCAATTAATTTCATTAAAAAAAATTGAAAATGCAGAAATCAAAATTAAGGAGTGTACAAATACGATTAGAATTACTCTCAAGACGCGTGGGAGAGCACTCAAAATTATCGTGAAATATTTCTTCAATGAAACGTACGGACATGAATGCTCGCCGGCGTTTCCCCTGAATGAGGAAAAATAAAATCGCTGTCATATGGGAGCCGGAAGTATACTGGCATCAATATATTTCCATTCAATCGCATCAATGAAATGTAAATAAATGAAAGAAGGATGAACGGTTCAGTGTACAGACCATCTCTGATAAAATATCCGAACAGTTTTAGGTCATTAACACAGATATTCTATATCTGAGTTGGTCATATACGACCAATGAAACTTGGAAGTATTTCATTGATATTCGGAATGGACAAACCGGAAAGCCTATAAGCCTGCCTGCTGATCTCAACATTACTAAGACCATAGGAGAAATCGCAATTCATGTTCTCAGAATGTTCTGCAGGCAAGAGGACTTCCGGAATAGGATAAGTTTTCTGTAATGTTTGATCTCAATGATCAGTCTAATGCGAAACTAGGTTAAGTGAACTAGGTTAAACATTATTGTACACCTAAGAATAACGTGATGATAGGATGCCCTAGAAGTCGCTGAACTTGTTCGGGCCCACAGGTAGCTATACATAAATTTAACCATTGTACTAGACTTAAGAAACATTCTACCTCTGTATCACCTGTGGTAAATAAATTGTTTAAATAAAAACATTCCGAAGATTATAGCTATAAACTAGAGGAAGTAAAATAGAACATCAGTAATGTAGTTTAAACTATAAAATTTTCTTTTTTACAGAAAGTGGTTTATCACATTTGTCAGTGAAATGTATTCAGAAATATATTTTTATCCTTCCTTACTTAACAGAAGGGAAGTTGAAAAGAATTCTCGAGACAAATTTCCGTAAAAATAATTTTCATAAATCATATTCAAGAAATAAGAAAGGGAATACGAAGAGTCTAAAACGATGGCATAGTTCATTTTATGAAATAGGAAGTAGAGCTGTGAGTTTGTAACGCGCTGGTGATCAGAGCAGGGCATTGACGCGAACTCAGGAGTAAAATTGAAATAGAGCAAACGCGCTGCTCAGTCACCGTTAGCTGATGAAGGTCGCACCCACAAGCCAGGCAGGCAGGCGGGTGCCGCCGTCTCCACGCGGAACTGGAAGCTTCGCGTCGCCGTCTACATTTGAGTAACACATCACCAATTATGTGTCCACTTTCGTCAAAGCAAACGATAACACCAAAACTGCGTCAAATTAAACTGAGAAACTTGGTTTTGATGAGTAAGGATACACTTTAAGAATGTCGTGACAAAGCAGTACTGTATTGCTTTTGAGAATACAGTACGGATACTCTTCCCATGTCTCAAAAATGACATTCGTCAACTGAAACAGGAAAATGAAGGATGCCTTTACTGAAATAAGCCAGCTAACATTTATAATCGGCACATACAAAACACATACAATAATAGTAAAACATAAAATTTGTTGAAAATTATATACTCAAAGAATTCTTTTGAAAAATAACATTTTGTTGATAGAAAAACAAAACTATTCTGCGAGATCGGCGAACTACTATTGCGAGTAAGATCTCAGTACGGACAGGAAAGAAAGCTCACTACGTTAGAGCTTTGAAGTCTCCTCAGTAAAGAAAATCTGGAAGTAATACAAATCTCACTCGAAAATAAAAAATGTATAACAGCATTTTCACGGTTAAGTATAACGTAACACGTTTCCTTCAGAAATCTAGAAAGATGAAATAAGAAGGTGTGTGTTTTTTTATTGCAGCTCTTAGATGATACACAATTGTACACTGAATTATTCTTTTGGCGCATGCTTTAGTATTGTAATCTTAATTGAAACACCTACGAACAAACCAACTCTCCAAATAAATACGAAACGAAAAAAGAAATACAAATACAAATACGATTTATCTTTTTAGTTAACATAAGTAACTTTATCGAGCAACTTATTACAATCTATAACAACCAAATGAAAAAATCATTAAAAATAACCAGGAAAAAATATACGAAATATAAGAGTTCGGTGCTGATTTACAATTTAGACTTACAACATATTCGATGTGAACCATATAATGCAACGGATCCGGTGAGTGACCTTTGCAAAACATTCAAGGAATGGTTGCACAGTACACGCCTCTCGAGACTTCACGGTGTCCCTATCCTGCTTTGAATTGTTCGAATCACAGTTGACTTTGGAACTTTATCTCTTCGGAGAAAACAAAAGGGGTCCCACGATAGCACATTTCTTACCCCAGAACAATGGGACATTAAGGACTGGAGCAGAACAGGATCCCCCTCAGGGGGATACAATTATTGTATCTATGGGAACTAGCGCTCCCAGGGGGACAATGTGAGGGCCCGAGCTAAAGGTTAGGTAGGCTTTCTTTTGTTAAAATAGAATAGGTTTTGTTGTGTTACGGACCATCTTTTTTTCGGTTCACTGCTGTCCTGTTTTTCACCGCCTACCACTTTCTTCTTCAACTTTTTCTTGTTTCATGAACTTCTTTCTTAGCTTTCTGTTTCTGTGCCCTTTCTGCATAGATTCCACGTTCCCTTTAACTCCATACTAAATGGTGCCTTCTTCCTTCCTCTCTTTACATCTCATTGTTGAGGATAGGGAGGCTTAAACTAACTAATAAACTAATAAACTAAGCAGAACAGGATAATTTGAACGCTTCCAGGACGTCACGGTGCTGGACGTGCGCATGAGTGGCCAGGCTGCCTTCCAGGAGCTGTCGTAGTTACGCAGGCATTTCCGCCCGCGGCAGCGCCACCAGCCACAGCCGCTCGCCTCCTCTCGCTAAACCCATTGATTTTCTGCATTCACTTTCCTAGCTTCTCGGTTACTCAAGCCAGGCTTATCACACGAATAGATTAACTAGTTGCCAGATAAAAATAGAGGTAAATAAACTAAATACGGCATTAATTTACAGCGAGACAGCGGGAAATTATTTACATTAATTTGAAGACCATCGTTGCTGGTTTCCCTACATACCGCACATGAGAATAAACAAAGTGAAGCATCAACATTTCTTCATTTGAGAAACGATAAAAAGTACACGTACGCAATGCATGGTATTGCTTTAATGTCTCAAAAATATTTCAACTTTGGCTAGGAAAACGATACGACACCATAGTGTGTAGACCCGTATACTCGCCAAGCTTCCGGCTTCCAGGGCTTGCGAAAGAATATGAAGTTATTAAAAATAGCGACAGGACTATAAAAGGAGCGAACATGCAGTCTAAACTTGTAACTAAGAAATAAATTAAACAAGTTACGCATTCAAGCCCACTAATTTAATTCAAAACCTCATAAATAACGTCGATGCGCATGATAAGTTTCGTTAAGTATCTCAAGTCGAACACAAGTGACAGCACGAATTCCATGGCGAATATTCTTAACTGAGTACACCGAGGCGATCCAAGCGAACACAAAGCTTGATGCCTATTTTATAGAAGAAATGATACTACAAATCTGAGCTGTTCTTACTGGCACGCAGGCTAATTTAATGTGAGTTGCTTAGCAAAGGTCACTAGTCCTCGGACAGAGACACGCACACGGCTCTTCTCCCTGCCTTGCTGTTCATCCATTTGGTCAAACCTGAGTCCCAATAACAAGTATAACACCAAAACTGCATCCATCTCCTACTGTGGGCTAATAGGGTGCTGAATCAACAGTCAATGTTAATTCAACATGAACAGCACTAGAAATCACCAAATGCGTGCAAATCAAAGAACTGTACTGATTACTTTCGAGGTCAGTAAAATTGAAGTGATGTCCTGTAACAGCCTTGATGAACGACTCAATTTACAAAAAAGCGCATGCGGGACCACTTCCTACACGAGCTCGCGTGCTAACGAACTAAAAGAAGCAACAAACTAATTATAACAGTACAGCGACGATGCACAAGCCAGTCCTGCCTAATACGGCCACACCAGCTCCACACGCAGACACCAGAGAAATAAAAAGCGGTCTCCCAGAGCGAGCCCCAGCTGCAGTCACCAGCACAAATTAAATCAGTTATTGCCCATTCATGCACCAGCTCAAATCAGCGCTTGAATTTGTGCGAGTTTGGGTACATTTTTGCTTGAATGCCACATAAAGATGAGGGAATGTTAAAATAACTGCTGTCCTGAACTTCAATAACCCTAAACGCTCTCATATGGAAACTCTCAATCTTATGAATGAAGATAAAAGAAAGTTAAAATAGAGCACAAAGAAATCGAAAAAATTAAATCACAAAACACTTACAATATAGATCAAGGAAAGAATGATCAAGAATGTGGATTGGCACCTTTAACCAGTATCACATTCTAGATGTTATGTAAATTACACAAAAGCACAGAAGTTAAATATTTTAATACAACTACATTTTCTAATACGAATTTAAATAATTTAAAAATTGAAATTTTAGCTTTTAAAAAAATGTCCAATTTTGTTGAAGCTGTAAATAGACTGCGTTTGTTGAAGTAGTTTTTATCGATATATTGTTACCATGTTGAGCAGCTAACATACGTAAATTTATTCCTTTTTTATTATATAAGCATCCATTTTCTTCAGCTGTATGTACTCTAACGCTCACTCCACCAAAAGACGAAACTAAATGTGTTTTAAGCAATGCAGCACGATTCCTGATTTATCAAATTTATTTCTGATTTATTTACACATCCAGAGTACATCACACAGCGTGCTTGTCAGCATATTGAAAGAGTTATCATTGCAAGGTACTAGGCAATAGTTATAAAAATATTTCTAACCTCCACCGCAATCATCTTCATCGTTTGAAAGCCGGTTTGGTCTGTAAGCAACTTTTGTTAATCAACAGGATAGGCGTCAGTTTCCGTCACAGTTAGGCTCGTTCTCAAAGAGCTACATATATTAGCCTAGGGTGGACTGTAAGAGCTCGATTTTAAATATTTTTTCGTCCTCTATTATGACTATACTCTCGTGATCGGCACTAAAACCACAAAATTGTTCGGACGGCCTTGGGTTGACATCAACGGAAATTACAAATTCGTGCGAATCATTTATTTGCAATTAATTTATAAATCAACACATACAGCATTCAAGAAGTTGTTGACAATCGAGTGAGGTTTAGAAATAATAAAATTATTGTATTCAACATTGATTTCCATGTTTTAAACACGACCAAAAATTTAGACATCACTCTCACTTTAATTTAATGAATTGAATAAATCAGCCCCACAAATGAAACAGGCAAACATCCAAATTGCATCCATTAACTGAAATTTGAACTACAATAACTGCATTATGACCCAGCCAATTTATGAAAATATAACTTAATATGACAGAAATATTTATAATCGTTAAATATTAAGAAGCTATGTAAGTCACATATGACGTTTATGCGCATAACAAATTTAGTACCTCAAATTGGACATAAGTGACAGATCGATTTCAAGAGTCCCGCCATGCTGGCTATGCGGAAAAATTTGACCAACTAAATAGAAATCTATGAGGGTTCCTTAGGAAAAAAGAACAGGCTAAGAAAGAATGCGGGACCCAGGTTGTACGATCGTATGGGGGGAAAACAAGAATATTAGCAGGCAGCTCTTTAATTTGAGGGCAGCTAACGCCTGCATACATCATGAGACTCTTGCAGTTTTGAAAACAAATACTAAGCAAATATAAGCAAAGTAAGAGAGATTCTCGTCAAGTACACCTCTCTTATAAACTGGCTGAAAGCAAGTTTCCAAATTGAAAGAAACAAATTTTGAAATATTAAACAGTCAACAAGTAATGAAAAATTGAAAATACTGACTTCAAAGCAAGACGCAACGCACCAAGCGAAATATACAAAATTGAAATAAATGCAGCTTGAAGCGCGGCTCCTAGGCATCTCTCAGCGCTAGCGCCAGTGAGAGTCGACCTTTACAGCACCCCCTCAGGCAGGGTCGCCCCATTGTTTTTTTCTGGTCTGAGTTCTTGAATTCAACATTTTTTGAAATGTAACTAGAAATTACTCAGTACATAAGCATTTGACAATCCGGCTAAATTCCCAGTTGCAGTCATAATACATATTTGACATGCATATTTATAACTTCATTAATTCACAAAGCATTAAAGCATTTCCCACATCACCACGTCCCATTGTAAAAATGATTTCCGTCGGGTTATTTTTAATCCTTTCGAACACGAATCAAAACGGAAAGGTTTATCTCAGCATCGCTTAAGCATATTTTGAACAAGTGATCATATTTGAATAAGGGTTATTTTCATAAACACTAAGTCGAATTATGTTATACAATTTTCTAGTTTTTTACTACTAATCGTGTGTTTGAGCAAATGATTGATTGATTATAAGTTAATTGCAGCCTCCCTTAACACAACAAAGATGCTCAAAGAGAGGAAAGATGATGGCACCATTTCGGATGAAGTTGAGGGAATACGGAATCTATGCACAAGGTGAGTCTCACAGAGGATCTCCTGCACTTAGAAGCCGTGAGTTGAGAAGGAAAGTTAGAAAAAAAAATAAAAGTTGAAGAAAAAAGTCTGAGGCGCTGAAGAACAGGACAGCAGTGAATCGAAAAAAGACCGTTCCTAACAAAACAACAAACATTTTATTTCGACAAAAAGAAGGCCTACCAAACTCTCAGCACGGGACTTCATATTTTCCCCCTGAGAGTGCTAATTCCTACAGATACAATAATTGTATTCCGCTGAGAGGGGATTAAGCGAAGGAAAAACTACCCTAGTATTCTCAGTTCTTCTTTACACAGTATTTTGAATTCACTTCCCATGTCAGAAGTTTGCCGAGAGCATGAAGCTGCCCTGCTTTCGTGTAGTTCGAGATAACAGAGGCAGTTCGAGTGTATGCTGTAGCTCCGCGATAATGCCAATTCAGCAGAAGTGGCACAGTTACACAATCCGGAAGTTTTACATTTCTTATTGCCGTGATACAGGGAAGCTTCCTTCATAGTGATATCATCTAGTGCATAACTACGTAATAGATTTCAACGATCAACTAACTGGAGATTATTGCTGCAAAAGAAAGATGAATTCAGTTGAAAAAATTATATTATTCGGTCTGTACAGAATTACAAAGAGCAGAATTTCTTACTGAATATTGAAAACTGTGAAATATTTGAGAACTAGACACATTTTTCGATCATCGAACACAAAGTATGATTTGTGTAGGCAGCATATCAAAGCCCGCTGAGAAAGAACTTCACCTCAGTTCGACACGCTAAAAACTTAATCTGGATTTCCACCAAGTGGGTGCTTGTGCAAGTTAAAAGATCAGATGTTTTTACGTGAATCATTTTAAAAACAATTTTTCAATTAATACTCTAATGAATGTCTCCCAAATAATTCGAAATCAACGCCAAGACACAGTTTGCTGCAGAGCAGGCGCAGAGAAGGTAGTGCAGTGCGAACAAGAGGGTGGGGCAAAAGTGATATCGTGATCCGCGCCGTAACGGTGGTTGCGGGCACTTCGCTACCCGTCCCCGAGACGCGGCAGCTCGTAACGGTCAGGACACTGAGTCACCGCTGTCATGGAGGACATTACAAAGTTCCCAACGATCACAGCTCACCAATAACACTATATTTGAGAAAAAATCTCCGTTCAACAGCTCGTCCAAAATTATTTATGATGAGTGCTTTATCATGCGTGAAATGGCCACAAAGCTTCCCAATTGGGCTAAGAAAAAACGGCTAATGTAATTAAAACAATTAGAGGTTATATATTTTTACTTCTGTCCACTTTTGGCGAGGGTCTACCATAGATTGTTCACAGTTACATGCGACAACCTTTGCAGCTCATAAACGTCGAGAAAATTCACTTTCATTTAGAGCACTCAATTTGATCAGGATGAGAAAAAAAGCTAAGTGAGCGCATTTAGCTGAAACATTGAGCCAGGCCCGAAAGTAAACAAGATTTTCCAGCGAAAACTGAAAATTAGCCTATATTTTATTACGATGTCAGTAATTGTTCACACTTTGTCCATGGAAAGCAAGATCAAACTCGTATTGGGGAATTTCACCGACTGTAGCATGGTGAACACAGACGAAAATTCATACGAAGCCCGCAAAAAAGTGGTGTGAGCCGCGCTGCATGCCCCCCAGTAAAAACGTGCGACGGTGACGCGACGGGCGCTGAGCAACAGCACTTCCTAGTGCTAACGGGACAAGCCAGCTTGGGAGCACGCAGCTCGCGCTAGGCGCATCAAGAAAGTGTCAGATTATTAACATAATTTATACGTAAGCTTCACCCCGAAGCAAGCGCAGACGGCAGGTTACAACGTAATGTGCGCACGGGAAGGTTATCCGACTTTTATAATGTGAAATGAGCTCCGTTTTTAATCTTCATGATGTAAGGCATGAGCAGGAAAGCAAACGAGCATTCAATACGCCTAAACCGGAAAGAGCAATTCATTACAAATAGCTTCCCAAGTCACTGTACAGGGAGTGTTGGTGAATATTAAAAATGTTATCTCCTCAATTCTTGCGGTTCATTTTTCAGATATTAGTCTCATTTATTTTTCAAGATAAACGTGTCCTGAGTAAAGATCTATATTGAACTAGTTTGTGACGTTATAAATATCATATTTTATGGGTGCTTAGTCGTCGTATATTCGATCTTGAACGACAGGCCAAATATTTTCACTGCACCCTGTTTCTGAATAAAATGCAAATAATATCGAGAAAATAGACGTTAATGACTTCGCATACTATACTTCAAAACTTAATTCTTTGCACATGCTGAAAATGAAAGTACAATCATCACCTACTGAACAATCTTTGGTGAAGGGAATTTGTAGTCACAAGGAAGAAAATAATCATCTATGCACACGGAAAGACTCGATGCAAGTATCTAGTAACGCTGGTACAGACGAGAAATTTTATATAGTCGAAAGTTCATTCATTGATGTTCGTTATAGAAATTGTATTCATTCAATACCCACACTAATGTTCGCAACGCCTGATTTAAATGATAGAACGCACGTGAAGCTATGACGTTCGCATTACGAGGTCATGTATCAAATCTGAAACCGACGTTTGTCAAGTCTGAAACCGAAGTGTGTCAAGTCATAGACAGGTATGCAAATCCGAGCTCACTGATGACTGTCTATTCCAATACTTGAACAGTGTGCTCAACCTATTCTTCAAGATGATCAATTTTATATGCAAACACGTACCGGCTGTAAAATTCAGGAAACATTATACTTCGAATGTGCAAGAGTGTATGAAAAAATATAGACTTGGCTTCAAAACATGGACTTCGCTTCAAAAATATGGACTTAGCTTCGATCTTGATGGAACAAAAACGAGTCTAAAGGTGTTACTAAGCGATTTGATCGAGACATTCCCTCAGGAGTCCCTTTCGTTTCCCAGTGACGAAATGGATATCTCAGGAGAAATACGAAAATTTTACTATATGAATTTCAAACAATGAATATTAAAAAAACCCGACTTTTTCTCGGCAGTCATTGTTCAGATATGTCATCAGGATCAAGATCGCTGTAAATATGAGGGTCATACCAACCAAAACCGCGGCATGTCAAACCGCGGCTTGGTACAACAGGGCGTCCCTCCAAAATTATACTCACTTTATGACTGCCGAGAACTTATGCGCTTTGTTTTGATGTAGGTGCATATTAACATTGATATAAGTCTTATGAGTTGTTTCAAAGAAAACACAATTAAAGTAAAGACAATAAAAAATTGTATAAGAACACTTAGTTGTCCCAGAAAAAAAAAACGAAAAACACATGAGTAATTGTCAGACAAAGGATGAGCACATATTGTTTGACACTGTATACTTCCAAATGAGCAAAATATTAGATTTGATACTCTGAAAAGCTTTTTGACTAAAACAATTGAAATGCATATCAACTGGGCGTGGCACAGTGCTAGAACGCGTAAAGAAACAGCACGGTCCATTCTACTAGTTAACACCTGATTATACTGTAGCAAAATGAATCATATAACACATGAGTATTTTTAAATTTTCATAATTCTTACTCACTAAAGACATATGCTGATGATACACGCTAATGATACAAGGCATACGCTAATGATACAAGAGAGTTCTACGCGAGGTCGGTTCCAGGGTACGTCAATTTTACCCGAGAGAGAGAAAATAAAAACCGAATATAGAAAGATAAAGCTTGCTTTACAACAGGTCTAAACCCCACCTAAATGGAAGGTTTAGCCCGTCTAAAATGAGTACATCATAATACATTTAAAAAAGACCATAAACTGATTGAAGGTGTTTTACAGCTTTCAAAACCAAACATCAGCTCTCACAACATTTATAAGTGATGAACTAAGAAAAAGTACTCAACTAAGAAGCCTAATTTTGTTCCGTTCTGAATACTAGCCCAGCAATATCCCCAAATATTGAGCAATCCAATTTGAGCAGCAAGACTAGCACCACCTCAGCGACTCACACTACGAGTCCGATGCGAGCACAAAATTAAGCGTAGAGATCGGAATCGCAGCGATTAGCCTTGACTGTGAGCGGTCGTGACGCCGTCGGATGAGCTTGGCTGGCGGAGCGAGCAGCAGCGGAGGCTTGCATCACCGCGGCCACGGCGTGACACACAAACCTTCCTTCGTTCGTTCACCGCACGCACACATACAGGTACATTATTGCGAGTACCTCATCGATAAGCTCACTGAATGACACACATAGATGCAGTGGGTCCACATAGTTAATCACGTACTACGACATCGAGTGCATGAGCAAAGGATCGCAAGCGTAGCCAACAGCCCTTATCAGTACACACTCCGGTCCCATCGCACGCACACCGCTCACAATCACAGCAGCAAGATTATAAACAAGGGAGCACTACTCCATTGGAATATAATTATGATATGAATATCATGACGCGTTCAGTCAATGAAACAGCGAAGTAAGTCCAGGCCGCACAGAATTTGTTTTGTAAACAAACCAATACATGCAGTATAAATTTGTAAACACATTTAAATCACCAGTATTTAATGTTGAGCTCTTTAATGAAAAATATCAACAAGCCCTAATGTTAAGTAATAAATATATCCAAGAAAAACAATTCAAAGAGTAAAACCTTCAATCTTCAGGTTGTAAACTAGGGATACAACAAGCAGCATACGCACGTCACTTAGAGTAGTGCTGTGAAGTGCTGGGGAACCTCGTAATGATGATAAACACACAAAAATAATTCACATCATGGTATGATAAAAATGAATAATGCATAGTACATCAATTTTTGCAGCGTAAAAAAACAAAAAAAAAAGAAAATGGGGTGGAAATCTGAATTTTTTATGCATATTATAGTAGACCCGTTACACTTCAACTTGGCATTCAAGCACCATTAAAAGACAGCTTTATTCATACGAATAATATGAACAAGTCATAAACAGCTATTGAATAAAATTTCAATTGAAGTCCATCGAATCGAGGTTACCAAAGGTTACCTTCGAATTTTGAAATTCCTGTGAATCCACAGGTCAAAAACTATCTTTTCATGAGACGTCAAGTGATTACCTTCTGACAGTACGAAGGTCGCAGCAAAACACATCCACAACTGAGTTTTGGACAACATAATTCAAAAAGAAATTCATCCCTGCCCCTTAATTAAACGAACATCAAAACAAGAAATGAAGTCTATTCCTGCCCAAGTTATCACCAAAGACACTCTCCACCAACACACCATTATATCTTGGTGTTCTCCTGTTTTAACGTATCTGGACCGGGGTCCAACTAGGGATTCGGTCCGTTTTCGAACGTTGTTGTCCTGCGAAATCTATGGATATGTATTTCTCATACATATTTTGAAAGGCATTTGTAAATAATTGTTCTGACCGCAGTACTGGGGCTATTCAACAGGTGGGGTAATGATACGACACCTAAAAAAAAAACTTGGTATTGTAGAAGTCTCTACCCTCAAATAAAATCAGCAAAGCCCCCAGCTCTGGTTCGTTAACATTAACAAGTAGCAAGAAGCCCAGGGCGAAGAAAGTATCACATGATTTTGTCAGAAAAATTCAAGTCAAGAAGTACTCAGCAAATGTGTCGCCGAAGACTGATCTTTGAGTTTTTCAGTTCCTAAATGCACAGCCATAACACAATCATTTTCTGACGAAGAATTTGTCATGAAAAGTTTGCCCGGAAAGCAAAATAAAAACGAAAGAACTAAAACCAGGAACACTAACCTGAACACATCACTAGGGTAACAAATGACCCTAAAACCGTTCCTGACCAATTTCAACCCGGTTTCGTCATTGAACATTATCTTCTTTAACGCTGTAAAATACAATCCTTCCTTTCTTGCAGAAAACAAGCTGTTTCTTTCTCATAACTTGTTGATATTTTACTAGGTACTTTCAGCGACGCCCTAATTTGATTAGTTTTCTATTTAGCAAATTTACAGTAAATAAAAAGCTAAAGCTTGAACGGTTCGTGTGCGTGTTCACACGGTTTCTCTTCCCTAATACTCTGATTTTAATAACAACGAACAACGCAACTCCCAATTCGATTATCAAAAGAAAATAAGAACACACTAGTTACCTAATAAAATAATTGATTGAACACAAAAAGTCAGAGTCAATGGCCAGACAAATTTCAGCATTGAAAATTTGGGAAATTTTCAAGTAACATGGCAAGTGAAACATACTATGGAAAAGTACAACTTATAAATATGATCCGCATAAAAAATAGTTTAGAATTTTTATCTTAAAACAAATGAAAAATACAATTGTTTCTTTGCCATAGCATACATTTCAACCCCGATTAATACAATTCATGGAAAATAATGTACTAAAATTTAGTAAATCATAAGCGTACATATATATTTCACCCAACTCTGTTGGTAAACCTAGCAAGTTAACATAGCAAGTCGGTGGGTATTTGGCTTTTGATACTCCTCCTTATCAAATAGAGAAAAAGCAAATTCAGCGAATCCAAATAGGGCACAGATGCAATATGACGACGCTATCGGTGGAATAGATCAGAGCGAAATGACAACAGTTTCAAGATTGAATCAACGATCGATGGCCATCAGATGAGCTCCTTTCCATTGTTAAAAGAGGAAGCTTCGGCTCATGCATCAAAGCGATCAATGATACGCGAATACGGCATTATAACGAAGTATTCTTGCTGCCTTATACTCTCGAAATAGGTCTAAAACAAAAAACGAACTGAGATAGACTTCTATTTGAGGATGAAAAATTGAAGTGAAAAACCTACGAATTAGCACCCAGAGTTGAAATGTGAAGTAGTTTTTCCAAAGAAAGAAGTAGAAGTGGAAAATAATTAAGTTGGAAATATCGCAGGCCAGGAGAGCAGAAAAGTAGAAATCGCTAATCGCCAATGCCGTGCGCCGCTTGCCGGACACTGCAACTCATGAGTGCGTTACTGCAACTCGCACAAGTGCGTTACTGTAACTTGCATGAATGCGCTACTGCAACTCGCATGAGTGCGCTACTGCAACTCGCATGAGTGCGCTACTGCAACTCGCATGAGTGCGCTACAGCAACTTGTTGAGTTACTACAACTCGAATAAGTCCATTACTAGAGCTCGAAAAAATGGGTCACCACAGCTCGCATAATCTTGGTTACGACAGCCTGTATAGGTGCGTTACACAAAATAAGGTGGCCGGCACGCCGCCTCGCACTGCGAGCTCACGCCTGGATAACTGCGCAGTGTTTCCCTGGATGCTGCGCAGCTCCAGCAGCGGCAGCCTGCATCTGCCGTGCGCCACCATCGTCCCGCAACGAAATCATTTATATGAAATGAATGCCTACAGAACCCACGCAACCTATCATGAAAAAAACTTTGCTCAAATAGTGATAACAGAAACTCAGGTGAGTGCCGATCTCAGAGCACAGTCGTATTTCAGTCAATTGCGTTCAATAACATCCATCACGAGTTCAATCGAGCCATAGATTCAACGCAAATATTTCTAATGGGTACGCGGAGTCAATCAAAAACGTTTGAATGGTGTACTGATTTCTATTTTGTAATGACCACCTAACCAGTGATGATATGAAGAAGTTGTAGCTCTGATGCCGGAGTAAGACACAAAGGCATTCATATCTTTAGAATAAATAATAATTTAAAGTAAACTAACTGACTAACATAAATACTAAGGTTTAGAAACCATTCAACGATGGATCGCATCAAAACTTACACAGAACAAATCGCAAATTTTACTTAAAATATAGTGAAGTTTCCTGCGTTAACTGGAACACACGTCCATCAAGACCAACATCACAAGAAATTACACGCGTTATCACACCATATCAACAAGTTTACATTTTGTTCATGAGTTATAGCTACACTACCAGTACATGGTTTACATTTTTTCAATTCTGAAAGAAGCGAGAAAATAACACAGTAAGGTACAACGTGCCATAAAAAGATTGATACTTAAAAAAATTAAATCCAAGGAGTGACCGACACACCTTAAATGATGCAAGTCCCATTTACCCCTCCCAAGCAGGAAGCAACTGCAGTTAGCGGCCAGGCTGCAGTCCGTAGTTTCAGGCCAAAAAACTCGCCCCATGAGAGCAAGCTACAAAAAAAATTATATCCTATGCAACTTTTGATCAAAAATGTGTGTTGGCTTATATCTTTTCAGGCTATCCACCACCCACACAAACACAGCAAGGAAATGAGAGACTATCGATACCAAACAACGCACATATTTTTAAAATCAACTTGGACGCAATGCAGGAGTTCTTCACCACGGTCTACAACACTTATTACTGCCTCATTTCCAAAGGGTATGTAGTCAAGTGGAAACCTTAAAAACATGGAAGGTCATTAAGATGCAGTTTATAATATCTACGTTTGACGCTAGTGTGCTCACTCTCACTGTGGAAATGCAAAAATATACACTCTGTTCCATTTCATTGTTCAATTAACTCAACAAATAGGACTAGAATACACCCCACCAGGCTCGCAGAAACGGTATAACCCCCCCTTAGTCTGGCCGCCCACAAATTAAGATTCAATTTCATTTCAAGAGGATAAGTTTACCATTTTGTTATCTAACGTTTTAATGTTCGGCAACATGAGCTTCGGTACTGACCTCTCAACATTAATGCGTGAACCGCATGTAAGTGTACAGGTTTTGCCTAATAAATGTAGAACTCCAATAAACGTTTATTACATTCGACAGCTGTACCTAGTTTGAGGAGAAAGCAATGCAGAGGTATTGCACCGCTAGCAACTACCCTCCCCATGGGGTCCAGGTGTAGCAACAACACTGTCTCAACACAATTCACGAACGGAAACCATGCCTTTCTCCAGTGTGATACATTCCACTTACAGGATACATGCCGCAACTGGTCAGTCCACGGCCCCAAGCGGGAGCTGCAATCAACGGGAGGGAAGACAGATCGTAGTACAAGGTCTGAGGAAAAAATGAGTAATCTATTTGGTAGCATCCCTTTTTTTAAATCAAAGTCAGAATACTACTGTATGGTAACTTTGAGTGTGCGTGAACATTATTTTCAACGGTCCTACGCACAGCCGCTACTCCAAGATTGAATCGATGTGAGATGGTGTAGGACTGAGGTGCCGTCAATGACAGCCCTCATCTTGTCTGAACGGATCAGTGTTTAGGCAAATGAAAACCAGCGTGCATTGATCAAATGCGCTGTGACGGCTCCGTTCATCAGATGAGTCTAACTCCGTACACGGTATGGGTTGTAAATTTTACTTTGCCATCACTTAGCTTGATAGTAGCGCTCGATGGTGGGATGATTTTAGAACACCATGACAAGGTGTAATTAGCGAACAAGTGAAAAATGTTTCATAATTTAAGGTTACTTCAACATAAATAAAAGTATTAATCATACTTTTACAAAGAGTATTTACGTGCAGCAACGTGCTGGATTTTTACGTTCTGCCTCACGTTCCAACTTGGAAGAGTTCAGCTATTTGAGTATGAGGGCAGAAAGCAAAAAGCGTATCATTTCCACACAAAGAACCATCTATCAGGGAAGAAGTTGTGAGATAGTATCACATGCGAACTTGGTCAAGTCCGCTGCTGAGATACCCACCCAGCGTGAAGCACAGGCCTCACATGCTACAGGTCACCGCAGTTTTCTGGCTTCACGCAAGAAGCTCGAAATAAACGATCAATTTTTTTTCTAACACCTGCAGGGTGATGGCTTACCGCTACCTAAAATGAACTCTGGATGCACAGAACTTCAATTACCCCCTCCAAATTTGGCTACTTGTGCCACGTTGTCTATCGACAAATGTCAATTTTCTCAACCGTTATAGAGAAGTCGGTGAACTGATTTCGCAACGCCGTCTTCAAGTGTCAAGAGCAAAAAAATCCAGCCTTCTCTAGTATAAAAGCAAGCAAGATTAGATTGGATTAGATTAGATTATTAGTTAGTTTAAGCCTCACTATCCTCAACAAATGAGATCCAAAGAGAGGAAGGAAGAAGGCACCATTTAGTATGGAGTTAAGGGAACGTGGAATCTATGCAGAAAGGGCACAAAAACGGTAAGATGAGAAAGAAGTTCATGAAACAAGATCAAAGTTGAAGAAGAAAGTAGTAGTTGCTGAAAAACAGGACAGCAGTGAACCGAAAATAGATGGTCGGTAACAAAACCAAAACCTATGTTATTTCAACAAAAAGAAAGCCTACCGAACCTTTAGCTCGGGCCCTCACATTGTCCCCGTGGGAAAAGCAAGCACGTTCTCCTGGTACATTATTTAAGTTTATGCTCAATTTAGATACACAGGCAGCAAACAAATAAAGTAAAACACTAGCCACTGTGTAATTTCACAAAGTGAAAACGATGTCATAACTTGCACGAAAAACAGTGCTCACTGGACTGTTCCTTAATACTTCGAACATACTTAAAACACGAAATTAAAAAACACCATAAAATAATCAACAAACAAGAACGAGCATACAAGTGTGTACCTCGAAAGATAAAAGTGTTGGGAGTAGTTGCCACTCTTGGTGCTGATGAGGAACTCGATTTAAAATTAAGACCATGGAAACACGATGAAGAGCTGTAGCAGCAATTGCACCTCCCTAAAATCGAAGTTTAAAAAGGGGCGAGAAGAGCAGGCAGGCACAGAAGTAGAGACGAGCACGGCGGTGGTCCAAAGAACTCGGTCGTAGGAGTAGCTGCGGCTCGCAGCCGATCTTGCGACACGTTCAGTTGCTGTGAGAGGGATAGTGTAGAGCGTAGAGTTGCATAACGCTTCTCATATTGGCCAATAATACACTGATTTCCAACCTTCCCGCAGTAAAACAATGCACTACTGCGTTTGTTCCTACGAGGACCCGGCTTAATACAAGACTAGGAAGGCAATATCAATAGCAGGTGGACAATAAGCTAACACAGACGAAAGACGAAACGAGCAGCGATACTCCTAAAATTTCAATGGAAATTAATTTCTATATTTAGTCGATGCAATACGGTTTTTGGTAAATAATGCTACACCAAAGCCGTACTTGACCGTGACCCATTGTTAATTTGGTTAGACTTTATAACAGGCAAATTGGCAACAAGTCCTAAATCTTGTACGGGCAAAATAGATCCGTACTCGTGGTCAATACCTACTACAGCGAAGACAGTAAAGACAAGCAAGTCGTATTGCCTCACGAGCTCGCGCCCGTTAGCGCAGCGCAAGTAGACGAGGCAGAACGGCGGTGACTAGGAAAGCGACAATACTAGCGCTACTGTCTTGGCCAACCGCAGGACTCGTGTCTGCATCTGCAACGCTCGCCTCATCGTGTGCTTAGCTCATGAGCGCCACACAACACCAAAGCACCAGGGATATTCACAAAGACCTCATAAAGGGTCATAAAAGCTAACATATATTACAAAAATTCGAGCCATACTTATTGTGAATCTTGATTATGAATATTGAATTTTGATTTGAATTGCGTATACCAGTCGACTATAACTTCCGTTCCGACACAATAGAACTACAACGATACTTCTTACCGCAGCACGATGTGACTGAGATAAAGTAAAACAAAATTAAGAATTAGCAACTTGTTTCGTCTCATTTAACATGCAGAAATTATTTCGAATAATTTTTGAACCAGCACGCAATAAGTGTAAGACAAGCAAGTCAAAACCAAACATACTGAACCACAGCACTGAGACAGCCTCTGGCAGCGCGATTGTGCGCGTACGTCCAGGCAATGACATGATACATCTCACAGAACTGTGCACGCCACGATACACATCTCTTACACCGTGCACACCATGTCAAGGTGCAACATGACACACATCTCTCAAACCGTGCACACCATGTCAAGGTGCAACATGACACAAATCTTATAGAGCTCTGCACACCACAAAGAACAACATGGCACGCGTCTCATAGAGCTCTGTACGCTATGTTAAGGAGCGACGTGACGCACTTCTCATAAAGATCTGCACGCCATGCCACCCATCGCTTGAGAATCACTTTAGTTATTAAGAATAACCTTCTACGGAGATCCGTGGGTCAACCACATTCATTCAGTTACATCGTTTAAACATACTGCAACGAGTGCTTATTCTGACAAAAACACTGTTTAATTCATATTTTTTGCTTTAGAACCGTGACGCATTAGTTTTGCAAGTCACCTCGAAGGTGTCAATTAGAGAAAGGGGCAATGAACATAACTTTTGTTCCGTATCACCGAAGTAGAAGACAACACCCTAATGACAACAAGTAAATCAACACCGCATTCGTATCAAATAAGCAACATATAGGTCACCAGTAACCAGGGGCGCACACCTCTGAAAAATACAGAAAATATGAACACCTATATAATAGAAGCGACCACGATTTGTAGAGACAGAGGCTCTCAGTGCTTTAATCCCGTGTCGAAAGTAAGGCATTTATGAATTCCTTAATATTTTGGGACCTTTGCAGAATGAAAATAATCTTTATAACTGCGATTTAAAAGAATATGTTCATAAAAACCGTAGGCCCCTGTGATTTCATGGCATCAAATACTAAGCCCTGCAGTAAGTTTGATCATCAAAATGGGATGCATTCTCACGACCGCACATTTCAACCCTTCAGCTGCAACAAGCACAAGTTCGCCCCTATTTTTCATGGCTTATTTCTCTGGCAGTTTTGCGAACGAAATCCTTTTAATCTACGATTGATGATGGTGTGCATCATTGTACAGTAAATTTTACCACACTCAAACGAATCTTGTTATCTATTTACGCTTATATTTAGAGAAACTTTTGAACGACGTTGGTTAACATTTCGGGACTCCATACTGAAGATAGATAAATTATCACTAAGAAATTTATCATTGAGCGTCATAAATAATTAAATTTTTGGTTGTGTAATTACATCCTATCAAAATGAATTTCCTGAATCACATCTTCTATCACTGCAGTGAATTCATCTGGCCATTGCCACGAGCTTAAGAACACCATCCTAACTCCTATTAACAAGCGTTTCATAACCTCATTTTCAACCACGCGCAAGATTCGCTTAACACTTAAAAAAGCACGCAATTCGTTTATTTCACGCACGGTAGCGTGGACATACGAGTCTACCTATGATGAATAAAAAACAACCCTCGTGGACACGATCCTGCGCCACACAGGAGCACCGCAGCGCCCGGCGCATCTGTGGCACGAACACACCACTGCAATTGGAGCATGTATCCTGTGAGCCAGGAAAGAAGCGATAACAATTCTTCTTTTCAAGCTTAATAATCGTTTCCTAACCCAGATATCGTTCAAATTTAAATACAAAATATTGGGTAAAATTAGTTAAATAAATTTCAGATTGTGCGATGAGCTCATACTTGAAGCGACGGGTCTAGAGTTTTAAATTGTTCATTTACCAGGTCAAGTGAAAAATTTTGCACTTCGAGCATCAAGAAAAGCTGGATGTTGTAATCCCTCGCTTAGAAACAAATCACACACATCCTTAGAGAAAATATTAAAAATACACGAAATAATGCGAAAGGATCAAATGACTGGCCTTGCTTCAACATGAATAACAAAAAGTTTTCGTTGTAGCGCCACAAGATGCAAGACCATGGAAACAAAGGCAAAAATAGGAATTAAGGTTACATGCTGACACGCATCTTCCTTACAACGCAAGAAACACGCGCTCGATGCTGCCCGCACGATTTTTTAGGTGAGAAATAACACGCAACGGCATGAGCTACAACGGTGCATCTCAGTGCACTCTGTACGAAAATTGAGATTTGAGCGCCTAGTTTCCACGAGGAAGTGAAAAAAATAGTAGAGAGCAACGGAGATCCCTGTCACAGAGAAGAGACAAACACGAATGAATATATGAATACATATCATCTTGCCAAGGCCACAGAATACGTCCCTCATTGCGCCTAGAATAATCTTGAGCATATACTTGAATGCAGTTCCACCGAGAAGCTTCGGCATGCACAGTCGCAGATACAATGAAAAAGAAATGTAAAGTCGACTGGCTACATTGCTGCACTGAAGGCATACATGTGAAGAACCGATAAACAGTCCAATGAGCGTTTAAAAAACTCTATTCAATTTATTTTCTTATGCAAATGCTTTTGCATTTAGCACATAATCATCTCTCGCGCCTGATCAAGTTTGAACAACTAACTGGAACCTCGTCACAGAGACACAGTAGAGTTTTCAATAAGAATGTACAAAGAACGTGAGTTGCGAGCCACAGCAATACAACACGACTTGATCACCATTTTAGCCTGGTGAATTATTAACATCCTCCTGACACTCAAGAGTTATTTCAAGTAAACAACACACACGTACATAAGGCACTCAACCACAGACTACACGCCACGACTAAATGCAAAAAATTTCGTATAATCTACGAGAATAATCATAGATAGTGAGCACATAACGACAAGGATGCAGATGTTACAAGCACTGCCGGTCAGAATGAGAAACACCCGTCGAGACGCCACAATCAGCCAAAGTTAAGGCCAACAGTAAGTAAAGCACATTATATCTTAGCATCATTGATCAGCGAATTAAGAAGGAAATAACGGTAACTGTAATGACCTTTAAAAGAAGTCGCAAAAAGAACGTTTAAATAACCAACAATTAAATTGTCTTTGGACTTGGCACGTAGCTAAACAGAATGTAGACTAAAAGCAAGTGTCAGGCTTCAGAAGTGGTAATTATGGCAAGCGTCCGGGAAATAAATAAATGAGAAGTCATAACCTCTGCTCGGATAGTTGTTGTTACAAGGGATACACGTCGCTGTTGTATGTTTCTAAAGTTTCCTCCGCAGCACTAAGATATGCTTTGTCAAAGTTACTGATGATCAAGAAGTGCCTTTAATTACATACAGACAATCGACAAGGACGAAAACTAAATTTAAACGATGTTTCTCGAAATAAATAACAACTTGTAACATCGCGATCATGAGAATTTTTCGAAACCCGCACTAACGGAAGCAACTTAATAAACATTAAGTAGAGCAGATGCAACAGAATCATCGTTCGGCTTTGCGTTTCATACAGATCAAATTGACGAGGAGCGACTAGTTGGCCTGTTGTCTTGGGAGTTTTATATTATAGGGAATTATTGAATTTCTTGTGAACACGTGAGAAAACTTTACACAATAGCACCAAGATGAACATAATCGGGCTGAAAATCATGCGATACAAGGGAACACACAAGTAAATATGTATGGACAATAGCGGCAGAGAACGTAAACAATACTCAGGCGTTTAAATGCGTCCTTGCTCAAGTCCTAATTTTCCGAACAGCTCTTCAGCATAACTTCGTGTAAAAAATCATGAAACACTCATGGTGAGCATCCGAAATCGAACTGGTCGTCGGTGAAATGAACGCCACGAAAAAGTGAACGGTGCAACTGTCGTCAAATGTACACTGCTAACGCAATGACTCGTTCTCTCTATTGCTCATAGTCAAAACGAGTTACACGCAAATATCGAACTAGACAAACTTTACATTAATTAGCGAACAGCAGCAACATGTCCGTGTCGTGGGCACCTCGATGATGTTCAGCCTGCTAGTCTCTGAGGAGCTGTGTCGAGGTCAGCAGATCTCTTGAATGGTGAGGACAGGTTAAGTTGAGTTAGTTGAGTAGTAAATATAAACTATGCAACAGCCTGGTCTGATATTTCGCTACAAATCTACTGAGTTCAGAGTCAATTGCACAGCGGTGAGTCAAATAATTAATTATCAATATAATCCAAAGCTCACTACGCTGGCAAAGGAAGGCGTAAGCATCTCAGTGAGAAAAGGCGAAAAACAGTAGAGAACAAAAGACACTCGTACAGGAAGGCAGGTTGCACGGCACACCAGCTTCCTTCACGAAAGAGAAGAAAAGTTAAGAAAGAAATATTAAGGCCTACTTAACTGTAAATGTGAGCCCACAACAGACTCTTGCAATAAGTGTTTTCCGATTCTGTGGTGGGTAGCTTGGGCAGCCACTAGCTGTGAAGCGCCAATTCCCAAAGGCACACCGACGAGAACATGCACTATCAGCATACAACCCCCCTCCCCCTCCGAGTATAGGTCAGATATTCTACGTAGTCCCAAGAAGCGTCAAGCCCCCAAAATGAGGGGAAGGAACATCTTTAGCACATCCTCTTAGAGAGGTAATGAGGATAATGCAAAAACAATCCCCCATGAAAGAAAAAAGCTTGTTTTTCATAAACATTTATATCCCTACGTATTAAAAGTAACAAAATGAATGATAGTAACAACAGCCACTGAGAACACCATGAGCCACAGAACTACGATTCGAAAGAACAGCATTGGATCAATTCTTCATCAGTAATATTTGAGTGAAATTAGTATTTGTTATTCGAGAGGAATCAAAATGAAGAATGTATCCTTCGAATATGAAAAAAAGAGTGACGCAAAATTCTCCGTTTTAAAATAACCATTTTCACTGGCCAGATGCAGAGTAAGACCTGAAAAGGATACACTAAAATTTCCATGTCGTGGGCCAACCGGGCTATCTGTCAGACTCATTTTTATTTTTTTAACACTTTGACCGCGACATGAGCCACCGGTGATCACAGAAGGGATTTTCATAATGCTGCTGACCGACTAGTAGTCACAAACTTAATTTTCATCTATAATTAATGAGAAATAAATGAAAGCACAAACCTGTTAGTGTTCTATATTTTCTAAAACGTTCATAACAATTGACTTTGAATTTGATTTGAAGATTGAACTTCAGTTAAGCCCATCGCGGTCAACATGTTAAAGCTTGCTAAACTAGACAGATAAGATGAGCCTGAATTGTGTTAGGTTTCTGTCAGCTTATCAAAGAAAAAGAAATCTCATTCAAAGTATCAAGATTCGGTGAAAATTTAGGTCAAGTTTAATGTTCGGCTTTTCTTGACCAGAGTAAGAGTATGATTTCATGGAAACTTTAACAGATTAGATGTTAGTTTAAGATAACAAATAAAATGACTGGACAACTATTAAAAAAACATGAAAAATAGGCCGATATTCGTAAACGGTTATGAAATTTATATGTTTACCTTTACTTGGGCTTGAGGAGTGTCTTTATCTCAACAGTGACATGCAATTTTATAACGAGACGAATACCTGTAGCCAGAGACGTGCACGGAGCACCAGCCTCCCTCGAGAGGAGGAAGACCAGAAAAGGGAAAGCCAAAGTCTATTTGACACCAAGTTGAAATCTCAAGTATCTTGTAATAAATATTGCTCTCAAATAAGAAGAGAGTAAGTAGGGTTACCATTAAAGAGCGCCAAGTCCTCAACAAGCACTAACTAGAACATACGCCATTACCATACATACCTCCAGAGAATTAATTACACATCTCACACAGAGTGTCCTCTAAATAAGCCCCAAACATGGTGAATTTAAGGGAAAAAACCTGTTTCATATCTGTCCGTGAAGCAAGAAAAGTTGAGTGAAGTACGAAAGGGAATGAAAAAGATTGCTCTGTTGCAATGTGGCGGTTTTCAGCACCAAAATTGAACGATTGAAATTTGAAATTACCAGTCAACGTTGACGTTGTTATGGGTTACATCAAATACGCCATTAATTCATTTGCCAGGAGTGTCATTATTAATTAATCTCAAGTTCACTGGTATCAGAATCCAAGAATCCACTAAAAAACTATAAGAAAACTAAATTACGTCCATTACTTACGTCCTATGACATTTCCAGGAGGAACATTCAATTTTCAGGAAACATCATTTAAAATATGTCATCATTTCACTGCCCCAAATAAATGCAGAGTAATTTCATTAGAACCAATTCAATAGATGCTATTACTTGGTGACCAACAAAAATCCATTTTTGCACAAGGAGACGGAAGCAACGAGAGCCACCTTTCAACACGCGGAAAGATACAGCGCCCACTCGGTTACTATCGAGACATTTTCCTTAGCGAAGGAAGACTCTCGGGTTGGTGGGAGCATTGCGAGCTTTAGTGGAGTAAGCGAAAATTCAAGTTCAAGATAACTGGGGACCAATTTTACACGTGCCAACAAACCGGGGAAATGTTTCACGAGAACCAACAGATTAGGTAACAATTTTGTCGGTATCAATCATATTGCTTCACTGCATACTTCATGGGTAGGAGAGTTACTGTAGTAAGCCACAAGCATAAGTATCGAAATCAACACCTCTTTTACTCAGAATATATTTGTTGACCAGATCTTCTCTCACACGGTCTCTAGCATTTGATTCGATGACTCAAGAGCCCAAAAAAAGGAAAAACAAACAAAAGAAATAGATGTAGAAAACTGAACACTTGAAGCATAAATAAAAGAAATGACCACTTGAAGCATAAATATAAGAAATGACCACTTGAAGCATAAATAAAAGAAATGACCCCTTGAAACATAAATAAAAGAAGCATTCATCCACTTCCCGATGATGACACGTCTTCTGAACAAGAAAGAGCGCAAATGAAGGTTAGGAAGAGGGTGTATTCACGGCGATGGAGAAGGAACTGGCGCTCGCTGAGGTGGCGGTGGCGGCGTCGATGGCGCGAGTGGCAGTAGCATGGATGGAACTAAAGCTGGGGATACATTGACACTCGCATTGGAAGCTCACAACCATCGGGCGCGGGCAAGCGCGCGCAGCGAAAGGGCAGCGATCGTTCACATTGGCACAGCGCTAGCAGGCAGCAGAAGCGTCAAAGTCGGCAGGCAGAGTGTGTTGCTCACACTGCTCAGTTGCAATCCAGACGCTACGTTGGGAGGTACTGCGCTCCGCGCTCTAGTACTTCTCGCCAGGAGCTGCTGATGCTTAGTAGAATAGCGCTAATAATTATTTATTTCGTATGTCATTGATTGCACGTTCTTCAATGTTCTTGTTTTTGCTGATTTTTGTTGCGCATATGCAGCATAAAATATGAAGGCTTCGGCAAGAATTATGCTAGAAAAACCATATGTAGAAACACTCGATGCATATATGCTACACTCTATGCATAATTGTGGAAGCGCATATTACATGCTAAGCAGAAATATGCATCCATATAAATGCTTCACTTGAATAGCTCCAAATTTATATTTTTTGTGAGGAAAATTATACAGAAACAATGATACAGGATACAGTGTACTTCTTCATACACGGAAAAAATAATTTCTTTCATAATTTTCTATTAATAATTGAGTATATACAATTCTCAACTAATTTTTATAACTTATCTAAACATAAATATTTTGAAACAAAAATAATTCTAATCTGAACGAGTCAAGGACGATGATAACGAACGAAAAAAAAGTAATCTAATCCAAGGCTGGTTCTGAACTATATATTTTTTCACGAATGCAAGGAACATTTCTCAATCCTTCTTTTATACGAGGAATATATTTTAGCATCAAATTCGAGGGTTGCTCTTGAGAATTGCGTGGTAGTTGAGATTTTTAAAAACAAATCTTCTACGATTATCTGCCAGCCAAGTTTTACACTGCGAAAACTTCCACTCGACATCGCAAGAAACAAGTGGAGCAAAAGTGAAGCAAGTTAGTTCGAATATTCCTTTATGGATTCATCCATTGCGTCAGAGATCTCACGAGTCAAAATTGAGTTGATTGTTTTTATCTTTTCAAAACCTTTGTTTATCACCAAAATGCAATTTAACTCTTCATAATACCTTGTATCATATCTGTTCTTCAATGTTTCCTCTACGATATCCATTAATTTTATTGCTCTCGAAGTAAGAAGTCCCTGTATTGTTATGCGAGAGCAATAATAATTATTCATATCCTTCGATAACAATAATTTGATAAAGTGTGCACTAAGCCCAACAAAGTTCTGCGTGATAATATTTAGAAACTAAAACCTTGTACCACGCAAAACTTCTCTAACGTGTTCTGAGTGAAAAAAAGTTTTATATATCACCTGTTTCTCGCAATAAATGCGATAGAGAAATTCTTCCTGGGCTTGAAAATCTTCAAATTCCTTGAAGTATTCTAAATATGATGCTCCTTGTTCACCTTCGGCATGATTGTAGATCACTTTTAGCCGCACTAATCTCAAATACACTTCATAAGGAACTATATCTAAAAAAAACTTGAGCTAATTCCCGCAAAATTAAAGTAAACTTTTGAAGTAGCTGTAGCAACTTACAATTATTATTGATTTACGAAAAATTTCAATTTACAAAATTGATCCAGTTATTCAAAAAGAATTAGATAAAACTGGATGAAAAAAAGAATATAATTTAAAAGTAATGGGAAGGTTTTACTAGGTTTCAGTTTACTGCCACTTACAGTTAATCATGCATGTTCGCCATATTTTATGCTGTTCCGAGTAAAATATGCGATATGCTCACACTGCATATATACTTGCGGGCATATTTTATGCTACCTAAAATATACTCAAAAGCATATATATGCAATATGTTCAATGTCACATCCCTACTGATGACATGCTGCAGGCTACGGCTCATCTGTAGATGGAGTGATCGACGGGCAGGCGGCGGCAAAGAATGGCTAGGGAGAATGTCCAAGTGAACCTCACTTTGCCCGCCTGCTAGCCCGGCAACAGTGTATGTGCCCGTCGAAGTGACACTCAGAGTGTTGAAAAGAGTGTCAATGTATCCCCAGCTTAAGAAGGCCAAGGCGACCCTTGCCATTGTCAGAGTGTCGGAGTCACCGCAGCACTGAGAGTGAAAGTTGCTGTGGTGTTGGGGAGAGTTGGGGGAGCAACCAAGAATGGGGGAGAGCAGGAGCTCGCTCTTCAGGCAAGATTGCTGGTGAGAGTTTTGTGTGAGTTGAGAGCGGCACCTCCTTCGCTCTCACTCGCTCGTCTCACTTCAGGTGGTTGCCCTGCATCGCTACACTTCGCCTCCCGCCTCAACACTCGAAAGCAGCAGCGAAAATACAATGCGTACGTCACTGATGAATTAGTTTGAATTTTTCAAAATGAAGCACAATGTGAAAAATTTAAACCTATTTTTTGTGAAAGTCCACGTCTTAAAAATAGAACTGAACAAAATAAAATGTTAACACTAAATGATGAGCTCAGGGCAATGAAACTGGCATAGTCGAGAAATATAAGCAATTAGCGCAATTCGGTGCAAGGACTTTTACATTTTGCAAACAAAGAGAGGAAGAACTGCTTTGTAGATAAGACAAAAGTTAGTCATGACAAACAGAGATTAAATTATTTCCATTATATAAAATAAAGCAGACAACAACGACCAAACACACAAAAGTGTTCCTCAAGTTATATCCAAAATCATATAAATTTTATTCATTTAGGTCCATAATGTGAAATGTTGGAATCGTAACAACAGATTGCACTCCATGAAGAGCCTCAGCTTCGCATACGCTCGTTATAGAAGTTGGAGCAATAGCATCTTCACTACTGGCTTCTAGAACTCAATATATTTCAAACTCTGAAACGACTACACTTGCTGGTGAGTTGAGGTCCTGCGGCTATATTTCCAATCGATTAACGTCATCATAGTAGGACAGCTGGTAGCGTGAGTTCTTTGAAGTAGACTCAGCAATGCTACTTAACCATGTCCACTTGGGCGAACCATTGCTGCTAACTACACCGCTACGACGACGCAAAATGATAGCATATCTGTCCTCTGGAGCAGCCTCAGCGGAGGTGTGAGCCCCCAAGACACAAGAGTGCGGTCCATTATAAGCTACCGACAACCAACCTCTCCCTCCCTCCGCCCTCACCAAGTTACGCAAACCCCCACAATGCTTACCAAACCACGCAGTTCTCCGCCGCGCCGCACGGCCACCGATGCAGCTACCTCAGCACCAGCCGCCTCTCCCTTTCCAGCCTCTCTCACCGTATGTTTTCTAAAGTCCCCTTTCATTCGTGTTCCTCCAATGTAAAGGGATATTTAATATATTATTCGACAAATGTTGAATCTATTCCAGATTAACTCGAAATTGTCATCAAGCACGAACTGAAAACACTTGAGCTCAAATATGCAATAGTTCAAACACTGTCTTTTGAGTGATACACACGAAATGATGAAAGGACTCTTGACATCAAATGCATAATACTTGTTTAAGAATATTTCAACATAATTTTAGTCAAAATATAGTAATAACGCCCTTTTTGACTAAATAATGAACACTTTTCTCAACACAGCAAGCAGCAGCAGAACAGCCCCTGCACTTGGAGGACAAAATAAATCCGATATTCAGAACACCTGCCAATGGCAGCAGCAGCGTCCACAACAAGTGTCGTAAAGCGATAATTCAGCCATAACCATTGCACTCAATTTGCAATGCCTCAATGTGAAGAAGATGAACCGAATGTCACGAAAAAGTTGACGTGAGGCCAAAAGAAGGAACGTTTTAGCGTAAGGAGAGTTTGAGAGAGTCGACAGCCGCGCAGATTGCGCTCGCTCGCACTGTCAGGTCATCGGCGCGCTCAGAGGTCATTGACACCACGGCGCTCACACCGCCCTCCTGCCTAACGTGCTCACTCCAGCACAAACACATCACCTCAAAATCACACCAAGCCGACCGGCAAAATGTGCATTGACACAAAATAACTTTTCGAGACGCTACACATCAACTCTAGCGAAAGGTCACAAGAGGGAAGAAAAATCATATAAATCTAAAAATTTCGTGACCATTGTCAACCGTGGATATAGTTTTCTCGGCATGGGAGAACATGACAGATGGCTAAAATGGCATGAAATACCTACAGATAACTCGTAAGATGCGACAATTACAGTTCAGCTTTAATAGGATTATTGTACTTGAACGTTTTCTCTCATCCTCTCATGAAAAACTCCCCGCAAACGATTCTGACCGCTTTCTATATCACGGGTCCCACACTTGAATAAAGCTTCCTCTAGTTACTTAGGCAAAGCAGGTAAATTCAGCTGGTTAACTATGCTGAATCACAGCTGCCGTTCTTCGCATAGAACTCTACACAACGCGCAAAGAGTATCGGTTTTAGCGTAAATAATGATACATCCACTCGTTCGCTACACTTTTCTGTCTCTAGAGAAAATTCTTAGTTCTCTACCGCCATAATTCTATTGCTATGATCACGAAATATATTTCGTGAGGTTTCACCCAGGCGTATTTTAGAGTATTATTATTATTATTATTATTATATAAGAAAGTTTTAGCCTCCCTTAACCACGACAAAGATGTTCCAAGAGAGGAAAGAGGAAGGCACCATTTAGTATGGAGTTGAGGGAACGCGGAATCTATGCACAAGGTGCACAGAAACAGTAAGCTAGGAAAGAAGTTCATGAAACAAGAAAAAAGTTGAAGAAGAAAGTAGTAGGTGCTGAAAAACAGGACAGCAGTGAACCGAAAGAAAAAAGATGGTCCGTAACAAAACAAAAACCTATTTTATTACAACAAAAAGGAAGCCTACCTAACCTTTAGCTCAGGCCCTCACATAGTCCCCCAAAGAGCGCCAATTCCCATAAATACAATAGTTGTATCCCCCTGAGGGGCGTATTTTAGAGTATTGGATGAAATTTTCAAAAGCGTAAAAGCTTGATGCATCTAAAAATAAAACTTTGAGTAATATTTGAGCCTTTAAAATAACAAAAATAGAAAAGGACTTATGTTAGTGAGTAACGTTCACGAGGAGAAAAACATTTTGCTCTAATATCTCAAACTCTTCTGACATGAAAATTTTTTTGCGCAGGTGCACGCGATAAGAAACTCAAGAACATCATGACTTCCTAACTACAGTTTGCAATAGTAAATAAGCGATTTGAAAACCCAACGTTGAGTAATGAAAAAAAATTCCAAACTTCAACTGTAGATAAGTTTTTAGAACAGTAGTCTGCAACAGCAAGAAACGATTGAGAGTAAACATCAGGCTCATTGCAGCTACTGCAAAACCTAAGCTGGAGCACAAAATTAGATTAGACGATAATTTAGGATCAGCCTCCCCAAACCACTGCAATGGTGTTTCTTAGAGATGGAAGACGAAGGCGCCATATAATATGGAATGAAGGATGCTAGGAATATATGCACATGGCGTCTCCACTCCCTGCGCCATGGGAGCAGCATAATCGGAAAGAGTTCATGAAACTAGATAAAAGTTGAAAAAGAAAGAAACAAGTGCTGAAAAAAGACAGTAGTGGACCAAAAAAGATGGATCTTAACAAAGGAAGGCTTTCCTGAACTTCAGCTCGGAACATCACATCTTCTCCAAGTAGCGCAGATTCTTATGAATATAATAGTTGTCTCCCTCTGGGGGAGGATTGAGCAGAAGGTGCGGACAACTGCACAACCTCACATAGGGCGAAGAATTGGCAGTAAAGCCCCTGCTCTATTGAAGGATACATGACGCGCAAAAACCCATCCTCAGAAGGGGTCGGTGAAGCGATGCCCAGAAGAGCAAGGTATGGCTGGCTGGCTGGCTGTTTGCTGAGAGACATGACACAACTTGTGGACGCTCAACTTTTTGGCCTACCCTGGACTCCTACGAATTATTGCATTACTTCACTCGATATTGCACTCTCATGAGAAAGTTATTGCTCAAAAAAAGTTGGCTATACTTCTGAGCACAATTACTTGAAGGAATGTATGAATTGACAAACAAAACGCACGGGTTTGTTATAACTCTTTTTAACAACTGCATAACGATTAAGATAACTAAAACAATGCAAAATGCACAGACCACGTCCTATAGAGTCGAACCGTAGCTCATCTTCCATTTATACGATTATTGATCAAACTTTCTTTTCAACTAATTGGCTCAATTTTCCGTTTCGGCTTACACAACTTTAATCAACAACGCTTGCACTTCGAATAATTATAATCTAGTATATGGTAAGGTCAACGACAAGTAACACAGTATACTGTAGAGAAGTCGTGCCAGAAGTACGACATGAGCGTGAAACAAAGTTAATTCAAGAGTGTCCCAACGTTCATGTCACAAAATGCCTCTTATGCGATATCATTAGCGACCAGCATCAACTACACTCTGAACAGAAAACATACGGCATAAAAAGTAACAAATTACTCACATTTCAATGTCATGCAACATAAAAGCAGTTAACTTGTTACAGAGCAGAGAATTGATAAAATTCACACTGCAAAATTTTCAAAAGCGGAATAAATTAAGCCATAGCTGCCACGGGAGAAGCGACAGCCTAAATATTCCATCAAAGAGAATATCAATATTTCACAGGTGGGATCCGTCAGATATTAGAAGTACGTTTTGGTATTCATATATCCTAGAGTCCTTAGTACTCATATATCCTAGAGTCCTTGGTACTCATATATCCTAGAGTCCTTGGTACTCATACATCCTAGAGTCCTAGGTACTCATACATCCTAGAGTCCTTGGTACTCATACATCCTAGAGTCCTTGGTACTCATATATCCTAGAGTCCTTGGTACTCATACATCCTAGAGTCCTTGGTACTCATACATCCTAGAGTCCTTGGTACTCATATATCCTAGAGTCCTTGGTACTCATATATCCTAGAGTCCTTGGTACTCATACATCCTAGAGTCCTTGGTACTCATACATCCTAGAGTCCTTGGTACTCATACATCCTAGAGTCCTTGGTACTTATATATCCTAGAGTCCTTGGTACTCATATATCCTAGAGTCCTTGGTACTCATATATCCTAGAGTCCTTGGTACTCATATATCCTAGAGTCCTTGGTACTCATATATCCTAGTTTTGGTACTCATATGTATACACCTATACAAAGCAAGCACCTCAAATTACGCAGAGCAATGAAGTAAAGTGATGCTGAGAAGCTCTCAATTAACTGACATTCGTCACAATACTCAAAGGAATATTATGAATGCCTAAGAGCAGCCTACAGTGCAACACTGTAAACTCATTTCGTGGCGCACAAGATATTACTTTTCAGACCTCGAAAGAAACGCTGCACTTACTTTTTGCTCCCAAAAAATATTGTCATGGCGCGTGAACATAACTTCCCACAAAGGCCCAGCATATAAGTATCCAAATTTTAAATCTAACCGATTTTTTGAAAAAAAATTATGCTTCATCAGGGTTAGAAGCCATATGCCAAACTACATTCACTGACACCTCATATTTGACAAGATTTTCATACTAAGAACGGAAAATTAGAAAGCAATACGTTCAAAAGAAAACATATCAGTACCATCTATCCCACTACTTAGTTGACGAAATCCTTGAAGTGTATAAGGAAAACTCCCACGAAATATCTCGTATTTTACCCATAGATTAATTTCAGGTTTGGGGGGCACAAGCAACCAGTGGAGGGAGAGGAGAGCACGCAAAAACTGCCGTTACACGCAGGACCCGTCCCCAGACACGGCATGAGAGGAGGTGTAGAGACCTGGGCTTGTTGTCCCTCGCGTCGCGGGCTTGCAAGCAAGCAATGTGGACCCTAAGTTTTATTTGCTCTCCCATGCCGAGATGAGGGTAGTGCAGTACACTGTCCTGTGCTTAATTTGGTCGTTTGGGTCACAATACATCAAATATTTAATTTAATTTCTACAAAAAGCTGATTTAAATTACGTATAAATAGTTTGACAGTGCGATCAGACTAAGTCACTCACAGTTAAAAACATGCCCCGTTCTTAATTGCGATCAAATTGGCAGCAACATTAAACTTATATATATCATGTAAAATGTCACCAAAGAAGCGAGCAGGTTTTTATGCTTTTATTTAAACAAAAATTTGCGATGCTGCCACATAAAAAACTGGTTCCTACATTGCCACACACGGCATGTATGAGCTAGGTGCACCGAGAACAGACTCATGCGACAGAAGCTCTCTCTGTACAGGGTCCTTGCTCCTCGACTTTCAGGCCATTTCGTCACAAAACTTGGAAAATAATACCAAGAGGCCTACGAGGAACATGCATGACCAATACCTTTGAAACCTACAATCAATACTATGAGAGCTGCGTCCGTCCGTCCGTCTGTCTGTCTGTCTGTCTGAAGCCAGCCGCAAGTGTGTGATGAGATGAGCGTATCTGTGGTACAAACTCAGCCTCATCAACTATCGAGAGATTGAATTTTGTTTATTTCTCACGGCCTTTCTTTCATTTCACCTTCTTTCTCATTTCAAATAAAGGGGGGGGGGGGGGGTGGACTTGTCAATATAACATACCTGATTATAAGTTTCGATATCAAAAGCTAACATACCTTTTTGTTTCGAGATCTACGTCTACCATGTCTGACCATTAGTTTCGAGACCTACCTACAACCAACAAGGCTGAACATTAGTATCGAGATATACCTACAACCAACCAGGCTGACCATTAATGTCGAGACCTACCTACAACCAATAAGGCTGACCATTAGTGTCGAGATCTGCCAACACGCCAAAACCAAAAAGCTGAACATTTCTCAGAGAGTTGGGAGCGCAAGCCTCTAGCAGTTCTCAGTCACCGCGCAGCTCTGACGCGCTCAGCCTCATTTTCAAACGACCTACGTCATTCCAGCGGTACATCTGACAGCATAAGTTCTTTCAAGTAAACTTGGCTACAACACGTGACGTAACGAAGTTTGCTCAGCAAAACTCACTCTACCTCTGCAACGACGTTAATTTATTTTTAGAAAATCTGTACTGTGTTCTGTGATTCAGGTGCATAAATTTTCAAACCAAAGCTACACAACATTGAAAATGCAGAATCTATGTTATTTGAATGTTGGGTTCATTTGAACGACTAGGTTGGATAAAAAAAATCGTAAAATAGAATGGCATTTGAATTGTATTCATCTAGTTAAGAGCAGGTACCAGTTGAGAAGAACATATTCTATACAAGAATCTCTTTGCACATCCTTCACTTATACGAAAAAAGTTAAGTGCCTTCTAATACTGTCATTTAAATTCAACAATATTTAAAAAAAATAATGAATTGAAAGAAAATATATTAAATGAATGTTGATAAGTGAATAAATATGAAGCTAAACAGGTGGCATACAGTGCAACGCACTGACTGGCACGACACACAGAGCACACGCTGATCGACTTCAGAAGAGAGCGCAATGAAAACCTTCAAGGATCAAAGCCCAAAACTCCATCCATTTCAGCTAACAGATGGGTACTTCATTTTATTCGCCATAGAACGCAGGGCAAACATAATTCCCGTCAAAAATCCCTAATGAAGCGAAATCAAGTACAATGACTGGCTCACAGTACTCTTGCCAAAGCCGAGGTCGGTTTTCGATGAATGAGTGTCACTTGAACAAAGCATAATTAGATAACAAATTTATAAAATAGGAACGGACATCAGTCATGAGGACACCCACTTAACAAAGTTCTAACTGACTGTTTGATGTTGGTTACAGATACTACCAGAAACCCATAATACGGCACAGTAGTAAGGGGTACTAATTACGTTTTGTAAACAACAGATGTAGAACTAAACTGAAAGTAACAGCCTATAAATGAAAGGCTAAATATATCAGCGACACTTTCATTGAATTGGGATGCACGATGCAAAACTGAGGGATCGAAATAGCGCGTTGAGGGTGAGAGAGAGCGAGCGAGAGATAGCGGAGTTGAAGTGAAGATGTGGCACAGTGCCACTAGACGCGAGCATGTGGCACACTGGCACCCAAAATGTAGGTTATGTGCAGCGCGTCGAGGCAGTGTGTGCGCAACGCTGCCCTACACGCACATGTGCGCACCTTAGCAACTACGATGGCGGCACCCAAGCGTTGCTCAACGGTGTTGCCGTCATTCCAAAATTTCTTGATAATATCTCTTCGACCTTATACCAAATATGGCATTAATTTCTATGAATTACCAACAATACCAACATAAAAACAGTCGATCTGTATTAGCACTCGTGTGCAAATACTTACTATCAATAAAATATGAAAACATCCGTCAATTTAGTTACAACACCATCTGTTAGAAAATTTCTGTGCTACATGAACTGGCACTCACCGATAGACGAGGAAGAGATGCTCAACATAAACAGCACTCTCCACAGGAAGTACACGGATACGCATAATTTTTCTTGAATAGTGACAAGAACAATACCGCTGAGCGGGCATAACCTAGTTCCACATCCATCTAACTTCACTTACAACTGCTGCGCTAACCACTCAGACAGACGTAAGGAGTGAGATCCTGAGACGAAGGCAGTCACCAGTGCGCGTATCAGTGCTACCATACACACACAATGCAGGAAACGTTGTGTGTGTGTGAGATGAGCTGTTCACGCAACCCAACACGTACAGCAGACAGAAATTGAGAGCGTGGGTTCTAAATAGGTCACTCCATGGCCTCATATTAAAACAGAGTACACCGACAATAGTTCGACTTGTCATTAGCAGTTTTTAATAGGGAATTTTAACAGTAGAGTTAGTTCTGAATATTCACGAATGAACGACTAGCAGCTTCTAATACATAAATTCAAATTTATGTTAAGAATGTTCCGAACACTAACTGCTCTTCACTGAATATTTAGGCAAAACGTTCGAAGCATAAGCGGCCTGTGCATCCATTTCAACGTAGAAAAACAAAGCAAGTGCTAATGCTGCCTCTTTATGTCCTCATTGGTTACGTTACCTAGGCGATTATGCTCTACTTCCGACTAGGACTCCAAAAATTTCCACGCATGAAAACAGAGCGAAAGGAAATTACGAGTTGCAATTTATGCAGAATTGCAACTCATGCAGAATTTAAACACTGACACAAATGTCCCATCATTGAACGTGGACATCAACGGCACAACGATTCTACCGCTCATTCAAAATCGCTCCATTCCTTGGACACTGGTTACGCAAAAATGACTATTGAACTCATTTCTTAGAAAAAAAGTGGGGAGAAAATTAAGCAAGTTGCGTGTGAAGGAGGTACAAGTTTTAAGGATTGTGTAAGAAGGACCGAGGGAAAGTATTGAGGGAGGATGGCCCCACGCAAAGTTGGCTGTGCTGTACCCGATGATCACACCGCCTTCTACGGCCACCAGGCCAACGCGGCAAAGTGAATGGGGAGGACACCTCAGCTCGGGTGCTGCAAGTCGCCCCACTATATGGACCTGCATCCCAGTCAGCGCCTTCTGTCTAGACAAAATCTACACGAGCCTGGCGGGTGTAACTTTGATTCTGAATGAGCTACGTTGTCTAAAATCGACAGCTTATTTCGAACTTACTAAGAGATTGACCAAACACAGTGATAATTCACATCACGCTTTTTATGAACAATTAAAACTAAACCCTTTCAAGAATTACGACACGGTTTCCTTTTTTACCGTCCGGTATATAGGGATGGCAAGGAAGAAAACAATGAATGAAAATTGCGAAATGTGTGCAACGTGAACTCAGGTCAAGCAACACTAAAAAATGGAATGTCACTCATACGCGTGAGGAAACGAAATAAAAAGTTCACCAATGTTCTAAGACCAGCTGTAACACCACAAAGTATGCACAGATGAAATCAATGACACTAATTTAAAGTATTTCACCTCCAGAGATCATTTTAGGCATGCCTGCATAATAGGGCGTATCATCTAACAATCCGCCCTCATACCATATGTGGCTCTCAAAAGGAGCAGCGCCGTATCCGAGTGTTGTCGTTGCCCAAGTTGAGGATCTGAAACTGTCTCTGGGCAGTTGAAAGGAGAGCTGGTGTTGGCAAACCGCATCAGGAGAATTGGACGCTTTTGGCTGTTCTTAGGCAATTTTTCCTAATTTACCAAAACACAAGTGAAGACAACACCTTTCGCACAGCGCAACATGATAAATACTTGTGTGTCAGTGTTCTGTGTTTATTTTCTGAGATTCAGGCTAGCACATCCAAATAAAGAAATGTACAAAATTGGCTTCAAAATCGTTTTCGGACATATTTTCTTGGATTCGTTATGAAACGCAGATCAGCTACAAGTATAAACAAGAACTCCACTCTAATAAGGATGAACAACTACTTTGTGTAACGTGATACGCGATTAAAAATCTACCACTGCTAGTCGTCTGCGCCGAATGCGAATGAAACTTCTGAATGAAATATAAGGTAGCTAGGAAGGATCAATTCAAAGCTTGAGTTTAACGGGCTCGAAAAACAGCAACCAATTCCATGAACCAAACGCACTACAGAGGAAAATGAACTATGACAGAAAAGCACAGATTTGTTTAACTGTAACAACTGTCGTTCGGCCGCTGAGTTTCACCAAAGATTATAAAAAACTGTGTGCAGAATTTCAACTCTAAATGCTACAGCATTTGAATTCAAGCCAGTAGAGTCAACATATTCTAGATCTCTAAACTTTCAAATAGTGATTTGTCTTCAATGCATTATCGCGTTCAAAATACAAGCGTCATTTTTATGGATCATTCGTGACAAGATCGATCCCCTAAAATCCCCTTGACTTCATATGAAACAGTTCCAAAAATACTAGACAATTGAAGTGAAGGCAATCTTAATATGGAGGTCTGAAAGTGAACAATACCGTACATCTGCGTCAGGTGAATGTGAATCTTGTACCAAGGGTCAAGAGTAGGTGATACAGCTCAGGACTATATAAGGGCAGCAATAATGATCGCACATCTCCACACATTCAAAGTTTCATGAATCACAGCCGCGAGATAACTTCTGAAGACATACCCAGCAGAACGTAAAGGATCAATTATGTCTTCAACGGAAATCAGTAAAAATAGGGCATCTTTCCCACAGCATTGATTTTAGGCAGGATGCTTCCACAGCCTGACAGTTAATCTCCCTCCAAGCGACTCACAAGTTTTATCCTATGAAGCAAAAACAGCGAAATTCATAAATCCAACAACATGAATATTAATTCAATGGAAATCAGAAAAAAAAAATTCTGCGAGAGTAACTAAAAAATGAACTCTTGATAACTAGACCTGGCCAGAGCTCAATAAATATTCACTCAGAATTTTAATCGCTGGTTCGGAAAATATCAACCGTTCCATCACTCATGAAAATTAGCGGTAAAACACAAAGAGGAAGAAGAAAATTCAACGATTGCATTTCAAAGGATGTCTCTGCAAAAATCCGGTGATACTAGCTAATACACAAGATAAATCATTGCATTGAGAACTGAGATTGACGATAAGAGTTCCAATTTACACAAAGAGACAGACTACAATTCCCCACAAAGGTAAGGAGGTATAAAATATTAGACATAATAGTGTTGAACAAACTCAGGCACAATGCCGAGATCACCGGGATAGCGCATTGCGTGGCCAGGCTCAAGACAGGAGCTGGAGTTAAGGAAAGGCACCACAAGAGAAGAAAGCGAAAGTGAGAGCAGGGAGCGAGGGAGAACAACGTTATTTAGGTCAGTAGGTCTGAGCGTTCCCTCTCGCAGGTCGATAGAGAGGGGAGCGCAGAGGGGAATCGAAGAGAGTATAGAATCAACGCGTCCAGACTCAAAGAAAACTAGCAGGATAACCAAGCTACTTCTCACAGCATCTTTTTATGCCGACTCATACTTTTGTTTTCAGCGATAGGACGAACTAATTACGGATTAATTTGCTCAAAATGTAAAAGATGATGCTTGATTTGCACCATCAGACGGAGCACACCACTGAAGGATTACCAGCTGTTAACAGCCTGACTTTTGAAGCAACTCTGACATTCCCAATAAATATACAACATACATTGTGACCCCGATGTTTCAACGCAAGGTGTAAGCTAAATTACTCCAATGAACCAAGTGTCTAGCTAATTGCCTTCAAACAGTTAACATTCAAGTACTTCACACTTTGAAGGTCGTCAGAGCATGCACGAAATCGAGTTAGCTCTTTGTACAGTGGACCGTAGATAAAGAAGTAAGCGTATTTTCTTCTGAAGCTCCAGCTAATGCGTTAAAAACACTTAACGCTCAAGCTAATGCATTACAAATACTTGACATATTTTCGAACGCTTGTTCAACACGACCACAATTTAAGAGCAACTCAAAAAAGTTACTTCAGCGAAAAGCCAATTAATTAACTAGTTTTCAGGATCGTAACTTGAGATTTATTTCACAAAAACTCGGATACGTACGGAAGAAGAACTTATGAGCCCAGAACTGGATGACCAACACAGGTCGGAATCAGCTACGGTCGAGGGGAGAAGAGGACTCACCGATCTGCCCCTCCGCCCCAGAAGGCCTCATTCTGAGCCTTTCAGTCCACCAGCAAACCACAGCTCGGCCTTTGCTGCAAACTCGCTTTTTTACAATAGTTTTTTTCTTTAGTGTCCGAATAAAACGGGAACAGAAGCTACACAATTTTTACACGGCTACACAATCCAGAACAATCACATTTTGTTGAGCATGATGATGAAGCCCCTTGTTCTTCGTCTCTAGCTTACCGCGCTGGAACTCAAAGATCATATTAGCGAGAGAGCTAGGGAAACTGCTTACACTTTACAGTCAAAGCAACAATTTTCCAGATTTGAAGAAAACACCAAACCCCTTCAAAGATTAAATGAACTTGTGGGTACGTTCTCGTGGGATTTATGAGGATTTTCTCCGAACTGATGAACAGGTAAAGGCCCCTGATCTTTTTAAAAGTATGGGCGACCATTCCGCTCCCTTTTAGTTCTATCGTTCAAAGGAGAAATTAGCTCCCTCTCAGAGAGTTGGACGCAAAATATCGTCTTCAGCTCAGGCTCAAATCTAACCAAGATCAAGCAAGGTATTCACGTTATGTGTGGAGGTAAGCTTGTCACGTGTTGAGCTACGTGTCCCAAGTGGGGGCAAAATAAGTGAGTTGACTATTTTTATATTTCACAAACTCTGCCTTGCTGATTATTACCAGTCAAGTTTTTAATACTGTTAAACATTTCTCCGTAATTTGTTTCTGGCGAGAACAAATGATTTCACATCGCAAATTAATCGATGGTGGTTCTGTGAGTTCACGTAAGTGTACTAGCTCAATAGGGGACACTGCCACTTACACACAACTCCAATACTTAACGGCGCGCTATAGAACAACTCGCAAAATTGTTATAAGCTATTGAGGGTAAAAGATATGGGTCATACAAAAAATAATCAAACTAATTTTTAAAACCATTAGGAAGTAAAAAACATTTTCAAAGTTTTAACATTTCTACAACTGGAAACAAAGTACCGAACGGAAGAACAATCACCTCCATCGAAACATTATGGTACGCGAGGCATGTTTTGCCGTGCACAAGCCAAAACTCGGAGCCATTACTTCAACGGTAATGTTAGGCCAACAAAGAAGTAATGAAGCAGCGTTTGGTTAGCCAGGTGTCCACGGTAAATATCGGAGCGGCACCCAAGCCAACATCTGTGAATTAGCTTAGGCAACCCACTCTAGCGTGCTGGCTAAGTAGCATTTGAATGGTAAGTAAAGCTCATGGCAGTTCTGACTTGGATTCTTTTGTAAAATTCGCCAGGAGTTAGCCGTGCCCTTTATTTCATCAACATTACAACACACTGTCAAAACTGAACTGACAAAGGACAAAATTAATATTGAGAAGAAAAGTGAATGGTTTTACGGCAATTGTGGGTTTCTTCGGATATATGATAAATAAAAATTAGAAGAGTACCATTAACATAAGATATCTGGTCTCCCGAAGTGAACGAAGAACATCATTGTTTCCTAAAAATTTTCTAGCCAATCTCTTCCACAGAAGTAAAGAGTATTTTGTCAAACGAAGGGGTTTCGCCAGCAAGTTTATTATCAAATCTGGCTTCTCTTCACACATAATTTTGTATTACTACCATATTAGTGGTACAAAAGAAACACAAACGTCTTGCAGAACAGCAAACACAAAATATTTCAGAAAATTATACGTAGTAAATCGTTCGCTTTTGCAGTTTGATGTGTCGGCTACAGGTGATGTAAGAGGATACAGTTGATAGCGGGCTGCCAATTTCAATGACACAAATATTTAGTTTTGTACACTAACAACTTGATTCTACAAAGAGTCGAGGAGCAAGAATACAACATCTCACAGTAATGGTAAATGCACTACAAATTCAGTGTAATAAGTTCATGATGTTACGTTGTAATTACGTATTAGGACGCATGACAGTATGTCTCACGTTAAACATCGACAACACGTTATACAGGCTTGATGATAATGTATGCTCGATCAAAAAATAGTACCCATGAAAAGCAACTAGGAATAAGATTACCCACAAAATCCCTATCAGGATGATATTTCCGCCGTAGTGCATCAGACTCTCAAGACAAGCCTAGCACATCTAGTCATTCATTGCACCAAACATCACACTACCTGAACAAAACTATTCATGTACTCACTAAAGAGCAAACTTTAACCGTTTTCAACAATTTAAAGTCCTCGAATGCCAAACAAAAATATTCCCTCCTCTCTTTCTTGGGAACACTTTTGAAATATCATAGAAACACTTTTGCAGTTAGAAAATAAATTCATCTGTCATTAAAAAAACACTGGTAAGCTTACACCACAATAGAGCGGCAAGGCACCCCGACGCGTGGAAATACCGAGCTGCGAGCACAATAATGGTACCTAGAGAGAGGGAACGCGAGGGATGAGGAACAAGAGCTGCACGGAGGGAGCTCTGACGCTCAAACCAGGAAGATCCTTGAACTAGTTTTCTCAAGACACGTTAGCTTTACCGTCTTTGTTTCGCGTTTCCTATTAGGAACTCATAAGCCACACCCCCAACACCTCTGCGTTTGTGAGGTCATGGCAAGCGAATCAGTTCGTATGAAACGGTGCAGGATAAGTCAATCACGGCACATGATGGTTTTACGCGAAAAAAAAATTTCCTTTGCTAGGAACTAACATGAAACGGCAAAAAAATTACAATACAACTGTATAAAAATATAATGTATTTGCACCCATGTCCTATTAATCATACATGCTTTGTCAATTCACTGAGAAGGTGTCAAGATCAAGTCAAGCAGGTCATTAAAAAAAAGTCTCAGCTATGTGATCACAACGAACGGATCACATAGTGGTCGAACAGTCAACTGGCACATTACAAACTACTGACTTACCCCCAAGTTCATCAAAATCTGCAAAGAGAACTTATATCCAACAGAAAATCACGACAAAAATGAACATTTACTCACCTTCGAGCTTCATTCCAACTTCAAGACATTTCTGAAATCTGCAGTAAGGGCACCGTTTCCTTTGAGTTTTGTCGATTTGGCACTGGCGATCAGCGACACAAGTGTAAACCTTTTTGTTTTGGACGGTGCGCTTGAAGAAGCCTTTGCAGGACTCGCAAGTGAGGAGCCCGTAGTGATAGCCAGAAACTTTGTCCCCACACACAGGACAGAGCTCCTCGATCCCCTCCTTGGTGTCGGGGATGTCGATGCTGGAGCCATTGCTGTAGTCTAGGGACGTGGTGGCCGTCGCGTTGCCCGAAACTGAAACGCCTCCTCCAACGCCACCTGAAGCGCCACCACCGAACATGCCAGAGGTACCGTCCATTAGAGCAGGACTCAATAAATCAGCAACATGCTGTTGTTGTTGTTGTTGTGGTGGGGGTGGTTGTTGGTGATGATGTTGCTGTTGGTGGTGTTGATGGTGTAAAGCTGAGGCTACAGCAACAACTTGGTGTTGGTGATGAGGAGAAGAGTTATTCAAAGAGATAGTGTTGGCTGAGTCAACAGAGTGAACCTGACCTCCCATAGACGTGGTGATGTGCCCGAATGTGGGTGAGATGGCAGTCGTCGTGATACCTAGCGTGTTCATGTCGATGTTCATGGGTGAGGTGATCGTCAACTGTCCGAACTGGGGAGACAAGTTGTAATTTGGGACAGCGTTCGGGAGCTCCATGCCTCCGAGCATTCCGATCCCAATTTCTAGCAAGTTTTCTACCTCCTACGAGCAATCATAACAGAGCACAAAACTTTGGGATTCACACGTAATCAAGTGCACGCACAGATAAAGGATCAGTTGTGTGCCCAAGGCAACTGAAATGACCCAAAATGATGAATATCAAGCAAACTCAGAATTCAAATCCAAACTTTGAGTTTTCAAATTACGATGTTCAGAAGGCAAATGAATTCGAAAATTTAAGCAAATATCACAAAACACCAGAGAAACAAAAGGTACTGAACCAGAACAATAATTAAGCAATTTGAGTGACACTCAGCAGCCGATAGAGAATAGCATTCGAACTACTTTCTCGTTTCATAATAACCTGAAATCATAAGAAAGGAAATCAAAATGTGTTCTTGTACTGAAACGAAACTTCAACATGACTAAAGGATTACCGGGGAATAAATCTAAGACATATGTAATCATTGCATATAAATAGCATGTATACCAAAAAATCAGAAACCGTTCTTACAAAAAATGTATCCTGTAGCATAGGTTCTTATTTTTTAATAATGATATCAACTTTATATATGGTTACGAAAATTTATAATCAACGCTATTAAAGTGTCTGTATGCATGATAAATTTGAAAGCTGTATATTTTTCAACTTATGCCATGAAACTGAAACAAATCCCGCTTTACATTTTGAAAAAAGTGACTCAACCATAATTCGGCAATTTCACTGACAAAATCAATAAATTGTTCGTATTTTTAGCGTACGTACGCAAGCACACAGAGTAAAATATATAGACACAGTCAGCGTGAGGCCATGATCACACTTGAACACTCGAGTACTTCACATTTACCAAAATATGATGAGAACACAGTCAGCCTGAGGCCATGATCGAGTACTTCACATTTACCAAAATATGATGAGAACACAGTCAGCCTGAGGCCATGATCGAGTACTTCACATTTACCAATAGACGTTCACAGCACTAACAATTGCCAACCTTCACTGGATTCAAAGTATTCTCGCCTATGCACTGATGTGAACGCATTGCAGGTACAACACGCATCACTACCCAATAAGGGAATTCACGCTCAGGTCATCTCAACACCGCGATGACATCACTGGGTCATGAAAAAAAATTCATTGGGAGTCAACATTCACACTACTCCGGAGCTTCTACCACGTTTCCAAGAGATCACTTGTGAGTGCCTACCTATTTAAATTGAATATGATGATAGTCGTTTCCACTGCACGCAAAAAAATGATCACTGACCACCACTGGTAACACGGAACCGTCTCGAAAATCAATCAATCAAAAGTATCACTATTCCTAGCTCACTCAATATTAATCCAGTGAAATACAAGGAGGTGCGTAGCAGGACTAATTAAAATTAGGCAACAAAGGGCTATTGCAGATGCAACGGAGCTTGACCAAGAGGGGGTACACTGGAGGGAGCGCTCATGACTGGGTGAGAGCGCGCCGCACACACACCGCACTCGCCGAGGCCGCCAACAAGAGTGAAAGTGACTCGTCGCGTTGGCCCACTTTACACAAGTTAAACTCGAACTGCACGAGCACCTTGTGCATGTACGCGTACACGAACCAACCCATGTACGTACACGCTAGTCAACGCTCGTACCTTATTCTCGCGAACTAAATTCCATGACTTTGAATAAGGATAATTGATTTGACGGCCCTTCTAATTGCAGAGTCAAACTGTACCGATGAATGCTAAGAAAGATGTGTCTAAATCACTAGAATTACTCGCAGATGACCGCAAACGCAGACTTGGCCTCATTCGTCCACATCTAATGGGAGCGGTACAAAAATACGCATCCCCCTTTCGCAGTGATAATAATTGATAGCTCCAGAGGCTTCGGTATGGAAGTTCATGGTATATTTGTAATACAAGTCACATTTAAAGGAGGGTGCTTTTGGTCCAAGTGAGGGTTCTCAGGAAGCTAGAGGGAGTATGGCCAAATTTGATACTGTTTTCTCGATCAATACTGAATACAGGCGTAGAAGCTGAGTTTAGGAACCAAAATTTCCATTCAATGCGAATTTCTCCTCTTCGTTCACATAAAAATAAGTAGTGTAAAAAAATACGAGGGTGACATTCAAACCAGGGATCCAAGCCCCGTTGAACGGAGATTAGAACACGAGTTAGTTTAGGCCTCTTTAACCACGGTAAAAGTGCTCCCATGAGAGGAACGCACCATTTAGTATGGAATTACGGGAACGAGGAATCCACTCACAAGATGTGTCCCCACACCCTATGCGTAGAAACACTAAGGTTAAAAGAAGTTTATGAAATAAGGAGAAAGTTCAAGAGAGTATAAGAAAATGAAAAAAAACAACAGTGAACCAGAAAAAAGTAGATGGAAGAAAACCAAAACTCTAAAGTTTCAACAAAATGATCCTCTGGCCTGTCTGACCTCAAACTCGGAACCTCACAATTCCCCCTGGAGCGCTAATCTCCAAAAATACAATAACTGCATCCCTTGAGGAGCCGTTACAATATCAGAACAATTCTGTTCTTCATTCATGAGCCAAAATTTCTTGAATATTTGAATCAAATCAAGAAACGGTTCTGCTACAATGTCTTAGAAAGCAAATAAGTGCTCACCGCCAGTGATAAGAGATTATTTGTAAAGTTCAAGTCTATTGCACGACTCGAGAAACTGAACTTTTATATTTGTTTGTCTGTAGAGGAGAAGAGTGAGAGCCGTGGGAGGTAGTGGGGTGGGAGCTGACAGTAGAGGTTGGGGGAGCAGGTGTGTGGGAGCTGACAGTAGAGGTTGGGGGAGCAGGCGTGTGGGAGCTGACAGTAGAGGTTGGGGGAGCAGGTGTGTGGGAGCTGACAGTAGAGGTTGGGGGAGCAGGCGTGTGGGAGCTGACAGTAGAGGTTGGGGGGAGCAGGTGTGTGGGAGCTGACAGTAGAGGTTGGGGGAGCAGGTGTGGAGGAGCTGGCAGTAGAGGTTGGGGGAGCTGGTGTGGGAGCTGACAGTAGAGGTTGGGGGAGCAGGTGTGTGGGAGCTGACAGTAGAGGTTGGGGGAGAAGATGTGTGGGAGCTGACAGTAGAGGTTGGGGGAGCAGGTGTGTGGGAGCTGACAGTAGAGGTTGGGGGAGCAGGTGTGTGGGAGCTGACGGTAGAGGTTGGGGGAGCAGGTGTGTGGGAGTTGACAGTAGAGGTTGGGGGAGCAGGTGTGTGGGAGCTGACAGTAGAGGTTGGGGGAGCAGCCGAGCAGGTGTGTGGGAACTGACAGTAGAGGTTGGGGGAGCAGGTGTGTGGGAGCTGACAGCAGAGGTTGGGGGAGCAGGTGTGTGGGAGCTGACAGTAGAAGCAGTAGAGAACGACCAAGAGCTTTGTCTCTATTGCATTCATCGATGTGTACATTCTCGAGCCAAGTGTGACCCCCAAGGTAACATTTCGTTTCAACTGTTGTAGACACCCACTTGACATTTATAAACGCCTATTTTTTGTATCTTATCCAAACGACTGAATTTACAACATTATATCTCTATAAATAATTACAGCTTTCGATCTCTAGAAACTGAATTAGAAAATTTTTAGAGCGCGCGAGAACCTATAAATAAGAAACAGACAATATTCTTACTTCGGTACAGTACTTTCGACTTTAAACGACAGTTCCAAATAATGTAAGCTTATTTATTTAGTACATTTATCGTTGACGTTTCCTATCTACAGAAGTAATATCATTCACACTGTGCACGTTGACCAAACGTTCATCCATCACAAGTATACTTTTCCTTTCTACGGAAACGAAACCATTAATATTGAGCATGCTGACAAACACTCACTCGTCTCACGTACACGGTCACGTTAACAACAAAATGGCAGTGCGTTATACAATGGGAATGCATTCAACATCTGCCTTGGGTGGTTTTCAATCCTTGTCGAATAAAGTTGTGTACCATGAAGCTTGGCTCCGGCGACTCTATGCGTGGTGATCTCCCACTCTGCACAACACCAAGCTACGCTCCAGAGCTAGTCTCTCACTCTGCACAACACCAAGCTACGCTCCAGAGCTAGTCTCTCACTCTGCACAACACCAAGCTACGCTCCAGAGCTAGTCTCTCACTCTGCACAACACCAAGCTACGCTTCAGAGCTAGTCTCTCACTCTGCACAACACCAAGCTACGCTCCAGAGCTAGTCTCTCACTCTGCACAACACCAAGCTACGCTTCAGAGCTATTCTCTCACTCTGCACAACACCAAGCTACGCTCCAGAGCTAGTCTCTCACTCTGCGCAACACCAAGCTACGCTTCAGAGCTAGTCTCTCACTCAGCGCAACACCAAGCTACGCTCCAGAGCTAGTCTCTCACTCTGCACAACACCAAGCTACGCTTCAGAGCTAGTCTCTCACTCTGCACAACACCAAGCTACGCTCCAGAGCTAGTCTCTCACTCTGCACAACACCAAGCTACGCTCCAGAGCTAGTCTCTCACTCTGCACAACACCAAGCTACGCTCCAGAGCTAGTCTCTCACTCTGCACAACACCAAGCTACGCTCCAGAGCTAGTCTCTCACTCTGCACAACACCAAGCTACGCTTCAGAGCTAGTCTCTCACTCTGCACAACACCAAGCTACGCTCCAGAGCTAGTCTCTCACTCTGCACAATACCAAGCTACGCTCCAGAGCTAGTCTCTCACTCAGCGCAACACCAAGCTACGCTCCAGAGCTAGTCTCTCACTCTGCACAACACCAAGCTACACTACAGGGAAACTCAAAGTAATTTGATGGTCGTAAACAGTCAAGTACGTACACATGTCAGTCGTTTGTGAGTGAGCACAAGTGTGAGTTAAAAGACTGCAGTCGATAAAACCGTCGTATGCCCAGGGCAGTCAGGTTCTTGTCCATAAGAATTTATGAACATTGAACAGTGGTAACAGTTATATAAATACCTGAGTTCCTGTTCTTAAATGGTGTACTGCTTAGTGTGAGCAAAGTGTTATGGAGACAATTCATGATATATTTATATATAAAATAAATGATCAACATTGTAAACATACAAAATAGAAAAGGGATTACAGCCATTAAACATAGTTTTTCAAACAACATAAGATTTATTCCTTCAGACCAGCGGTTAAAACTGAGCAGAAATCTCAGTCCAATGCAAGAAGCGGTCACGGAACTAAGAGTGTTCGAGCTGTTAACTAGTAAAACTGATTTTGGAACTAGCACAGAGATATGCAAAAAAGTATGAAAGTAAACAAAAATTGAATCAAGTAATGGAAAAGGAATAGATCGTCGACATAACTAAGGCAAATGTAGAGGGGAAGAAGTCATGGGATTTGAAAAGGTTGATTGATAACCGCTGGTTTGAACATTTCATTCTACCAAAACAATACCTTCAAAATATATCAACAAGAAAACCATTATATTTTCATTATATCGCAGCCTGGAAGTTAATGTACAACAAGCTAATAATTATAGAAACAGAAGTGATGAACACTATAAAGATAAGTCATACCTCACCTTGAGTTGGCCACGAACACTTGCACACTAACAAAGAGCGCTTACCACTTATGTTGCGATGTTCACGGCGAGACTGCATCCACACATCGAATGAGCGGCTTTCAACTTACACATGGAACGTAATATGATAAAAATAATGCAATTATTCCGTTATAAATAAAATTTTTTAAAAGGACAGGACTCCCATTGTTCGAATACACATTCCATTAGCACAGAATTGCCAGAGGAACAAGTTTATACAAAATAAGTGCAAAAATTCACATTCAGCAGAAAAAGATGCCAGGGATAATGTACATACACTGAGGCAAGCTCACTCGAATCACAGAACGATTAAGTATTCTCCACAGTAGATGCAGCAGATTGTGACATTTGTGTGCGCACAAATATAGTGTAAACTTCTCACTTACTTTCCTGACAAAGAAGTTATTCATAGTCGGGTAATACTTTTTAAACCCTGAAACTTTTCAGATACCTTCAACACTGAGATCATCGAGTGCACATCGTGAGGCTTAAGTTAGTATTTAAACAGGAAAAAATAGCCACTACCTATCTTCGAGCGGTAATTCAGAGAAATTGAAGAATGTACACAGCGCATAGGAATGGGATTAATTTAAGACCGTAAAATATTTTTCACAGTCAGCCTGACATGCCCTTTCATGGACGCCGTACTGATAGGTCAATCAGTACAAATATTATTTAATGGCACTTGAGTACAAAAATGACTTATGAAACATCTGCACTAGAGACAGCAAGCCTGGGTGACCGCGCCACGAAGTGGACTGAGCTCCAATTCACCACTGGGACGCCGCTACGAACAATGCTCGGATGCATTGAAAAGTCAAACAAATTTCTTCTTTATAATACTCGTATACAACCAATGAATTTAATTACCCCTATTTAAGTGCCTGGAATAACTCACCAGTATCCTGTATAACGTGGTACAATCAAGTATCTCAATAACTCCCAAGTCTCCAGTACCCAGCTGTGGTTGGTTACAGCACTACCTCCCAAACGATACAATTTTGAAGTATTGCTAAACGTGTATTTGAGCACTACATAGATTACCTATTGGAAGAGAGTCCAAAGTTTCAGAACGTACACGGATGAATTTCTTCCCATAAGGAATTTCGTAGGAAAAATTATAAAAATTATAAAACCGACCGTAAAAAACACTTACACGATAAAACATTAGTAGAAAATTAGTCCCGCAAACGAGAAAGACGCAACAAAGAAGTACAAAGGAAGAGCAGTAATTGAACTTTCAAGTGAATTACGGAAAGGTGGAGATAGAGCGACGTGAACGCGCTGTCGAGCGCACCCGACACAAAACAAACGACAGTAACCTTCAGGCGAGGAATTTGCTGTAACCAACGCTGCCGTCAACTTCCTGCTAAAATGCCTTAAAAGCTAAAAACAAAATGCCTCACATGTAAAAGACACTATTAAAAGGCAACAACTATTGTTCTTCGAAAAAAGAACAGATACAATTTTAGATTCATTGCAAAGCCTGAGTAAATCAGGGGTAGCTTGCACTGTGTTAGAATAACGCTTAAGGATAATGATTGTTACATAAAACGTTAATAGATAATATATAATTTAGTCAGCAAGCTTATTTTCTACGTCTATCGAGCTTAATTATAATGCGCTAATCGTTATGAAAGATACTGAAATTCAGAGGGAGCCACACAGTGTTGTGTATTTCTTAATAATTTTAGCAGAAACAAAACATCGCAACTATGTAGTGTGTTCGGATTTAACTATGCAGAATACATTGATAATGACATAGATAATGACATACACACGCACAGATAGTTATGAGAAGTGTCTCACATACAAGATGGGATTATCGATCCGTGTCGCTGAGATGACAGCGTGGAGAACACTCTTACACAAGAGTCTGGACACGCGACTTTTTGACCTTCATCCTGCACGCTACACGCTCTGTCGTTATGATAAAGCGGCGCTGTCTTCACCGCGATGATGCACACGAGCAGTCGTTAGTGCACGTAGTTTGCATGGCGACTCAGGGCTGGCCGCGCGCCGCTGTTCAGCATGGTCAGTAGGTCCGTAGCATGGACACGCCACTCAACTATTTTTATTTTTTAGCCGTTAGACGACAGGTAATAGGTCCGTAGCGTAGATACACGTTTCAACTATTTTGTACCCGTTAGACGACAGGTGGTAGGTCCGTAGCACAGATACACGATTCAACTATTTTGTACCCGTTAGACGACAGGTGGTAGGTCCGTAGCACAGATACACGATTCAACTATTTTGTACCCGGACGACAGGTGGTAGGTCCGTAGCACAGATACACGATTCAACTATTTTGTACCCGTTAGACGACAGGTAATAGGTCCGTAGCACAAATACACGACTCAACTATTTTTATTTTGCACCCGTTAGACAACAGGTGATGAAATAAGCTATGCTGCATCTACACACCATAAACAAGGAGCCTCGGCACGATGCGAACGAAATAAGTCACCGCAAAATAACTGTGCCCGCATCGTGTATTTATAGAACGTTCGATGCGTGAAATGTGCAGAGATATGTAAGCTCAGTATTCGTGCTTTATGGAGGGCTAAACGTGCATAAGAATACTGCAGAGTTATAAAGTGCAGCCAGTTCAGAGAAGTGCTGAATAGTCACGTTACAAAACTAGCGTACACAATAAAAAGTATGAAATTAACTTGACCCCCCTGCCCACATAAAAAAAAGTTTTCAAATAAATGTATTAATGAAAACTGTGAACTGTTACGGTTCGAACAGGTTCAAACTGTATTCTTTCTGTATTCGATTTCTATATTTCGTGTTAGGATATCATCGGAATGAATTTTAATTAATGCATATGAAGTCTACATCAATTGTCAAGATAGACCGGAGTTTGTTGCCATTAAATGATGGTCAACAATCTAGTTTACAAGGTGGGTGAGAGCAAGAACGGAACCGTATTATTTTCATACAGGGGATGTTCCGATGCCGGTCCTGATAACATGATTTACATCACGTGTTTTGATAGGATTGTAAAACTGGCTATGGAAAATAAATAACGATATATTTTATTAATTATTAAAATTATGATTTTTATAACAACTGCCATTACCTACATTATTTTAAAAGTTAAAGCACGGCATCCAATGAGCGTTTCTTAACACAGAACAAAAGCAAGTCAAGCATCTCAACAATGGAATAATGAAGTAGACATATCGACTAATTGGAGCAGGAGGTCTGCTGTGCGTACACAACACACACGTCCCCGCGAGAGAGAGAGAGAGAGGGGTAAAAAGGTTAAGCAATACCACCCGAACTACAAAATGAAACCCAAGAGACTCCTGCAACAAGAGTTGCAGATTTTGCGACGAGCATATAAGTTTGGGTCGAGGAAAAGATTAGATTAGATTAGATTAGATGTTAGTTTAAGCCTCTCTAACTGCAACAAACGCGTTCCAAAGAAACAAAGGTGGAAGGCACCATTTAGTACGGACTTAAAGGAACGCAGAATCCACAAGGTGCATTAAACCGGAAGTTTAGAAAGAAGTTTACGAAAAAAGATAGAAGTTGAAGAAGAAAGTGGTAGATGCTGAAAACATGACAGGAGTGACCCGAAAAAAAAGATAATCGGTGACAAAATAAAAACCAATTTTATTTCAACACAAGGAAGACATACCTAACCATTACCTCGGGACCTTACTTTATCCCACTAGGAGCGCTCATTCCCATAAATACACTAGTTGTCTCCCCCTGAGTTTGGGTAGAGGAAAAGCATCTCCCTGAGGTACACAAAATTTTCAAATAATAAATTCAGCATTTTCAAATATATAAATACAGAGGTACACAAACAAGCAACCACTATCACGCTGAGCAATGCTCACGAACCTACACGTCCACCCCGGGGAGAGCTAAGTCCTCCAACACACGACGAAGGACGAGCCAGCTCAGGGCATTCTCCCGGAGTTTTGGAACTTCATCTATGAAATGAAGAAGCTCGATGCGTGAATAAACTCAACGGCAGCTCATGATACAATTGATTCGAGTACACTACCGGTGCATTCGATTACATTCGAGCACATCAAAAGTCCAGAACTTGAGGGAAAGAATTACCGTTGTTGCACGTCAAATTCGATTGGCGATCGGATAAGTTAGTTTTGGCTACCCCTAACCACAACAGAAGTGTTCCAAAGAGACGAAGGAGGGAAGCACCCTTTAGTATGGTAAGGGAACGAGAAATCAATGCATAAGGTGTGTCCCCACACATGAACCCCTGCGCACAAAAATAGTCAGTTAGGAAAGAACTTTATGATATATGATAAAAATTGAATAAACTAGTAGATGCTGAAAAACATGTGAGCAGGGAACTGAAAAAATGTTCCGGAACAAAACAAAAACACGTACTCTATTTTACCAGAAATAAGCTCTACCTAACCTTGAGTTCTGTACCTTACATCTTTCCCTGGGAGCGCTAATTCCCCTACATACATCAGTTGTGTCCTTCTGAGAGGTGTTGCTCGTCTAATAAATCTCCTATCCGATAAATAAATTTATCCGACGTACTAAAACAAGCCAACAAAATGAATGCAGCATAACTTCAGTTATAAGGCCAACTAGCAGAGAGAAGAGTTCGAGGCAAGATTATTCTTTAATGAATACGTAACATTCAACACTCTTGGGTTGTGGCCACAGAACCCCTAGCATAACGCTTTGATTGGACTGATGTCGGTGCACCCCCCGTAAATATAGTAATTGTACACCACAGTTACGTCAATTGTACACCACAATTGAACACCAGTCAAGGCAAATATAAATCACAGGGATGGCAATTGTACACCACAGTGATGGCAATTGTACACCACAATTGTGCACAAGTCATGGCAATTGTACACCCCAGCTGCATCACTAAGACTTGCGCTGCACGAGACAAGTCCAAAAAGCAGTGCATGCATCACAGACGGACCTGTGTGGGAGCACACCTCAAAAGGCAGCCGAGCATGAGATGCACGAGCTTCCAATTCATAACCGAGCGCACAAGTCCTCAGCGCGGACGGGAGCAGTTTCGTAACAATCATCACTCATTGGAGCTTCGGATACCGGTGACGCAACCCTGCCAAGGTTCTCATTACCTCCGTTCAGCGCACTGTCTCACATCGTCTCTACTTAGATACGGCACATGTATCAAAAAATGATTACCAATTTCCATGAATTTGAGAAGGGAGAAAGTATAGAGATATTCAAGTGATCACAACGAGGAGTACACTTATAATGAACACACTGAGAGCAACTATGAAACGCGCGAAAAAGGAACTTCAAGGAACCATGCTACAGAGACAAAATACGCAATGGATGTAATGACATTCAGAGGGGAACTCAGCTTCACGACTCAAGCGACGCCTGAAGAATGAGAAATCATATCTTGATCTAAGCAATGGCTATGCACTTTTAGTGTCATCAGACGCACCTTCTAGGGACATGCACAAATTTCTTCTCTTCACTCTCCGTAGCAAGAAACGTCCACTACTGCACGTGCACATCAAAAAAGTATTACCTTCAGGTAAAAACTAGTATTCTCACCCAAGCCCATCAAACGTTAGCGAGTGCTTTAGTATGACCGACCTACTGTTGTCCAAGAATGTGCGAATCTGTATAAACAATAAACTCGTTAAACGGCCGGTTGTTTTCGTTCGGTAACCACTGCATACTGCGCAAAAATTTTAAGCGCAGCATGATAACGATCCACACGATTTTTTCTTAGTCCAAAAAGTTTTCCGCCACTCAGTTTGCCTCCCTAAATTTGTTAAGCCCCTGACTTCAAAAACTATTGTGACGAAAAAATTATAATCTAACGAAGTCAACATCCAGTACATACAACAAAGGGAATTTTTTTCTAAGTTGAAAAAAAAACTGTGCCACACGAAAAACGCCTTTGCACTGCAGCTAACAATCAATATTTGAGATATGCATAACTGCAGCACTGATGAATTTAGGTCAACCTGAATGAAACAGTTGCAGTGGTTGAAAATATACGGATATTTTTCTTTTCTCAGGGTTTACCAATGAATATGTGCTTCTATATCATACAAGGAGGCGCAAAATAATTCAGAAGCTTCTGATGAGAAAAATAACCACAACTCACACGCCACCAGAGCATAGATCGAAGCAGGTCGTATTCAGTTTTCATTCACAGAATGATGTATGGCGCCAGTGACAGTGATAAAAAGTGAGCTTACCATGTTGAAGGTATTCAATTTTAATGGGGATATTCGTTTACGGAAAAAGCAAACCTTCAAGAAGAGGATAGAAAATCATAACTGTAAAAATGATGAGCAATGTACTATACCGTTAAAACGCTAGTCATTTGAAAGAATGAAGATTAATGCATCTCTAAAAGCTATTTAGTCATTCTCCACACAACGGAAACGAAAAAATTCAATAATACGAAACACAAAACACCAACGTTAATCAAAATACGCTAGGTACTCATACAAATGGCATTCCAAGCATTAAGTATGATCACCTGTTGAACTAGGGAGTGAACAAACACACGCACATAAACACAGTAACCCACTGACCCAGTTACAGTCACCTTGAGTCACCGCGCCACTCTCCCTATCTCTCACTCTCCCCTCACGCGCGGGCTCTCCCAGGCCTCTCTCTATCTCTCTCTTCCCAACTTTATACACACACACATTCTGCTGGCAGCAGCATTCGTGAAGCTCTCTTCGAAAGCTTGGATATACACATGTGTACGTATACTACCGAACCTTATCTGGAACAATTTATGAACATCTCGAATAGAACGCAATAGATTATATGAAAAGCTCCAATGTAATTCCTTTGCTAGTGTGATCAAGATCTTGATAATTATTTTCCTCCGTTCGTTCATACTCGGTTTGTTTAATTTAAATTGTTAGAAAAATAAAGGGCTAAGAAGAAAAAAATTAGTTCAAACTTTGAGAGTGACCTTCAGTGGTGAAACTGCTGCTGCGGTCATCAGGCAGAGACGTATTTCAGCTATTCTCTCTAAATACGAGAGAAACGAAACAACAATTGATCGTACGAATGTACACATTGCTGAAGAGAAAATGGATGAATCATAAATACAATCTTCTCAAATTCAATATTTAAAGGTTAAGATTTATGATTTGATTTCAAATGGCGGAAGCGAAAATTACGTTGTTATCAAGTGAGCGGCGGCACGTAGCGGTGCGTTTCAACTGAAGAGTCAATAAAAAGTAAAATGTTAAATATTCCAAAACTAAAAAAAGGGAGGAGCATAACTCTATGAGAAGGACGTTACAGACACGTAAGATTATACATTTAACTCTACGGAAGTATGGTGTTATCTAAAAAACAATGTGTCTTGTATGAATAGAAGCCATACTCCATTGTAAAGAAAACGAACACGTACACGAATGTAATGGGAACCAAGTGAGCTAAGTACTAGGAAGCGAACACTTGACTATCAACACCGCATCAAACTATATCTGCAGTAACCTCTGTTATATTTCTCCTTATGTCGACTTTCAATCGAGATCTCCGAATTTTCTTTCTAGACTGTAAAACATTAAGACGTAAGGACAAATGAAAAACACGTAATTACTAACAAAATAAACCAGATTAAAAAAAACAGTCTAATTACACTTTCTGAAATTTTATCCTACGCAAGTTTCATTTTTCTAACTAACACTGGCTCGGTCAGCCACAGCTCTTTGGCTCAGTCTGCCACAGCGCTTGAGGAGTATGGTGAACAATTACGGATCTTCGAATCACTATTTCCAGCCATTTTCTTCCCAATTTGACAGATGATTTCTAACTAACACTGGCTCGGTCTGCCACAGCGCTTGAGGAGTACGGTGAACAACTACGGATCTTTGAATCACTGTTTTCAGCCATTTTCTTCCCAATTTGACAGATGATGCCAGAGAAATTGCAACCGGCAGCTCTTCAACTAAATACCAGTGCATACTGCATCTTTGCAATCTATTTATTCCCTGTGTCACTCAGAGCGCAGGCAGACTTGTCACTGTAGCGCACGGCAAAGCCATCGGACACCTTTTATCATATTCTTCACTGAAGCGCAGAGTTGCTATAGAAATAAATCAAATACAGTACTTGAATTCGGTTCAAAGTTAGTACAGATTCTAAAAATTTACGGGAAAATCTGCATGCCTCGTCCTCGTGGGCTGTTAGAGTTTCAAGAAACACGTTTTGTGATAAGTGTACTTCAAAGGCTCAACTTTTCATACTTGATTTTCGCGTTTGTCGAGAAATAAAAACTCTTCATCACAGGAGATGCACATATTTCATCCAATAGTAGCCGACAACAAGAAGCATCTTCGAAGCGTTACTTTGAATCATTCGATAGATGAATGTTGATAACATACGAAAAAGAATTCCAGAAATGAAGTTATTAACAATTTTTTATAACCTGAAATTTTTAGAAGATGTGTTATTTTTTGATATTGAAAATACTCTCTCATTGTAACTAAAACATTTGGTGCTATTACAAGATTTCTCATTTAAATTATTCAGCAGTTGACTTAATGGTATAATTTATCTAACATAAGTTTCAGTTTGTTTACGTTTGCGGCGCCGTTACACCTATTAGGAGACATACGCCACAGAATTTTAACAGCAAATTATCAAGGCGTTGAAGGCACCTCTCGGCGAGACAAGCATGCAAAAAGCATCGTAACAACACCAAACCTATACGACGAGCCTCGATCACCCCGGGAAATAGTGTGAACACTTACATGCGTCATTGTACATTACCCCAGAAATGAGGCAGGAATAAAAACTTGTCAGTAAAGCCATCAAAGAGCGGCAACCAGAAATGCTGGTGGCCGCGCTGGCGCCAGCACCCGCACCAGGTACGAGCGTCACCAGCCAACTCTACGGAAAGCAGGGAGTGTGGCCGGTAAACCCGCGTCCGCTCGCTTCGCTCAAAAGCCTCCAAATCATAGGTCAAAAACGTACAATTTTCGGAAATTATTTTGTTCCAGGTCAGTTTACACAGTAATTTATCCTTAGATGAACATAGAGTTTTCACACTTTCGCGTCTACGTAATCTTATTATTCCCTGAATTGATCATACACCAAGAGTTTACCCATATTTTCTCCCAAGTAAATTAAGAAGCAAATTCATACCGAGGCAAAAAAAAATTACGTGGCAACTTACTATTTTAATTAGAACATCCGTAGCCTACGAGAAAATAAAAGATTTAGTACTTAGAAAGACGAAGAAGTGGACTGAAAAGAAACCAAAATGTAACAGGTGTGAGGCGTCGATTGCGCAGCATCCCATGTTCCCAACGGCAGGGAGAATGGGAGAGGAAAACACAAAGCCCATCAAGTAAATCGTAACAGACTCTTGCCGCAATTTTACGACTTCAGCTGCGAGTACATAGCTTGACGTACAACAGAGCAGTGCTACTGCACCAAAGCACATCAACGAAGACAAGTAATGTATCTACAGTGGCTAAGCTTTCTAATCCTTGCCCAACTAATTCTCCATATTTAACGAAAGCTTCGGAGCCAAAAAAAGAGCCTTGAATGATATGAAAAAAGTATTCAATTTTCAACTCAGATATTCCAAATTTTAAACCCAGGGTACATTTTCTTTCGAAAATGAAATTGCTCAGAAACGTTAATTCATCATATTCTGGAAGTGCGTCAGTATTGAAATGAACAGTTTTTACTGCGAGTCATAAAATATTTAATGAACTCCCACGACGTTAGAAATAAAGGCGCAACCCATTGTGCGCCACCGTGGGACGCGTGTTGTCTAGATTTATTAGAGTTATTTTGTGAGATACGATGAGATAGATTAGTGTTGTCTGTATAGAATTCCGAGAGTTCACACCTGGCGCCCGCATACATAAGATACATCGTATTAATATTTAATTCTTACCAATAACGTTCAATATAGGTTTTAATTATCAATTTAAACCAGGAGACTAGACATCAATGTAACGTGAACTCGAAATTAGGAAAAGTTGCAAAAAACGGTACGTTTGAGAAACAAAATACGATATTTTAAGCAAACAGCGTTGTTTGTCGTAAACTGTAAAAATATTTACCAATGGATCTCAAAAACAAGAGAGAAATGAATTTAAGAGCAATAATGCTGCATACAAAAGAGTTTTCTGGCCAGTGCGTAATGACTTCTTATGACCACAAAAGGAATAAACACAAACAAAAAAAGTTAAGCATCTACGTACTTAAAATACAAAATTACTACGTAATGCACGCTAACGTAATTTTTAGTTTTTAACTGGCTCGTGCGAACTTCAATATGATCAGTAATTGGATCTGAACTACCCAGCTTCAAAAATCCATCGCACAAACAAACAAAATGCTGAAATTAGGGCATGGGGAACGAGGAAGAGAACACATTTTTAGCTTGTGTAAATCGCACGAACAATCCGAATATCGGAGGGTTGCCCCGCATGTTCTAGAACAAAAATGCGAACTCTTACAAGATCCTGCGGGGGGCTGTTTCCATTCGCAATTCCTCATGGTTTTCAGAGATCTGTCTCCTAAACTCTTTAAGCGAATAACAAATAAAACTAGAACGCAAAATGTGATCACCATAAAATTCAAAGTGGTTCTTGTGGTTAAAACAGACTCAAGTTTTTATCGATGATATCGGAAAACCAAATCAAATTGGTAAGAACACAAACTAGTATCGACTACAAACGGTATGAGAAGATAATCCAAACGTAAATAACCGAGAAACAAAGGACTCCATTTGTTCATAATGGAAGTATCACCAACGCAACGAAATTTATAAGTGCGAACACAACACTGGGAGGAACTATAATTAATTTACCTCACATTCTGAAGTACCGATTGATACATGAAAAAGATATTTCACCATTTTTAATTAAAGCTAGGCTAAACGTTCACCAATGAGTGACTGACATCATTTAAGCACTGAGGTCAATACTAAGTGACGGTCATTGGACAAACAATTTCAGAAAGGGGGATTCCTATATACAATTCAGATAAAAGGGAAAAAGCCTTAAGAATACCGAAAACGTTTTAAAATACGGAACACCCTGATGGTTGAGTACGTGATATCACTTACTAAGAATTAGTCTCGTCAAGTCCGATGTCAGGGGCACGCGGATGCTGGAAATACCAACAACTTCACACTGGACAGGAAAGCCCTCTTCAAGTCTAGATACGAGGCATTTTTTCGAAACACTTGGACGTTACGTCAGCTGAATTACCTTGAGAACTCAACATCTAAGAAGTGACCCCCAAAAACGCACCTCGTCTTACGAGATAAATCTGCATTTCTTTCAAGTTCGTTTTCATGAGATGTAGATAGATATTATCTGAGAGAGTACAATTCTTCAGAGAGCATGTGTCATTCTTTTAAAAAAGCAGAATAATACCTTAGAAGTCACGCAATTTGCTTTGCCCACAGTTTCCCGCAAATTTATAACGACTGGTGCTAGAAGCGAGAAATTTGCACTCCCAGCACTGAAATCACGCACCCTCAAAAACTTATCTCCCGTGAATATTTCACAATCGGTCCAGGGAAAGCTGCGGTGACACAAGAGTTGCCACATCAGTACGTGTTTCAGGACAGTGCGAGCCGTACCCATTCTTTAGCTAACCTAAAAAAGGACCGTTGCATTTTACGTGGTTGAACAAGCGGAGCGCATGAACCGCACAAGTAATTCAAGACACAAGTATTTGGTAATTCACGGTTTGACATGCGGTTATATCGGTTGCCCGGAACTAAAACTCTCGGGCTAGAGAAGCTAACTCCGTTGGCACGTAATTCCCAAAGCCGCCAAGAGATTGGTCACACTTTCTCCGAGACACTTTCCCATGAAGGGACGACCAATGATACGCCTACTAGCCATGCAAGCAGCGAAGATTACTAACTTGGAGGTGTGACACGCAAATTCCTCAATTAAATTAATTGTAGCAGAATAATTACAAACTCATGACTTTTACAAGCCAGCTATAACTGAGGGTGATCCATAAGACCATTATTCATCCAGAAAACAGATAGGAAAATAATTATAGAAACAAAACCTACACAGTGAGTAGTGATATATTACGCTAAAGTGTCACACATGCCCTATTAACGCATTAGATAGGAACAGCAAGCAGAACATTTGCAATATTGAATATGGAAATGAATTGAACAACTCAAAAAATACAACGCAGTCACCCCAAGAACAACTCCACATTAATTATTTGACAGTCACCATCATATACAATAGATATGTTGACATCGATGTTGTAAAGGCATCAAAATCAAATAAAACAATGATACAAACGTATGCAAATTTGAAAGGCAGCTCCGTATTCGCCACTAGTGTAACGTTGGGCTATTGTGTCATGTATCATTGCTATATCGAATTGAGTGAATAAAAGCTCCAACATCGAAAATAGCAATCCTTATGAAGCCGTAAAAGACTTGGGTGTGTTGTGATGAAAAAGCAGAAAAAATGTTTTATCTCTTAAATCAAATAAACGGCTCGTAACAGATCATTTTCAGCTAATCGGTAACAACTCGCAGTTAATAACGCGAAACAAAATAGAATCGAAGTTAATAATTCTGGCTTTACCTCCGATCGTTCAGATTAATCTAAATCGAATAAAATTGCAGGTACGAAGAATAAAATAATTATTTCCACTAAAGTTCGAACGTAATAATCCTGTGGGGGTTTACCTTGAAAAGTGAATTTTCAAGACGCCAACATAACACGATAGAGCGAGCTAAAGTATTGAAGTTAAACCAAACGTTAAGCTGCATAGGAATAATATACCTAAAAAACACTCATGACGGCTTGAACACAAAATAGAGTGAGTACGAAATGTTCACTAATCACGCGAAGACAAAACACAATACTTTCGCCTAGCACAAGCAGTGTTCTGGTAAGAAGAAATACGTGGCCTGTTACTTTGAAGGTACTTGTAATAGTAAATTCCCTGTTACTTTGAAGTTATTTTTAATACCAAATACTGTTACTTAGAAGTTACCACACAATCTAGCACAACATTGTTCAAAAAAAGAACTAGATACATTTATCCAATCAAAACTGATGATGTCCGTCTAGCGCACGGAACCTTGGCCGAGAATGACCACCGGAAGCAGGAGAGAAGTAATTATCCGTTAACACACAAGCGTACCGCAAGAGATGACTCAAGCGCGCAATTCCCCCTCAGTATTACTCCAAAAGCGACCACTCAGTGAACACGCTCTCATTTACACTTTAAAGGTAATTAAACTAAAGAAAATTCAAAGCCCCTAAACTAAACCAAGTCAATATTCTAAGAATTAAAATAGAATACTTGAGCTGAGTACGTAAAAGAATTCCGAATTTTAAGCCAGGAAAGTAACAACGAAACGCAATACGTCTTTTTTTTCGGAGAGATTATGCGTTCAAGCGGGAAATATCAGGAAGGGAATAATAAAAAAAAATCCTGAAGTAATAGACAAAGTAAAATACATGTTCTATAGCTAAGAATAAGGAAGCGATCGATATGCAGACAATGAGGCGAACCACTGAATATCGGAAGACAACGCCCGTAAAATAATCAGAAAACAGTTCTGCAATAAGAAGTACAGGTAATAGACGCACACACAAACGATGCTTCAAGGCTGCAGCGAACCAAGAATCACGAAGTTCAAGCAAGGAAAATAATAGTACAAAAAGAACGCGTGGTGAAAAGCACGAAAGAAAACAATTTGGAAGAAAACACTACGAAGGAGAACAAAATTAGGACAACACGATGAAGAACAATAAGAGAACACCACGAAGGAGGATGCGTAGAGCGAACAGCAAAAAAGAACGCAAAGAGAACACCACGAAAGAGGACGCAAAAGAATATCACAAGAAAAATGCGAAAAAAACAGCACGTAGGAAAACTCAAAAAACATGAAAGAGAACGCAAAAAAACAAGAGGAAAGAGAAAGCAAAAAAAAACGACACAAAAGAGAACGCACAAAACAAGAGGAAAGATAAAAAACAAAGAAAACAATACAAAAGGGAACGCAAAAAAAACAAGAGGAAAGAGAAAGCAAAGAAAACAACACGAAATAAAAAACGCCAAGAGAACAACACGGCAGAAAACGGAGCCAAAAGAACAATCAGGAGTGCAGGATGCAGCAGGACGGCCATACGGGAGGAATGCAAGAGCTGACAAGCGCGACGCGAGGAGATGATATATAGAAATGTGGCGGTGCCGCGGCCGGCAGGGGAGGGCAGCGCAGCACTGGGGCGGAGGTGGGCAGTAGAGGCTGAGGGAGGGGCGGTCTCAAAATGGACAGTGCCAAGAATAGTGGCGCTCTCACACACTCTCTGCCCACCCCTCAGAGGGACTTGCCACGCGCGGCGGTGAGGGGCCGCCCCGCCAGCTTCAACATGCTACAGAAGTGAAACACGACAACCACAAAAGTAAAGACCAGCCTAAGGTTGTACCGTCTGCACGAGCACCGTTCAGCCTAACGGGAACTGCAGTGAGACGAGGAGCACATGAAAGCGTCAGCTGTGGGTTGGAATTTTGCGTACTCGTCTCTTCATTTCTGCTGAATTTGCTTCAGCTTTTTTTCTTTATCATAGGACTATTTTTTATCGGTTCAGTCGTCAGTGCTTGAATTTGTGTGAGATAAAAACATGTGCGGTATAAATGCATAAGAGACATCCACACTCACTTTCATTTAAGCTCAAGAATCTGGGAGCCACAAACATTGTGAAAATTTAGCCTAAAGAAAACATAACCTTAAAGCTCTCCAAACAGACAAGATACACGCTCCCCAACAAACCTGACAAAACCATCAATGCAATGATTTAGAGCTTGAGAACTTGACGAACGAACAAGAGTCAGTCGTACGTACAAAATACCCAGTTTTGACCTCTTCCCCATGAAAACCCAAGCTTAAAACCTCGAATTTCATAGCAATAAAGAAGATAAGAAATCAGTGCAATGGAAGCAAGGGACAGCAGGCACAATAGGCGAACAGAACATAAGAAGCAACGCGGGAGGAAGGCGGGCTGCACAGAGGCATTAGCGAGCAAGAAAGAGCCGAGAAGAGCAGCAGAGAAGTCGAGGTGGTGATGGTGGAGCAGCGGAGGACCACCACCACCAGCAGCAGCAGCAGCAGCACAAGTGTGTCAAGGGCAGCCCCTAGTTTCCCTCCATTACGTAGCAGCGAACGTTTTCTCGGCAGTCCTGCCTGCTGCTTCCTCGCCCTCCGCACTCCGCTCCAACTCTGTCGTACGAGCGAGCCGTCAGCTTGTCGTCATGAGTCACGTCCTGGACGCTGCTTTCTTCATTGTGCCTCCTTTCGAATACACGCAACTCTCACAGAGAGGGGAAGAAGGCCTCGTTTTCAGGCTCTTAGTTCACACTGCGTTCTTTGAGCTTACTAACTCGACCTAACAACGGCCACTCATGACAGGGAAATGTCGGCAAAACGCTTCAGTACATTCGCGCTAAATATTCAGTTTGACTGCAATCATTGCTTTTTTTTAAAAGGGGAAATAATTTGACCCAAATCATTGCGTGATATTACCTGCACTGATCATTGATTCAATATAAAATATGCAGAGGTGACACAACTTTCGCAATTAATTTCAGTTTCAGAATAAAATATATGATGAAGGATGCTCATTGTTTTTCTTCTATTCACTTTCACCAACAGATGTGCAGTATAACAGCATTAGAGCGAAAATACATCATTACGTAATACATTGAAAAACATGGTTTTCACTTTTTTGGTCACAAACATCATTGAAAACAAGAGTACGAAGTAATATTTTCAAGAAATTACGTTGTCTAACATCAGCAAAGACGTAACTCATTAGGAATATTCGGAGTTCACGTCAGTTTTGACTTCCCAAAACCACTTTCGACCGAAAGAGTCGGTGAAATTGAACTTTCTCGCGTTCCCTGCGGTAAAGCTCACACAGAGTTTCGGGATTTGCGACCGTGAACTCAAGTAAATCCATCGAATTACTGCGCTCTGAACTTTGCTTTCTTTCAGGAGCCGTCATTGTGATGCGCAGGAGCCACAATAGAACCGAGGCTTGCTCGCTCACAAAAACGGCCCCACCACTACGTCAATTTAGGCTTGAAGGCTACGTTGCTCCTCGTCATGACGCCTACCATTACTTGCGGTGAAAGACTAAACTTGAAAGCAATTTTGTAGAGGATTTTGCTAATGCAGGAGACATTGTAGTTCGTCGCAGATAGCAGAGAACGTCACGATAACAAATGAAGTTGAGAGGTTAAATATAATTCTCAATTAGAAAATTTTCAAAGCGATCAGTCTGACGGCAATAATAGCACTGCCTAGTACGGTTACGCATTGTAGTGAGGTTAGCAAATTTTCGGCTCGTTGTTAATTACAAGTAACACATTCCATGAAATGCACAATGCAAAAAAAAATAGTTGATAATTTTAGGATGCAATATGAACACTTGGTATTATGAATGAAAACAGAAAATTCAGAAAATCGACATTTTTCTCTCACACACCAAAAAAATATTAAATCCATGGAACTGAACATGAACAAAATGTATGGGTGCGCCAGTACCAAAACTCTTGAGGTGTGCCAGTACCAAAGTTATGGTCGTTATCGACACTGAATTTTGACTTCCATTGACACTATATAATGACTGATGCTGGTCAGTCCCGACAATAGTATCACCACTAAAGCGTAGCAGTGCTAAACCGACACCAAAAACTTAACAACATAAAGAGCAGAGTATACAATTCCAAGCACATTCTAATGCTCAAGTGGGTCAACATAGAACTTTAAAATATTTTTATACCTACACGAAATAAGGAAACGTAAGTACTACAATGACTAAATGAAAACATAAACGAAGCGCAAACCCCATCTCCAATCTGTTTGATTTCAGAGTTGAGAGAAACACATCCATACAAGTTTAGTCCTCAGAGCTTCACGGCGTGAACGTGTGCTGCGCAGGATGACAGAGGGAAGTGACCAATGGTTGACACGGAAAGCAGTTCACACACAGCTTTGGAGACTTGAACAGTCGCTTGGCGCAAGTAACTTACACGTGGAAATCGATAAACTCGTGATAATGCGACAATGAAGCGAAGTCGAATCAAATTTGAAGTCTAATATACTGCGATGAGCCATAAACAAAATTCGTAACACATAAGTTTGAAGAATCGTCAATAATTTGACCCAAATATTTGCTAAGGTGTAGTGGCATAACACAAGGATGATTTTTTTAATTTTAGAGCCCGATAAACAAGTTAGTCAAGGCAGCTCTACAAGCGGTAAAACAGCAAAGAGCTCACAGACATCACAGACTGATTCACATGCCTCGCTCGGACGCTACCTCAGCCGAATCTTAGTCAGCGCACGTGCAAAATCGAAAGATATCCATCCGCTGCAAATTGAACACAATACTTCTTTCAATGCAGAATAAAGTTGATGTACTTCAAAAGTGCACTCAAAGCATTCAAGAGAAAACTGTGATGATAATTTACACATTGATCGATCAATTTCCCGAAGTAATACTGAAATGCCACTCATACATTTTGTAAGCGAGTTTTCAGTCATCTGCAATAAACCAATAAAGAGTTCATTCACATTTAGCCGGATTCATAACCATGCGTAAATAAATTCAAATCAACAAGCCCATTTCAATTCCATGAGGTACTTGGAACTTATTTTAGACTGATCACACCACTTAAAAGTTTACACTGCACACCTATAACTTATAGACAGAGTAAACGAAGGCGCCCAGAAATTAAAACAAATCAGTTGTGCCTATGAAATGAGGTTGAGTATTGAGGTACCTTACAATGAAAGCCATAATTCGACACCATAAATTACTCGGGCAAATTGCAACCATCCCATACATACCACCAACGTCGTTAAAAAACAGCAATGCAGTGATAACCAGCAAACAAGATGGATTATTTTCAACGGCTCAGCTAAAATTAGAGAATATTAGGGAAGTGGAGCGCGAGGAAGCGTGGCGCAAGAATCAGCTGTAATAGCGGGCACAAGATTCTGCAAGATCAGTCACACAGCCTCTAGTCACACATGCACCATTTAGCCATAACAGTTACACGTCTCGGACATTTTTAACGTAAAGTCATCTTATCACAGAGCAGCGTTGAGCTATAAAAAAAGCTGAAAGCGACAAAAAGTTCGCTGGTGCGTTCATACGAGGAGCGTGGTATAAAAGCGGCTCCAGACCGCAACAAGTCACCCAAAAAAGTGTGGAGCGCAAATGTCGCTTTAGCGGTAGCGCAAAAATGACCTAAATATCCCGGCCATACGAGTCCACACTCGCTCCATCGGGTGCGCAAGCTGTTCATTAGAACGCACGGTCTCATCAGCATAATTCGCTTAGCAATTAACGTCTAAAGCTGGTATTAAGGACGGACGGAAATACAAGCATGCCAATGTCCTTCGTCGAGTAATACGAAGCTAGGAGAAGCAGAACAGAGCTCACTGAAGCTATGGGCCCTCACATGGGATCGTACTGGCTATGTTACATTCTAACAAACACAAACTTGAGTCAAAGCGCTTAAGATACTGAATAAAAAAGAAGCATTGAAAATTAAAGAAGCTGCTTGAAGTAACAAACGATCCAAGCTTATAGTACAAGTTGAACCTAACGGCTGCACCTATACAGAGTGGACCCTAGGTGATCTTATTTGCCAGCACGGGACCACCACCAAATCGGACGAGAATGGCCAGTTTGGACCCTAGGTGATCCAATTTGCCAGCACGGGACCACAACCAAATCGGACGAGGATGGCCAGTTTGGATCCTAGGTGATCCAATTTGCCAGCACGGGACCACCACCAAATCGGACGAGGATGGCCAGTTTGGACCCTAGGTGATCCAATTTGCCAGCACGGGACCACCACCAAATCGGACGAGGATGGCCAGTTTGGACCCTAGGTGATCCAATTTACCAACACGGGACCACCACCAAATCGGACGAGGATGGCCAGTTTGGACCCTAGGTGATCCAATTTGCAAGCACGGGAGCACCACCAAATCGGACGAGGATGGCCAGTTTGGACCCTAGGTGATCCAATTTGCCAGCACGGGACCACCACCAAATCGGACGAGGATGGCCAGTTTGGACCCTAGGTGATCCAATTTGCCAGCACGGGACCACCACCAAATCGGACGAGGATGGCCAGTTTGGACCCTAGGTGATCCAATTTGCAAGCACGGGAGCACCACCAAATCGGACGAAGATGGCCAGTTTGGACCCTAGGTGATCCAATTTGCCAGCACGGGACCACCACCAAATCGGACGAGGATGGCCAGTTTGGACCCTAGGTGATCCAATTTGCAAGCACGGGAGCACCACCAAATCGGACGAAGATGGCCAGTTTGGACCCTAGGTGATCCAATTTACCAGCACGGGACCACCACCAAATCGGACGAGGATGGCCAGTTTGGACCCTAGGTGATCCAATTTGCAAGCACGGGAGCACCACCAAATCGGACGAAGATGGCCAGTTTGGACCCTAGGTGATCCAATTTGCCAGCACGGGAGCACCACCAAATCGGACGAGGATGGCCAGTTTGGACCCTAGGTGATCCAATTTGCAAGCACGGGAGCACCACCAAATCGGACGAAGATGGCCAGTTTGGACCCTAGGTGATCCAATTTGCCAGCACGGGAGCACCACCAAATCGGACGAGGATGGCCAGTTTGGACCCTAGGTGATCCAATTTGCAAGCACGGGAGCACCACCAAATCGGACGAGGATGGCCAGTTTGGACCCTAGGTGATCCAATTTGCCAGCACGGGAGCACCACCAAATCGGACGAGGATGGCCAGTTTGGACCCTAGGTGATCCAATTTGCAAGCACGGGAGCACCACCAAATCGGACGAGGATGGCCAGTTTGGACCCTAGGTGATCCAATTTGCCAGCACGGGAGCACCACCAAATCGGACGAAGATGGCCAGTTTGGACCCTAGGTGATCCAATTTGCCAGCACGGGACCACCACCAAATCGGACACAAATGGCCAGGTACAACAAAAGTAGCCGGACCCAAGGAAGAAAACAAACCGAGTAGGAGGATGATGTGTTGCCGTGTACTGAGGGCACTGAGGGTCCGCCACGCCGCACATCGGACCCCACAGCCGCCTGCCCACGACCCCCACGCTTGAACGCAAGTAAGCTGGTGCATGGGAGCACATTTGTTAGCAAATTGGCGCATGTGAGCACACAAAACTCATGCACACACAGCACACGAACATGCATACCCTCACACACGCACAATACACGCATCACATATACACACACTCAACAACACAACACAGACACACGCGCGCACAGCATGCGCACATATCAACACGCGCACCCACACACACACACACGTACAAAAACACACACGCTCCCAACACACATACGCTAAATACGCAGACACACACAAAATGAACACATGCACACGCTCATACTCTCATACACATACAATGTACACATACATACACACCAGCACAACACACACATACACACACGCATAACACACACATACAAACTTACATGTATATACGTATAACCAACACATACACACACACGTACAACACACATACACACACGAACAACACAAACACACACGTATATACGTACACACACATTCATACATACGTACACACGTACAACACACATACACGTACAACACACACATACATACACATACACGCACACACGTACATACACATACACGCACACACGTACAACACACACACATACACGTACAACACGCACATACATACACATACACACACACGTACAACACATACACACACACACACACACACACACGCACGCACACACGTACAACACACAGGCGTCGAAATGGGGAAAGTGAAAGTGGGTTTGAGGCTCCCTCCTGAAGCGCGCCCCTCTGACCTACATCTGGTGTGTGTATGTGTACCGCTGTGTGTGCGTGCACCGCTGCACTGTATGTGTGTACCGCTGTGTATGCGTGCACCGCTGCACTGTGTGTGTGTGTACCGCTGTGTGTGCGTGCATTGCTGCACTGTGTTCGTGTGTGCACCGCTGCACTGTGTTCGTGTGTGCACCGCTGCACTGTGTGTGTGTGCACCGCTTCGCTGTGTGTGTGTGTGCACCGCTGCGCTGTGTGTGTGTGTGTGTGCACCGCTACACTGTGCGTGTGCACCGCTGCACTGTGTGTGTGTGCACCGCTGCACTGTGTGTGTGTGTGCACCGCTGTGTGTGTGCACCGCTGCACTGTGTGTGTGTGCACCGGTACACTGTGCGTGTGCACCGCTGCACTGCTGTGTGTGTGCACCACTGCACTGCTGTGTGTGTGTGCACCACTGCACTGCTGTGTGTGTGTGCACCACTGCACTGCTGTGAGGGTGCACCACTGCACTGCTGTGTGTGTGTGCACCACTGCACTGCTGTGTGTGCACCACTGCACTGCTGTGTGTGTGCACCACTGCACTGCTGTGCGCACCACAACAAAGCACCACAGCACACCGCAGTCCTATTGCACCGCCACCAGTATAAACTTTGCATCGCCGCACTATAGTGCACCAAATCACCGCGTCATTGCAGGAGACATTAGAGAACTGCACTGCAGTGCACATCGCTGGGCGAAGTCAGACTGAGCGCGAGCTGTGAGAGCGAAGTTGGCGCGGTGACTGCGTATTGGGACATGTATACCCATAACATGAATTGCTCGTTCACGTACCCGCATAAATGAATGGCATTTCATGTTTCGCGATTGTTAGAGTTTCTAAAAATAAATGGAATCATACGAGGTGAAATGTTATCGTGCAATTATGTTTTTCATGTTTCTTTGAGAGAATAGGAACGTATTCTAGCAGTAAAGTCGACTTCCTAGTTTGCTACTCACAACCTAACCAAGCCGACCGTAACAACCGCGAAAACGCAGTCAACTATGAACGCTATGAGTAATATTGGGTAACGCTATGGGTAATTTTGGGCAATATATATAACGCTATGGGAAATATTGGGCTATGCGAAATATTGGGATATGGGTAATATTGGGTAACGCTATGGGTAATATTGGAAAACGCTATGGGTAATATTGGGTAACGCTATGGGTAATATTGGATAACGCTATGGGTAATTTTGGATAACGCTATGGGTAATATTGGAGAACGCTATGGGTAATATTAGGTAACGCTATGGGTAATATTGAGCAATATATAACATTACGGGCAACATTGGGCGACATCAGAAGTAGCAGACACCCAGCCAACACGCGAGAGAGGCAAGCCCCCTCGTCCAAGCAAACAATCGCACGCCGCTTCAGACCAACATTCATCGATGAAGTACCGTACGCTTGCGAGATGTGCACAGTACCAAATTTGGTAATATCATTTTATATTATAAGAACAAGCAGGGGAACATTTTTCACACAAAAAATTAGTGTCTTTGGCGAACACAATCACGTGCGCTATTTTAATGTAACATTATAAAAAGGAATTAGTGTTCCTGTACAGGTCGTCGGATACCCTGGACACTGAATGTGCAGGGCCCCGTTAGACGTCACGATCTGCTTAGAGAGGCTATAATGGTGCGTAGTAAACGCTCGCTCGCGGTACAGTTAGCTCCAGCCGGTCTCTGCTCGCAGCCACTTGCTCTCTCAGAGGGACTTCAGCGTCGCTGTACAGGGTAGTGAACAGTACATCATCACTGAGCAGGGTGATGTTGTTACTGCGCATCATCACAGAGCAGGGTAGGGAACAGTACATCATCACAGAGCAGGGTAGTGAACAGTACATCATCACTGAGCAGGGTGATGTTGTTACTGCGCATCATCACAGAGCAGGGTAGGGAACAGTACCTCATCATCACAGAGCAGGGTAGTGAACAGCACATCATTACTGAGCAGGTTGATGTTGTTACTGCGCACCATCACAGAGCAGGGTAGGGAACAGTATATTGCACCATCACTGCGCAGGGTAGTTAACAGTACTTTTGACCACTCCAACACAAACAATTTGTTATGATGAAGATATACGAAACGCATCAAATTCAACTTCACATTTGGGGGCACTTACGGGATCATTATTGTTATATTCCTAGTTTAACCCCTGCAGCCACAGTGCAAGGTGTACAACAGATCACATATCAATATAATTTCCAAGCGAAAAAGTAACTCTGAAAGTAGATTTCTTAGGACAATAACATTGAAATTTTATCGTATTAATTTCAAAATAAGTTGTGTTACCGGATGCAGTGTCGAACAAGAGCGATGGGAAGAGAGGGCTGAAACAACTCCCTGCACAGCATCGTAGAGAACATTCAACATACGCAAGTACTTTACTGACGCCTCCTTCGTCCAGTGACTGCTCTGCGCACTTGTTCACCTGTTCGTGACGAGCTTGTGACGGTACTCAAAAAATTTACTGAATAAACGCAGACCCAGAAAAAAATGAACAGTTTACTGGATCGCATAGAAGTAGTATTGTACATGATCAGGCACCATGTGCCTAACAGGTCAGGTAGCGCTAACACTAATGAGGCAGCGCTGTAACTGGTCAGGTAGCGCTAACACTAATGAGGCAGCGCTGTAACTGGTCAGGTAGCGCTAACACTAATGAGGCAGCGCTGTAACTGGTCAGGTAGCGCTAACACTAATGAGGCAGCGCTGTAACTGGTCAGGTAGCGCTAACACTAATGAGGCAGCGCTGTAACAGGTCAGGTAGCGCTAACACTAATGAGGCAGCGCTGTAACTGATCAGGTAGCGCTAACACTAATGAGGCAGCGCTGTAACTGATCAGGTAGCGCTAACACTAATGAGGCAGCGCTGTAACTGGTCAGGTAGCGCTAACACTAATGAGGCAGCGCTGTAACTGGTCAGGTAGCGCTAACACTAACGAGGCAGCGCTGTAACTGATCAGGTAGCGCTCACACTAATGAGGCAGCGCTGTAACTGGTCAGGTAGCGCTAACACTAATGAGGCAGCACTGTAACTGATCAGGTAGCGCTAACACTAATGAGGCAGCGCTGTAACTGGTCAGGTAGCGCTAACACTAATGAGGCAGCGCTGTAACTGATCAGGTAGCGCTAACACTAATGAGGCAGCACTGTAACTGATCAGGTAGCGCTAACACTAATGAGGCAGCACTGTAACTGATCAGGTAGCGCTCACACTAATGAGGCAGCGCTGTAACTGGTCAGGTAGCGCTAACACTAATGAGGCAGCGCTGTAACTGATCAGGTAGCGCTAACACTAATGAGGCAGCGCTGTAACTGGTCAGGTAGCGCTAACACTAATGAGGCAGCGCTGTAACTGGTCAGGTAGCGCTAACACTAATGAGGCAGCGCTGTAACTGGTCAGGTAGCGCTAACTCTAATGAGGCAGCGCTGTAACTGGTCAGGTAGCGCTAACACTAATGAGGCAGCACTGTAACTGGTCAGGTAGCGCTAACACTAATGAGGCAGCGCTGTAACTGGTCAGGTAGCGCTAACACTAATGAGGCAGCGCTGTAACTGGTCAGGTAGCGCTAACACTAATGAGGCAGCGCTGTAACTGGTCAGGTAGCGCTAACACTAATGAGGCAGCGCTGTAACTGTTCAGGTAGCGCTAACACTAATGAGGCAGCGCTGTAACTGGTCAGGTAGCGCTAACACTAATGAGGCAGCACTGTAACTGGTCAGGTAGCGCTCACACTAATGAGGCAGCGCTGTAACTGGTCAGGTAGCGCTAACACTAATGAAGCAGCGCTGTAACTGGTCAGGTAGCGCTAACTCTAATGAGGCAGCGCTGTAACTGGTCAGGTAGCGCTAACACTAATGAGGCAGCGCTGTAACTGGTCAGGTAGCGCTAACACTAATGAGGCAGCGCTGTAACTGGTCAGGTAGCGCTAACACTAACGAGGCAGCGCTGTAACTGGTCAGGTAGCCCTAACACTAATGAGGCAGCGCTGTAACTGGTCAGGTAGCGCTAACTCTAATGAGGCAGCGCTGTAACTGGTCAGGTAGCGCTAACACTAATGAGGCAGCGCTGTAACTGGTCAGGTAGCGCTAACACTAATGAGGCAGCACTGTAACTGGTCAGGTAGCGCTAACACTAATGAGGCAGCGCTGTAACTGGTCAGGTAGCGCTAACACTCATGAGGCAGCGCTGTAACTGGTCAGGTAGCGCTAACTCTAATGAGGCAGCGCTGTAACTGGTCAGGTAGCGCTAACACTAATGAGGCAGCGCTGTAACTGGTCAGGTAGCGCTAACACTAATGAGGCAGCGCTGTAACTGGTCAGGTAGCGCTAACACTAATGAGGCAGCGCTGTAACTGGTCAGGTAGCGCTAACACTAATGAGGCAGCGCTGTAACTGTTCAGGTAGCGCTAACACTAATGAGGCAGCGCTGTAACTGATCAGGTAGCGCTAACACTAATGAGGCAGCGCTGTAACTGGTCAGGTAGCGCTAACACTAATGAGGCAGCGCTGTAACTGGTCAGGTAGCGCTAACACTAATGAGGCAGCGCTGTAACTGGTCAGGTAGCGCTAACACTAATGAGGCAGCGCTGTAACTGGTCAGGTAGCGCTAACACTAATGAGGCAGCGCTGTAACTGGTCAGGTAGCCCTAACACTAATGAGGCAGCGCTGTAACTGGTCAGGTAGCGCTAACACTAATGAGGCAGCGCTGTAACTTGTCAGGTAGCGCTAACACTAATGAGGCAGCGCTGTAACTGGTCAGGTAGCCCTAACACTAATGAGGCAGCGCTGTAACTGGTCAGGTAGCGCTAACACTAATGAGGCAGCGCTGTAACTGGTCAGGTAGCGCTAACACTAATGAGGCAGCGCTGTAACTGGTCAGGTAGCGCTAACACTAATGAGGCAGCGCTGTAACTGGTCAGGTAGCCCTAACACTAATGAGGCAGCGCTGTAACTGGTCAGGTAGCGCTAACACTAATGAGGCAGCGCTGTAACTGGTCAGGTAGCGCTAACACTAATGAGGCAGCGCTGTAACTGGTCAGGTAGCCCTAACACTAATGAGGCAGCGCTGTAACTGGTCAGGCAGCACTGCAACTAATCAGGCAGCACTGAACAGTCCTACAACGGATGGATTACGAGCGTGGGAACTCACGATCACAAGATCAGACAGATTAGGTAAGTTAGTTCACGCTTCCCGAACCACGAAGTGTTACTAACTAAGAGGGGAAGGACTAAGGGACCATTCAGTACGGATTCTAGGGAACGGGGAATCTATACACAAGGTATGTTCTCACACAAGGTCCCTTACGCACTGAAACAGTAAGTTAGAAAGGAAGAAACTAGATAAAAGTTGAAGAAGAAAATAGTAGGTGCTGAAAAACTGGAAAGCATTGTCACGAAAAAAGACGTTCCATATTTTTAAAAACTCATTCCATTTCAACAAAATGAACGCCTAATCCACCTTCAGCTTGGGACCTCACACCTTCCTCCAGGGAGCGCAAACTCTCGTAGATTCATGGCTATACCTCCAGAGGCACCACTGCTGGAACTTCATCTCCTCTTCACAGGATGCCGCTGCTGGAAGAATGACATTGCTCTCATTTATAAATTACCCATTATTCTAAGCGCAAGAATTTCCTTCCATGAGCGCATCAAGCGACATGCGTCAGAGCGTCTCAGGTGGAATGGGCTGGTAGGCTAACCTCAATGCAACGTGCGGCTCAAACGGCTGCAATGATGGAAACTGTCAATAAAAGTGATAGCTCAGAGTTTCATCCAGCGTTTCGCTCAAAAATTACCGAGAGTTGATCGAAGCTCATGAAAAAACTTGTTTTTATGAGTGATTTTGGAATTTACTATTTTTATTTTAATGTTCAAAGTGTTGGACTTCTTTATTCGCAACAAAGAGGATCTCAAGAAAGAAAGAGAAGGGGCCATTTAGTACGAACTTTAGGAAGAAGGGAATCAATGCGCAAGGTGTGTTCCTACACAGATACCCCAAGTTCGGAAGGAAGAGAAAGAAAGCACAAAAAAGAGATAGCGAAGACGCTATGAAAACTGAAAGAAGTAAAGTTGGTATGAAAGAAAACAGTCCCGAAAACCTTTCTATAGCTGAGGTAACCTAGCAGTATCTCTCCTATAGCTGCGCCGGTCCTTAGGACATAGAATGAACAAACTTGACCTACCTATTGCCTATGCTAAGTCCCCTAAAGGGGTCCTAAAGGAAGTCAAGCACAAATTCCCAAGTCTTTTTGATGAAGAGATTGTTTGAGGCCAGTAGAATCATACGGTACCAAGCGACAAATACATCAAGCGCAAAAATGAGTAATGTTCACCGCTGTCATCCCCAAACTTTCCTTTTCTGAAGAGTTAGTCGTAGGTAAAGATAACTACAAAATGTCGAATCCGTCTATAAGTTACTAAGATGCGATGTTTTCTAAATTGCTGAACTTTGATGCCGTTTTCTGACTCGTTTAAAAAGCGGCGCTAGGTACCATATGATTTTAAGGCCTCATTTCAAGCCAGTAATACTGACTTTTGCCAATTCGATGCTAGATTCACGGGACTTTGTGCACTCGATCTCTAGAATCTGTCATCGATACATTGAGACAGGAAAGAATGCCTACTAGTTCACAGCCGAAGTTCATCAAAGTATGATACATAAGAAAAGTACCCGGTCTTGCGGTTCAACTCAAATGCCGGTGTTTAGAGACGTTTTCCCAAATAATATGAGTGTACTTGAACCAGCTATATAAAATGTACAATAAGCACTAACGAATGACACCATGATATGAAAGATTTATGATAAAAACGTTCGTTAGAAACCAAAGAGCTGGAAATGAATGGCGAAATTTTCACACTGGCATTCAGACGGATAATTGAGGTGTTACACGATACTTGGCAGGAAACATTAACCGGTGTACAAATTAATTGAGATTATAAGTTAATTTAAGCCTACCTAACCACAACAGAGGTGTTCCTAAGAACGAATGGCACCATTCCTACTATTACAGCACCATTTAGCATGGAGTTACGGGAACGCGGGATCTATGCACAAGGTGTGTTCCCACACAAAATCTCCTGCGCCTAGAAACAGTGAGTTAGGAATGAGATTTATGAAATAAGATAAAAGTTGAAAAATAAATTCGTAGGTGCCGAAGAAAACAGAACAGTAGAGAACCGAAAAAAGATGGTCGGTTACAAAAAAACTATTCTATTTCAACAAAAGAAATACTACCTACCTAACCCTCAGTTCGGGACCTAACATCTTCCCTCTGTGAGTCTCATTTCCAATCGATACCAAAATCGTATTGCCTGGAGGAGGAAATTATTCACAAGTAGTTTCATTAATCTAACTATCTAAATTCATCCCAACAATGGTGACGTTTCGCTTTAAGATAAGCGTCACTTTATACAGGAAACTATGACCTCACCCCTACAGGTATTGCACAGACACGCTTATCTACCAACAGGCAAAAAAACACACAAAAATGTTTACAATCTTACCAAGAAGTTCAAAAGAGCTTCAGAACCCAATATCAACGCTACTAAAAATAGACGAAACAGCTCGCGCAGTTACGCTTATCATGGGAACAGAAGAAGCAATTCATCACCTAAGTATTGTGCCGCAAGTGCTGCTTAGAGCAATTGTAGCAGCTCACCTTGGCCTCCAGCACCTCGTAGAGGGAAGGGAGGTGCGCGCCCAACCATCTTTACGTTACTTGACAAGGTTCGCACAGACCGCCATAGTCACTGACGGTGATCATGCAAACACACATACACAAGTCAACACTCATTATTATTACTATTATTATTATTACCATTACTATTATTATTATATTATTTAACCACCAATTCAACACATGTTTCACATTCACAAAGCCCGTTTTTCTGTTCATGGGCATGGGAGGCTTCTGAAAATCGTGTCTCGTTTTTTCACTTGTTGATGAAAACCTATATAATAAGGAATTATGTGCTCCCATGCGTCACTTATTCCTCTACATCTTGACTTGGCATTGGTACATCTATAGAAGCACGTGATGTCAAAACACACGCTATTGAAGCTGCAAAAAATATATAATTTAACTCGTACCAAATAATGGCGTTACAGCGCTAAACACGACAAGCACTAGAAGTAATCCATAATTCTTTACATAACATACTAAGTACATGATGAAGATCTTTTCACGCAAAAAAAATTATACTAGAAGTGCTGAAACACAACGCTCATCGTGATACATACAAAGCTCGCCAATAACACTCATCGTTCGTGCTCTACATGAATGACCACCATCATGCAAATGGTTTGAAGTAAAGAAAAATCATAACTAAAATAAGACTATGCTACTACAAGCTCTCACCATTAAAAGTTGAGGCGTTAAATACTCGACGTTAGAATTCTGTTTATTCACAACAGAACCTGAGAAGACTTTTAGTTTCAAACACAAAAATAGTTGTTAGTTCCAAGTTAAACGTACAAAATGTAACTTTATTAACAAGCCTCTGAAGTAATCCCATATCCTCATGGCTCGAAAACTTTCTATTCTATAAACCCCAGATCAGAATTGAAATAATTTATTTCTTTGAGATTACAAAGCACTACCTCGTAGTCGAGTGATCTTTTATTAAAGTAGCTCACACAGTAAAGCATTTTCATATTGACCCCGCGGCTCATAAACGGAAGAGCAATTCTGATAAATGTCAAGTGACACCGTCATTACTGCCGTGGATTGATGATGCATATGACAGAAAAGATCAATGTAGGTACAGCAATAAATCGCGTTAATATGTACCAGTCTGCGGTGATCACGAGGTACAGCTGGAGAGCAACACTCGGTGATCACGAGGTACAGCTGGAGAGCAACACTCGGTGATCACGAGGTACAGCTGGAGAGCAACACTCGATGATCACAAGGGACAACTGGAGAGCAACACTCGGTGATCACAAGGGACAGCTGGAGAGCAACACTCAGTGATCACGAGGGACAGCTGGAGAGCAACATTCGGTGATCACGAGGGACAGCTGGAGAGCAACACTCGGTGATCACGAGGGACAGCTGGAGAGCAACACTCTGTGATCACGAAGTACAGCTGGAGAGCAATATTCGGTGATCACGAGGGACAGCTGGAGAGCAACACTCGGTGATCACGAGGGACAGCTGGAGAGCAACACTCGGTGATCACGAGGTACAGCTGGAGAGCAACATTCGGTGATCACGAGGGACAGCTGGAGAGCAACACTCAGTGATCACGAGGGACAGCTGGAGAGCAACACTCGGTGATCTTGAGGTACATTCGAGCAACACACAGTGTAGTACCAAATACTCAATGCAGGCGCCTACAATTGCCCGTCACACGTAAGTTTGAGGTCGCCTGACGCATACAAAATCAAGCACAACCGTATCGCACCAAACTATTCCAAACACCAACACTGCAAATCTGGGGACGTTACAAGATAGTTAAAAGTCTGAAATGATTTGTAAATATGAACAGGAAAGTAATATCTTCAGCTCGGCTTATGTAATCACAACATGCACGTTTAGCTTAACATCAAGTGCTCATGATATCAGTAGAATGTTAAAGAAAAAATGCAGCAAAACGGGAACTTATGTTACTGGTACGCTTTAAATTAGAGTTTCTATTGTTTCATGAAAAGGTAGTGCGCAGACTAATGTTGAAAATAATCATTAAAATACGTATCGGGATACCAAAACTAAATGAACAGTTGTACGAATCTGTCTCAACATTCTTAGCCACAAATCGCAAATGAGCACAATTCACCAATGTAAAAACCTGTCAACTAAAGAGAGGGCGGATTTTTCAATCAACAGTAATTGGGTCTTATAGAACACAAACGAAGTTGTTAGAGCGTTTGTTTCTAAATAATAAATAGTGGAGTCATCACTGCGACGATCGGCATGCAAGTGGCGCAATGATAGCTCCGTTGTGCAACAGAGTAGCGGCGGCGGAGCGGCAACGAGGAGGGACTATAGGCTAGCGATATCTCGACGCTGTTTCACAAGCTTTTTTTCATATTCCAGAACTAGTTTATGGAATGACTCGCCTCAAAACGCACCATCATTTTGGTTCGCGCAAATCGAAGAATTTCTCTTCAACGGTACCTGACGTACTCATATGTCAATGTATCTAATATGACCTCATTTAAATGGCATATTTTCACGAGTAGTCAAACTGTAATAAAATCGAGCAAGTAATTTTTTAAATCATAAGGAGCAAGAAAATTGTACCAGCAATCCTCACATCTATACGCCACAAAAAAGACCCATAAACAATCCTTCTATTCATGCACCGCAAGAAAACTGTACAAGCTATCTAATTTGTACGTCCCAAGAAAATTGAACAAGCAATCCTCTAATTTGTACGTTCCAAGAAAATTGAACAAGCAATCCTCTAATTTGTACGTTTCGAGAAAATTGAACAAGCAATCCTCTAATTTGTACGTTCCGAGAAAATTGAACAAGTAATCCTCTAATTTGTACGTTCCGAGAAAATTGAACAAGCAATCCTCTAATTTGTACGTTCCGAGAAAATTGAACAAGCAATCCTCTAATTTGTACGTTCCAAGAAAATTGAACAAGCAATCCTCTAATTTGTACGTTCCGAGAAAATTGAACAAGCAATCCTCTAATTTGTACGTTCCGAGAAAATTGAACAAGCAATCCTCTAATTTGTACGTTCCGAGAAAATTGAACAAGCAATCCTCTAATTTGTACGTTCCGAGAAAATTGAACAAGCAATCCTCTAATTTGTACGCTCCAAGAAAATTGAACAAACAATCCTCTAATTTGCACGTTCCGAGAAAATTGAACAAGCAATCCTCTAATTTGTACGTTCCAAGAAAATTGAACAAGCAATCCTCTAATTTGTGCGCTCCAAGAAAATTGAACAAGCAATCCTCTAATTTGTACGTTCCGAAAAAATTGAACAAGTAATCCTCTAATTTGTACGTTCCAAGAAAATTGAACAAACAATCATCTAATTTGTACGTTCCGAGAAAATTGAACAAGCAATCCTCTAATTCGTGTGCCGCAAGAAAATTGAGCATGCAATCTTTTCATTTGTACATCCCAAGAAAATTGTACATGCGACCATCTAATTTGTGCGCCGAAAGAAAATTGAGCATGCGATCCTCTAATTAACGTGCCGCAAAAAATAAACAAGCAATATGACAATTCATGCGCCACAAGAAAATTGCGCACGCAATATTTCAAGTCATGCGCCGCAAGACGATTATACTCCCAATTTTTACGAATATAAGCCCCTCTAGACTATGATCAATAAACAAAGCATTTGACGTCACTCACACAAAATTGCGGTAATGGCCAAAATATGTGCGTGCCATAACAATAAAAAATTATTTCGAACTATATATAAGGTCTGGAATGTAAGGCAGAATTACTCTAAACTTACAAACAAACAAAGTAAAGCATACTAGAAAATTTTCAATGATCCATATCACACATGAATTTCTACGTCGCTTGAATCATACTAGCAAAGCGGGCGCCAACAAAATACATAACTAATGAAAAAACAGTGGAAATTTATGTTTTTTTATCTTAATTAAAGTGCAGTGCAAGAATTCATAGATGAATACATTGCTACGGCGCCGCATCGTTACTTAATCTTGTTCTAAATTTCTGTGCAATTTGGCTACAGTCAACATCTGATAAGCCACTGTTGAAAATAATAATTTCAACGTTTGGCAAGAAGTTCCTGAATTTTTCTTGAACATGTAGTTTTACGCACGTACTTCTGCGTAAATATGAGCGGTAATCATTAGTGCTTTAATGACACGAACCCAGTAATTTTACTGAAATACGAGCAAGCCATTAAAAAAATAACCATGACAACGAAGTCTGACCAAAACGGCAAGCAGTAACTAATGGATTCCATGCTTAATGACGCATGGACGTGTAGGGCCGCATTTCACAAGTTACTCCGTCTAGGATTCATTGCCCAAGCATATACAGCACTGCCCTCGAAATCCTCGAGTACGCGTATCAAAACTCCAAAAATACCTTATCTATAAATAGACACGAGCGTAAATGGTGAACGCACGTCGCCAACAGGTCACAATGTTAATTATTTCCTGTCACCGCAGTACGGAAAATTTACTTTTGCTTTTGCCGAGAGGGCGGAGGCGGCGGCGGCGCGTAGCCCGCGGTGACGGCGAGAAAAGTGGCAACCCGCGCCGCGCTGGCTGTGAACTTGACACACTTACGAAGAGATACTTTCACGTGCAGCGCGAGTTAGGCGGTCGGTCGTCCGGACCAGACGGGGGGAGGGAAATTTCACTTTTTCTTGGAGTATAGAAGCTCTTCACTTTCACGGTGAAGCTGCACAGGGTCAGCGAAAGCTGTACGACGCAGAAATGAGAGCGAGAGTCCGTCTTCGCGCTCACTAGAGACGGGTTTTGAAAGAAAGTGAAGCTTCCAGCCTCCAGCGTCAGTTAGCGATGAAATCATTTGAGCAGCTGTCGTTATTTAATATTTTATCCAATCTTAGAATCGGATATTTTTTAATGTCATACAGCATAAGAAATTAGTAAGTATGCTTTCAAAAGTGATTTAACTCAATAACTATGACAAGAAAATGAACCAAAAAATTAGATAAAATTATTCATATATTGAGAAAAACTGTTTCAAACACTATTATGAATATAAGGGATGAACTTCATTGTACGTATTCACTTTATTCATTCGGTTGGATGCTCCTTAAAAAATATTTGCTCGGCAAAAAGTATATCTTTTTTGAACGATAATAAAACGAAGGGAAAGACTTGTGGAAGAAGCCCTATCAGCGGCTACTGAGAGAATTCCATAATACGGATGCCCCCACATAGGTCCCAAACTACATTCTTATTTATACCTAGTCGAAGCCAGATGATGTCACTTATTAGTTTATTTCTGCCCGCCTATATTTTGGATGTTGAATTTCAGTGTAACTAAATTTTCCCTTCAAATTCCAGCCTAACGCGCTGCAGTTAATGTGTTAAAGGATCATTGATTTGGCTTCGACGTGCAAAGGATCATTGATTTGGCTTCGACGTGCAAAGGATCATTGATTTGGCTTCGACGTGCAAAGGATCATTGATTTGGCTTCGACGTGCAAAGGATCATTGATTTGGCTTCGACGTGCAAAGGATCATTGATTTCGACAAGTCACGAAGTAGTAACGGCATTATTCTGAATTAGCTATCTCTAACTCCACGACTCAATTCCCTATTCGCTATGAACAAGTTATAACGCTGATATTTTGACACAAGAGAAAACATGAAAACGCCAATTGCAATGAAACAGCGCATGAAAACTGTGCCGCGACCTCCGCGATGTTGAAATGAACTCAAACAGTTCTGTCACGAGACGTCACTAAAAACTTGGTTACGATGCGATACTCGCATTTTAGCATTACACCGCACAGCGTTATTTATATTAAAATGAATCGAGAGGAAATCGAACAAGTCGTACACCTCTTCAAAAAACCAACGTCATTTCACTGCCGCCCGCCTAAATATCATCAAAACATCTTTGGACGCACAATTTTAAGACGCACTATGGAGAGACGAAATAAAAATGATTAAAATAATGTAGGGAGACTTGGTGTAATGAAAGTGAGGATATTCTCCCAAAGAACACCGTGGCACTGTTATAAAAAAAGAGAGGCACTTCTTTGGCATTTCCGAGTTGCCTCAACTCATTTACAAAGGTAAAATGCAGCACAATAAGAGAGGTGATGAAACTTGAACACAACATGAGCAACCGGATAAAAGATAGCTTGGGTCAATAATGATCCTAGAAGCATCAAATATCCAAAGGCGACACAGCTTCAGAATTCAAAATTGCCGTTCTGCCGTCGCCTTCCATGAGTAATGAATTGGATCCTAACTAAAAATCTATGGCAGAAACTGGAAATTTAGATGAATTAACCGATGGAAATTTAAACGTATCATCAATTTTAGGAATTTAAACGCATTAAAATTGAAGAATGGGAAAATACTAAAAAGAAACATTACAATTTTATTGAAAATTACAGGAGGAGAATGTTATTAGTTACTAACATATATAGTGCTATTGACAGCTAAAACGTGTGATTCTCCATAATTTTACAAATAGTTAGAATTTCATCTGTCCATATTTTGTATCATATCTTGATACATTCGTTTAATACAATTTCATATTTCAAAAAATAAAGGTTTAGATTCAATTTTATGTGCACTCGAAAACGTACCAAAGTTTGGCATCATGCGGACATTAATTTTTTTCAGAATAAGCAAACATGCTGTGTTAGGACAGGTGTGCGAATAATCTCGTCGGTAACTGCACGATCACACTTGCAGGCGATCTTCCCCTGAGACAACCACAATCCCAGCAAAAAAGTGAAAATTCGAAAAAATAATTTTTTAAAACATGATCGACCAGCCTTTTTATGCAAGACTATAGGCCAAAACTATTTCTTCATGTTCACTCGTAACGTAAGCAATTGAGAACTTGAAAGGCATCAATAGGGTTTTAAAACAAAAAGACAGTGAAACATGGTTAAGCGAGAAATACTACAGGAGGAGAAATGAAGAAGAATATTCTCCATATGAACATAGAAATGTGGTCCTGACGTTTTTAAATCACCCACTGCGAACTTCAAAGCATGCCCCAAAATATGTTTTCGTCTCATCATGTGTCCTAAAATTCATGAACAATAAAGGTTATAGAAGCAATAGAATTTAAAATCGCAATTAAACGTTTGTAAAATAAAATGTCAAACAAATTTGACACTGCATCCAGAAAGAATCGAGTTGAAGATGCCACTTGGCACCACAAAATAATATGGCCAGGTGAAGCCTTCCCGGCGAGGTGCTGCTCCAGTGACGCGCAGGCGACAAAGCTCCGCCGCTGAGTAGGCATTCTCGTTGTCTCCTCATTCGAACAACAGTTTTTCGAGAACAATCTTTAACTGAAGTCTGCCCTTAGATTTGCTCAGAGTATAAAGTGTCCTGGCTTCAAAAACCTGCATCGTGTGGACGTGACACTGAACTATAAAAGCGTTCGTTCGACTCGTTGACAAAAGGTGTGAAATTTGGAAGAGCCCCGTTGAGGTCTCCGAAGTCACGTACGGGGCGGAAAATTAGTCGCAACATAACGCCATCGAATACTTTCGTGAAGTCTCGTATTGTATCAAGGTTTCTATGACTTGTATAGAAATGAACGTGAAATTGCATTTTCGAAGTGAATGATTTAACATGAAAAATAAACAAGGACAGGAAAACTCTCCGCACAATAAGGAAACAATTTAACAGCTTGTACGTAATTATAGAGCATTGACATAACTATTTTATGCGAGATGATCTCTTCTATCTTTTTTCAGTAGAATATTCATTCGGCATAATTATAGAATTCTAAAATTTCACAGCTAGAGGTATAATTAAGGCAGTATTTCAAAAGGCTTAGCCTTCCTTCGCTTTATTTACGAAAGCATCGTTTATGATGTTTGAATATTTAGGGGCAACAAAGAGTTTTGCCTGATTTTATAAGCAAACCGTAATTGCCACCAGGAATTGCACGAAAACTGCACTGCGGGATTAATGCCAACTCGAGAATTTAGTTGAAGAACATCGCCAAAATTTAGTGATGCAGGGTTTCAACGAAAGGAAACATGCGCACACTTCATCGTCGTTTAACAAGTTCACTACGTTTCTGCGGTTACTGCAGTCGGTTTGGTTAGGTTGCAAGAAGTAGAATTGAAGAGTCATCTTTACTGCTTATTACATTTTCATCTATTCTAGCAAGCGGGAAAAATATATTTGCACCAAAACATTCTACCTCGTACGCCATAGTCTAATTTAACTAAAGGTAGTGAAATCAGTGAAATAGTAGTCATTGTTACTGGTAGATAAATGAGCAATTTACCAAGTGTACACAAATGTATCAATAAATAATGAACGTGTTCAATAGGAATGAACCGAATAGAAATAAATCGCGTCACAAACCATGTCAGGCAGCTGTACGCCTCAATTTGGCCTGAATTTCTTAAATGAAAAAATTAACCTTTTGAGAACGACTACCAACGAATGACGAACAAAAATTGAGTTCCTTTAAAATGTTTCAAGAATATTTGACGCAATAACAATGAGGCTTTCCTTAAAAAGGTGACACAATGATCTCTTTGTGTATTTTTTTGTAGCTCGAATGGGGCTGAAAATATAGAGCAATAATGAAAGCTAGCGATAACATCGAAGAACTGAGCCATGCCAAAAAACTATCATGTGCCAAATCCTGCGCTGGACAACCAGCGTATTTTCACACACGATAGTTATGCTTAGGATACATGTATGCAAAGAAGTGACTGCAGAGATGTAGACAAATAAAATTACAGCTTTAACACGGCTTTTGATGAGTCTTGATCAAAAACATCGGAAAATATTAGGGGAGAATGAAAAATTTGAATAGATATAGTTGTGTTTCAAATATTTCAGAAATTAATGAATGTGACCATAAAAATTACAACACAGCAAAAAAACTTTCAATTTCATTAGAAACTTTAAAAAATTAGGTTAAAGTTATTAGAATATAGCAGACCACGTTTGCAGGGAATAATTTTTAATTGAATTCATTTTGAATTTTGAAACATGAGGCAAATTTTAAAACATGAGCGGAGGAGTATCCCAATCGCCAATAACGATGAAGAATGCAGCCATGTGGAGCAATAGAACGTTATCTCATCATGGCTTGACAGACACGGCGCGTACAATCACTAACATGATAAGCAGCTCATTCTTCCCATGCTTAATTGTAATACACACACGCACATACACACGTACACACACAAACACACGCTACACACACACACACACAAACCGGCTCCGCGTGGAGAATACGGCTCCAGAATGAACACTCCGGGCACATTCCTTATCTGGTATATCAATGACACAATAATCAATAATGAAGTACGGAGCAGCATGTATGTACGAACGTCTACAAAAAAACTCGTACCACTCATCAAAAGTAAGTGCTGACGCTGGAATAAATCGTTTTATCGTAAGTTAACTCTTTACATGCAGAATTTTTCCAATGCAAAATTACACACCCACAATTTTTTTTAAAGGAGCGTCCACCGTGAAATGATTACTGAGTAAACTGAAGCCTGAGCCCGGAGTGGGTGAGTCATTCGACTTGTAAGTAAGCCAATACTTATACCGAACAATACAAAATATGCTCAACAACGACAATTTTTTTAAACTCAACTTTACGATAAACATAAACGATTTAAAAACTGAATCGAATATTGATTTATTTATTTAGTTTAAACTAATTAAATGATTTTCAAATACTTGACACAATTTAACCAAGAGTCCATCAATGAGTGAGAGCGTAAATTTAGAGCCGGCAGCATTAAAATAAGGACTGGCTGCGAGAAGGGCACGCCAGGGATTCATTAATACAGCTATAGGGTGTTGACGACGTGAACGTCAGAGTACGGAGGCAGGCAGCCAGCGCTGTAAAGGCAGGAAGGGAGGGCACAACGAGGAGACTTGTCCCGATATTGAGCGCCAGGGCGCAGGGGCGAGGGAGGGAGGGAGGGAGGGAAAGAGGCCGGGGAGGCGAGGTGTGCCACAATCTTTCTGGGTGACCTACTGCACTTGGCACTACTGACCGACTTGTGCCAGGCTTTATTGAGTTCGCAGGAGGGGTGACAGCGTAGCATTGACGCCGCGTAATGCACCAACATTTAATGCCTTTACCATAACTCCACAAATGAAAGAATACTATTTGACGAGCGAATCCTGAAAACTACGGAAAAATACAATTTGGCTCTTCCGGACTGAAAAGTGGAGCAGTATATTCATGACCTCATTTCCACATAACTTCTGAATTTTTCACAGACCTCCCCAATTTCTCGCGTTCGCCAAAGACATTCATGAGAAATGATGTTGAGTTGAATGAGCATTTCCAAAATTCCAGTTCTATTCAAACGATTTTTCCCTTGCTTCCGCAGTGCTGTATCTGCTTCAAACTGATGCCGTCACTTCCTCTATTAGATACCCTCACAGAATACGTCTGACCACCCACTGTCTCTTAGGAGGAAGGAGCACAAGATCAACAAAGAGAGATCCTGGAGCGATGTGCATCTGCAGTCCGAGAATAGCTCACAAGAATGGACGCCTGTCGACCTCTCCCATGTTTTGTCCTCATTGCATCAAGACCGACCTGCCTGCCTCGCATTCAGCCTCTGACGTCACGCGAAACACAATTGCATTGGCAGCTTTGCTCGAACACAGTCCCTACATACCGTTTTTGGGTGCTCAAACTCTATGGCAACTGCACAACTTCTGCAGTATGATGGTGATTCGAAGGATAAGAAGCGAAAGGATTCTAGGTCAAATATTAAAGACTTGATTAGATTATTTGTTGGTATACGCCTCCCTATACGCAACAAATGCGATCCAGAGAGGAGTTAATTTAGTATGGAGTTAAGGGAACGCGGAATCTATGCAGAGAGGGCATAGAAACAGTAAGTTGAGAAAGAAGATTTGGAAACAAGATCAAAGTTGAAGAAGAAAGTAGTAGTCTCTGAAAAACACGACAGCAGTGGATCGAAAAAAGATGGTCCTTAACATGATGAAAACATTTTATTTCAACAAAAAGAAGGCCTACCTAACTCTCAGCTAGGGCCCTCACATTTTCCCCTAGGGAGCGCTAATTCCCATAGATACAACACTTGTATCTCCCTGAGGGGCAAATATTAGAGAAGCAGAAGAGTGAGATCAAGGCGCTAAACCAACAGAATGACGCCGTTCCAGTACTGCTGCTTAGCACAAATCGGCTCAATAAACAATGCACACTTACGTGCAGGCCGGCAAGCCAGCAAACTCCCAACGTATTACATAATTTTAATACGCGATGAGGGACACCTTCACTGCTATCAGCTATTTGCGCATGTCTGCTAAGATCAATAGAGTCAGAACGAATAAATGCTGTACTGCATATCGTCTGAATGTTAGGGACGACCTTTCTGGTGTTCGTGTACACACGTGTCACTCATGAGAATTTCCCACTGTGAAATCAATGAATAAATACATAAATAAATGTATGTATTCAAACCAAACAAACAACAACGCATTAGATGACTGTATTGTGCATAAATTTCCTAGATCAGTCAGGGATGAAACCAGAGGTACTTCTCAGTATTTGAGTTTGAAGAAAGTATTTATTTCACACAATAATTAAACTTGTTCTGTGAGTGTTATGCTACAATATAAAAATTAGCTTAAGTTTTCATACAAATTTCACACCTAATCTCAACATTCCACTTTCATTTCATCATAGTTGTCTTAAACTACTGCACAAGTATGAATAAAGTTTTGCGTTTAAATTAATTATATGACTCATATGAGTCAAACAGCTCCAAGCAATTGCACAAGGAGTAGTTAGCTGATCTCTTCACAACACGGAAATAGAATTAATAACACACAACCCACATTTAATCTCAAATGTCAGTAAAAATTACTCAGAGAATAATGTTATCAATGGTAATTCCCATGTAAAATCATATTGTGGAATATTTTAATGTAGAACATCCCTGTAAAACCCAAATACGATTATATTTTCCATATAGTTCTTTTGTGAAGCCTCGCACAGCAACAGGCAATCAAACTAATTCACTCCACTATTAGTTTGGCATGATAGTACTCATACGGTCGAGATTTCCATCTCTTGACCTCGCTCGAGGGTTAAAAATTTAGACAGAAAGCAACGAATTTGAATTTTTTCCTTTCAGATTGTGAACATAAAACCCTCGCACTAAACATTCTTCGTTGATTTTTGAAAAATCTGCTAATACATTTATGCCTGAACTCTATGAATGAATCAGATACTAAATTAAACACACTACAAAAGACAACCAATTAATCTACACTTACTGAAGCCTAAGTGCACATCAAATGCTGAAAAATGCGCACACTCCTCACAAGAAAAACCTTACCTAAATATGAAACAAAACAAAAATGCTTTCTACTTTTCCTTTGCAATTGAAAGCCTCAATTTAGCTAATCTGTTGCTCTACCTAGCGCGTGAGGTCTAGCCGACCTACAATTACAGATAAAATTAACTCATTAAGTCAGTTCGTTGGTCGATAAAAACGTCACTGACTGACCAGACTCACACGATGATGCCGCAAGATCCAGCTTTGAAGCCGCGTTATGTAGAAGCCTAGTCATACAGCATGACGTCACCACACATGAAAGTGTGCAAAGTACGCAAATTTATCTATAACGTACACTAAGTTTTTAACCTGGAAGAGAACCTGCATGTGTACTAAGCTCGAGCTTCTTAGATATGGATGTCGTGGTTGCGCAACACACTCAATTTTGTGTGCATTCAGGCAATCTTAATGCACACCCAAAATCGCACAAAAATAACACGTCGCAACTGTTCAAGGAAGCATGATCGCAGTGCCGTTACAGGAGAACAAAAAGCGAAAGTCGTTAAATAAAGGTCACAATCCGATCCATAATGTTACAATGACATCCTCACCTAAGGAATTAAGAGCAGAACGTGCGGTTTGCAACTAGAGCCTAAATCTTTACCTACAATACCTTTTATCACAGAAGTTTACTCGCAATTCAATTCGTATACTGAACTGTTCGAGATAACTTTTGATACGGATCGCAGCATGTCTATGACAAAATATCAGGAAGCAGATTCCAAATAACTCAAACGTAAGTCAAAAACTGAGTAATAAACGAGCATATTAGAGGACTGTGAGATGAAACTGAACTGCTATTTCAGTACTTCTGCCAAGAGGAAGTTGTGTGTCATTCCACACAAGCAAAATGTCGTTCGAAATTGGGCGAGGTGATTATTCTTTCTCAAGTCCGTTCAGTGAAGTTATGATTGAGCAGTGTGATATCTCAATGGGTAAATTACAGCATTGCTTATTCTGGATTTTATTTGAGTGTCTAAGCGGCTTTATGGCATGACGCGTTCAGTCAAAAACGTAATTTCAAGGCAGTGCAGCAGGAGTGCAGGACACGCGTGTTGGGCTTTAATGGTTTGAGGAGCGCCAGGCGCTGCCTCTCGTGTGGTGCCACACACTCACAAATGGCAGGACAAATGCAATAAGCTCCTAAATTTCAGCTCTGCAGCTGTGATTCAACAGCCCCAACTGGTTCATATGATCAAAAGAAAAAAATCATTCAACTACACAGAGTAAGGGGGTACACCTTACATACATTATTGCATTATGAAGACCGTTGTTGAGTTTAGCGAAAGGTATCTTTAATATAGTTACGCCGTAGAAATACTTAACTGGTCTACAATATTTTGAAAAAATTATTTGAGAGCACTCATGCAAAACACACACATATTCTGTACACAGGCTTAAAAACAATTAAAAGGTAGCTTTCAAACCATAGGTAGGGACAGTAAAGTAACACTCGTCGTGTACGGGGATGAGCTGTATGTTTATGTATGAGCGCTTCAGTTCCAAAGATGGAGCCAAACTCACGAAGCTTACATGCAGGTCTGCGCTGTATTCGTCTGACATATTTCACACTGCGCGATGGATAGACATTTGAGAGACATACTTTTCGTTTAGAAAACGTAATGAACTAAAGGAACCTCAGTAGTCCATCGAATTATTTCTTACAACTTGCAAAATAAATAACATCGGAACGTTTGCTAGTAAACAAGTTTGTCACGAAGCTGGATCTTCTTTTTATCTTGAGAGTGAGATTCCTTAAAGAATCATCCAATCAGTGCAATTCTATTAAAACCCCCATTGAAATCTCGTGCATGTGGATGGCGAATTCACAAATAAACTTCACCCAAAGTACTAAGGTGTTGAAAAACAATAAACGCACAAAGAATTGCTGCTACTTTTGTACATTACTATGGTGAGAAAAGTGAGACAAAAAAAATACCATTCAAAATTTCATAAAACGGACGAATAATTAACGATAAACTGCAGACATGTTGGCTATCACAAGCTTCATCGCAGATGCGCGGAAATTAAAATTGAATTTCATCGCCATACCTCATGCGACCCAAAACATCTCGTCAAATTTGGTCAGTGGCTTCTGAGGTAAGCAGAAGGAACCCTATTCTGAGGCATAACATCATCTAGACCGAGAACCCTGATCATAAACGTACCTCAAGCGTCAATTAAATCCTCACAATTGGCAATCAGTGTTCCATTCATAATAATTCTCCCATAAATCACCGTACCAACCACTGTAACAGCTTTCATCAAATGCTCAAATTATGCACAATATCACTAAAAATAACGTATTCAAATGATGAAGCATTGCACAGCCATAAACTCTACCTATTCCTCAATAAAAATATGAATAAATTTTCAACTTTCAAATTAAGTTATATCATAGAGAAGCAGTGCAATTTATTGAAACTTTCCTGACAGGGCACTATCATCTCTCGACCTATGATACGTTTATGTATCACGTAGGTTATAGTGCAATTTTAGAACTCTTGTCAACCAGAGCCAATGTGCGTGAACATTATCCTCTTGTGATGTCAAGAATAGATTCTAAATATTTTCCCTACTTTATGTGACCATGTTCTTCGGTGAAGTTTCAGTCTGAAGATCCAGCCCACGCTGGAGTTGCAGGCAGTCAGGTATTACAACGCTGGAGGTGCAGGCAGTCAGGTATTACAACGCTGGAGGTGCAGGCAGTCAGGTATTACAACGCTGGAGGTGCAGGCAGTCAGGTATTACAACGCTGGAGGTGCAGGCAGTCAGGTATCACAACACTTGAGGTGCAGGCAGTCAGGTATCACAACACTTGAGGTGCAGGCAGTCAGGTATTACAACACTTGAGGTGCAGGCAGTCAGGTATTACAACGCTGGAGGTGCAGGCAGTCAGGTATTACAACGCTGGAGGTGCAGGCAGTCAGGTATTACAACGCTGGAGGTGCAGGCAGTCAGGTATTACAACGCTGGAGGTGCAGGCAGTCAGGTATCACAACACTTGAGGTGCAGGCAGTCAGGTATCACAACACTTGAGGTGCAGGCAGTCAGGTATTACAACACTTGAGGTGCAGGCAGTCAGGTATTACAACGCTGGAGGTGCAGGCAGTCAGGTATTACAACGCTGAAGGTGCAGGCAGTCAGGTATCACAACACTTGAGGTGCAGGCAGTCAGGTATTACAACACTTGAGGTGCAGGCAGTCAGGTATTACAACGCTGGAGGTGCAGGCAGTCAGGTATTACAACGCTGGAGGTGCAGGCAGTCAGGTATTACAACGCTGGAGGTGCAGGCAGTCAGGTATTACAACGCTGGAGGTGCAGGCAGTCAGGTATCACAACACTTGAGGTGCAGGCAGTCAGGTATCACAACACTTGAGGTGCAGGCAGTCAGGTATTACAACGCTGGAGGTGCAGGCAGTCAGGTATTACAACGCTGGAGGTGCAGGCAGTCAGGTATTACAACGCTGGAGGTGCAGGCAGTCAGGTATCACAACACTTGAGGTGCAGGCAGTCAGGTATTACAACACTTGAGGTGCAGGCAGTCAGGTATTACAACGCTGGAGGTGCAGGCACTCAGGTATTACAACGCTGGAGGTGCAGGCAGTCAGGTATTACAACGCTGGAGGTGCAGGCAGTCAGGTATTACAACGCTGGAGGTGCAGGCAGTCAGGTATCACAACACTTGAGGTGCAGGCAGTCAGGTATCACAACACTTGAGGTGCAGGCAGTCAGGTATTACAACGCTGGAGGTGCAGGCAGTCAGGTATCACAACACTTGAGGTGCAGGCAGTCAGGTATTACAACGCTGGAGGTGCAGGCAGTCAGGTATTACAACGCTGGAGGTGCAGGCAGTCAGGTATTACAACGCTGGAGGTGCAGGCAGTCAGGTATCACAACACTTGAGGTGCAGGCAGTCAGGTATCACAACACTTGAGGTGCAGGCAGTCAGGTATCACAACACTTGAGGTGCAGGCAGTCAGGTATCACAACACTTGAGGTGCAGGCAGTCAGGTATCACAACACTTGAGGTGCAGGCAGTCAGGTATCACAACACTTGAGGTGCAGGCAGTCAGGTATCACAACACTTGAGGTGCAGGCAGTCAGGTATCACAACACTTGAGGTGCAGGCAGTCAGGTATTACAACACTTGAGGTGCAGGCAGTCAGGTATTACAACGCTGGAGGTGCAGGCAGTCAGGTATTACAACGCTGGAGGTGCAGGCAGTCAGGTATTACAACGCTGGAGGTGCAGGCAGTCAGGTATTACAACGCTGGAGGTGCAGGCAGTCAAGTATCACAACACTTGAGGTGCAGGCAGTCAGGTATTACAACGCTGGAGGTGCAGGCAGTCAGGTATTACAACGCTGGAGGTGCAGGCAGTCAGGTATTACAACGCTGGAGGTGCAGGCAGTCAGGTATTACAACGCTGGAGGTGCAGGCAGTCAGGTATTACAACGCTGGAGGTGCAGGCAGTCAAGTATCACAACACTTGAGGTGCAGGCAGTCAGGTATTACAACGCTGGAGGTGCAGGCAGTCAGGTATTACAACGCTGGAGGTGCAGGCAGTCAGGTATTACAACGCTGGAGGTGCAGGCAGTCAGGTATTACAACGCTGGAGGTGCAGGCAGTCAGGTATTACAACGCTGGAGGTGCAGGCAGTCAGGTATTACAACGCTGGAGGTGCAGGCAGTCAAGTATCACAACACTTGAGGTGCAGGCGGTCAGAAATATAAGTTTAAACTTTCATAACGTGTATACCGCAAACATAGTTTTATTTAACATTTTTGATGTCCCACGTTGAATTGTGATAGAAATATTTCCGCTAAGATTTAGTCATACAAGGAATAACGGTATGTTCGGGTACACGCTGAGCCACAATTTTCAGATTTCCTTTTTTTCTCGCAAAAATCTCATATTTTGCATATTTTCGGGTAACAATTGTAAGTATTCGTTAGGAAGAAACAAATATAAGAATTACACTCAAACACGCCCTGCCACAGCCGGCACACAAACACGCCCTGTCACAGCCGGCACACAAACACGACCTGCCACAGCCGGCACACAAACACGCCCTGCCACAGCCGGCATACAAACACGCCCTGCCACAGCCGGCACACAAACACGCCCTGCCACAGCCGGCACACAAACACGCCCTGCCACAGCCGGCACACAAACACGCCCTGCCACAGCCGGCACACAAACACGCCCTGCCACAGCCGGCACACAAACACGCCCTGCCACAGCCAGCACACAAACACGCCCTGCCACAGCCGGCACACAAACACGACCTGCCACAGCCGGCACACAAACACGCCCTGCCACAGCCAGCACACAAACACGCCCTGCCACAGCCGGCACACAAACACGCCCTGCTACAGCCAGCACACAAACACGCCCTGCCACAGCCGGCACACAAACACGACCTGCCACAGCCGGCACACAAACACGCCCTGCCACAGCCAGCACACAAACACGCCCTGCCACAGCCGGCACACAAACACGCCCTGCTACAGCCAGCACACAAACACGCCCTGCCACAGCCGGCACACAAACACGCCCTGCCACAGCCGGCATACAAACACGCCCTGCCACAGCCGGCACACAAACACGCCCTGCCACAGCCGGCACACAAACACGCCCTGCCACAGCCGGCACACAAACACGCCCTGCCACAGCCGGCACACAAACACGCCCTGCCACAGCCGGCACACAAACACGCCCTGCCACAGCCAGCACACAAACACGCCCTGCCACAGCCGGCACACAAACACGCCCTGCCACAGCCGGCACACAAACACGCCCTGCTACAGCCTGCACACAAACACGCCCTGCCACAGCCGGCACACAAACACGCCCTGCCACCGCCGGCACACAAACACGCCCTGCCACCGCCGGCACACAAACACGCCCTGCCACCACCGGCACACAAACACGCCCTGCCACAGCCGGCACACAAACACGCCCTGCCACAGCAGGCACACAAACACGCCCTGCCACAGCCGGCACACAAACACGCCCTGCCACCGCCTGCACACAAACACGCCCTGCCACTGCCGGCACACAAACACGCCCTGCCACAGCCGGCACACAAACACGCCCTGCCACAGCCGGCACACAAACACGCCCTGCCACAGCCGGCACACAAACACGCCCTGCCACAGCCGGCACACAAACACGCCCTGCCACAGCCGGCATACAAACACGCCCTGCCACAGCCGGCACACAAACACGCCCTGCCACAGCCGGCACACAAACACGCCCTGCCACAGCCAGCACACAAACACGCCCTGCCACTGCCGGCACACAAACACGCCCTGTCACAGCCGGCACACAAACACGCCCTGCCACAGCCGGCATACAAACACGCCCTGCCACAGCCGGCACACAAACACGCCCTGCCACAGCCGGCACACAAACACGCCCTGCTACAGCCGGCACACAAACACGCCCTGCCACAGCTGGCAACCAGCGAAAAAGTTGACATTCACCAGTCGAGGCACGTAGCACTGATCCCCAATTCATCACCTGTACATTTATTTTAATATTTGCTCACAAACACTCGCATGGTGCAATGAGCTTCACAATTTCACTCTAACAATGTTTACCAGTCATCAACCATCATGCCGAATAAAAGCATCAAAAAGGAGCAAAAATACATCGCAAAGTATCCCGGAGATAAGAAGCGCGAACATTTTGAGCACCAGCTATTAGGTTTTTCTTCATTAGAAGATGAGGTGCACAAGCTATTCCGAGTAAGAGATTTGAAGCAGGCTAAATTAAGCAATGAAGTGCTACAGGAATAAAGCGACCAGAAAGCAAGAGAAGTCGAAGCGTTGGAGACCTTGAAAGCAGCATCGGCGACCGGGCAGAGTGGGTCAGTGTGTCGCAGCGGCGCCGCTACGGTGCTGGGCCGGCCTCACTCCTGCGTGGTGCTGTGGTGTTGTGGTGTTGCTGGTCCTGCGTTCCTGTGATGTTGTGGTGCTGTGGTGTTGTGGTGCTGTGGTGTTGTGTTGTGGTGTTGCTGGTTCTGCGAGCTGTTCCTGTGATGTTGCTGGTCCAGCAGCATGCGAACTGTTCTTCTGTGCTGCTAACACAATAAATATTAGTTCACTTAGCTTAGTTTATTAGTTAGTTTAAGCCTCCCTATCCTCAACAAATGAGATGTAAAGAGAGGAAGGAAGAAGGCACCATTTAGTATGGAGCTAAGGGAACGTGGAATCTATGCAGAAAGGGCACAGAAACAGAAAGCTAAGAAAGAAGTTCATGAAACAAGAAAAAGTTGAAGAAGAAAGTAGTAGGCAGTGAAAAACAGGACAGCAGTGAACCGAAAAAAGATGGTCCGTAACACAACAAAAACCTATTCTATTTTAACAAAAAGAAAGCCTACCTAACCTTTAGCTCGGGCCCTCACATTGTCCCCCTGGGAGCGTTAATTCCCATAGATACAATAGTTGTATCCCCCTGAGGGGTATTAGTTCACTCCTAACATATCTTGGAAGCCCAGCAGCTCTCCAGGGACAAAGATTCCTTCTGCTCCAGAGACATCAAAATTTGCTGCAAGATGCTTGATAATTGGATACATAGGATAATAATAATCAATACCGTAAGTTTCCTAACTTACATTCTGCGAGCCTTTGCGATACTTGAATGGAAACACTTCCAAACTTACTTGTATGCAAAAAACTGCACTAATTCTACAGTAGCCCTAATTCAAACCTTCTCCACTCGCAAGTCATTTGAGGCAGAATACTAATCAGAACTGAATACAAACACTCATCAGAATACTAATTATTGATACGCAAGCGCCAGAGCTTTTCTTATCCACACCGTTAAAGTTCTTTTCAAAAGCAATGTCTAATACCACAGTTCGGTACTATGATCAGCAGTGGAGAAACAGACTTTACAGTGATATGAACATACATGGAACAACAATAAGATTTCTGGTAAGACTAGATCATCAAATTGTAATTAACAGAAAAGAACCGTCCTACAGGAAAGTCTCCCACGAGTAATCGGACATTTGGGGCCCATTACAAGTGGAAGTAAATGTTTAATCCTTGAATTATGCTGCGCGCATTTTCATCCGATGTTGCTCGTGAGGACCGGCGAGAATGCACTACAAGCTTCAGCAAAACGAGTTCCATCTGGGGCTGAATTTCCAAACAATTATACCGTCGTAGTTGTTCAGCTGGTAGTGTAAATTCCTCATAGTCGGCTAAGTTAGGCTACGTGCTACAGTGTAGCCAAATTGACTTGAAAAAATTTACGTAGCTGTATCGCTACGACGACATTCATTGCTTTGAAATTCGGCTCCAGCACAAGAGCACAACTGACGCTGGCTTCATGTTATCACAACAGTAATGCAGCAGCGTGTCCATAGGCATGGATATCGACACTGTCATAATTAGCAACAACCAACCGCTGTATGCTTTCCGCTGTCTGGAAAAGCGACAGCATATTCTACAAAAATTCCTAGTATTGCATCAATTGAAATAAAAGAAAAAATTCATGTTTCTTACAGACTGCACTAAAACTGATCTATCACGAGGGGTAAATAACAACATTAACATTCTTCTCAACAGGAATATACGATGAATTTGCCAACACAAACTGAGAGAGGTGGAAGTTGCAAATTCGCTCCTAGAAAGCCAGTTTATATAATATAATCGCATCTATGTATAAAGTTAATGATTGAATCGTGAATCAATTACACTGATGCACAAGGAATACAGTGCTAGGGTAAAAAGCTAACGGGCATATTTATGTTATACCTGTGCTTACGGTGAGCGACATTTTAGATGTGATCAGCACCAACTGAATAACTCTATAAGCTGCCGAAACGCGTTCTGCACTAACCTTTCGCCGTTAGCTCTCAAGTTGAAAAAATCCTCAAGATACGTTCATGAGTGAACGAAAAAAAAAGCACTTGAAGTGATTAAGGACAAATCTTCAAGCTAATAATTCTTGTTTCCCCCTGTTTTTATACCGAACCTGGTTCTTGGACCTTGCTTCTAGAATGAACATTTTATCCAACGTGGAAAAGTCAACCAAATTGCAACATACAAAAATCCATTATTTGAAGTGTAAAGCTTATTTTATTCACTAAAGCAGTGAAGCAAAATAAAAAATATATTACTCAATTACCTAAATCATCTCAACACTATCACATTTTGTTTCAAAAAAGTAACTTGAAAATCAGAATAACATATTTAAGGCATTTGGGAACGTATTATACATGGATAAGTATAGTCTGATAAAACCTGAAAACGAATTCTATTAGTCCCATAAATACAAAGCTCACAAAGCATTTTGTCGAATCTTGCAGGTTTTCATGTACCCAGAGCATGTATTCCTAATACTTCTTCAAAAACAAATTTCTCACAAATACCCGAATTATTTTATCAACCATGGAATTTACGAGACCAGAAACTTCTTATGAAAGCAAAGTTCTTCCAAAATTTTGCTAAGCAATGTACTCACACTCACAATTTATGCCTCTTGCTCAAACAGAAAAATTCGAAAAAAAAATTCAGGCAAAACTTAATATACTTAACAAGTTCTAGCAAGTTCATTAGTTACACAACCATAAAACTAGGTCACAGAGCGAAGTTTTCAAGGCAGCTACCTAATTAATGCAGTGAATGAGTGGTCAACTATGCTGGACAGCCTCTACGGATACGATGTTCAAGTACGAAGGAAATCACCGACGGCATTGGAGATGAGATTGGGGCGCACTCTTGGAAGAACATTTCCTTCCGATAGCAGCAAACGGGGGAATGTCAATATCTCAACGTGAAATATTTTAAGCACCTTTCAATGCCAATGTTCACGTCAGCCTCAGCGCCCTAACTCAATGGAGAGTTCAGTCCAGCAGATGTTGAAAGAGTACCCCAACGGCGACTGTGAGCACCTAAAGGAAACTAAAAACAAGAATTGAAGTGATTGGCTGTTAGTAGAAACCGAATTCAAGAAGATTTGTTTTCTTAATTTCGTTACAGAAAGGGGAGGAATTGAAAAAGTTAAACACCCTTAGAAACTATATAAAAATTGTAGTAGTCTCGAATAAGCGTTGGTACTTGGTAGTGCTGCGGATGCTGGGTAGTAACTAATACTGAAGAACATTGAGTATCCGAAAGAAGCAATGAGAACAGATATCGTCCTATACATCGTAAAAAAAACAAAATATTATATTTTCATTCGTCACGCATAAGCCAGAGGAGCGTACCTACTATCGAGAAGTGCACACTACAATATCTTCAACCTCCTACCTACCGTCAAGAGCAAACGCCTACAGTGTGAGTCCAAGAACTCAACGTACTCTCCGGAAGTCAAAAACTATCACAGTCCTGAGAATTCAACTTGTTTATCAGAAGATTATCTTTTGATTGCATGACCTACACAGCGTTCTCCCATTATACAAAAGCATGTTCACCACCACACAGCAATTTTGTAGAGTAAGCATTTCAGACACAGTCATACGATATATAAGAATATTACATAAAAACAATATGTTCTTCCAATAAGGTGAAAAGCTATAACACTGTACTGGAGTTGAATACCGTTGAACATTCATTACAAGTTGCTCCACGTAGTTTTTCATAGCATAACTGAATTAAAGCTTGAGCGATAGATCAGCTTACATTAACACGTTGGTCGCGACGTAAGCCGCCGGCGTAAGCGGAGAGAATTATCATAATTCTCTGCTAACCGATCAGTAGTCACAAATTCTACTTTCATAAATACTTGATCAAAGTTAGATGAAGACACGATCCAGTTAATGTTTGCTATTTTCAAAATTGCTCGCTACAATTGACTTTAAATTTGATTAGAATATTGAACTTCAATTTAGACCATCGCGGTCAACGTGCGTTTCATTAACACCTTCCCATTGAGGCAGCGTTTCAATTTAAGCATTACAAACCCAGCTCGAAAACGAGTAGCAAAGAGGTCGGGGAAACGCAACTGCAAATAATAATTCGAGGAGCTGACTCAGTATTTGACCTTTGGAGCACGCCGCAACACCGCCCACGCGCGGCAACCACCAGCTCCAGACGCGGACACGCCCACTTAGCTGATGCTCATCACCAGCCACAAAATTTATGCCTTTAGAAATCAAAGACAACCGAACAATGACAGGAATAAAATATAATGAATACGGCGTCAAATATCACACCTGAAAATAAGCTGGAAATGAGTTATTTCTGTTAACCTGTTATGAGACTCTGTAACTCGAATATTTAGACTGAAGCTTTAATGACAATATCTTTTACAATTTGTCTTTTAGAGCAGACATATATTTTTCCTTCAAGATGAACAGGTATTTTTAATAGTGATTACCTATGCCTTTTTGTGAGTATGTTACACACTATTACAGCATTTCAAATTGTTCTGTTTTAATACTTCACCAAGAAGATATTCCACATAAACGCGTCACTGTGATACTACGACCTCGAATTCAACATCTCGGGCTTAAAAGTTATGATACAAATCAATATCATATTGATATTACCATTACCCCTTACATGTGTTTCGCGGAAACAATGAGAACAGCCACAATATTTTCCAGCCAAATATAACGTTCCTCAGTTTTTTGCTGCATTTGAAGCTACTTTGAGTAGACATGTCAAAACAACTTTCCCACTTCAAGTATTTTAATAAACATCAACAATAACTTATGCATGGCCTTTCCCTTGCTACACGGTGTTTCTACTCGCCGAGATGGATACAAACCTCAAACGTTCATTTTATAACCAAGGCATTCTTCTCACGGACTCCCTGTTGCTTTATACTGTTGCTTGCAATGAGCATCTCTTACCCAGCTGTGGCCATCCAGTGCACCGCTGCCACTCGCACCCCACCGAGAGGCGAGCAGTTAGCTCTCGCACTTCGACTCTCCCGGACTTCGACTTTCCAGAAATTCGACTCTCCCGGACTTCGACTCTCCCGGACTTCGACTCTCCCGGACTTCGACTCTCCCGAACTTCGACTCTCCCGAACTTCGACTCTCCCGAACTTCGACTCTCCCAGACTTCGACTCTCCCGGACTTCGACTCTCCCAGACGTCGACTCTCCCACAACCGGAACAAGGACAACGTGCGCTCTCAATATAGTACACGACCACAAAATGGACTTCAGTTCTAAACCCGTCCGTAAGAGAAAGATCAGAAGATTGAGAAGCACTTTGACACTCAAAGAATTTCCTACACACCAAAGATAAGAATTTCCGTTGAAATAAAGTCTCAGACAATAAAAGCAAATAAATGGAAAAATTTCTCAACTCCGAGAGACTGAGCACCAGTATAAAGGTTAGCCAGCGAGCAGATATTTTAAATGGCAGGAAAAAAATCGAAGATCAAAAGCACTGACCTTTAGAGAACACTTTTTTAGGTGGAGCTCCGAGTCTGTGAGCTCCAAGATCCCGATTCTCAAAATGATAGCGAACGCGTTAATGATATGCACGCTGTGAATTCGAAACGCCCGTAAAGATCGTCAACGTCACGTTCCGTCATAAATTCAGCTCGGACTCGACAGCTTCCGGGAACACTTCGTGACAAAAACGAGCTTCATTGTAATGAAGTTACCCGTCGATCATGTTCCAAGGACCACTAAACTGAAGGGATCGGTACTGAACAAGTCAGGTTCAAGTCGACTCGAGTTAAAAGAACATTAGCAACTAGAATAGAAATACCTATAAATAGCGCAGTTACAGTGGAATGTAACAGGACTCGTGGAATAGAAAACGCGCTACTTTTCGCGACAGACTGAAGAGAGACCAACGTGATGACCAGAGGAAAGACTTTCAAACAATTTATGTGGTTGCAGTGTAAGATCTTTCAAGGGGATCTGACTACACTAAGTGCTCTCTGAACTTCTCTCGAAACAAATTAGCTAAGAAAATCACTCATGACCTGACAACAGAGCAGGGTTGCCAGATGGGGAATGGTTTTAATGGACGAATGTGATTTGAAAAAATTACACATAGGGTTCCCAAGTCGACTCAAAGAACTTGCGTTGCAAGCTGTGCCGCTACGACCAGGCAAATTATTGGAAATTCAGTCCCTGTTTCAGGTGTATGAACTTTGTTATCCCCCACACGGCAACTGACGCTGAAACTTAAGTGTCGTAACCTTAGAACTGCTTAATATTTTTTCCGAATAACGCCATCGTGAAAAACGGAATTCACAGTGAAGTATAAAATAAACATCGGATACGCTTCCCGTAAATATTCCAGAATCTGGATACCGTTACGTTAATATCAGAAAATTGCGCAGGAAAATTTTGACAAGTAAAAATAATCAAATCATCTTTTCAAAAAAGATTTTTCAAGGGGGCTAGCAGCAGTACACACACGCACGTACACATACACACACACACGACAAAAAATACTCTTGTACATATACGGCAGCCTCCTCCTCCTCCTCCCTTTCTCCAGTTGAAGTGATGATATCCGCATTCCACAGGGACACCCACCTAAACGTAAAATAGAGCGATGTTATCGCTGTCTCTGATCGTCGATGGACTGTGATACTATTTTTTTGAGGCTCTGCTGAAATATTCAACGCATAAAAAGGAACATAAAATGGTACATGTCAAACTTGTAACTATTACGTAACCACATGAAATGAAATTTTCAAGTGCGATGTATGAGGTGAGGCAAAAGTTCCTAACGATTTATATTTTCAAGTCATGAGTAATCAAGGTACAAACGCCATCAACTTAACTTCGTGCGATATTCGACTGAAGAGTGGAAAACCTTGCAGTAGATCTTAGGCAAGGCATTACGGTACTGAATGTGCTCATAACAACATGAACTCTCAAACAAGACCCAAGTTTTACAGACACAGCAGCGGCAGCAGGCATTTAAATCAGTGAAAAAGAGCGATTGGTTAAACAGGGACTAGATGCAAAGCACATCATCGGTTTTCCGTCCCTAACGTAGTACGACAAGGGTTTCCATTACTCCACAGGCCAACAACGCTCCTGCGAAATAATTGAAAAGGCAATTTCTTGTAAAAACTTATCTCATGTTAATTGTGGCAAAGAACGACTTAATACAGTCACAACATGAGATTTATTTTTACATCGAGTTAATGCACTGTTTCAAAAACTGAGAACTTTCTACCACCAAGAGAGTCAACATACTAGGCGAACACACCTGAACTTCCACGCACACGTACGTATTGAGTAAGAGAGGAAAGAAAATGTTCCCAGCGCATTTAAACACTGTTATCAATACCTCACGTTTTAACGCACATTCATTCGACTTCTGTCGACACAAAATTTCAATTGGTTGTGGATGCGTTGAGGCTCGAATCATTTTTCAAAATAATTTGAGGAAATCGGAATGTAATGCGCGTTTTCTGTGATTAAAAATTTTAATAAATGGAATGACCCAACTTTCTTCTCATTTGAAAAAGGGGTACGAAGTTCTCGCTAGAAAAGTAATGAAAATAGGTAGAGAGATTTTTAAAACGCACCAAATTTTACGATCAGACAAAATAACAACAAAGAGCAATTCTTGAGACAATCCTCCCAAAAATAGAACCGCAGTCTACTCCATTTATATAATACGATACTAGGGTGGTAACGATGGCACCACTTCCTGCAACGTAACGCAAAGTGTGCTCAAACTTGAGAGGAATGACACCCATGCCCGAGCTTCCATGGTACACGAAGCCAAAGCTACAAGCGACGGCGGTGCTTGAAGTTTTCTCAGCCGATGCATTTCGCAGATTTTAATACTACACAGCCATTTCTCAGCTTTTAAGAACACCATGTACTGTTGAAAAGATAAATTAATATTTACCTATAAAAGTTATCCAAAGGAGAACAACGAAACTGCGATCAACTCATATACTAATTCTGCTTGTTCCTTCCTTAGTTGATTAGTTGGTCCGTCCGAAACGCGATTTTAAAACGTCGAGTTTGCTGTATCATGGTACCGAATTCCTCAGAGTAACATAAAATGATGACCATTATATGTATTGATATGTTTGACATTTTACATAAACTTCTCCTATTTGTTAAGATAGGTTATATTATATTATGTTAGGATAGGTTATGTTAGGTTAGGATAGGTTCTGTTGGGATATGATAGGTTAGGTTGGGTTAGGATAGGTTTTGTTGGTTAGGATAGGTTATTGTGGAATTATTTCATGGGTCCACCTCTGCTGTTGGTTGCGCAGCAGAGTTCAAAACTAGAAGGCGAAATATTAGTTTGAAACGACAACACAAGCACTCCTGCGTATCTCGAATTTATCCCGCAAATATCGTTTCATTTATCTGAGCTTTCAAGAAAGGGAACTTAGGAAAAGTGACCACAGAAGCCAAAGATATTTTGAATATTCCAACAGAACTTGAACTGGGTTCAAAGCATTGGAGACCACGAGTAAATTACTCATTAAACTTTTATGAAATATAACGAACCTATATAATCGGAGACCAATAAACATTCACCCCCTAACTAAGTAATGAAATATCCCACAGACGAAAAAAGCATAATGATAAAATTAGTAGAGTGAAAGACGCATGCTAACTTAACAGTAATGGATGCTTAAGTAAACCAGTAACTGAACCGATGCTAGCAGGCATCGTCTGAACCCAATTAAGCCCAGCGCGTCTTCCTACGTACAACAGCACCGCAAGTTGCGTGCGTGCATGGTAACCTCCGTCGATTATAAGACCAGTTAGTTGTTCACTAAATACTCTCAAAAAATATTTAAAATAAACTAAGGTAAGAAGACCCACTTGCTATATCATATTGTTCATATACAAGGTTTTACTAATGTCAATGTTTGCTCAGTAAGGGTGGCATTTTTATTCTAAACTCACGTATTTGTTGCCTCTTGGTTTATGGTGCAGTGCCAATTTTACATATCTAATTAGAATTGTTTTTGCAATATCAGCCGACGAAAGCGCACCATTTAGCAATAACTTCTCAAAGTCAGCAAAGAATTCATTTCAAAAGTAAGTGACAATAGTGCAAGGATATCTCTGGTTGCATAACCAGTTTTCTCAGCTGGAGGAGCGCATGAGAAAAGTACATCGCAATACCATATTTTCTATCTTATAATAATAAATTTCTTCAAAATTTGTTCACTAGAATAGTTCGACGTGCATTCATAACCATTTGTAACAGTAACCATTTGACATGAGCATTCATATTCCCATCTCGCACAACTACATTCACAATAAATTCATAATGATGAACATGAATAACACGTACTAAGCGCAAAAAACGAACAAACATTTTCATCCAATCAGAAAATCCGCATGTTCTTATAATTTACTTATTAACTTCTCTCCATAAACTCAGCGCACTGACGGCGACAATTTCACACACCGACTGAGTCAAAGTGAGAATCGAAGTCGTATTTAACGAGGTATTTCAATTTGAACTGTTTACCGTAACGCATAGTACGCACATACCAAGTGTGCCAAACCATGATATCAACATTCTTGTGGGCCAAACCAAAGCTATGAACATTTTTGTGGGTCAAACCAATCGCATGAACATTCTTGTAGGTCAAACCATGATATCAACATTTTTGTGGGCCAAACCAAAGCTATGAACACTCTCGTGGGCCAACCAATGCTATGCCACAGCCCAGAACACACACCAGAGTAGAGGCGTGCATAGAGAGGGGCTCAGCAACAGACGAGCGAAATCCCGCAAGCGAGGCGCCAAAATGTACGCACTCCCGCGTGCGACGAGATGTGTGAGCACCATAGAACGAGTTGCAGCATAACCTTGGAACGCGCACGCTTCCTCCTCCTGCTGCTGCTGGCTACACTGTGTACGTACGCACGGCAGCCGTCTACAGTACCGCTGCAACTGCGATATGCGTCAGTGCACCGCTGAAATGAACATCGCATGCCTGCCCTCTTCCAATGTGTTTACTGGAGAAAACGTGTGGTCAACGATGAATTATCACAATAATTATTACTCATCTTGACCTTGGAACACAGAGTTTTCTCTTCCAGCTGTGCCGATAAGAATGAACGCACAATTAGCAGCGTCTTAGAATGAAAAACAAACGTACCCAGGACTTTATCGATTGGAAAATACTTTCAAGGATTTTATGCATCATCCTCTTTTATCAAAACTAATCAAAGCAGAGGTGTCAAAGGGAACATGGGCTACACATTTAAAGGTGACTAAGCCCTCAGGCTAGCAAATTACTTGATTTTTAATCGATAGAAAAGCAAACCATACATCACATACTTGAGACAAAAAAATGTTCTACATTGTGGCCAAACATGATTCAATCTGTCATTCCTTATCCCTAGCAGCAACTTCGAGTCTACCACAGAAACGGGATGTCCATTTCACACCGTGTTTTGAGGAATTTTTCTCTTTCAGCTTTTAGAAAGGAATGTTTCAAAATTTCTGTCATGAGGTGAGAAGCAAAAGTTCTGACTCAAGTCATGAGAGGACCCATATTTCACAGTTTTAAAACCTTGGAAAATGGTCCTGGCACCTCCGTTGTGTCCAGTTTGGCGTGAGAAAGTGCTCTGTCGTGTTGGTAAGAGCACGGCTTGATCTTGTGAATTTTTCTAGATATCAAATAAACAAGGGTTAAATATTATTCGACGTACGAATTTGTACCCACATACACAATCGTTTTGAAAAAAATTATATTTTTTGGAAACGACAGCCTACAAGGAGTCTAATTGAAATGAAATCTGCTGCCTGTGAGTCTAGGATGTCAATAAGGGAGGGGCTTTCCTAGCCCGGGTCATTTTGGCAATTGAACTTTGCACCAGCAAAGATGATCTGCTCGTATGAAATACGATGTCATATCTGACCATGCATGCCTTGAACTTAATCAGAACAGCCTTTGCCGAAGTTGGCCGTTTTTTTCTTTTGGTGGCATGTGAGTTGTTGACGCTTATGCATCTTGAATTGCAACACGCTAACGTTTTTACACAAAGCTCTTCTTTAGAATCTTTTTTATAAAAAAAATTTCATAGGGTAATTTTTGCATTAATTTTTCGGGGTTTTGTCTCACCTTTGTTTTGATAATTATCTTAGGGGAGGAAAAAATTCGACGTAGACCACTTCGAGGACAATCTTTGGTAATTCCAAGTTCGTATAACAAATTATGCAGAAAATCTGTCCAAAAACTCATCCCACGCATCAAGTCATGCCTGTCAGCGCCTTGAATGCACAGTAACACGAAGCGCAAGCTGCACCACACGCCGATGTTTTTTTCCAAAATAACTGCAGGCCGGCGCCTGGCCGCCCCACAGATGACGTCTCGCAGCGCTAGGACCAACAAGCGGGCTCCACTGTCCTACTCGGGGCGATCGTTCCAGCATCATGATCCACCTGCAACTTTTTGACCGCAATCGGTAAAGCGGGAGTTCAAAATTTAATTAAAATTTGATTCAAAATTCAGTTAAATTTTAAGTCAATTGTAATAAGCAATTTTGGAAATAGCAATCAGTAACTGGTTCATGCCCTCATTTAGATTTAATTAAGCATTTCTGAAAATTGAGTTCGTGAATACTGGTCCGTCAACAGCATTATGAAGAACCTCTCCGTGGCCACCGGCTGCGCACGTTGTGGTCAACGTGTTAAGGCCAGTTATAGAGAGCAAAGTATCCCACGAAAAATTGGGTAAACAACTGGACAAAGCTGGAACAGCAGGACTGATACAACAACGTGCACATGCTCATATTCGTAAAATTTGCGGCTCTACGACCCACAATCATCAACCCCAGTCCATCAATCAAATTGCTGCGGTGTGCAAGATGCACCGACGATGTGCTTCAACAACATTTCACTTCAACAAAGATCTTAGAAAAGGCTTTACATTATCAAAAAACTTAAAAACATTATAAAAATTACATGATGAGTTGAGTCAATCAAAAAACAAACACCGTCTTATAAATCAAACATTTTTCATTGGTTTGAATGAGTGGAGCAAAATGAATGTGAGCGGCTTTTACTCCACAGTTGGACTACACATATAATACTTTTCATTACTCAGCAATGAGAGCGCAAAAAGCCTCCATTTGAAAAGGATTCGCTAGTAACACTCATTAAAAAGCGTTACATGGTCTAGGCATTCATTTAACGCTCGTTTGGAGACGCGACATTACGCAAAACTCAAAACGTGACGTCTTCTTGAGTCGCTAGGCTGACCTCTTTGTCTCAAATCCTCAAGTTTTAGCTTCATTCAAATGAAATTTCACAATGAAGAACCCTCATAATTCTATGAGCCATAAGGGTCGCCAGTGATTTTTGTGGTCAAATATTATTCGAAAAAATGAACTTGGAGCCAGAAAAAGCATTTAAAAAATTGAACCTAAACCAAAAACAAGCATTCGAAAAAATGAACCCAAAGCCAGAACAAGCATTCGGAAAAAAATAACTTAAAACCAGAAAAGTTTTCAAACAAGTGAACTTAAAGCAGAAAAAGTACTCAAAAACACGAACTTGAAGCCAGAAAAGTGTAATCTGGCAACCGTGATGCCCCGTGCCCGCTTGTCACGACCCCGCTGCCAAATCCCTGGGCTCCCAACGCACGTGAGGCGCGGGCTGGCAGCGCGCTGCTCTTGTAAAGTTCAAGGCAAAGAGGCCACGCGCGTACTGCTGCGGCGCTGTTTCCTTAGCCGTTTGCTGGTCATAGGGTCTCGTCCGCTCCCATTACAGCCTCACTCAGTCGGGAACGATCAACAACGCTCTACTTTTTTATGATTGAACTTTTAACGTCTGGTATGATAATTCTGACGTGAATCCAGCTTGGTGCAGGTTTTATTAAAATTAAAGTAAACGAAGCCCGTTAATGCTTGTAGTAAATCATGAATGTAAATACATACATATACATATACCGGGCTTATCCTCTCTATGGGAGGGTAGCCGACAGCACTCACAGCAGGCCACAATCACCACGCTTAGTCACTAGGAGGCAAGAGAAGCAGCACTGGCCGCACCTGAACTGCCAGGATCAGCAGCAGCCCAGCACAAACACCTTCCACAGTAAGGCCCGACAGCCATAGCTGGTTTACCCCGACCGCTGAATGTAATGAATGTAATGGTTATAATATTGTGCCGCTCGTTTTTCGTTGACGTCATCCCGTTGTGCTCTTAACACTTAGACCGCAATGTGAGCCACCGGTGGCCACGGAAGGGGCTTTCATAATACTACTGGCCGACCAGCAGTCACAAATTCAATTCCCGTAAATATTTACTTGAAGGTAAATGAATGCACGATACAGTTCATCTTTGCTATTTTCAAAATTGCTCACTACAGTTGACTTTAAATTTGAGTTGAATATTGAACTTCAGTTTAACCAATTGCGGTCATCATGTTAAACAGTTGTTTTTGCTACAGTTTCCTCCATGTTATTGGAGATCGTTGTACCGTGTGGCGTTTGTAACTTTCCTTTGGCTTTTGAAGACGATCAGGCTATTAACTTGCGTCTGTACCCACAAAAATTAGTCCAAGACTTAGTGAAGATGTGAGCAAGCATCCACAGTGTGACTATAATATCACATTGCCTCAATACACGCTATTTCTAGCCGAATATATTTATGTTTCTCATTGTAATGTGATAAAAAAAAATAACTTTTCGGAAAATACAAACACACCCCTGGCTTGTTTCATACCTTGAAATCTCGCTATCAACACAAGCCGTGGGAATTGAATTCAGATTTCCTATTTTCCTTCAATTGAACCTAAATATCGACTATTAAATAATGATTAAAATAGAACAAGCAGTCAATCCAATGAAAAATTCATGCTGAAATAAGCGTAGTAAAAACGTTCCCTGCATTTATACACCGACGGCAAAAAAATTACAGAATGGCAACTAGAAGAAGCAATTGGTTTATATACGTGTCAATTTTATTCTCTCACTCCCGTGGTGCACGGTAATATGTGAAACGTTAACGAAAGCGTGCAAGAGAAAAGAAACTTATAATTAGCAAAGAGAGCTTGAAGGCTTTGCTCATACGTGTGTTTCAACAACAGATCGTTTTACAGCCTAAACGTTAAAACATCAATCCGACACAACCACTCGGCAAAAAAAATATTTTTGACTCCATCAATGACGAAAAATTAAAAATATTTTGAACCATTAAAATATCTGAAAATATTATTCATAAAAATATCCGAAAGCAGGGACTCGTTGACAGTAAAGTCATTAATTCATGAGGAGCGCTAACAAGGCGCAGTCAACTTGTGACTAAAATTAGAGGGCTATGCAGGACAATGCCTGACCTCCTGCCCTAATAAATATTATTTACTGAGAATTCTATTTTCTTGCGAGCGTATCAGAGGAAACATCAGAGGAAAAAATTTACCCTACATCTTGAAGTCTTTGTGACTGTTCAAGCAAGTAACTTAATGGAAATACCGGCGGCACTCGGCAAACAGATCATTTCAAGAGATAAACTGAGCCAACTATTGAGTGATGATGATATTAAGGCAACGGAACTGTTATGGCAGCCACCACGCACTAGATCACAAATGCAAGTATTGTCTATTTATCGTTCATCGTCAAAGGCAACAAGTTCCCTTTTCTGTTCAAATCAGTTACGAGTCAATCTCATTCGCAACAAAAGCTAAAAAATAGACCGTCGTCTCGCTGATTACTCTGCGAGAAAGAATACGTAGAACAAAACATGTGAATATCAAGACTTAACTAAATGAACAGCTCACCAACAAGAGGGCGAAACGAATTAGGCGATCGTAGAGACACAAAGCTCAATCCATCATTGGCTACAGCATTAGAGAACCAAGTAGGTCCGAAGTATCTCCGGTGTATCACACGTTGGGGCGACAGTTATACCTCCCCATCTTTTGCAAAGTCAAACAACTGGACCAACATTGAAGAATCATAACGTGAAAAAGAGACCCAATTCTTTCCGAAAGGCATTCAAACATTTATTAGGGGTGGCGACCGCACAATGGACGTACGGTCAGAGAACTGAAAATATACCAGAAATGTCAGTCCACTGCGGAATGAAAAATCCCATTTGGACGATTGAACGGCAGAGCAATTGAAACATGAAAGTCGTCCGCAAATTTTTGCCTTCCAACTAAAAATGTGAAAGAAGTCATTCCCAGTCATACAAAACTGGAAAATGCGCCTGTAAATTAAAAATTATATAACGAGTTGAGAGTTATCACAGCACAGGGCTTTACTTACTGCAGCTGAAAATGAAAGTAAAGAATTAGTAGCCCACGAAAATATGATTTCACAAGCCCTGCCGAAAAAATGCACAAGTAATCAACTCATAGGCTTTTTTCAATGGGACAAAAGTAAGAATTCCTCGACAAAAAAAAAAAAAAGTTATATTACACCAGCCAACAAGAACTCAAATTTTTGGACCTGAAAGTTGTCAGCTTTCGACGCAATGGTACTAAAACAAATGCAGGGTAAAACCGCGAGATCTATCAAGGAAATAGGTTATAAGGGCGAGGAGTTGCGTAAGTGAGGCACACTCCTGGCTGTGTTCTGACTTCATCTCCACAGGTGAGCGCTCACTCTAAACCTCCATTGACAAAGCAAAAATTCCCCACATTCACCTGATTACATTTAACCCGTCACCAAACGACGTACGACGCACTCCACAGCCACGGTACTTGACGAGATAGCCGCTACCGCGCAGGCGGGATGCAAGAAATTTGCAAAATTTGTCCTTTGAGGTCAAGCTCTTCAAAAGATGAGCAGTATAAGCTTCACGTAGACTCACTCACGTGCTTCCTTTTAGAAACATAGATGGTTCGTATCATTTCAGAACACACTTATTTCATTTTGCAAACGTTTCCCGCGAGCATTCCCTTGTTAAAACCTAGATAAAATTTTACAGATATTTAAGCTGCAATAAATCAAACGTACTACCATATTCTTTACAGCGATCACTGCAAATAAGTAAGGTAAATTCATGCAAAGTGATGCTCCGTGCGTACTTTCAAGTACTCAACCAAAATATTAACACGCAGTGCCTGCAATGGTGTGACAGACCAAACAGGGTCCAGATTGTGAGTGCTACCGAAAAAATGGTAACCCATAACTTTTCTTGGACTTCATTTAGCTTTTCTAGGCAGCGCGTGTCTTAAGATACCATATCATTAGAGGACCAACACAAAGAACAAAATTTGACTTTACCACCGCCACCACTACGTTTTGGCGCACGCAATTGTCTCGTACTATCAATAACAAGAGATAAACATAAGGCGCCAACTCTTCGTAAGACCTGAAAAGTAATACTAATATCAATGAAAATTCGATAACCAAAGCTGATGAGGGATTTTTGGCAGGGCAAACCGTCAATAACGAGTTTGATTTGTCTCTTGGCAATGTACAAAGGTCTGTTTTTCGAACAAAAGTTATCAATTAAAATATTTCTGCTGAAATAATTACGAAACTTCCAGATCTATAATCCAACTATTATATCACGATAAAACAAAGATAAGGTACAAATTTATTGATGAGCATTTTTAGCGTGAATGCAAAGTATGACGAAAATGTTCTGGCATCAATTCCGCTAGCGACATCTGGCATCCCCATGCAATGTTGCCAAGTGCTCCCGAGCTGGCACGATATGTGGGTCAAGTGTACTAGATCAGTGGGTCGTGCAATGTGGCACACGTCGTGTCAACTGAACTTCTTTCCCAAAACAAACGTAAAATGAAACGCACATACAACAAATCTACACTAATTTTGCGAACACTGGTCTGAGCTGTGATCCAAAAAAGACTGATGCGTAAATTTTACACAGAAAAAGGCGGAACAAATCGTGTTCACCACCTGTAACCAATTGTCCTAAAGCGCGGTCGTGGCTTCAACTTAGCGGCGAGTTCCGCAAAACAAAACTTCCCAACAACGCAGTAGAAGCTACCCTAATGACGGGAGATAAAACAGTCTTCTTTTACATTGAAAAACCGGCACACAGCATGTGTAGATGCACCTGATAAGCGAGGCGCAATGATAGCCATAGCAGCTACGAACATGAGCACCTGTACAGTACTTTATAGCGAGCACAGGTTGCTCACCAGCGCGTTCGTTCGTTTGATCGCTGAAACTGAACTGAGCTTACTTGCATTTTCAGGCCTCATAGATTGATGTCCGAGCTTCAACTCACCTGTCGCGTAGCTCCAAACGGTTTTCCTACTAAAGGTGCACTTGAGTCCCAACAAAAGATGTTATTTCCATACCTTGAGAATCTGGGGAGACATCGACTGGCTGTGGGGAGCAAGAGTCACTTGCAGGAGAAGCGAGTAGGGGGGGTGCCCTGCGAGGAGGTGGGGAAGGGGTGCGGATATGGAGGGTAGAGGAGCAGTCCGTCTGACGGTGAGCCGGAGTGTCGGTAGGAGTGGGAGACTCGGCACGGCCAGCAACTTGGGCAAGGGGGGGAGGCAGCGGAGAGGCATGAGCCGTAGAGCTAGATGGTGTACAGCGAGTGTTCTGCTCATGAACAGTAGAAAGATGGTAGTACTCATCTTGAGACAGAGAGGCACTGTTCTCATTTGAACCGTCAATGAGAGATGGATAAACCTGTTCAGTGGATGCACTGTGAAGATGAGGGTCGTGTCCATTACCCACAGTCGGAGTTGTCACCACAGACATTATGTCTGGGTTAGAATTCTGGTCGCCAGAAGCACTGAGCTCAAAAGCTACCATGTCCGTTAAGTTCATAGGCACACCATCAGCAGAAAATATATGAGACTCTTGGGTTGACAGATCTAAAACAGGGTCCTCTTTCTCGTCGATATCATCACTGCTCAAAGCATTCGATGTCACTAATGACTGCGTTATAATGTCAGCCTTGCTAATAGAAGCCGTAAGAATTTCTGATTTAAAATTAGGCAATACATAATTTTCGGAAGTGAGTACAGGTACTATTGACGCAGTGTGCGATAGGGCGGTTTCATAGTTCGTATGGGTACCATCTATAGACGTTGAACACCCATTAGTGTGGCTGGGACACGGTTCTCCAGCTGAACTCAATGAATGACTACTAACATTATTGGTATATTCACGTCCGTTTGCATGGTCATGCGATACAGGTGTAATGTCTTTATGCACGTTTGTTCCGCTAGACATGAGAGGTCCGAGTAGCAGCATAACATCGTTACTTCTGGTTGTCGAAGCAACTTGCGCCGCTGTGGTTGCAGCACGACCGCACTCCTTCTCTTCAATATACCTGCTTCCTTTGCCTTTCTGTATAACGCTCATGATAAAACACTTGCAATGGCACTGGCAATCTTTAGCTGCTGACACAATTCAGTCACAAGAGGGAGCGCAAACCCCCCAGTTAGGTAGAAAGTAAAAACTAGGTCTTTAGGGCAACTCTACCGCACCACCCTTCACTTTCTCACACAAATACAAACCTCTCGTCACTAGAGCTGAGGAGTCAAATGAGTAACTATCACAATCTAATTGCAAATCTCTAGATGGTAGCAAAAATAAACTCTTTATGCATTATACCGTTCTTTCTTGTATTTCATCGACAAATTTGTAAATATTTAAAGAAAATTTTGAACATAAAAATTATTTAAAAGCAATAGAACAGGTTCACGTTGTTTTGTTAGGTGTGCAAGCGAATGAAGTGTACTAACACGTGCAACTCGCAGTTTCTATCTTACTTTGTGAAACAAAAATGTTAAAAACTTTTCAGCTTGAAAGGTTCGTATAATCTTTTGAACTTGTGTTAAAAATATTAGTTATAACATTAATTCATAATTGCAAAAAAGATACTTGTAGAGTTATCCCTGTTTCGCCCAGAGAAAACTAGTCTTTGAAGGGCAACTTCTTCTTAAAGCTTTTGTAAATCTCAGCAAAATTTTTACATCTATGAAAAATATTCTTTACCATGAACACGCTATATGAATTTAATCAATTTTTTGTAGCTTTTTGAATAATTTTCGTGTTATATCAACCTATCAATTAACAATTTTATTTAAGGAACCAATATAATTCAGGTGCTCAACTCTGAGGTTTTAATGACAAAGTTACTCATTTATTCCCTTCTTAAGAAATTAATCATTTTCACAACAAAATCATTACATGAACGCTATATAATTACCTTAAATTTTCAAACAGTAACAGTTTAGAGCTACAACAGCGCCCTACTTCAAATAATCTCCCCTGATTCGCTACCCCAAAACTCTCTACTTATAACCAAAAGATAAGACACTCGAGAGTATTGATGGGGTAGCTCAGATCTCTTGGCACACCAGTATCAAAATAACACTCAGAGAATGGATGCAACAAGATTACTGAAATTCAATGCACTTGAGAATTAAAACAAATATAAAATGACACTTAAGAATTAAAACAAAAGTAAAATGACACGGATGAACAAACAAATGAATACAATTAGAATACAACATTACAGATGGTGAAAAATTATTTAGCCTAATGCTGGAAGAAACAAAACTCTCATGTATTAGTCAATAGTACCCGTGCCAACACGATTGTCACGCCTAGTTCCTAGCACTTATGCATCTCAAACTAATTCATCTCCCCCTGTAGACGGCAGACAACTTGGGTCAGCCTCAATCGATGACTGCGAGCATTAATAAGCTCCTCCAGCGTGGAAAAACTCTCTCCAACAGTGAAATAATTCAGGGCGAATTTGAATTACCTATTTTATAATCTCGCTCTTGCTGACAGATTAAACGATCGCCCGTTTGCCTTTAATTTGCTAACTGCTGCTTTAAATTCAGCATTTCAAACTCTGAGATTCAGAAAGACCCAGACTTGAGTTAGTTAATTTTCTACTCACTTATATAACAATGTTTCCTTCGGCAGCATTTAATGAAACCATAGTATTGTCAGAAATTTTAAGCTAGTTTTCGAAACACTTAAGCTCGGAGAAGTTGTTCAACAAAACATTTTTTTTTAATTTCCAACCAAAATAATGCAGGCACAAAACCGGGATAATTCATCCATGGAGTCAGAAGCTGAGTTGTTGTTACTTTTCCTAATATGTTGCACGGAAGAGGTGGGAAACTGACTGGTCTGTAATTTGATGCTGTATAAATTTTCTTATTTGTGCAACGGCATTGTGATGGACAGCTGACACTGATCTGAAAATTTGTTCGTAGCTTTTCATTCATTTATTATCAGACAAATCAGGGGTGCAGTAACAGGGGAGCTGTCTTTCATACATCGATGGGTTATACTATCACGTCTAACTGCCTTCTGTGTTTTTCAGTTGAAGTAAAAATTTTCGCATCTCCAGAACATCATCTGCAGTTTGTCTCCATTTGTTTCTGGGATGAAGCATGGCTTGGATATCCTTTTGTAGCTTTGCTTGGAACGAGCAATGACACTTAACGAAAATCATTACAGGAAATTTTGAGAATAAATTGTTGAAATTATTCGTCGCTTTTCAAGCGTTGTCAAAATTACTCTGATAATCTGAGTCATCATATTGAGCAACTTCTCTGTTGATTTCCCACGTTCGCGTCGGATTTCGTTTGGCCGTAAACAGTTCTTTGTGGAAGTGGTTTTGTTCTGCTTCAATTAATTTTTTCTGCAGGATCACCTCGTGATATTCATACAGGTTTTGAAAAGTTCTGTCTGATTTGTTCAGTTTTTGCTGACGCTGGTAATTTTTGTAGCTTTGGCTTTGCTCAGTTCTATTATCTCGTCTGGAATCCATTTAGCGTGTATTGGCTTAACTTCCCTTGAGGTGAAGGGTGCATGATCAATAAAGGCTAATACGAAATTATCATTAAAAATAAAAGATGTAAAAATTGACATCATCGGTGTTTTTCACGCTGCAAAGTTCGTTCCACCAGTCGAAAAGCTTTTTCGGAATATTTATGAGGAGTTGTAGTTTTTCATGAGGTAAGTAAAAGAACATAATTTTGTTATAGTAATAAGATATTCTAGTGAACGATGATCGAAAAAGAGGATGAAATCCCTGTTCTGAGTGCTGCTAGTGGATTGTTTGTTATTTCTAGATCCAAAAGAGTTTGGAAAATTTTATTCACGCACTTATGTTCTTAAATCATTTGAAAATTATCAACTCTACAATATTTGCCTAGAAAATTGTTTTTATTCGTCAGATCTGCGTTTAAATCACTGAAAACATAACAAGAACCGTTATCTGCTGAGATAAATTGAAACACAAGTTAACCCTGATAAATGAACTCTGATGTTGGACGTAGAGCTGCTGATGGGTGTCTTGAAAGACTGCCGACAATGAAAGATTTGTGTTTGCTCATTTGAACATTGAGCTAAACCACTTCTATGCTTTTAGAATTTTGTCTTATAGGAAATGGGAATGTTCAGTAGACGTCTTCGATGAAAATGTGTGAACCGCCACCTCTTTTATTCTTGACGTTATTGCAACCGTGAAATGGGTAGTGGGAATATTGAAATATGAGTTTTCGATTTATGAAACAGACCATGTTTCAAATACACATAAAATGTTTATGTGACCTTATATCATCCATGTTATCATTGAAGTGCTTACAAAAATACGTTTAATTCTGATATTATTTTTATTTACATGTAGGCGATTATTGGAGATAGTGCATTTGTGATGTTTTTCCTGCACAGCATATCCTCCATAGGTTTCCGATAGGATTTAAATTTGAGAATTTATTGACCACTTCATCCTTCGAAGCCCACACAAGTCGAGCATTTGAGATACTCCTAAGTTTTTAAAGTTGCATGCGCAAAATAACGTATCTTTTTAATTTTATCCTCTGTCTCTTCAACCACGGTTCAAGATGTTTCTGCAGGAAGGCGATGTAGGTATTTGATACCATTTTAATGCTATCGAGTACTTTCCGTGGGCCAAATAAGCTTCCGTACAGAATCCCAGCCCAGATCACAATCTCTTTATTACATTGCGGGCACCTCACACGATGGTGGCACCTTAATCAACCAACTAATTTGACCTAATCTCTCAACAACCCTATAAATTCTCCAGAACATCATTTGGCGTTGGTCTCCATTCGTTTCTGGGATGAAGCATGGCTTGGATTTTCTTTTGTAGCTTTGCTTGGAACGAGCAATGACACTTAACGAAAATCATTTCAGGAAATTTTGAGAATAAATTGTTGAAATTATTCTCTGTTCTTATTAGTACGAAAATGCTAGGTGCATTTCTTAATCAACTTACACGTGAAGAAATTGAACCCTCGCTATGGTGATGGAACCGTGTGCGGCCACTAGCTTATTCTTCAGTTGCTAAAAATAAAATGCTGTGAGTTAAACATAACTGTACACTTTAAAATAGCGTTGATGATAGGATGCCCTAGAAGTCGTTAAACTTATTCGGGCCCACAAGTAGCTACTGTATACTCAAATGTGTCCGTTGTACTAGACTTGTGAAACAATCTGCAACTGTATCACTTTTGGTATATCAATTGTTTGAATTGGTTAAAAGATAACTGAATTTCCTGAATTTACTGCAACTAAAATCCCTTTTTCTCTTTCTGAGTTAACTAACAAGAATTTCAGTCAACGCTGAATAATTAATAAATAATATTTTCACTGTGCATCCAACTAAAATTTCTAATTGAACTCTAACCTCTCTAATATCAGACTATTTTCCCTTTTTCCTATAAACGTAGATGTCTTTCGTGAAGAAAATTATAATTTCATTTAAACTTTTTCGTCAGACCGCGTTATTATACTAACCATCACTGGCACGTATGAATCCTTGTCAGACACAGATTTAAATCTTATTATAAATGAAATTGATATTGATTCTACCACCATTATCCTCATGAACGTTTTAAATGATTGTTATGACAGATGCAGTTTAATTATAACCCACACAGTTACGCCAAAAGACACGTAAAACCCTTGGATCCTGAGAAAAAATATTCACAATAGAAGGAAAACAAAAGCATGTTTAATTCTACATCGTACTGGGAAAATTCATTTACCCAAAAATTTCGTAACCATGTCAATAGTCAAATGAGATTAAGCATCTGAAAACAATTATTTCACCGAAAAATTTGCTCAGTTGAAGAGTAATACAAAAAAAACACGTAAATTGAGTTTGCGACTGACTACTGGTTAGTAAGCATCATAATGAAAACTTAGTGACCAAATATGGCTCATGTCGCAGTCAAAGTGTTAAGACATACGAAACCCGCTTTTGGTCTCCCTGACATGCTCATAAGGGTGCCTAATGACCATGTCTGTGATACGAGTTTCACTAGGCCACAAGTGCAAGAGTATTTTTATCGCAGATACTATTAGGATGGATATGTTTGTTTGTTGTTCACATCTGGAAAATTTATTCAAGGAAAATATTGAATCCCGTCATTTTTGACAGGCCGTGAACACTAGTAACATGTTATTGTCCAACCTACGTCGCTATGATGCACGAGGTCGTCCGTATGAATAGTTTAAATTTGCCATCATAAACCGTATACACTACGTAGTAATTAACAATTCAAATTCAGAGCTGTAAAACATAGCTCGATCAATTGCGTCCCACTAGAATCAGTTCTTGGGATTTCTGTTCCTCATTTTATAAGCTATATTCTAAAATCAGCATCCTTCATCAAATTTACACGTGTTACGGTCACAACACATCATCTATGAATTTTTCCCCCGAAATCATCCCTTAAATAAATCGGGAGATAAAAAGTATTTCATCATGATTCGAAGAAAATATATTTGCACGAATGTGAACTAGACTAAATATGTTTGTACTCCTCCTGTATAAAAACTACTCTCTAGAATTCTAATGAGCAATAAAAAAATCAAGGGGCTCTGAATTGCAAATTTTGAGATATAATATTAAAAACAAATTTACTTTGACATACGAAATCCAATTGGAATTTTGCACAACGTCAAGTAAATCTCCCTACAAAGTACACTTAGAATTCTGTACAGCACGTTGGTTCATCCGTCTATCGAATATGCGTGCATGGGTTTGAAGACCAGCATGGCACAGATAAAAATAAAACTAACGGAGTATTCAGGCTGCGGAAAAAACTTTCAAAACCATCTTCAACTGGAACCCCTATCAACGAATCCCAATCGATTCCTGTATGAGCTAATAAAATTGAAACTTTTCGATTGTTATCGCTTTTCTCTAGAAAGTTTTATGAAAGAAGGTATTAAAACCAACGAGAAATCTAAACCTCGGAAGTAAATAACTGCTCAAACTAACCGCCACGACTTCTTGATGTAAAATAGAAACAAACTTATTGTCTCGTAGCGGTCAAAAAATAAATCTCAAATCAATTTTCTTTTTGCTGAAATCAAGCTCAGCAATTCTATCACCACCGATATTTGCAATGTTCCCACCTATTAAACATTCAAAAGTATGACCTCCACTTAATGGTAAACATATGAAAAATGAAAATTGAAGGAAGGCGAAGCAATTCATAACAATTAAACAAAATATCATGTGCGAGCTAAGTTCATCACTGTGAATAATATGCAGATGAAACTTCAATAACAGGGCTAAATAACTACATATAACAACGCTGTTATGGAAGCAGATGTTAGTGTATCAGTCCATTGAAGTGTTTTCGTGCATTTTCCTTTGTATTCAAAATACATCTGATGATTAACTTTGCCCACACTTTCAAACTGTATTTTTTCTCACCTTGATTTTAATATACTTATATTACTCAATACTCTAACATACTGAACCAATTCTAAGTTAGAAACATAAGTATACTAAGTTGATATTCATGTTAATTCAGAATTCGTTCTTAATCCTGATAGGTTGCCATAGCAGCCTCGTTGGTTACTTGGCCCACAATGCTAATATTGTTTGCTGATAGATATGAAGTACATTCAGGTGTTTCGTTCGCAATAATGAAGATAACGGTTAACAAATCTTTCAAATAGTATTCGCGGGTGCTGCGGTGAAGTAGCAGTGACGGTCAACCGTACTTTTCGAGGTTCAATTCCAACAATTGGAACCAATCTGGAGGTATCTGGCCGTAAAGTAAATTAAACAGACATTATCTGCTCACCGTACACCTCTCTTCTACTTCCACATTCTGTCCTTAGTCCACATGCTACTGTTGCAAGCCGCTACTAGCGGACCATGTATTTCTCATCTCTGTAGACTGTATAGCTCATTTTCTTTCCTGAGTCTCTCCAGCATTTGACTCAAGAGGAGATTTCCTTTAGCATTTTCTCCTAAAGCGAATCTTTTTATTTCGAACTATAAAACTCACATTTCTCTTTTGCTAGTTCTTGCAAAGACCTGATAATTACGTACAACCCCAACTTAATTTTCTTATTTTTCTGAATATTCCACTATGACTCCTAATCTAGTGGTTATTTTCCTATTTTTGTCTACTTACCATTTGCTTAGTAGTTTGCTACCTTTGCTCCGGTTTGTACGATCTGCGGAAAGGTCGGGGACTCGGGGCCGGCTTTCCGGGCTGCTTTGCGCTATTCAAAAGTCTCCCACACACCAACTCAGGCTCATGGGTCCATTATAACTTCCGCAATCGAAACAGCTTATGTCTACATCCCATCGTCAAAAATAACCGTCATCATGCTTGTGCGATAGCGAATGTGCTACCACCAAATAACGTGAGATAGCGAATGTGCTACCACCAAACAACGTGAGATAGCGAATGTGCTACCACCAAACAACGTGAGATAGCGAATGTGCTACCACCAAACAACGTGAGATAGCGAATGTGCTACCACCAAACAACGTGAGATAGCGAATGTGCTACCACCAAACAACGTGAGATAGCGAATGTGCTACCACCAAATAACGTGAGATAGCGAATGTACTACCACCAAACAACGTGAGATAGCGAATGTACTACCACCAAACAACGTGAGATAGCGAATGTGCTACCACCAAACAACGTGAGATAGCGAATGTGCTACCACCAAATAACGTGAGATAGCGAATGTACTACCACCAAACAACGTGAGATAGCGAATGTGCTACCACCAAATAACGTGAGATAGCGAATGTACTACCACCAAATAACGTGAGATAGCGAATGTACTACCACCAAACAACGTGAGATAGCGAATGTGCTACCACCAAACAACGTGAGATAGCGAATGTACTACCACCAAATAACGTGAGATAGCGAATGTGCTACCACCAAATAACGTGAGATAGCGAATGTACTACCACCAAACAACGTGAGATAGCGAATGTGCTACCACCAAACAACGTGAGATAGCGAATGTGCTACCACCAAACAACGTGAGATAGCGAATGTGCTACCACCAAACAACGTGAGATAGCGAATGTACTACCACCAAACAACGTGAGATAGCGAATGTACTACCACCAAACAACGTGAGATAGCGAATGTGCTACCACCAAACAACGTGAGATAGCGAATGTGCTACCACCAAATAACGTGAGATAGCGAATGTACTACCACCAAACAACGTGAGATAGCGAATGTACTACCACCAAACAACGTGAGATAGCGAATGTACTACCACCAAACAACGTGAGATAGCGAATGTGCTACCACCAAACAACGTGAGATAGCGAATGTACTACCACCAAACAACGTGAGATAGCGAATGTGCTACCACCAAACAACGTGAGATAGCGAATGTGCTACCACCAAACAACGTGAGATAGCGAATGTGCTACCACCAAACAACGTGAGATAGCGAATGTGCTACCACCAAACAACGTGAGATAGCGAATGTGCTACCACCAAACAACGTGAGATAGCGAATGTACTACCACCAAACAACGTGAGATAGCGAATGTGCTACCACCAAACAACGTGAGATAGCGAATGTACTACCACCAAACAACGTGAGATAGCGAATGTGCTACCACCAAACAACGTGAGATAGCGAATGTGCTACCACCAAACAACGTGAGATAGCGAATGTGCTACCACCAAACAACGTGAGATAGCGAATGTACTACCACCAAACAACGTGAGATAGCGAATGTGCTACCACCAAACAACGTGAGATAGCGAATGTGCTACCACCAAACAACGTGAGATAGCGAATGTGCTACCACCAAACAACGTGAGATAGCGAATGTACTACCACCAAACAACGTGAGATAGCGAATGTGCTACCACCAAACAACGTGAGATAGCGAATGTGCTACCACCAAACAACGTGAGATAGCGAATGTACTACCACCAAACAACGTGAGATAGCGAATGTACTACCACCAAACAACGTGAGATAGCGAATGTACTACCACCAAACAACGTGAGATAGCGAATGTACTACCACCAAACAACGTGAGATAGCGAATGTGCTACCACCAAACAACGTGAGATAGCGAATGTGCTACCACCAAACAACGTGAGATAGCGAATGTACTACCACCAAACAACGTGAGATAGCGAATGTACTACCACCAAACAACGTGAGATAGCGAATGTGCTACCACCAAACAACGTGAGATAGCGAATGTGCTACCACCAAACAACGTGAGATAGCGAATGTGCTACCACCAAACAACGTGAGATAGCGAATGTGCTACCACCAAACAACGTGAGATAGCGAATGTACTACCACCAAACAACGTGAGATAGCGAATGTACTACCACCAAACAACGTGAGATAGCGAATGTACTACCACCAAACAACGTGAGATAGCGAATGTACTACCACCAAACAACGTGAGATAGCGAATGTGCTACCACCAAACAACGTGAGATAGCGAATGTGCTACCACCAAACAACGTGAGATAGCGAATGTGCTACCACCAAACAACGTGAGATAGCGAATGTACTACCACCAAACAACGTGAGATAGCGAATGTACTACCACCAAACAACGTGAGATAGCGAATGTACTACCACCAAACAACGTGAGATAGCGAATGTACTACCACCAAACAACGTGAGATAGCGAATGTACTACCACCAAACAACGTGAGATAGCGAATGTACTACCACCAAACAACGTGAGATAGCGAATGTACTACCACCAAACAACGTGAGATAGCGAATGTACTACCACCAAACAACGTGAGATAGCGAATGTGCTACCACAAAACACTTAACGTGAGATAGCGAATGTCCTACCACCAAATGCTTGAACAATTTAAATAATTTCAAACAATTTAAACAATTTATTTTCCTCAAGTGATACAGATTATTGCATCTTCTTAAGTCTAGTACAATGTTCAAATTAGAGTATATATCCTGTGGGCCCGGATAAGTTCAGCGACTTCTGGGGCATCCTACCATCAACGTTATTCTAGGGTATACAATTATGTTTAACCTAATTCATTTAACGTAGTTACGCATTAGACTGATCAATGAAATAGTTAACTCGATATTCGATGCTTCATTTTATCAAATAGTTTAGATGGACTAGATGTTAACAGTATATTCTATAAATGATTTACTGGTCGTGACGATCAGTTTGTGCAGTTAATAATTGTTTGAGGCTATTGTCGCCATCATTGGCCAATATTTTATAATATGAAATTCCATTTGGAGAGTTTGTAGAGATTCGTAAGTTCAAGTATTTGTAAACTTTTGAATGAATCATTTGTGTGAGCATTATATTCTGGATTCTTTACCGCTCTGATGATTTGTTTGCGGAGTAAAAAGTATATTGGTTTTATTTTCATCAGTTCCGTGCCATGCTTCTATTCTGTATTGCAAGTATGGTGAAATGAGCGTTCGATGAAGACGAGCTGAACGTGAGATAGCGAATGTCAGTGTCTACCAAACACTTAATTAAAGCGCAAATTTCAGGTACAAAAAATCGACAATATAACCATCTGAAGAAAATTAAAGGGTGCAAAAATTGTGTTCAGAAAATTCAATACTATAACACTTATGGAGAATTGGTCACTTCTCATGTTCCACTGAGCGATAGAGCATTAGCTCCCGCATTTGGGTCATGACTAGTACGCTAACAACGCTCAATATCTCCGGCTCTGTATTGCGCTTCGGATCAGGGAATCAACGACAACACACCGTAATTTTGTTTCGGATGTCATCGTTTTAGCTGTTGCACGACCAGAAGCAAGTTTGTTCATGTAAAACGAATCTGATATTGCTCTCGTTGATGTCCGTGGCTATAATAAGTAAGCTATGAAAGAGAAAGAAAAGATAAGAAAAAACATTTTACTTTCAATATAGTTTATGCATAAAATTTATTACAAGATTAGTTTCCCAATATGTCTCATCAAACGAGGTCCTTAATTGGTCCGTAAGCTATTATATGAACCACTAGAGTCAATGGTTGAATAAAACATTGAGAACAACATAATAAGCGTATTCCCTTGGTTATTTAACTCCAAGTTTGAAATTGCGTTTAAAAACTGCTTAGAAAAGAAAGACTGTGAACATTGATTAGAACGCTTCGAACGACAAAGTCTCCATATACGAGTACATTGACACACGAGCTTAGCGATTCTGCAATTCAGTCTTTCATCAATCAGAATTACGACTTCATTTCTGTGAGATCTATCGGAATTATATGTCGATTTTATGCGATCAATCCGATTTAAAACTGTTTACATGTTTCTAGATGTGCGAGTAGATGTAGATGTAGATGTAGATGTAGATGTAGTAGATGTTTGTAGTAGATGTGTGTTGATGATAAATTACTTTTTAACTAACCTTTTCTCACTTCTTGATAATCATTTACGAAGGTGTTTCAATCTGCTTCGGTTAGACGTTTTTGTCTTTTATTATTTCGTTTTAATTAATAATTAGGGAATTCTGAAGAATTCGGTAATAGTAATGGAATTATTTATAAGTTGTCAACCATATCTATATGTATAAAATATCCATGAGGGGATATATAGACTGTTACTCTCAATAACATAATTTGCCCCTGATACGACTATGGTACGCTTCGTGAGGTCGTCTATCGATTGTATAGCCTCTTATATTAAGAAATTTTTAAAATCCTATGTGTTATGCATCTCAAGTATCAACTTTTTTGGTAACAAACGGTTTATTTTCTTTCTTTTTTTTCTTTCATATTTCAATATAAGTACGCTCTGACGATAGGGTTTTCAGCAATGCGTCACATGGATTATGTTTTCTTGGTCACTTATATTTAAATGCATTACAAAAATCAGACTACCGCACCGAAACGAACGTATTTTTCTCGTGTTTTTTTCTGTGCATCCAGCTCACAGTAGCACTGAACTCTCAAATCAGAAATAACACAAAATTTCAGTAATTAAAATTATTACTCTGGACTACTGTTATAGCTACGTCTACGTGCCAAGATTTTATAAATATTTGCTACTCAGAAGTAATATCCGACTACTACAGTATCCCATGTTTTTTGTTGTCGTTGTTTAACGTGAGTTTTCTTAAAATTTCTGTTAGGAAATTAAAAAACAGTTCATTTTTACATTTTCCGATGCCTTTTTTCTTTTTGCTTATTTTTTCCTCAGATTATTTTTTACGATTACACTGAGCTCGACTGTCATTTTAGATGTAGCAAGACTGAGATTGTTTGTTATGTATCTTACTATTTTTCTCATGTTTATTTTCAATCCGTATATATATGAATATGTATGTGTGAGCGTGTGCGTGTATGTGCGTATGTACGCACGCGCACAGGTATATCACAGGTGCGTGTATGTGCGTATATACGCATGTACGCACAGGTATATACGCCGTGATAAGCCGCATACATATATATATATATATATACACATATATATATATATAATATATAATATATATATATATTTATGTTCCTATTTATATTTTTTGCGTATAAACAAAACCCCAAGATCCATTACAATTTACCTAAAGCTCTGCTCTAAAGTTCACCCAAAGTGGGGAACTTGATTTGATTATGTGAATTTGAAGGGCAAAGCAATTTAAAGGTTGAGAGTTGGATTGATGATTAAATTGAACAAGGTTGGTATTCTTTGATAAGGGAGGGTCACCAGTCGCCGGAGAAGGCGACAATATATTGAATGAATTGATATGGCCACTGACTCAGAAGGTGTTTAGCAAGGGTGTTCGGACGCAATATTTCAAGCGTCTATCAATCGAACAACCAAAAACCGCGATACAACCATCACTGGGGAGAATGAGAGAACAGTTACGCTCGCCTTTTAAGGGGTTTATTGAAGTGGAGGTTGAACGCCGAGGTGTGAGGCTTGATTCTTGTTCGAGAGACGTTCTTGGGGAGAGTCCAGGGTGGTTGAAGAACTTCAGACGATGCGTTCAGCTCAGGCTTGTGGAAGCGTGTGCTGGAGTGTGAAGTTGAGGATGATGTAAGGTGGGATGTTCCGACACCAAGTGAGTAGGGAATTGAGTGATGAGTATGGGAATAGTTACCGGTTGGGAAAACTCGGTAGGAAAAGGAGACTCTCGACCCAATGGTCTCAACTGGGGTTTTAGTGGCTTAGCTGCAGGGATGCAGGCCTTCCAGTTTAGTGAAGTTTGAAGAGGAGGAGCAACTTGTAGGGGACACTTGGAGAATGAACTCGGAGAATGAACTCGGAGAATGAACTCGGAGAATGAACTCGGAGAATGAACTCGGAGGAGGTAAGCTCCTTAAATTAAGAGGTTAGGGTTTGGTTCCATACGTGTTTGTGAGTGCATGAATGTGTGGTCCAGTCGATCCTGTGAGGGAGCAAGTGACTTGAATTACTTTGTACAATAACGAGCCTATTCATACACATGTGCAAGACTGGTGCAGTCTGCTGCATTAACAGGAAGAACAATGGCAGAAGTCTAGTGACAAGATCGGTCCGCAGCTCTAGCGCCCGAGCTGCAGCCTGAATCATCTTAACACCAGAATCGGTGTTCCAGACCACTGGTCACAAGCTCTACTGATATCACAAGCAGCAACACAACTGATTATATAATCGTTATGTAATTTGCTAATGGAATTTAATTTTACTGGTTTGGCTTCCAGGTATTCCGAAAATAGCCAGCCAACTGCTGTCAGTTGGCGGTTGTAACTTGAGTCAAAAGCAAACTACACTTACAACTCAGCATGAGACTGAAGATTTAAATTTCCCGTACAGGGAACTAATTTCTAAAGGCAAAACATGACTGAGTATGAACTAACAACTAGAAGTAAAATAATGTACACAAAGTAACATGAGAAAAGGTGAGGACTCTTGTTCTCTATAATTCAGATGAGCCAGAACTTGTAGTGATCGCCCTCAGCCACACTTCAGCCTAATTTCATAAAATATTAAAAACTAACATCCTAAAATTAAATTATACAGATGTAATTATTTTTATAATTTTACAAGACCAAATTAATTCGATTAAACTCAAAATTTTACCATAAATGTGTTTCGAAAATATTTGCCGTTCACGTTTCCTTCCGTCACTTCCGTTGGAAACATTCGCATAGAACCATTTCGCAAGCTTCCGCTCAAAAGAGCATATAAGGCCGACTTTTCAGGCAGAGGCGTCATTCTCGTACAGATCCTCCTGAATAGTGCTTGGGCCCAGAGCGGGCAATTGTAAGTATCAAGTGTTAATATTAAGTATTTTAGTATATATATATTAACTTGTCTATGTGTTGTGAGCTCATTTTTGTGAACATGCACTATGTTTCCTTTGTGTCGGTGTTAGTTAGGCACCAGCCTCAAGCTCACTGCCCCATCTTTGCCATTGTTTTCGTGTTTCGTGTTTACTATTCTCCGATGATACCGTATTGTGCTGTCAGTGTTGGACGATGTTGGCATTAGCTCCTTAGATATTTTTTAGTGCTGAACATAGCGTTTTAAGACACTTTGCTGTCCACAAAGATCATTTGTGAGGAAGTCCAATTTTACTTCCCTGAATTTAATTGAGCGTTGTTAGCTTTTTTGCTAAGTCACTGTAACTTGCATTCCAGCTTCAGTTGGTTTGTTATTCTGTTGTGCCTTTTTATATGTAATTTTTCTGGGCCAGAAGCAGTTCTGGCTCATCTAAATTATAGAGAACAAGAGTCTTCACCTTTTCTCATGCCATTTTGTACCTTATTTTTACTTCTAGTTGTTAGTTCATACTCAATCATGTCTTGCCTTTAGAAATTAGTCCCTGTACGGGAAATTTAAATCTTCAAGTCTCATGATGAGTGTTGTGTGTAGTTTTGCTTTTGACTCAAGTTACAACCGCCAACTGACAGCAGTTGGCTGGCTATTTTTGGAATACCTGGAAGCCAAACCAGTATAATTAAATTCCATTAGCAAATTACGTAACGATTATATACTCAGTTGTGTTGCTGCTTGTGATATCAGTGGAGTTTTTTACCAGTTACACCGGTTCTGGGTGTTAAGATGATTCAGGCCGCAACTCGGGCGCTAGAGCTGCGGAACTGACTTAGCACTAGACTCTTCCACTGTTCCTCTGTGAGCAGCAGATGCACCAGTCTCGCACATGTGTATGAATAGACTCAAATTTTGTGTTCAAAATAATCCAAGTTACCTGCTCCCTCACAGGATCGACGGGACCACACATTCAAGCACTCACAAACACGTATGAAACCAAACCCTAACCTCTTAATTTAAGGAGCTTACCTCCTCCAAGTGTTCCCTCCAAGCTTCTCCTCATATTCAAATTTCGCTATACTGGAAGGCCGCATCCCTGCAGCTAAGCCACTAAAATCTCCAGTTGAGACCATTGGGTCGAGAGTCCCATTCTTACCGAGTTTTCCCAACCGATAAAAAATCCCATACTCAGCACCCAATTCATCACTCACTTAGTGTCGGAAACCTCCCACACTTACACCATCATCGACTTCACACTCCAGCACGCGCTTCACAAGCCTGAGCTGAACGAATCGTCTGAAGTTATTCAACCTCCTTGGACTCTCCCCAAGAAGTCTCGCGAACAAGAGTCAAGCCTCGCACTTCAGCGTTCAACCTTCTCCTCAATAAATCCCATACCGGCGAGTGAAACTATTCTCTCATTTTCCCCCGGTGTTGGCTTGTGGTAATTTTGTTGTTGATTGTAGACGCTTGAAATATTGCGTCCGAATACCGCCTAACTCCTTCTGAGTCAGAGGCCGTAATCCATTCATTTAGCTATTAAGTGTGCTCTACCAGGAGCACTGGTGACCCGCCTTTGTAAAAGAACATCTCCTTGTGAAATCGATAAATTCCTCGATATTCAACCTTTTAAAAGTCAAATTCAATTAGTTCCCCATTAGGGAGAACTTCATAAACTGCTTCTAGGCGCAGAAAAATTACATATAAAAAGGAGTAGTATATGAAAAGACACAGCAGTAAAACAAACTAAAGCTGGAAAACAAAGTTACAGTGACTTAGCAAAGGTGTAGTGAATCTCTATCCCGCAACCTGGTCGAAATTTCGAAATTCTCAGAACGATCATCTAAAAATTCAGTAAAATAAATTCGACCATTAGCATAAAATCACATTACGAAATTCACTAATCTCTATCCTCAATTTTATTAAAATTGTGTAACGAAATAAATTCAATCTCTAAAAATTCACATTTGCTTCTTAACGGAACCTCTCACGGACGCGCGACAGCAACATCGTATGCGATCGAGCGTCATTGTCTCGTGTCATACAGAGCGTGCATATCTAGGGTTTGTTAGCTGGTGAGATTGTAATACTGTGCTTTTTTGTGTGATAATCTACGGGTAACTATATTTAGGCATTGTAAATAATATTATCGTGTATGTATAGAGTAGAATTGACTAAATTTTCCAGTGTGCTAAATGTTCAGGAGTTATTGCCAAGAACTGTGTTTCACCACTGGGCATTTTCCCTTGTGCATTGTTGTAGGCCCCTTTAGAAAGTTTTTTAGCAAACAGTTATCACTTGGCTTACAGAGATTCTTAACCTAGTTCTTCCAAGAAGCAATTCTTGGAAGTATCCGCAGAATTTAACTAGAAGCACCTGGTTGGACTAACCAGGAGAATTATTCTCTTCAGCATGAGTAGCAGCTACCTAGTTACTGTAACTATTTTCAGACAATGAAATTGTCAATTCACTATTTCATGTTAAGCCATTTTTAAGGGAAATTTTCCCTTTTGATGTTTTATATTTTTCATAAGCCAATATTTAAGATGGTGTTATTCTTATCAAATTATAAAATTCCCCTTTTTATTTTTAATATTTCTCTTTAGCCAATACTCAATATGGTGTTATTTGTATCAAGATTAGGATTTTCCCTTTTGTATCAAAAAAATAACTTCTTTAGCCAATATTCAATATGGTGTTATTTGTATCAAGATTAGGATTTTCCCTTTTGTATCAAAAAAATAACTTCGTTAGCCAATATTCAATATGGTGTTATTTGTATCAAGATTAGGATTTTCCCTTTTGTATCAAAAAAATAACTTCTTTAGCCAATATTCAATATGGTGTTATTTGTGTGATCAAGTTAGACTTGCATCAAATTATCAATTCACTTCTTTAATGTTTTTTTTAATCAAAACAATCAAATTATCATTCTCAATTGTTTGACAAGCTGTATTTTGTCACAGCTGTATTTTCAATTAAGTAGGGTTTTGATATAATCACGTGGTTGTAGTTTTTATGTACAGTCAACAGTAAAAATCATTCTTAACAAATTTTATAGTCAACCTTTGTTGTGATGATAATCAGAACAAACCTTGTAAATACCAATAACTAAATACCTGATTTTCCTCATAGAATCAGTATTATACATTAAATATTATTGATGTTTTTTTAGGTTTAGTTAGATGGTAATTGTATAATTCTTAGTCATTGTATATTGATTATTTCAGTTAGGAAGAACTGTGAACATGTGTTTTCTAGTTCAATGGCATTTAGCAGATGCTGTAGATTTTTACCATTAGCTATTAATTAAGTGAGGCAGGATACTCAGTTCACTGCTTATGCCATCTTAGTTTCGCCAGGCAAAGTTTTGCCTGTGTGAATTACTAGTGTAGAATTTTAGCTTCATGCCGTTAGAAATATTAGAATTAAAATCTGGCTACGAGCAAATTGTTAGTGCTCCGAAGCTGATCCCCGCTTGCACTCCGGCGCCAGAGTGCTGGTGGGGGTCGTTTTTCGAAGAGACTCCTCGCTTTGAGGCGGCATGTTAATGCCAGATTGTTTGCAGCACAGCATGTGTTGATATGTGTTTTAATACCGTGTGCAATTTCACCCAGCTGTCTTATTCCGTACAGGAAGCTACGAGACACTTTACATTCCACTGCCACGTCACCTACCTTTACCTTGCCCGATCATATCAAAAGGGTAAAATAACCCGGTAGCCCGACTTGGCAAAAATAACTGCCTCCTTCATAGTTGCCTTTTTCACTTCTAATAAACCCCATTACAGGACGGCAAGAGCAAGTATCCAATTCCTCCACCTCACTAAGAATTGAGACATCATTGGTTACAGCTAACCCAACTGCTGCATAACCTCCTAGTCGATATTCTAACACCATCAGAGGAATTGCAACTTACCGTCCTCACTTATCAGAGACGCTATTGCCGTCACTAACCACGGGATACCATTGCACACGACCTTCTCCACAATTACACTTCCGCATACCGACGCAGCTGTGAGCCTGTTGCAGTCCCTACTCAAGATCGGACGTCAACATCAGCGCACCTGGAAGATCCAATCTGACAGCCTCCAAATAAAACTAGGCCAGAATTAAATAACCATATCTACTTTCTTATCCTTTCGATGGTCCAGTTCCGAGGTAAAAATTATAGTATTTTGTTTTTGATTAAAGACGCCGGAAAGATCGCGTCCGAACCCCTCACACCTTCTGAGTCAGATTAAGTCATTAGTTTATTAATTAGGTGTTGGCGTTCGATGCCAACTGGTGACCCGCCTTCAGCCAAAAATTCAAACCTGCCTTAAGTAAAACTGAACTTGAGTAAGGCCACCAAACCTGAAGTTCACAAAACAAACTTGAACTTTACATTGGTGATAACCCAGAGTAGTTTAATCAGATATAAATACTCACCCGGACCACCATCGGAAGGATTAGGAGCGCATGTCTAGTGCTGTCAACTTCTGTGCATGGCTGACCTTGAAGGAGGTAGTTTCTTTCCTTACTCTCAGTAGCTAAACAGAGTAATTCCTCTCCAAACTCTTCCCTAATAATAAGCTATTGCTACTGCAGCCTATTCTAACAAATTCTTCATGTTCATCCATTGCTACTGAAGCCATCTTTTTACAAAACTCTTCATGCATTTCCATTGCTACTGAAGCAAATATAGGAGATCTTCTAGGATTTTTTTTTCCATTGCTACTGAAGCTCCTGACTAATAACCTTCGAAATTTCCATTGCTACTGCAGCACCATTGCTACTGAAGCACAAAAGTAACATAAAAACTTATACGAAACAAAAACAAAGCTATTGCAACGCGCGTTATCATTAATTTTTTTGGGAACATTTGAAGCATTATGGCGCCAAACGATGGTAACGAGAGTATCGACAGTCAGGTGGTTTCCGTAAAATTAACACCGTTCGCGATTCAAAGTCTGGACTCTTGGTTCTTCCAAACCGAAGAACACTTTGAAAGCCTATCCATCACGTGTGAAAAAATTAAATATTACTCCTTATTAAGGGCCCTGCCCACTACTTGCCTAGACGACCTCTCTGGGGTCTGTAACGCTAACTCACCCGAACCTTATTCCACCCTCAAAGAGCATGTTTTAAAACGTTACAGCAAGGATAGAGCCCAAAGAATCCAGGCTTTGACGAGTAATCTCACCACCTACAATAGCCAAACACCTCTAGCGCTACTTAAAGAGATGAGGAAACTAGCGAAGGGGGTCATGGATGACGATACCCTAAAGACATTGTACATCCAACGCTTGCCCTTACGCCTTCAACCATTCCTCCATACACAAGATTCCTCTGTGAACCTGGACGTTCTCGCAGAATTGGCCGAGAAAATTATTGCCTGTGAAAACCAGACACCGAATAGCTGTGCCGCTACTCCAGTGGTCAATCAAACCAGCCCAAACGAAGTGGAAAGATTATTGCGCGAGTTAGTTCAGCGAGTTGGAGCACTAGAAGTTGCTACCCAGCAAGCCGAACACGCGGATAGAGTTCATGGGGTTGCACACCAAACTGCGGCGTATCAGCAAGCCGATAATTCCACACACACCGTTCCGTTTGACAGGCATAAGAACGGGAATCGTTCATTTAAACATCAGAGGGCTGGTAGTTCAAATACCGTTCAGGGCCAGGGGTCACGAGACAATCTGGAGGAGGAATGGTGCTGGTATCACAGAAAGTACTTGCACAAGGCTCGTAAATGTGAATCGCCGATGTGCCCATTGTACGTACTACTTTACCCAAAAAACGGGAACAGCGCGGCGTAAATGCGAGTCAGACGCCAGCGCCAACTAAATCAAATTCCACTCGCTGTCTATTCCTTTCCGACCCGGCTTCCGGTTTTCGATTCTTGATCGATACCGGGAGTTCGGTGAGCCTAATCCCGGCAACTGCCAAAGACAAACGCACCACAGGTATTCCAAACTTGCGTGCTGCTAATGGCACTCCTATACTCTGTTACGGCACGCGATCGTTGTCATGTTCCCTAAATCTCAAACGTACCTTGAGCTTCGAATTCATAGTGGCTGATGTGGACACACCCATCATTGGTGCCGATTTTCTGCAGAAGTTTGCATTGGTGGTGGATGTGAGAAATGGATGCCTTTATGATAGCGAAACCAAAGTGCAAAGAACCCTTAGTGCCGTCGATATGGTGAACGTTACGTCAAGCGTCTCCCCTAACCTAGAGAGCACATGTCCCTACCAACGGGTGTTGCTCGAATTCCTTTCACTCTTTCAACCTAATGTAACGTTGCAAAATAACACGCTGACGCAACACCACATATCGACGAGCGGCCCTCCTGTTTACGCGAAAGTAAGGCGTTTGCCCCATGATCGATTGCAGGAAGTAAAAGCCGAGTTTACAAAAATGGTCCAGGAAGGGACAGTTCGCATCTCGAAAAATCCCTGGGCCAGTCCCTTGTTGATTGTGCCAAAGAGTAACGGCGAGTTGCGTATTTGCGGCGATTATCGCCAATTAAATTCAGTAACTGTACCCGACAGATTCCCCATTCCCCACCTTCATGATTTTACTGCAAATCTTTCAGGGGAAAAAATCTTTTCCACCGTGGATCTGAAGAGAGCTTTCCATCAGATTCCAATGGAGGAAAGCTCTATTCAGAAGACCGCAGTCTGTACGCCGTTTGGTTTGTACGAGTATCTTCGTATGCCGTATGGCTTGCGAAATGCTCCACAGACCTTTCAGCGGCACATGACTGAAGTCCTTTCCGACCTCCCGTTTTTGTATTGTTACCTCGATGATGTGCTTGTGGCTTCGGGGACGCCTGAGGAGCACGTGCATCATTTGAGGGAGCTGTGCAAACGACTAGCGTCGCACGCTCTGCTGATTAACCCAGCAAAGTGTGTACTGGGAAAGAAGGAACTGACTTTTCTAGGTCACCACATCTCAGATAAAGGCATTAGGCCACTTCCCGACAAGGTAGAGGCTATCCGAAATTTCCCGAAACCCTCTACACAGAGAGAGTTGCGCAGGTTCTTGGGATCGGTGAATTTTTACCACCGATTCCTAAGGAACTGTGCGGCGACTCTGGCACCACTCTCCTCACTCATTAGAGCGAAGAAACGAGGGAAGTCTGTACTGATCGAGTGGAACAGTGAGGCTGAGGAGGCATTCACAGTAATTAAAGAAGAACTCGCGAATGCGACGGAGTTGGCTTACCCACACCCGAACGTAAAACTTAATCTCGTAGTAGATGCGTCAGACCTTGCTGTCGGCGCGGTACTACAGCAAACCGTGGACAACAACACGACCCCTCTGGCGTTCTTCAGCCGGAAGCTCTCTCCCACCGAACAGCGTTATAGCACGTTCGGGAGAGAGCTCCTGGCGATATACCTTTCGATCAAACACTTCCGATATACCTTAGAAGCACGTCAGTTCACGGTATTCACCGACCATAAGCCTTTGATCAACGCAATAAGAATGCCTCCTGACCGCCACTCCCCTCGTGAAAGTCGGCACCTGAGTTACATAGCACAGTTCACTAACGATCTCAGGCACATTAAGGGGGACGAGAACACGGTCGCTGACTGCCTATCGCGTGTGCACAACGTGGTATTAAACCCGTTGGCGCCCGAGTTCCGACCTTCTGTGCACATGATTTCGTTGGCTGATATCATCACAGAACAGAAAAACGACACGGAGATCCAATCTTTGATTGAGTCTCCTAGCTCGTCTCTAAAGCTCTCACTCAGAGAAGGCGTTTACTGTGACGCTGACCGGCCTAACCGATACTACCTACCTACCACCTTGCGTTTGCCCGCCATCAAACACTATCATGCGCTATCTCATCCTGGGACAGAGAGAACTTTCCGCCTAATTGCGGATCGTTTTGTTTGGCCCGGGATGCGTAGGGCCATAAGAGAGTACGTTCGCAATTGCCCAGATTGCCAAGCTAGCAAAGTAACTCGACACAACAAAGCCGCAATACAACCTTGTGTTTTCTCTGGCGGTAAATTTGACGCAGTCAATATAGATTTGGTAGGCCCGCTTCCAAACTCTCGCGGGTTCTCGTATTTACTCACTATGATCGACCGCTTCTCTAGGTGGGTCGAGGCTGTTCCCATTGCTAACATAACGGCAGAAACCGTAGCTCGAACCTTCGTAGAGACGTGGATCTCCCGTTTCGGGGTCCCTCTGAGCATCACTCATGATCGTGGGGCTCAGTTTACCTCCTCCTTGTGGTTAGAAATATCCAAAATCCTAGGTAGTTCAAACATCACAACCACCTCTTTTCACCCCCAATCAAATGGACTCATCGAGAGAGTCCACCGGGACCTTAAAGCGGCACTTCGCTGCTTAAAATGCCACGACGATTGGGCGGACCGATTGCCTGTCGTATTACTTACCCTACGTAACCTGTTCCGGCAGGATCAAAAGTGCACGTCCTCCGAATTGCTGTACGGGAAGTCCTTAAGATTGCCCGGAGATGTTATTGATCCCGTGTACAAAATTGACGACTCCTTCAGTACAATCACTGATTACGCGGCACGTCTCAAACGCGCCATGCGCGAAGTGGTTTACCACCCGCCTCGCCTGCCTTTACCATCCGAAAGCCTTGATCCATTGTTGAACACGTGCACACATGTTAACGTTCGGGTGGACGGTGTAAAAACCCCCTTACGGCGTCCCTATGATGGCCCCTACAGGGTCCTAAAGAGGACGCCGAAATATTTTCTAATCGAGAGGGGTACCAGAAGCGACAGTGTTAGCATAGATAGACTTAAGGCAGCATATGTGTCCTTACCTGATGATAGTTCTACTAACACTCATGAGCCGCAACCCAGGGTGCAAATTACCCCCAGGTCAACACCTGTCGAGGCCACCGGGTTGCACCTTTCTGTCTTGGCTAGGAACTTTCCTCCCACTATGGAGTGTAACGAGTTCGTTGTTCCCTTGAAGACCGTTCAAAGAACGTCGTCGGAACCTCGTAATTCGGGTGCCTCCAATTCGGCTGAGGTTTCTGTTGCTGTTGTTCCTCATCACAAAAAAAGCCTCAGAGACCCGTTCGTTGTCCCAGTTGGGAATCCGAACGTCAACTTTCACAGCTCCACAGCCTAATCCTTCTATTGCCCCCGAGCGCGTTAGCAGTTTTGGCAGACCTAGTCGTCCGCCAGCTCGTTACGCGCAGACTTAGGGTGGTGACTTCTGTTCTGTCAAAAATTTTTATTCTATTCTCTCCTGTCAAACCTTCTGTTAGGATTTTCCTTTTATGATCCTTTCGGGCATTTACAGGTAACAGCTTCACTGTTACCAGACCTTTCGGTCCACATGCGTTGGGGGGTAGCTGTAGTGAATCTCTATCCCGCAACCTGGTCGAAATTTCGAAATTCTCAGAACGATCATCTAAAAATTCAGTAAAATAAATTCGACCATTAGCATAAAATCACATTACGAAATTCACTAATCTCTATCCTCAATTTTATTAAAATTGTGTAACGAAATAAATTCAATCTCTAAAAATTCACATTTGCTTCTTAACGGAACCTCTCACGGACGCGCGACAGCAACATCGTATGCGATCGAGCGTCATTGTCTCGTGTCATACAGAGCGTGCATATCTAGGGTTTGTTAGCTGGTGAGATTGTAATACTGTGCTTTTTTGTGTGATAATCTACGGGTAACTATATTTAGGCATTGTAAATAATATTATCGTGTATGTATAGAGTAGAATTGACTAAATTTTCCAGTGTGCTAAATGTTCAGGAGTTATTGCCAAGAACTGTGTTTCACCACTGGGCATTTTCCCTTGTGCATTGTTGTAGGCCCCTTTAGAAAGTTTTGTAGCAAACAGTTATCACTTGGCTTACAGAGATTCTTAACCTAGTTCTTCCAAGAAGCAATTCTTGGAAGTATCCGCAGAATTTAACTAGAAGCAACTGGTTGGACTAACCAGGAGAATTATTCTCTTCAGCATGAGTAGCAGCTACCTAGTTACTGTCACTATTTTCAGACAATGAAATTGTCAATTCACTATTTCTAGTTAAGCCATTTTTAAGGGAAATTTTCCCTTTTGATGTTTCATATTTTTCATAAGCCAATATTTAAGATGGTGTTATTCTTATCAAATTATAAAATTCCCCTTTTTATTTTTAATATTTCTCTTTAGCCAATACTCAATATGGTGTTATTTGTATCAAGATTAGGATTTTCCCTTTTGTATCAAAAAAATAACTTCTTTAGCCAATATTCAATATGGTGTTATTTGTATCAAGATTAGGATTTTCCCTTTTGTATCAAAAAAATAACTTCGTTAGCCAATATTCAATATGGTGTTATTTGTATCAAGATTAGGATTTTCCCTTTTGTATCAAAAAAATAACTTCTTTAGCCAATATTCAATATGGTGTTATTTGTGTGATCAAGTTAGACTTGCATCAAATAATCAATTCACTTCTTTAATGTTTTTTTTTATCAAAACAATCAAATTATCATTCTCAATTGTTTGACAAGCTGTATTTTGTCACAGCTGTATTTTCAATTAAGTAGGGTTTTGATATAATCACGTGGTTGTAGTTTTTATGTACAGTCAACAGTAAAAATCATTCTTAACAAATTTTATAGTCAACCTTTGTTGTGATGATAATCAGAACAAACCTTGTAAATACCAATAACTAAATACTTGATTTTCCTCATAGAATCAGTATTATACATTAAATATTATTGATGTTTTTTTTAGGTTTAGTTAGATGGTAATTGTATAATTCTTAGTCATTGTATATTGATTATTTCAGTTAGGAAGAACTGTGAACATGTGTTTTCTAGTTCAATGGCATTTAGCAGATGCTGTAGATTTTTACCATTAGCTATTAATTAAGTGAGGCAGGATACTCAGTTCACTGCTTATGCTATCTTAGTTTCGCCAGGCAAAGTTTTGCCTGTGTGAATTACTAGTGTAGAATTTTAGCTTCATGCCGTTAGAAATATTAGAATTAAAATCTGGCTACGAGCAAATTGTTAGTGCTCCGAAGCTGATCCCCGCTTGCACTCCGGCGCCAGAGTGCTGGTGGGGGTCGTTTTTCGAAGAGACTCCTCGCTTTGAGGTGGCATGTTAATGCCAGATTGTTTGCAGCACAGCATGTGTTGATAAGTGTTTTAATACCGTGTGCAATTTCACCCAGCTGTCTTATTCCGTACAGGAAGCTACGAGACACTTTACATTCCACTGCCACGTCACCTACCTTTACCTTGCCCGATCATATCAAAAGGGTAAAATAACCCGGTAGCCCGACTTGGCAAAAATAACTGCCTCCTTCATAGTTGCCTTTTTCACTTCTAATAAACCCCATTACTGGACGGCAAGAGCAAGTATCCAATTCCTCCACCTCACTAAGAATTGAGACATCATTGGTTACAGCTAACCCAACTGCTGCATAACCTCCTAGTCGATATTCTAACACCATCAGAGGAATTGCAACTTACCGTCCTCACTTATTAGAGACGCTATTGCCGTCACTAACCACGGGATACCATTGCACACGACCTTCTCCACAATTACACTTCCGCATACCGACGCAGCTGTGAGCCTGTTGCAGTCCCTACTCAAGATCGGACGTCAACATCAGCGCACCTGGAAGATCCAATCTGACAGCCTCCAAATAAAACCAGGCCAGAATTAAATAACCATATCTACTTTCTTATCCTTTCGATGGTCCAGTTCCGAGGTGAAAATTATAGTATTTTGTTTTTGATTAAAGACGCCGGAAAGATCGCGTCCGAACCCCTCACACCTTCTGAGTCAGATTAAGTCATTAGTTTATTAATTAGGTGTTGGCGTTCGATGCCAACTGGTGACCCGCCTTCAGCCAAAAATTCAAACCTGCCTAAAGTAAAACTGAACTTGAGTAAGGCCACCAAATCTGAAGTTCACAAAACAAACTTGAACTTTACAAAGGCTAACAAAACTCAATTAAATTCAGGGAAACAATATTTAGCTTACACATTAATGATCCCTGTGGACAGTAAAGTGTCTTAAAACACTCTGCTCAGCACTGATAAAATATCTAAGGAGCTAATGCAACATTGTAATAATATTGAGAGCCAACAAGGATTCATCGGGGAAGCAAATACAAAAAGGGAAAACAATGACAAAGATGGGGCAGTGAGCTTGAAGCTTGTGCCTAACTAACACTGGCACAGAGAAAACATAGTGCATGTTCCTAAGTTAGTTACATGAGTAAGCTCTAAATCAACAGACAAGTCAATAAAAATATAATGAAACACTTAACATTAACACTTGATACTTACAATTGCCCCTCTGGGGCCCAGGAACTACACTCGAGAGAACTACACGTGAAATGTCAAGTCTGCCTGTATGGCTGGCTAGTGGAAGCTTGCGAAATGGTTCTACGTGATGTTTCCAACGGAAGTGACGGGCGGAAACGTGGTCGGAAAATATTTTCGAAACACATTTTTGGTAAAATTTTGGGTTTTAACGAATAAATTCGGTCTTGTAAATTTATAAAAATAATTACATTTGTATAATTGAATTTTTAGGATGTTAGTTTTTATTATTCATGAAATTAGGCTGAAGTGTGGCCGAGGCGTCCACTACACTGCAACCAGTTAACACTGAAACATATTTCAGAAATAAATATATTTTTTGCACGTTGCTTAATGATTCAAAATAGATCTATCACCACCCAGAGGGCGTTCCTGTGAATGAAAAAATGAAAAATATAAAAGAAAATGAAGCGCAATTTTAGCATATGACTTGCGAAAAAATTATCTTTCTGTTCGTATGTTGAACAACTAATGGATTTCATTTTGCGTATCAGTTTGCTTGCGCGTTTCTAGACGTGCGTGTTGTGTTACACGATGTTCTTTATAAATTACTTTGTGATTAACCTTTTCTCAATACTTGATAGTCATTTACGACGGTGTTCGTCATAGCCGTGTGTCTTTAAGACCTAGCTGCCTCCGTGCGATAAAAAGGGGGTTCGAGTCCCGGCGCTGGAGGGCGATTTTCTCTGTTGGGTATTGGGGAAAAATTCCAAGAACAGTACCCCACTCGACCCAGCTGCAGGTTGAATTACATAAAGCCTACCATAGGAGTTCCTAAATTTTTCGGGGTCCACAAATAATATTTCATCTATTTCAATGTAATACTGTAAGCCATAATATTGCTGAAGTATTGACAGTGAAAATGAATTATTAAATTGTTCGAGTCAAAAAATTTACTTAGCATTAACTGGGTTGGCCTATGATTCGTCCATGACCGTTACGCAAAACGCTTAGATTTTTAATGTTTGTATGCTACCGATGTTACAGTAAACCACGGCCACATGACTCCACTGTGTCGGTAATATACATAGCATAGCATGATAGATAACAGCTACGGGCTGAAGCGTAAAAAAGGTCAAACAGCACGTAAAAACGTTTTAACTGATATTTTCTCTGTTTCCTTCATGCATTACTTTTTTTTGTTTATTTGTCTTGAAGGGTAAGTCCATTGAGAGGCTGAGACCGGGGTTCAGACTAGTTAATAAAGCAATGGGGCAGATGCATCTTTGAGGAGATGTTAACTTTTCCTAATATACATGAGGAATCAAAACTCTCTTCAAGGTTTATGCTTGCAACACTGTGCATTGCTTTTTTAAAGGTGTATTGAGGTAGGGATTAAACCCAACATAAATTTTGGTAAGAAAGCTTAGGACCATTTGCCCAGCTGAAAGAGTTGCTGCTTGCTGGTAGCCAGATGGCAGCTAGTACCTTGGTTAAATAACATATTTTGTCTTCATTTAAAAATGAGATAGGTAGTTTCAGTTTTGAACTTTTGCCATGATGCAAAAACAGGAAAACTGGTGTGTGTTAAAGCAAGTTATATATTTGTATACTACACAATTTGGTAGGGAGTAAAATTATTGGTGGGGCAGCAAAACAACACATGTACACTATTTCTTAAATTTTTGCAAGTAATAGAAGGTTATATTGACTAAATAGGGATGTATGACTGCCTTAGAGAAAATGAATTCAATCTTCATAGATACATTACTTAACTTAACAGAATTGGTGACACAATTGGATCAAGGCTCTGGAATATGAAAGAAAGAAGTAGTGTTGAAGTTGTAAGTCAAATGAAACTTATTGCTTTATTGCAGTGTATGATAAAAACTTAATCTTCTGGTTGCTTGTGTAATTGTTAAGGTTGTAAAGTGTAAATTTATGGTACCCGAAAATATTACGTTTTAAAACTATTCTGATAATAAATCTATGGTATTCATTCCTATGGTCTTGCTAATGTTCTACGGTATGCCATCTGGAACAAGTCTTGCTGAGCGGCAAAGCCGCTCAGCGAGAATGAAAATATCGATTACAACTGGAATTTGATGCTGATTCCGATTCTGCAAATTTGTTTTGACCGCTCTTGATTTTTTCGATTTTTTGTGATTTTTTTTAATTTTAAATTTTTATATATTTTTAATGTTTTTTTTGGCCTGCACCACCTCGTGATCCAAACTCTGCCATTCTCAACCCAACCTGGTCGGACTTGGCATACTTTGGCTTGCACCACCTCATGATCCGATCTCTGTCATTCTCGACCCAACCTGGTCGGACTTGGCATACTTTGGCTTGCACCACCTCATGATCCTCCGATCTCTGTCATTCTCGACCCAACCTGGTCGGACTTGGCATGCTTTGGCCTGCACCACCTCATGATCCGAACTCTGCCATTCTCGACCCAACATGGTCAGACCGTGCCTTGAAGACCTGATAACCGGATAGGGCCGGGTTCCACCCAACCTGTACGGACATGGCATTCTTTGGGCACCACCTCAGTTGTTGCTAGCCGCCTTTCCAAAAAAAAAAAATCGAAAAAATCGAGAGCGGTCAAAACAAATTGCATATTCGGAATCAGCATCAAATTCCAGTTATAATCAATATCTTCATTCTCGCTGAGCGGCTTTGCCGCTCATTGAGACTTAAGCCTCCCATCTTGAAGATTGCTCATAAATTTAAGTCTTCATTATTCCAGTCTCACTAATATTTGTGGGTGATAACCTTTATTGTGTTATTAGCTAAAACATTATAGAAGTGGGTTCAGGCTCCGTGGGGTTGGCAAATAATCAATTACAAAGTACCCAAACGTAATCTAACAGCTCTTGCTCATGTGCAAACTTACTGGAACTGCTATGGAAAACAAAAATTTCAAAGTTGAATAACTCAATAATAACGCAACAGCGAGCAGAATGTCATTTATATAAAACGTTTTTAAATGTGTTCCTTTAGTGATTCTTTGGAACGGAATTTTTAAATTTCCATGAATGGGTTAAACTCAATATTGATCCATTTTAGTGTTGACTTTTCAAACCTTGTTCAATAAAGACATTATCTTGTCCATTGTCACAGCATAGCAAAATCATTGACAAGATTATTTTTTATTGGTAAGAAAAAGACCTTACTAATTCAGTCACTTTTAAGGACCTACTATTATGGGAGATGTCTTCAAGATGTGCACTAATTTATTAAGGAAAAGTACTAGCATACTAATACCTCTAGAAATTAGTTGCATTGATTTCATACTTATGGCGATAGAGCTAATTCTATAATATATGCATACAAATCTATCATGTTTGATGCTATCTCATTTCTTAGTGAATTAGAAGGGGTTGCTATTTCAATGATATATTGGATAGCTGTTTCACTTAAGGGTAGACACTTTTCTTAGTTTAAAATTTCAGTGAAGCTCAAACTGCTCAGTAAAATTTGAAGCTACCAGTGATAGATCCTGTAGCAATAACTGTTTGAATACATAAAAAATTCAATTTCAAGGTCAATATTTATTTTAGGTGCTGCACGGAAATTAATAATTTCGTTGCTTAGAATCACTGAAAGAGCGCATTTAAAAACCTTTTACAAGAATGACATTCTGCTCGCTGATGCGTTATTTTTGAATAATTGTACTTTGAAGTTGGCGCCGGCGCCGTAATTTAGTTAATAAGGGTAGTTAACCCGCCTATTACACACGTAAAGAGGTTGGGTCGTAAGGGTTAGCCACAGTTCTTCTAGTGAAAATTATAAATAAAGCTTCTAATCCACCCATTAGGGTGACGACCGCAATCTTGTTTATATCAGCTCAAAGATGGCGACCACCATGGGCGCCGCCATCTTGGACCCGATGTAAACAAGATTGCGGTTGTTACCCTAATGGGTGGGTTAGAAGCTTTATTTATAATTTTCACTAGAAGAACTGTGGCTAACCCTCACGACCCAACGTCTTTACGTTTGTAATAGGGGGTTAGCTTCCGTTAGTAATCAAATTCTGCTTGGCGCGGTCGCTTCATCGGACGTGCGACGACCAACTTGGAAGTTCAATAATTCAAAAATAACGCATCAGCAAGCAGAATGTCATTCTAGTAAAAGGTCTTAAAATGTGTTCCTTTATTATTTCCCCCCAAATTATTAATTTCCGTGCAGCACCTAAAATAAATATTGACCAATTTCAATGTAGTCATTGATTCATTTTTTTGGTATTTTCTATTTTTCAAAGTTTTATTGTCATTTCTTTGTATTGCTTTATATCTGATAATCTCTTATGATGCTGCTTTTTTGTGAGGTAATTATAAAAGATCTAAATTTTATTCCACATTATGTGTGTCTTGGCCCTCACTTTATCAGTGGTCATAGCTGGGCAGGAAGTGCATGTCTCCTAAGACTGAGGAAGTTTTGATAATAAGTGCATGCAACATAATTGTACAGTCGGGAGAAGAGCTATAATTTATTTCTCTTTAAACCTTAAAATTTAATACACGGAGGCAGAAAAAGAGTGAGCGGCACAAACATTTCCTATTAAATAGATCACATATGGATTGAAACAATTGTTCAATAATTTTTTTAAAATGAAAAATACCTTTGCTCTTAATATACTTGCCAAGTGAATTCAGCAGTCTATTTAGCTTGAATATTGACATGTTTTCTAGCCACTTTTTATGGTGTTAACTAGCATTGATGCAAAGTCTTTTATAAATGGCATTTAACATAGAAAATTCAATTGTATTATGAAGTTTGGACCAATTATTTAATTTGGTAGTGGACTGTGGGTGATTACTCATTGCTTGTAGTTGTTGATATTCTTTTCATTTTTTATATTTTCAGATTGAAATGTGCCATATTAGTTCATTAAATCTGCCATAATAGGTCAGAGTTGTTAATTATTTTAGTGATTTTATGTACAAAGAAGATGGGTTCTACAATGCAAGTGTTGGTGGCATCACTGATTGCTTCATTGCTTGTGTGTTGCAGTGGCTTCATGTACAGACAGCCCAGCATCATGGTGGTGCTGCTGGCACGCAACAAAGAACATGCATTGCCGTATTTTCTTACTCTCTTTGAGCAGCTTGACTACCCCAAAGACCGCATTGCTCTCTATGTTCGGGCTGATCACTGCGAAGACAAAACCATTCCTATTCTGGAGACGTGGCTTGCAGCTAAAGGCCATTTATATCACTCGCTTGATGTCAAGCTTGATAGAAACAGTTCCTTGTATCCTGGTGAGAGTAGTCGCACTGACAGAGGAGATGCGTCTTATGAAAACATCATTGAACTGAAGGAAAGAGCTCTGGCTAAAGCCCATTCTATGTGGGCAGATTATGTACTTTTCTTAGACATGGATGTTTTCATCACGGAACCTGATCTATTGAACATTCTTCTGGAAGAAAATCAACCAATTATTGCTCCTATGATCAATTCCCTTGGAAAGTATAGTAATTTTTGGGGAGGGATGTCAGAAGAATATTGGTATGTGAGGACTGATCAATACCTCAACATCTTAGAGGGAAAAGAGAAGGGCTGTTTTTCAGTACCAATGGTCCATTCAATAGTTCTTGTGAATCTCAAAGTTGTAGAAACTGATCATTTGACTTTTAATCCTGATAATATTCCTGGTCATCCATTGCCTCTTGATGACATCATTGCTTTTGCTGTATCAGCCAAAGAAGCAGGTTTGGACATGACCGTGTGCAATGAAGCCACTTACGGTTTCATGACCCCTCCTGTTGTTGAAAAGGAAAGCGTGGATTTGGACCTTCTGCGTCTCACCAGCCTAAAGTTGGAGGTCCTTGTGAACCATTCTCCCTTGGTTGTCTCTCCTCTTCTGTCAGAGTTTGTAACTCCCTCAATCCATAAAACAAAGCTTGATTTTGATGAAATCTACTTAATTAATCTTGAGCGCCGCCCAGAGAGGCGTATTCGCATGGACTTGTGCTTTGACGAGCTGGGCTTTGATGTCTTCCCAATCGATGCTGTAGATGGCAAGACATTAAATGATACTAAATTAGAGGAAATGGGCATTGAAGTCATGGCTGGATACCAAGATCCCTGGAGTGGGCGTCAAATGACTTACGGTGAAATTGGATGCTTCCTCAGCCACTACAAAGTCTGGCAAGATGTTGTCAAAAATGGCCATCACACTGTGAGTTAAGCTGTTATTTCTGCCTTATTTTTTCAGAATTTTGACGATTTGAAGTTGTACTTAAAGCTATATTTGTTTAAGAATTGTTTCACCTTTATGGTTTATATTTGATAATTAGCAATAGAAAATTACCTAGCTTCATATCAGGATTTCACAGGATATTTGTGTACATGCTCTGTCAATGATTTCCTCTGCAAAACAACTCAATATTGTGCATAAAGGTTTCTGTTTTTTTTTTTTCAGTGAAAATGATTAAATATATTTATGAGATGAGAAGCTAGCATTGTATAATGATTTATTTCCAACTGCCTTGAAGAATGTTTTATGAACAATGCTGAAAGCATGAGTTCAATATCTTTGAGAATAATCTTTGTTAAAAGTTTTATTCACAATTGTTTTTCAATAAGTTTCTCTTGCAGTGGGTTTTGAGTGTATTTATGTAGGAAGTCCTAGTTTCTTGTTAAAAACTGTTAATGGTAAACATTAAATTACAACAGCTGATCCAAATATTGCCAAAGACTTTAAAAACATTTTTCCTGTGATGTTCTTATTAAAATAATGTACTGAAAATATTCTGGTAAATATGTTCTATTTCCTAAGCCCTTGGTAATAATGTTAAACAATATAGCAACAGATGAAAGGATTTTTTCAATTTTGTTTTTTAATTTATTTTTTCTTGCATCAATGATAACATGTACTGTAGATTTTAAGGATTGGGTATTTTCTGTGTTCTAGTATTTCATATTATTGTTATTTTACTTCTTCATTTTAGAGAAGAACTTTTAGATGGCAGTAGCTCTACACAATCCTACGATTGATTTGTGCCTTGAAAATTTGTCCTATTGTTGACTTCTTGTTTATTGTTGCAGGTGCTGCTGTTTGAAGATGACATCAGATTTGAGCCATTTTTCCGTGAGCATGTGAGCAGCCTTATGAGGCACATTAAAGACATCAACCTGGACTGGGATCTCATCTACCTGGGTCGCAAGAAGTTGAAGCACGCTGAGGAATCATGGGTGAGAAATTTTCTACAGCATCTTCTTTGTTTACCATTTTTCAATGCACCTATCTGTGTGCAAAGCAAGAGTTGTTTGTGTGTGAGCATTGTTGCTTATTTCAAACAAATGTCTAGCATCAATGCAGAATTGTCCACTGTGTCAGTCATATCTTCTACAGCCCATGGGCTCATGCACTCATTACTGAGCAACTTAGTTCTGAAGTGTGGTGAGCGGGGCACTGGCTCCAACAAAACACACCTACATACGCTCCTTGGAACAAGCCAGAAAAGGAATGTCATTGTGAAAACTTGTTTACATGACTTGCCATTCAAATTCATGTTGGGTCTTGTGAATAGTGCTTTGATGTGAGATTAGATCCAGCAAGCATTAGTGCTTGCTGTGCTGACTGAGTACAAGAGTTAACTGACCATTAAAAATTGAGGCACATGTAGGTGGTTCTTGTGATAATTTCAATTCAACCGTGCTGCTGCAAGTGATGTGCGTTTGATTTGCAGAAAGAAAATGGATACCGCCCTACCTAATCACATCCTGCTACGAAAATAAAGTTTTTGGATGAAGTTGAGTAGAGACACTAGTATAAGGTTCCTGTGCAAAGCTCAGGTGTGCATATACTACCTCTCTAATTTTTCAAATGCATATGGTTGAAGAAATGTTTCAAGATTCAGTTGCAGAAGAAACACGCACAGAGTAAGGAAAATTCGGTCTTTTCACTTTGATTCTTTCAAATTTCTGCTGTAAGGAAATTTCTGGTTTATTCCCTGTTAATATGATAGAAGAACCAATGTAAAAGGAAACATTCTTTTAATTGCAGACGTTTCAGAATCTCAGATTCCATCCTCAGTGTTGTAAAACAATGAACAAAAACAATAATCATTAAATTCCAAAAACTATGAGCAATTAATGACAATATAGATATATAAAACAATAGATATGCCTAATTATTAAAAATTGAATTTTTTAACATTCAAAGCCACATGTTTACATGCACAATGAATTCTAGCAATAAAACAAACACACAATAACATTTAAACAAAGAAACAGAACTGTACACATTCAAACGCCCTTCAATTTATAGAGTTGGGGGCAATAATTAACCCCTTCCCCAACAAGTTTTTTGTTAAAAATGTTTATTTTTCAGATTAATTTTTCATTTTGATTCTATGAAGTATTTTTGATGCAGGTAATGAAAACAGTTGGTCATTTTTCTACCCATTTTTGTGGTTAATTTTTTATTTTGAAAATACCTTTTTGGTAAAAACGAGTCAAATAGTCATTGTCTGATGTCGAGAAATAGTCATTGTCTGATGAACTGGCAGAGTTTTCAGAAGTATTAAGGCTTCTGAGGGAAGGTTTATATTCACTATCTTCAGTTGAACTAGACATTTAGGGTGTAACACTTGAAAATGGTACAAAAAAAATGAATGGAAATGTGGATGCAAACAACACCCATCCAACGACAATGGCTGTCGGAGCAAGTCTAGTAACATTGTCCTTGAAATTTCACAGCTCTACCCTATCGCCTCTCCAGGCGTACAATTTGACGAGAATACCCGTTTCACACGTAGAATGGCTTACAAAGGCTTAAAATCGACGAGCATATACGTATGTAGCTGGTTTATGAGAGTAAAGTTTTAGACGAGTATACCCGTCGACGACTGAAAAACAAACATTTTGTGAAAACGAGTATACTCGTTTCTGCCGGGGAAGTGGTTAATTTCATTGCACTTTGATCATGATTTAACTGATGTCTATGGGTAAAAATAGGCAAGGATTCCAAAATTCTGAGGTCAAATTCATATACTTATGCTCTGCGGCTCTGCCAAGTGTGGAGAAATTAGAACTTTTAAAAAGGTGGCTTGAATTATGACCATGATCTCTGATAGCTGACTTGGGGGGGGGGGGGGGGGGTGACGAGTATGGGCGGCCGGTTCTGTGGGAGATACCAGAGTGTTGGCTGTGACGAATAAGTTGCTGGAGTGTTATGCTGCCAACATAAGACTGTAGGCAATAATCACATTTATGCAAGTAGACAACTATTTCTCTGGCACTTTTCTAAACGCTCTTTTCTACTAAAAAGGAACCTATTTTAAAACTATTTCTATGAAACGGTAGCATGTCAAAGAAAGTAAAATGAGTGTGTAGCAAGGATAAAAGCTCCTTTCTCATCTCCTTGTTAAGATAGCCCAAGAAAGGGAGCTTAATGACCAATGAACATTTTCTGCTTTGGTGCGGTCAGAATTGTTGAAGGAGGTGAAAGTGTTTTGTCTAAAAACTTTTTAACCAGATTGTTGACAAAAGATACAGGGTATTTATTTTGGATTCACCAAACTCCTGGGCCTGTGGTTTGATCAAACCCAGGTTAAGAACCAATGTACTATATTACATTATGAACCAAGAAAAAAATTCATTTCATCTACTGTGCTTCATTTTCGAGTTGTCTAGGATTATTTGCCTCAAATGGACCTTATAGTTCTGTATTTATTACTGAATGTTGTTACATTTTGTTAGGCATTAAAAAATACTGTTGAATTTTGTGAACAATCAAAATTGAACACTTCAAACGAAGATGACCATATTTATAGAAAAAACGGGTAATTAATTTATTAGTTTTTACAGTATGGCCCTTCTATATGCTTCAAGTTACCCATGTAATATACTTGAAGACTTTAAATGAATCTATTATGTAATGGATTTGCTTCTATTAATTTACCCATTACAAGTTTTTTTTTGTCAGTTTACCTATCACATGAGAAAAAATATAATTTACCTAATGGAGGCTTCTCTTATGCCAATATACCCAAGATAAATTAATATATATCAATTCTCAAACTTGAACTCAATGGTGTAATTTACTTCAGTGCCAGATATCAATTTGTGTCAGTTTGTTTAACACCAAAACCATTGAAATGCAGCAGCTTTTTACGTATATTGCAAGTTTTGTTTGTGCTTGTCTGCTCTTTGAGTACCCAGTACGTGTGACAGATATCTTGTTCAACTTACTTCTCTCCTGTCCCTAGATGCTTTCTATGCCTTTTCACCCACCCAATGCTCATTTGCCTCATAAGGTTTTGCTGCCATGAAAACATAATTCCTTGAAAAAAGGTACAATATATCTGGGTGTTTTTGTTTCTGCCCTAGAGTAGCTGTTTCAATGGAGAATTGCTTTACATGGAGAAAAAATCCTTTGCTCTGTCGTCCATGAGACCTTGCCATTACTTAGAATACATGAGTTTATTTCTTGATCTAATAAATGCATGCCACGTTCAACAAGAATTGAAGCTTGCAACTATGACAGGTTGATCTATACTTAAGTCTTCACTCACAATGTTCATTAAGGAGACAGGGGGGTGACTGTTACGTACACTTTACAAGTTTTCATATAGTTTGGTATATTCACCTATGAATTCTTAGGCAAGCCTGTATTCCAAGGCAAGCCTGTATTCCAAGGCAAGCCTGTATTCCAAGGCAAGCCTGTATTCCAAGGCAAGCCTGTACTCCAAGGCAACCCCGTTGTTGGCAGGTGGATGACTCGAGCCGGCTGGTACACGTGCAGTACTCGTACTGGACGCTGTGCTACATCCTCAGTGGCCGCGGTGCCGCCAAGCTGCTCGCTGCCCAGCCTCTGGAGCGCCTCCTGCCTGTGGACGAGTTCCTCCCCATCATGTTCGACAGGCATCCTGAGGTGAGACGGGCTTATCGTATGTTTCTTTTGAGCAATTTGTTTTTTTGAGTTTTTCATAGTCATTTTTTGTATTCAATGTACGTTCTTGTGTGTTTTTAAGTTTTTATGCAGTCATTCTTGGTTAATGTGCATTCTTTGAATGAGATCAAGTTTTTCAGATGTGGAAGGTATGCTTGAAATAGATTTTCTTTAGTTTTATGCATTTCAGTTTTTGAAAGAATTTTAGGACATCTTGAAAACGTTTCTCTCTCGTTGAGATACGTTTATAGGGTAAGATGAGAAATGGTGACAGGACTAGAAAAAGTAATAACATTTTCACTATAAACTCAAGTATTGTGATTCTGTGGAGTTGTACCTCATGTCATTAGCTTAAATTACCAGGGTATTGCTACAGCGGCGATATTTTGATACGGATAATTTCTTTTGCGTTGTACTAACTTAATTTTATTCGATTGCCTCCCAAGGGGATATAGCTCCTGTATCTATGAGAATTTGAACTCCTAAGGAAAAAATGCAAGGTCCCAAGCTGAGAGTTGGGTAAGCCTTCTTTTTGGTTCAAAGGAAAATTTTTTGGCTTCGATAATGTTGAGGTTTTCCGTCCTATCGGCTTTGCTTGCGGGAACCGGGATAATAGAACACCAACGATTTAAAATATATGTATATCAAAAAATAATTAAACATAATGCACTCCAAATTCATAATAGCAGGTAAGTAAAATTATTGCCCATAAGAAACTTCAATTTTAAAGGTAATATAAGACAATGAAAGTCCTAACAACTAAAGTCCGCCAGCCACAGTTAAGTGCCTGCAAAATACTCTACCGGTACCCCTGCCGCCTCGACAACATCCAGTTTACAATTAATAAATAGTGGACCGATGCGGCAGCAAGGCGTCTACGACGCAGAGGCAACGAGGCGTCGTCGACGACGTAGAGGTAACGAGGCGTCGTTGACGTAGAGGTAACGAGGCGTCGTCGACGTAGAGGTAACGAGGCGTCGTCGACGTAGAGGTAACGAGGCGTCGTCGACGTAGAGGTAACGAGGCGTCGTCGACGTAGAGGTAACGAGGCGTCGTCGACGTAGAGGTAACGAGGCGTCGTCGACGTAGAGGTAACGAGGCGTCGTCGACGTAGAGGTAACGAGGCGTCGTCGACGTAGAGGTAACGAGGCGTCGTCGACGTAGAGGTAACGAGGCGTCGTCGACGTAGAGGTAACGAGGCGTCGTCGACGTAGAGGTAACGAGGCGTCGTCGACGTAGAGGTAACGAGGCGTCGTCGACGTAGAGGTAACGAGGCGTCGTCGACGTAGAGGTAACGAGGCGTCGTCGACGTAGAGGTAACGAGGCGTCGTCGACGTAGAGGTAACGAGGCGTCGTCGACGTGGAAGTGATATGACCAACACGAGCTGGCGTAGGCGGCTTTAGAGGTGGCTTATGTAGGCGACTTATGTAGGTGACTTATGGCTGGGCAGTGCTTAGTGTCCCAAACTGGGGGGGTTTGGTGACCTCACCGTCCACACTCATCCAGTCGAGCACGGCGACTGACTATCTCCATGCGATCGCGCGTGAGCTAAGGGATTCCATTGTTGTATTCAGTCAGAGATAACCCCTGACATGCGCCCCTACAAAAAAATGATTGCCTCGCTATCATTTCAAAACATCCGAATCTTAAATCTAACCTTAAGCTAAATCCTAATATTAACGAGCAAGTAGCCAACACAACTCAAGGGCGACTTGTTCAACAAAACTAATGAATTAGCGTTCCAAAGGGATTCGACTGAGCATATCTGCTCCAATGTTGTCGGAACCTGAAATGTAGATCACACGAAAATTATATTCTTGTAAGATCAGCGCCCATCGCATCAGCCGGGGATTTTTCTCCTTAAACCTCTTCAGATGGGACAAAGGCATGTGATCGCTTTCGACGAGAAATTCACGACCGTACAAAAACACTTTAAATTTTTCTACGGCCCAGACTAAGGCCAAGCATTCAATTTCTACCATAGCATAGTTTTTCTCATTGGCCCGTAGTTTCCGGCTAGCATAGGCCACAGGCATGGGAATGTCGTCCACATACTGCAACAGTACTGCGCCCAACCCAACGTTAGAAGCGTCCGTGCGGAGGACAAATTTCTTTGTCATATCTGGGAGTTTTAGTACAGGGGCTTTCGACAGTTTCAGTTTCAAATCTTCAAAAGCAGACACCTGCTCCGTAGACCATATTAAAGGATCATGAGAGTCTTTCCTTAAAAGGTCAGTCAAAGGGGCAGACAAAGTCGCTAGGTTAGGGACAAATTTTCTATAGAAAGAAATTGTGCCCATAAATGAACGCAAGTTTTTCTTTGTAGTTGGCAAAGCTAGTTTCGTTATGGCTTCAATTTTATCATCAATTGGCCTTATGGTGTCTCTGCCTAACTGAAGGCCAAGATAACGTATGGAGAAATAACCTAAACTACATTTTGATGGTCCAGCAGTCAGTCCATGTTCGCGGAATCTCTGAAATAAACTTCGCAAGCAATCCACATGAGACTGCCACGTACACGAGTAGACATACACATTATCAAAATAACACGACACATTAGGAAGTCCATCCAAAACCAGTCTCATTAACCGAACATAAGAAGCGCATGCTGTTGACAGACCAAAGGGCATCCTAACAAATTGCATCAAGCCCTTGCTAGTCGCAAATGCCGTATATTGTTTTGAGTTTTCCTCCATAGGAATTTGATAATATGCTTTTCTCAAATCTATTTCTGAAATAAATTTCGCCCCGACAAATTTATGCAAATCTTCGTCTATAGTTGGCATAGGTTCTGCGTCAAAGACACTACGAGAATTCAGAGCTCTAAAATCTATGCACAATCGAAAAGAGTTGTCAGATTTTCGCACCATTACAACCGGAGAGCAGTAAGCTGAGCTTGAGGGTTCAATTACCCCCATGGCCAACAAATCCCCTACTTCAGCATCAAATTTTTCTCTCAAACTCAGAGGAACAGGATACGGTTTAAGACGTACAGGATCATTATTAGACAACTTAATTGAATGAAAGTAACTTTTGGTACAGCCCGGCGTATCTGATAGCACATCAGGAAATGACGACAACAAATATCTCAAGTCCTCTTTCTGCGGAGAAGAGAGTTCAGGATTAACATTTACATTTTTATCACCACCAGCTGGAAGAGTTATCAATTCCTCCCCATCCTGATCCTCTATGACACATGCCCTGACGTCGGTGGACTTTTCCAGATTTACGTCCCGCCTTACAAATAACTTTAATAAATTTGCATGAAGGAGTTTCGCTTTGCCCTTAATTTCTACAAGGTAATCCACAGCGTTCTTCCTGCTGATTATTTTGAAAGGACCCATCCATTGCATTAATAATTTGTTGTTCGTGTTTGGCAACAACACTAAAACCTCGTCTCCCTCTTTAAAGAAACGATTCTTGCTTTTCTTATCAAAATAGGCTTTGTACCGCTTAGCACTGCACTTTACATTACTGGCCGCAATTTTAGACGTCTCTTCTAGTTTATTTCTTAAATCAATGACATGCTGATAGGTAGTTCGGAGTTCCGGTTCAGCTGCCCGGTTTTCCCACAACTCAGCCAAAATTGAAAGAGGGCCCCTGACACGACGTCCATACAATAATTCGAACGGGGAGAATTTTGACGAATCGTTAGGCATCTCTCTAACAGCAAACAAAGCAGCGGGAAGGTAACGATGCCACTCTCTAGGTTGAGTGCTACATAATTTTTTAAGAACAGATTTGATCACTCCATTCATTCTCTCACATTTCCCATTGCAACATGGGTGCCAAGGGGTAGTAAAAATAGGTTTAATACCTAATAAATTTTGGATTTGTCCCATTAACTCAGAGGTGAACTGAGTTCCTCTGTCGCTAAGGATTTCCTTAGGAACACCAACTCTTGAAAACACGGTAACTAATGCTTCCGAGACAGTAATTGTATCTATCTTCTTCAAAGGAACAGCCTCAGGGTAACCCGTAGCAACGTCTACAATTGTCAAGATATACCTATGACCCTCCGACGACGGTGCGAGCTCACCAATTCGGTCAATAGCAACACGTGAAAAAGGTTCCGAAATTACCGGCATCTTTTGCAGTGGCACTGGTTTTACTCTGCCTTTCGCACAAACTTTCTGACAGACTTCACAGGACCTACAATAGTTCGTAATATCGGTAGTAGCACCTGGCCAAAAGAAATGCTCGAACACCTTCATTTCCGTTTTCCTATGTGAAAAGTGACCCGCAAAGGGAGAATCGTGAGCTAACTTAAGTACTGTAGCTCTGCATTCTAAGGGTACAACCAACAGTCTAGAATTTTCTTCACTTTGTCTATTACTGGATATACACTTACGATAAATTAATCCGTTCTCTATAACATACTGAAAAGTTGCTCCGCTACGGGTAGTATCTATCACCCTAGCAGCTAATTTGTTCCTAATCTTAGACAACGTAGGGCAACTCTGTTGCAATTCACCAAACTTAGAAGGGGATACTTCAAGAGCATCTAGTTTAGCTTGCACTAAAGGATGAACAACTCTCAGTTTTGCCGAGCGAGTTTGAACTGCATTGATTTCATCCGTTTTTAGCCGTTCCGGAGCTCCAGGGAGCTTAGCACCCTCTACATTACCTATAAGCACTGAACACGTTTTCAAGGGCGCTTTAGCAGCCTCAGTCCACCCTTCATAAGACGGGCACTTAATGTAACAATTTACCACCGGAAACTTATCGGTTCTTCCTAAATAATCAGTTAATACACAATAACGGAGCGGTACGGAATCCGGGATCAAGTCCTGGGCAACCACGACACAACTACACCCAGTATCCCTAAGTATCTTCGAGACTGCCAAGCCGTTAACAGTACCTTGCTCATACTTGCCACATTCACTAACAGCAAAACCAACATTATTGCTACTGTGCTTCAAAGAAAGAGGATTTTGTGGGCAATTATTTTTCCTATGACCTAACATGCCACAAGCGAAACATTTTACTTTATTCTGATCAAACCATCCTTTCCTCTCCTTAGAGATTACCTTTACCCGATCGGGGTTGTCTGAACAATGTTCGTTCTTCCCTACTTTAGGGTATGAATTTCTTGCAGTTGCAAAACTATCAGCTAAATTAGTCATCTCCTCTAATGTCCTACAGTCGCGTTCCTTAATAAAAACTCTTAAATCCGGAGAAATACTGGAAAGAAACTGATCGATCAGAGTAAATTCTCTCAGCTCTTCAAAAGTCTTACCCGTACTAGTACCGTCAAACCAATAGTCAAACAACCTACCGAGGTGGGTACCAAATTGCGAGTAACTCTCCTCAGGAGAGATTTTGGCACTACAAAATTTCTGACGGTAATGGTCAGGAGTTTGCTTAAAGCCCCTTAATAAAGCCGCCTTGAGTAATTCATAGTTTTCAGTGGTAGAAGGAGGCAAGGAAGAGTATATGCGTAGGGCTTTTCCCTTCAGCAGAGATCCTAATTGCACTGCCCACTGAGTTTCTTTATTCCATGAAAGCAACGCAGCTATTCGCTCAAACCTAATCAAATAGGCTGAAATATCATCGCCGTCATTGAAAGCTGGAGGCTTAGGAGTGTCTTTACAAGACTGACATCGAAGAGGTATATTCGCATCAGGCGAATTCGGCCCACGAAGCTCTGCCAATTCAAGTTCGTGCTCCCGTTCTTTCACTCTTTCCTCTTTTGCGATATTCTCCCTTTCAAGTTCCCTTTCTTTCGCCCTATCTTCGCGGGAAATCGCCTGTTGCTCCTTTATAAAGCCGCTAGTTCAGAGCCCTTCAAGCCCACACTCTCACCAAATGATTTTAACTGCTGTAACTCGGACATTTCAACAGCCTACAGAGATTAGGAACTTAATCACACAGATTCACAAGAATAAGTCTTCCCCCAAAAGATCACTATTCAAATTCCTTATTAATCTCACCCGGGAGTCTCCCTGAAGATTTTCGTTCAAAAATCTCCACTACAGAATTTCAATTAGAAATGAAGAGCATAAACACCGTGTGATCACGGAAGGCTAGCGCTTACCACAAGTCCGGTCAAGCTCAACCTCCTGCTCCAGCCACAAACGCCTCACCCACCGTCTCACTGCTACTTCCACGAACAGAAGACAAAAATCAGGTCGCCACGATTTACATCAGACACTGCCGTCCACAACCTTAGGGCACTAATTAGAACATTAAAAGTCACATCCACAAAAATTCAAAAATTATGCCCCTACTCATATTAAACACTTTGCTTCAGCTAATTCCTACCCTAATTAAACCTAACTCATCCCGGTCACCACAAGCAGCCAATGAATATTGACCCTGTCCTCAGCGCCAGTGTTGAGGTTTTCCGTCCTATCGGCTTTGCTTGCGGGAACCGGGATAATAGAACACCAACGATTTAAAATATATGTATATCAAAAAATAATTAAACATAATGCACTCCAAATTCATAATAGCAGGTAAGTAAAATTATTGCCCATAAGAAACTTCAATTTTAAAGGTAATATAAGACAATGAAAGTCCTAACAACTAAAGTCCGCCAGCCACAGTTAAGTGCCTGCAAAATACTCTACCGGTACCCCTGCCGCCTCGACAACATCCAGTTTACAATTAATAAATAGTGGACCGATGCGGCAGCAAGGCGTCTACGACGCAGAGGCAACGAGGCGTCGTCGACGACGTAGAGGTAACGAGGCGTCGTCGACGACGTAGAGGTAACGAGGCGTCGTCGACGTAGAGGTAACGAGGCGTCGTCGACGTAGAGGTAACGAGGCGTCGTCGACGTAGAGGTAACGAGGCGTCGTCGACGTAGAGGTAACGAGGCGTCGTCGACGTAGAGGTAACGAGGCGTCGTCGACGTAGAGGTAACGAGGCGTCGTCGACGTAGAGGTAACGAGGCGTCGTCGACGTAGAGGTAACGAGGCGTCGTCGACGTAGAGGTAACGAGGCGTCGTCGACGTAGAGGTAACGAGGCGTCGTCGACGTAGAGGTAACGAGGCGTCGTCGACGTAGAGGTAACGAGGCGTCGTCGACGTGGAAGTGATATGACCAACACGAGCTGGCGTAGGCGGCTTTAGAGGTGGCTTATGTAGGCGACTTATGTAGGTGACTTATGGCTGGGCAGTGCTTAGAGTGTCCCAAACTGGGGGGGTTTGGTGACCTCACCGTCCACACTCATCCAGTCGAGCACGGCGACTGACTATCTCCATGCGATCGCGCGTGAGCTAAGGGATTCCATTGTTGTATTCAGTCAGAGATAACCCCTGACAGATAAGGACCATCATTTTAGATTGACTGCTGTTCTATTTTTCAGCCCCTCTTTCTTCTTCATCTTTTATCTTGTGTCCTGAGCTTCTTTCTTGACTCAAGGAAAGCGAATGCAAATTTCCTATGATTTTTCAAAAATAAAAATAAAATATTTCCAGACTGAAATAAGCTTTGAGGTGTTCAGAGCATGTTTGTAGCATTTGAATAGACAGGTATGGCCTATAAAGTTTTCGGGATTTGCCCAAAAATAGAAAGAAATTCCTTCGAAAGTCAATTTCTCAACCAATAATTCAGATAGAGATGAATGTTTTTTCTGTTAGATTCACAATAAACAGCTGTCAAAATGTTGCAGATAGTTTTTCGATTGAGCTTCTAATAAAATTTTACAATTTTTTACCAATGAAAAATTCTTCACGATTTCTTCATAAAAAATTCTTACAAAAATATTTTTGCTCAATTTGACAAAAAACGTACTGCCACATTATTTTACTCGGGCTGCCCTTGGTGATGCAGTAAAGATGACCTCCATCGGAGAATAACTATGGCTTCAATTGAGGGTTGAAGTCTTCAAAATTTCAATTCTTCAACGCTCAATTTCAGCCACAGTTATTCTCCGATGGAGATCATCTTTATTGCATCACCAAGGGCAGCCTGAGTAAAATAATATGTTGCAGTACGTTTTTACGTTTTTTTTGCTAAATTGAGTAAAAGTATTTTTGTAAGAATTTTTTATGAAGAAATCGTGAAGAATTTTCCATGAATGGTGAAAAAATTGTAAATTTTTTTTTAAACTGGATCAAAAAACTAACCACAACATTTTGACAGCTGTTTATTGTGAACTAACAGAGAAAAAGCCATCTCTACCTGCATTACTGGCTGAGAAACTTACTTATGAAGGTTATTTTTGGGGCGGGGGGTGGGGGTTGGGGTTTGGGCAAATCCCGAAAACTTTATAGGCCATACCTGTCTATTCAAATGCTACAAACATGCTCTGAATACCTCGAAGCTTATTTCGATCTGAAAGTATTTTATTTTTATTTATGAAAAATCATAGGAAATTGGCGTTTGCTCGCCTTAATGTTTCTGTGCGCACAGGATTCTGTGCGGGAACACACTCCGTGCATAGGTTATGCGTTTCCTTAAATCCATACTCAATGGGGCCTTCATCCTTCCTTTCTTGGAAAATCTTTCTTGTGGTAAGGGAGGCTGAAACTAGCTTATATTCAATCAATCAATTTATTTGATTGCTGACTTGCTGCAACTTGAGAAATCAGTGCGGCAGTGTAAGTACTGTGATGTAAATGCGTTTTGATTGTCTTCGGAGATGAAACGCTGTATATAATGTTTTAATTTCAATTCACTGACTGGGGTACAAAGCTTTGGTTTTAGTTTTTGAAATTAATTTTTCAAAGTTGTTCTGGGTTTGGTGTAATTTATGCCATAATATTAACAATGACTAGAAATTCATTTAGTTTTAACTTATTTTATCAAATAGGCATTTTTCGTTGTTCTTTCTTCTGTGTTTTTTTCATTTGGTTCATTTTTATGAGCTGAGTTCTACCCTTCATTGCAAAGTATTAGCTGTGGAATGTTGTTGCTGCTCTAACCTGTTACCTAACCTTGGTATGATTTACGGTAAATTACACGCTGCATAGCAGTTTTAGGACAACTAAATTGCTCTTTTTCTGGTGCTTAGCCTATTTTACATCTGTTTGTTAGGTTCTGTTTTCGTTATGCTATTTGAGATGTGTTCATTAACGGTTGGTTTATGCTTTGTGGCCTATATTCTTAATATGACATCTCCCTCAGGAATATTCAACTAGTGTATTTTTGGTCATTAGCACTCCCTGGGGAAAAATGTGAGGTCTGGAGCTGAGAGTTAGTAGGCCTTTTTTTTTGTTGAAATTGTGTTTTTTGTTTTATTAAGTACTTTTTTTTTAGTTCACTACTATCCTGTTTTTCAGCCCCTCTGATTTCTTCTTCAACTTTTATCTTGTTTCATGAACTTCTTTCTTAGCTTACTGTTTCTATGCCCTTTCTGCATAGATTGCGCGTTCCCTTAACTCCAAACTAAATGGCGTCTAAATCCTTCCCCTCTTTGAACATCTATTTTTTTAGCAAGAGAGGCTGAAACTAACTTATGAATCAATTTTTATTTGGTATCTCTTCTAATTATACTACTGCCAACATGCAGGTAGTATTGAACTACAAAGCACATCTTTGTTATTTGCAGAGTTTAATGCGGTGAAAAGCTAAGGTGTAACTTGGCGGGAAAAGATTTATTTTCGCACTTGTTGCTTATTTATATGTACTCACATATTCATTGTCTGACAAACACATAGCTTTGTTATAAATATTATTTCTCATCAGTAGTACCATAAATAGGTGCTTGTGAGTTGAAATTAATGGAAGGCAAATTTGCAGAAAGAGTGGGCTGCCGAGTACTCAGTGCGTGATCTGAAGGCCTACTCGGTTGACCCGCTGCTGGTGTACCCGACGCACTACACGGGAGAGGCTGGCTACATCAGTGACACGGAAGAATCTTCGCTGCTCTCTGACACTTGGGACCAGCCCTCGAACGCCTCGGCGACGTCTGATCCTGTCACCAGGAAAGGGGACGCCGACTTACAAGAAACTGCTGAAAATGTGGAACCCGAGGACTTCCTGCCAGCCAAGTCGCCTTCTCCTGGTCATGGTTTGGGTAAACTGAATGTCGGTGCTTTAGGCAAGGACGAATTGTAGAGAATTCTATGAGCTATGAATGGCAGGACAAATATCTTGAAAAAAATGAAGTCTACTTCAAGTGAAGACGGTACTTAACGATGCACGAAAATATATGCTCAACGTCAGTATTCGAAATAAATTTTTCAAACTCGTAGTTGAAAAGCAAAAAGTTCAATTAAGTGGGTCCTCCGAGGCCTTTTTTCTCTCCGATGGTCACATTTCATGTTCTTGTTGGAATAAACAAAAGAAGAAATGGAAAATTTGCGAATGTACTTTTGTTAGATATGTTTCAAGGATTCTAAAACTGTCTTTGTTTTTGTTCTAGCATAAAAACTCAATGAGTTCTATTCTTTTAAAATAGCAACACCAATGGACTAAAAACCAATATGTCAAATTTTTTCATAAAATAAGGCCTGAATCAAAAAAATGTATAGAAGAAATTGAGTTTCTTTTCAAAAGTTACATATAGTCAAATTTCATAAGAATCAGACTGAAAACAAAAAAAATCACAATTTTTATGAAATTGAAAAATTTCTTTTTCATGGAAATTACAATTCACAGTGTGAGTATGAAGTTATACATGGATATTATCGAAATAAAAATGGAAACAGCATTCAATTACATAAATTTTCCATTATATTACACATCAACAAAAAATTTTGTTTTTGGCCTGTAGTGTAACATTACTTACTTTCAAAATTCAAAAGAATAGAAGTCATTGAGTTTTTATGCATGGAAGAAAACAGAGACAGTTTTAGAATCATTGAAACATTTCTAACTAAATTATAGTGCCACTTTTTCCATTTTTCCATTCTATTTTTTTATCATTGTTCAAATCCAAAAATTTCGGTATATTTGATATATTGGTAAAATATCGCATATATAAAAAAAATTCAAGTACAGAATATCTGAATATATCTTTGTTAGAAATGTTCCAAGGATTCCAAAACTGTCTTTGAATTTGTTCTAGCATAAAAACTCAATTTCTATTATTTTGAAATAGGTAAAAAATGACCCAACAAACTAATATTTCAAATTTTTCGGAAAAGCTAAGGCCTAAATAAAAAAATTTTAAGAATTCAAATATGTTTGTCTTGTAAAAATTCATATACAGACCAAATTTCAGACCAATCGGATCAAAGAAATATTTTTTCCGGACGACCCCCTTAATGAGTTATCTACTTGGCTCCCTTTTTGGGTTATTTAGTCTGGAATAGAACCTAGTCTCAGATCAAAATATCGTAAGAACAATTTGTCGGATAAACATTCATTCAGCGTCAACTATTTTGTTATTGACGTGTAGCTTGTGCAATATATTTGATACAGCTAATGAAGAGTTTTACGGCTATAAATGATGGCTTGGTAACTTCGGGTGCGTGAGATTTTTCCTGCTTAAAATGAATTTTTTTTCTCGTGTTCAGTAAAATATAATGAATATCGACAGATGAACTCATAATTAATCTCGAAGAATTTTGTGAGTGACAGTTATTACTGCGGGTAAATCGTGATACCTAAATTTTGCTAAGCATGGCATGAATTTTTTGTAGTATCAAAAATTACACGCATGATTCATATTCGAAGTAACAAACTCACTGTTGATTGAACATGTATTGAAACTGATTTATGGTTATATTGCAATTTTTGGTTTTTACCTATTCCAAAGAAAAAACTTGAGGGTCAACCATCAATAACGATGAGGATCACTCAGGCAACCAAAGATACCCTTTGAATATTAATATTTTTTTACCCTACAAAAATGGCCTTGTATATTCTAAAGTGCCATTAGAATAATGTAGGTAGTCCTTTAATGCTATTGCTGTGCCTTTTACTCTAGGGTAACAACAGTCTTGAAGCTCTCCAGTTAGTAACCTGATTCAAAATTTTTTGTGCTTTTTTCTATTTAAAATTTTTCCTGTAAAAATAGATGTGTACTGAGCAAGAGTGTAGCACTATTAGACGAACCAGATAACTTCATTTCTTGTTTCTAGGATGCTGGTTGATGTCAGTTTTTAGTTGTATCATGCATCGATGGTACTCAAGTTATTTTACTCTTACTCATGATGATTTTATCTTTCTATCAAGTATTGATTGAATCACTAGATAAGATAGTCAGATTTTCACTGTGAGGTTAAGAGTTTAAAGTTACTTGTTGGGTGCCTCAGTTGCTGAGCATTAGGGCAGGACAAAGCATCCTCTGCAACAGCAGTGCCAATAATACTGGTCAAAAATAATTGATCATGCAAAGTGCCTGTCACTCAGCTGCTGAATTGGTGTAATATCTGAGACGTTTACTGCGTCCTAATTTTATTTGTAACGTTAATTATTTCCGTATTTTATAGAAGCTTTCGAATCTTCTTTTACAATTAAGTTATTGACCTATCTCTGACAGTGTTGAAATCAGTGAAAAGTTTTTGTTTTAGCTACTATTGTAATGTCAAGTTTTTTGTGTATTAATTTTTTATCTACTAGTTTATTTTCATAAGTCTGCGCCAAACATTTACACTGCCTACTTCACTTTCTTGTAATACGTCCAAAAAAATATTTCGTTTCTTATGTGTAGTGTTCAATAATTTGTTCAGTTATTCTAAGGATTATCTTAAGGATTGAGTTTCTTCTCATGGATCACACCGAGCATAACCATCGGAAGCTGCTGTTCTGACCAACCCAGGCGTTGAGTGCAGCTGGAGCATCATGCGCGAGGCGGTCAGTTGTTTTGGAGATACTCCAAAATTAGCCAACTCCAGCACAAGAATGATCATTTGCACTCTCCTGTGTGGTAAGGTAAATTTTACTACTGTACTATTTTTTCGCGTTATGTGAGGTAAATTTTACTTCTGTGTTATTTTTTGTTTTGTTCCTAGTCCTTAGTGCTATAATTTTTGACGTGCTTTTTTACCGTGTTTCAACGAGTGCCAAATTTTGTGATTATGAATAGAAGAAGAGGACAAAGGACACATTTCAAAAGCTCTTCGACCATCATCTGCTTTAAGTTCTAAAGGCTTTTGTGGAAGAGGAAAATTTGACTGGTAGACTCTACTCGACTTACTTACTGATAGCTTCATTTACGTTCGCATCGCATTTGCTTTACACTTTCAAGTTTGGACTTTTACTATGTCCACTACGTATTTGTTTAATTTTTTAGGCATGAAAGCTTCGATTTTAAAAAATAACTAATGTATTCAATTTTACATCTAGAAGCTAAAAAACTTTATGCATCAAACTTTACAATATGACTTAACTTAAGTCAGAAAAGCGCTTCGAGGTAATGACTGTGACACGTCTGCCGCTTGGAGAGATTTCTGACTTACTTGTATCTAACTCAACAACGCTTTGGTTCGCTGAACTTCCTCGCTTTACTCGTCAATTGTAGTCTACAGTTAAGAATAAACATTTTGTTGCATCCCGTCATCGTTGTTTTCGGTATAACTAGTATTGGAGTAGCGGTGCTCTACCACATGAGGTTTATTTTCTCCATTCAATTTTGTTGCAAGACCTGTAACTAATATTCAGGAAAGTTCACTCTTAATTAACGTACGAGGAGACCTATTCTACCTTCAGTATCTCCCCCGTGCCTCTCGTTAGTACACCAAGCGAACATTAACACTTCAACCGCAACTACTAAATATTAAGTTCAACACCAAACTCAAATTAAAAGTCAACTGCAGCGCGCGATGTTGAAAATAGCAAACATGAACTGGTTCGTGCCTTCATTTAGCTTTGATTAAGTATTTATGGAAATTGTGTTTGTGACTACTGGTCGGTCTGCAGCGTTGTGAAAATTACCTCCGTGTACCACCGGTGGGTCACGCTGCGGTCAAAGTGTTAACCAGTCATCGCCTCAGACCTTAAAAAGGATATTTTTTCAAGTGCTAATGAACGTGTTTAGTTCTTGCTCAGCGCGAAATTCCAAGTCGGTAACTTGGTTTTGTCGTGCCTTGTACTTTCATCCACGCGATGTATTTCACTGAAATACATATTGTTTTATACAATACTTTAATCCTGTTACTATGACCTGAGGAATAATTTTCCTTCAATATTCGAAATAGGGACAGTGAAAGTTTACGTGTACAGTACACATTGTACGTGGAATAAGTCGTGCGTTTAGTGGTACAAATAAAGAATAATTACGGAGTTCTTGTTGCGAGAGGACAACTGCGTGAATATTCCTGAATGTTTTTTACAAATTTTTGCTTTAAATTTTCTATCATATTCTGATGCATAAGAATTTAGGTTTATACTCATCCTGCTAGCCTATAATCAAATGGTGCTGACATTTTTACTTGATGTTAAATTTAGTCGAACTGTGTAAAAAACAAGTTTCTGGGCATTTCTTAAATAAGTTTATATTTCAATGCAATGATCTTACAGTTATCTTGAAATTTACGTTAAGTTGTATATGTAAGGTAAAATTCATATCCCTTGTTTATACGTCGGTCCTCTTCTTCACCTATGAGATTATTAAGTTATTTTACAGTTTTTATCTAACGGATAGTCACGCAACCAGAGAATTTTAAAAGTAGAATCGTTCACCATCGACACGTTTCCAACAGTCACCAGTTAAAAATCTTGGGCATTTGTAGCCCAATTTACAGCCTTGATGTATTACGAGTTTCACTCCGTATAGATTTCCCACTGGAACTTATTATGTTGAATTCTTCTATTTTTCAAATTAGATTTACTCTTGATCGTCCAACAGTACCGTTCCAGCCAGAGATAGTGTTTGATTACGTTTTGTGTACCATTTTATGTTTTTCAGTAAATAATCAATTTCCTGCTAAGTTGTTTTCTCCCATTGTTCTACGGAAAAGTGCATTCGCATGTAGGCTAATTTAACTACGCTTCGTATATCAATAGTTGATAGTCGTCGACGCTTGGATTGCATTGCTCCGATATTGGTGGAGCGAATTTACCGCTACTGCAACGTATGCTTTGTGGCCTCTCAACTGTTTACCGCTGTTGTATACAGCATTATTGATGGAAACAACTACATCGAAGAGTGGTACAATTCAACATCTTCGGCCCCTCAGGGGGATACAATTATTGTATCTATGGGAACTAGCGCTCCCAGGGGGACAATGTGAGGGCCCGAGCTAAATGTTAGGTAGGCTTTCTTTTGTTGAAATAGAATAGGTTTTGTTGTGTTACGGACCATCTTTTTTTCGGTTCACTGCTGTCCTGTTTTTCACCGCCTACCACTTTCTTCTTCAACTTTTTCTTGTTTCATGAACTTCTTTCTTAGCTTTCTGTTTCTGTGCCCTTTCTGCATAGATTCCACGTTCCCTTAACTCCATACTAAATGGTGCCTTCTTCCTTCCTCTCTTTACATCTCATTGTTGAGGATAGGGAGGCTTAAACTAACTAATAAACTAAAACTTCAACATCTTCGGTGGGAAAAATCAATTTCATGTCAATGATTTACTTGGCACATTTCTCTTTTATTGGGAACGATATCAACAAATTTAACGTGTCCTAAATGTAATTGCATTGTTTTATAGGCACTTGAATTGCGTTACATAATAATTCACCAGACAGTAGCCCCGTTCACTTCGATAGATTCGTCTACATAAAATAACTGCTATATTTAAATTAAGCGGCTAATTGCTGCCACCACATGGCTAAAATATATTATAATTACGATTTATATATAAATCTTGTTGTCGCGACACACCAAACATAATTTAGTCATAAAATGATATCCAATGAGTGATATCAGGTGGGAAGAACTCTGAAATTGATTGTTCAACTTATCACAATATTAGTTGCACCTGGAATACTAAACAGTGTAACACGCTGCCCTTCACAACCACTATAAAAAGAAACCCATAACACCACAAAGATTGAGCCCCATTTAGTTCACATGGATTAGGCGTAGTCGTAGACGAGCTACGACGAAAGCTGTACGAGTTCAGCCGTCGTTTTTAAACAGACTCCAAGAGCAAAGCGATGCCTTGACCCCCTCCGATGCAAGCCGAGCCGATGCTGTACTTCACTTTACGCCTCCTGTTTTGAGAGAAAGTAGATGTTTTAACACAGAGGGAGCGAGGGGTCCCATCTGGAATATAGACGATGTACCATCTTTGAATCGGTGCGTCATATAAAATAAGCCTATCATAGTACGCTGTAGGATTGTCACTCAAGCCATGTGCAGAGCTCTCACAAGCAACGATCGATGAAGCTATTGTAGATGAAACAAAGTATGCTGTTGAAAAGGAAATTATAATTGAAATGCGTCGAGGATTTACACGACTACATGAGGGTGACTTTGACATAGTTTTAGGTTTAGCCCCCCTCAGGGAATCTAATGTTACAACATAAACATTCCGACTTTACGAACATTTTAAATTCATTGGGATCTGCACCGATCAAGACTATTGAGCAAAGAAATACGCCGCAAAAACAATGGCATTGACTGCAACTCGGGGTGCTAATGACTGCAACTCGGGGTGCTAATGACGTGCGTGCGAATTGCTGAAAAACAGATCAGCGCATGCAAAGATAAATTATCTTCAAGATCATAAAGTAGGAATATTAAAGGGGTACTAACACGTCGGATACTAATAATCGCATCATATTTTTTAGTTCGCATCATGTTCGTGGTGCAAAAAATCTTGTCATCTGATGCATCATGACATATCCGCCTCTGCATTCTTCACACCATTTTTGGCTTTCCCAAAAAAACTCACCTCATCTCGTGCACCAGATGTGCGGTGATGCGAGAGCCCGATGCAGCTAGCGGATGACCCAGCGCTATCGCACCCCCGTTCACGTTCAGAATTTCAGGGTTGAGGTCCAGTTCGCGAACGCAGGCCAGTGTTTGAGGAGCAAAGGCTTCGTTGATCTTAACAAGAAAAGAGCATATAATTTAGTCATGCAAACATTCGAAATCGGGCTCTGATTCAATTCTAAATGAGAACCGGCAGAAAGATGGATATTAAAGCGGATACAAAAAAAATAGGATTCTAAATTATGATTGTGAGATTGGTTTCTTCTCCGTCACTGTTCAGCCTTGTAAACATACGAACTTCTGCAAACCTATACTACTTTTTTCAGAGGAGCAGCGAAATATTGCTTATGGAAAAAAATTTTTCATGAGATACAGCGAAATGCAATTCCCTACAAATTTACCCTTGGAATCTAAAATGCAACAAAAAACTGCAATAAAACTAAATCGAGCATGACAACATGCAGTGTTAACTTCGGGGCAAAGAAGAAGAAAATTGAATTACTGGCCCATGTACGACTGCTCAATCAAGTCAAGTGCTTGAGTTCTATCTGAAAAATCTAGACTTCACTGCTATGATTGAAAAAGTTTTCTACAGAAAATTATTCGAATCGACTCGTTTAAAATAACATAACACTTGGAAGCATCGCTCAACTCAAAGCGAGCGCCATCTGCAAAATTTGTTCTTCAACTGAAATAAAAACTTGTCATCTTTATGAACATTCATAACTTTAACTCAGTGAATAACATCTCAGCAGAAGCTCTGTGAAAAGAATCGAATAAGAAAACAAGAACACTCACAGGCACCACCAAAGTAGAAGTATAGAATAAATTAATAACAATCACAGTCGTGAATATTCTGGCACCTGCAAAAATATATTCGTTTTAACACAAAAGAGCGGCCGTTCCACGGATGTGTGGCCCTATGACGATTTTTTTTGTAATGCGAGTAATGTTTGAGACTAAAATGTTCTTTCCTTTCGTGGTGCGTCGCCCATTTTCGGAGGACTATGTATCGGCTACCAAGTGTATCGTTAATATATGGATTTAGATATTGTCTGGTAAATTGGCAAACAATGTATTTTTATCTTCTTGGAATTTCGGCCAAATTTAGACTTAGCAAAATTTTCAGGGCCTTAACCGTCTTGAATTATTGTGTTTCAAATCTCAATATATCATTAGAGTAATTATAATTTTATTCAGGGCCCAGAAAAGTCACAATTTTTAAACAAATGAACCAGGTCCTAGTTTCATGGCTGAAATTTTGACAACTATTAACAGGACGAAAGTACCATCAGGAGCGCCTAAACTTCACCTAAAGACAGCTATTTTATTTAAAATTCACCTCAATCAAGTTGATATCGTTGAGCTGGAGGCCAGACACCTTGAGCAGCTTGCGTATGGCAGGAGCGGGGCCGATACCCATGATGGTGGGCTCAACTCCGGCGATGGCGTAGCCCACGAGACGAGCAAGCGGCTGCAGGTTGTTGCTCTTGCACGCCTCCTCCGATGCGATCACCACTGCTCCTGCGCCGTCGCAAATACCCTGCCACACATTCCATACTTAATGACATTTAATGGATTTTATTATTTGGGATTTATACAAGTGTGTGCTTCTACAGTTTAAAAAAATCTCAGATAGTACACCAAATAACAATCTAGTTCCTTACTGTTGAGCTCTGAATATTTAAAAACAGCATTAAAAGGAAATGATGAAATTGACTCACGATGCAAATGGTTAAACACACCAAGTCCTAGTTCTATGCAATGAGTAGTAACGAAAAACGAGATTCAACACACACGCAAAAAATTAACCAACAACCTTAACCAACCAACAGTAATGTTTAAAATTATTTACACGCACTATTGTAATAATCGATTGCAGGGGCAGCTAAAAGTTATTCAAAAGCTCATAATCGACCAGATGTTACTAGCAATTTCACACTATGGTAATGACTATATTAGTTAGTTTAGGCTTCCCTAGCCAAGAAAAATTCAATCAGATGGCGGCACTTTTTAGTAAATATTGTAAAAAATTAATATAATAGTTATTTAAAGCTCCGATTCTATAGCAAAATCGGTTTCTCAGAAGAAAGAGAAGAGATACTTAGTAATGAAGGAAACGTGAAACCTATGCACAATTTATTTCCACACAAGTTACTCTGCGCAAAGAAACAGCAAATTAAGAAGGAAGGGAAGAAAAGACAAAGAAGAAATAGTAAAGAAGGCATGAATTTTGAAGGAAGCAGAGCGGGCACGACAGATAGAAACCTCAAAGGCCAATCTAAAGGTCAGGTAACCCAACAGTACTCTTGGAGACGCCAGTCTCCAAAAATATTATCAGAGAGATGTGTTGTTAGAAATAGAGGAGAAAGCTCAACATCAGTACTAACAGAGGCACTCCCAGCAGTGACGGTGCCGTCCTTCTTGAAGACAGGCGGAAGTTTGGCAAGGCCGGCGAGAGTGGAGTCAGGCTTGGGGTGTTCGTCCACAGATATCGTTTTATCTCCTTTGCGAGTCTTCACAGTCACAGGAGCAATCTCAGCGTTGAAGTAGCCCGCGTCCAAGGCTGAAGAAGTACCGAATATTCAGCTCAAAGCTTACTACACAGTACAAAAATATACCACACAGTGACACAGTATGAACACAGTATCAAATAAGATTATTCCATTTACTGCATGTAAATGCACTTAACAAATATTTACTATAAATTTACTCGTGAAATTCACTAATTTTCTTTCCTTACCCTTTTTCCAATTGGTTTGACTCGCAAAAGCAAATTTATCAGAGTCTTCACGCGAAATCTTGTACTGTTGGGCAAGATTTTCAGCAGTGACACCCATTGGCGTCTTGCAGTGGTTGTCAGTGAGGGATGCCCACAGCGGATCCTGAGATGAAGTTCAAAATGAGCACAACTACTCAACCACCTGATATAGTCAATTAAAAGTATGAATTTTGCACAGAAATAACCTGTTGTGTACTTCTTCGAATTCTACTTTTCATGCGCCAAATAAAGTTACATACATACATACATATACCGGGCTTATCCTCCCCATGGGAGGGTAGCCGACAGCAGGCCACAATCACCACACTTAGTCACTAGGAGGCGAGAGAGGCAGCACTGGCCGCACCTAAACTGCCAGGATCAGCAGCAGCCCAGCACAACCACCTTCCACAGTCAGGCCCGACAGCCACAGCTGGTTTACCACGACCGCTTCATTGAGTGCAGCCCCTCCCCCCGCACATGACAAGTCAACCCCATCACACGCGGGCAGCTTCCCGTAACGCGTCAAAAATAAAATTACCTCCTTATACACTGCCCCCACTCACTTCTGTCCGCAGCCATCCCTCTCGCCACGTCCACAGTCAGACCCCTCTCATACAAAGCACGTCGCACCCCATCCATCCAACTCATCCGTGGTCTACCTCGCGCTCGAAGACCACTGACTCCCGACATATATATCTTTTTCACCAGCCGCTCAACATTCATTCTTTCAACATGCCCCAACCATCCAAGCACTCTTTCATCTACTCGCCTGCTCAACTTTTTGATAACACCCGTCTGCCCCCTAACCAACTCATTCCTGATCCTATCTCTTCTTGTTACTCAATACATGTTCTCAAACACTTCATCTCAAACACATCCAACTTCCTCCTCTCTGCTGCTCTCAACCCCCAGGACTCTGCTCCATACAACAAAACTGGCACAATCAAACTTTCATACAGTTTGCTCTTAACGTTCATACTCAAACTCCTGCATTCAAAAACTTTCCTCATTGCACCCAATGTCTTACAACCTTCACTCACTCGATGCTTCACTTCTACTTCCATACTATCCTTAACAGTCACATCCGACCAGAGGTACCTAAAATGCTCTACCTCCTCTAAAACTTCCCCATTCAACCTCACATCCAAAGTTCCAAACACTCCACCTCTTGAACATCTCATCACCTTACTTTTATTCACATTTATCCTCAATTTCCGCCTTTCGCACACTCTACCAAACTCTGTAACCAGTCTCCTCAGTTTTTCTTCTGAATCAGCCACAAACGCTGTATCATCTGCAAACAACAGCTGACACACTTCCCAATACATACCATTTCGTCCCACCAACTGCGCACCTTTTCCCAACACTCTGGCATTCACTTCTCTCACCACACCATCCATAAACAAATTAAACAACCACGGCGACATCACACATCCCTGTCTCACACCTGTCACAACTGGGAACCATTCACTCACCTCATTCCCTACTCTGACACATGCCCTGCTATCAATGTAGAAACTCTTTATCGCATTCAACAGTCTCCCACCCACTCCATACAAACTTACCCCTTGCCATAGAGCCTCGCGATCCACTCTGTCATACGCCTTCTCTAGATCCATAAATGCCCAATATACATCCTTTCCCTTTAATAAGTATTTTTCATTCACCTGCCTCACAGCAAACATTTGATCCACACAACCTCTACCACACCTAAAACCACACTGTTCTTCAGCAAGCACACGATCCGTCAACACTCTCACTCTTCCAATTAACACTCTTCCATACAGCTTCCCAACGACACTCAGTAGACTTATACCCCTAGAATTACTGCACTCATACCTGTCACCTTTCCCCTTGTACAACGGAACTACGCACGCGCTACTCCAATCAACCGGCATTTTACTAGCCTCGAAACACACATTTAATAAACGCACCAACCATTCTATAACCACATTTCCTCCTTTCTTTAGACATTCAACCGTGCAGCCATCCAAACCTGGAGCTTTCCCATTTTTCATTTCATCCAACGCACATCTCACCTCTGCACTTCTTATTCGACTTCTATTCACTTCACCAAACACAGGCATTCTAACATCACTTCTAACAGCTACTACTCTCGCAATCCTATCATCCCTCACGTTCAGCAGTTCCTCAAAATACTCCGCCCATCTCTTTCTCACATCACAACTCTCCACTAGCAGCCTACCATTTGTATCCTTCACTCTTGCCTCATTCTCCACCTGACCCTTCCTAATTCTCTTCACTTCCTTCCAGAAAACCTTCCTTCGCTCCATGAAATCCCCTCCCAACTTCCTGCCCCATTCCTCATCCGCCGCCCTCTTCGCTCTCCTTACCATTCTTTGTACCTCTTTCTTCCTCTCCTTATACTCTTCAAAATTTTGCTGGTTGCCTCGTTGCAACCACCTTTCGAACGCCCCCCGCTTACTTTTCACAGCCGCTCCTACTTCTCCGTTCCACCATTCACTCCCCTTTCTAATCCCCCCTCCAACCTTCCTTACCCCACACACTTCCCTTGCACATTTTTCCACCGCATCTTTAAACAACTTCTATTCCCCTTCCACTCCACCCACCTCACTTTCTTTCACCCTCCCATACTCCACTTTCATCTTCTCCTGATACTCACACTCACGCTCAGAATCATGTAACTTGCTTACATTTAACACCTCCCTTCCACTCCTCCTTTTTACACTTCCCCACATTCCACTAACTCTCAGCTTTCCTTCCATCAAAAAATGATCCGAAATCCCATTCATCTCACCACGGAACACATGCACATCGAGCGAACGACCCATCACTCCCCTGCTAACCAAAATATAATCCATCAATGCTCTCTCCTCTATCACACCTCCAATCGTCCTCACATATGTATACTTGTTTATACTTTTTTCTGAAACAAACTATTCCCAACCACTAACTCACTCTCCACACATAACCCCACCAAGAAATCCTCACTCTCATTCACCCCAGCTACTCCGTACTTACCAACAACACCATCCACCACCTCATCACCCACTCTTGCATTCAGGTCCCCCATCACCACAACTCTACAACCACTCCCCACTCTAGCCACACACTCGAACAATTTCTCCCAAAACTCCTCTCTCTCTTCTCCACTCCTCTCCGATCCCGGTCCGTACGCGCTCACAAACACCCACGACTCTCCCCCCCATTTCACTTGCACCCACATTATTCTTGATCACACCTCACCCCATTCAACTACTTTCTCTCTGATTCTTACACTCAATAATATAGCCACACCCTCTCTTGCATGTCCCCCACGTACTCCAGACACTCTCCCTCCCACACTCCCAAACATCAACTCACCACTACCCTTCAATTTCGTCTCACTCAAGGCCAATACATCCATCTTCCGGTTTAACATCATTCTTCCGATCTCCTCCTTCTTACTCTCAGTTGCTCTACTTCCACACCCCCTTACATTCAAAGATCCTAGTACTAGGGTTTGAGTGGTCTTTCGACCTCTCTCACCCCCTTCATTTCCAAATAAAGTTGAAGTCACCCCCTTCCCAATAAAGTTGAATTTTATAATTACAATTTGCAGTAGATCGCCAAAGTACATCAAAACCTAATCAAAAATATACACAAAAAACTTACAAGTTTAATTCATAGCCAAGTTATGAAGGAAACAAATGTAGTAAATACTTGGTTGTGATTTGATTCAAAAACATTTCAGATTACAATTACAGTAGTGGTACTCGTGACTTCAGTTTTTATAAGAAATTAGTTCATTCTCCAAAAAGTGATTGTTTGAACAGAAATATGAAAAATACAAAGAAATTTAATAAAAAATCTTGACCTACACCTCCAATCCACGAAAAAATAATGGTTATGGTATACTTGTTCGCTGTCTGCACTCTCTAACACAATTTTTCAAGCTTTCACACTTGGTTGATTGTTTCCATACAGTAATTCGTTCGGCTAGTTTAATTGAATGGTATATTGAAGTTAATTTGGACAAACAACAATCTAGTTCATCATCTTTCAGCACATTGTAATTCAATTCACTGCGGTTTTATACAATTGATTGCCGAAATACACATTAAAGCAAACCACTTATCTCATCTAACCCTACGAAATAAATGAACGATTAACTATGCCTAAAAACATGGGCCAATAAATTACGAAGTGATGACATAAATGAATACCTGTACCTTCCCAGTGGTGCAACCACGAACTACATACTGTGTTCAATACCGAGGATAAATAAGATCAAAAGGTGATAAGAGTTCAGACTAGCAGGACCCGATACATATTTCAGTACGAGACAGAAATGAGAACACTCACGCGATTCATTACAGACACGAGTCACTGTTATGAGTTATCTCATAACGTACACGACTAAGAAGAAAAACCAAATTCAAAAGAGCTAGTAAAGGACTTTGACTAACCGAATGGAGACATTCCACAATACTACAGGGTCTACACCAGCATCAAAACCTACGCCCGGGCACTCAAGATAAGGCTGCGATTGGCGACAGTGTTGCAACTTTAGCGCCTACGCCACGGTAGAAGAAACAAGGTAGGGCCAAACCAGTTTTTTTTTTGTCAACCGGGTGGCAATGCTGACGGCATGGCAAAAAACTAATAGTAGCACTCAGATTGAACCTGGCAAAACTACTGGCACCACTATTGGTCTAACCGTATGTCGCAATGATGTCATTTTATGGGTTTAAAATGAAGCATTTTTATTGGCTGGCTGAACAAAAGAAGGTGTATTTTCCCCCCTAGAAATGACCTGACTTGATTTCCTCTACCATGGCGTACACTTTGGGCACGGCGAGGAACTATTTTGATAAAATCCCCTAGCTGTCTTTGAACAACGATATCTTAGTGATATGTTAACGAGTTTGGAGTTCCTATTCCAATCTGCAAACAAGGAACCACAAGCGAAGCTACATTAAATTATTTACCTGTGTTTACATGATCCTTTTTCATCCCTCACATTCACGCGCAGGATTATCATTGACGTGTAATTACTTTTGTGTGGTAGGCATGCATATTTTGATGAGCCAGATAATCCAGGAATTCTTTCTTTTTAGGCAGTAAATTCTCTATGCAGTTCAGATGGTCTCACTTCCCTGTTAGTGATGGAGTTGCAAGTCGTCGCTGACGCTATTGAAGTTAATAATATTAAAATGCTACCTCACGCTACCTTAAACGACATCCAATACCTTGGAACCTTAAACATATGATAAACCATATCACAGGATAAATTTTATCTGAACTAAGGATGACTTATCAATCTTGTGAATGATTTATGAACAATTGGAGTGACAAGAAGTGGGTCACTCTGGCAAAAATAAACATGTGACAAGATTGTGAACAAAATGAACCGTGTTGCATACATTTTTAAAATAATATCATTAGAGAATCTCACATCAATCCTGGATTATTAGGAAAAAATAATTTGTAAAGATGGTTGTCGTAAACATTGATTATGATGACAAACATAAATCGATTTCTAACAACTGACGCCTCAGTGGTGGAACTGGAATCCATATAAAAAGCACCCTTACACGACTAGAAAGATCTCACCTCGAACTTCGCTTCAGCACCGAGTTTGACACCATAGCGGACATCCCTGGAGATGATGGGAACAGCACTCATGTTCTCAGAGCCACCAGTGAGCACCACCTTGCTGTCTCCCATTAAAATATCCTGAAAAAATTTGCAATTTAAACTGAGTTCACACTTTGGATACATTGATATAAATTTCCCAGTCCGCAAATACTTTCTGACTCCAATTAAAATACTCTGAAAAATTTTGTTATTTCAAAACTCTTGACAGCAGAAAAGGCAAATTTGACCAAAAATGGTAGCATCCTAAAGAAACTAGCCCTAGGGTCTGTAGAGTGATATTTTTCTAATGACACATTGTATTTACAAAGTTAATATAATTTTTTTTTAATTTTAGATTTATTTTGTAGTTTGTGAGAACAAACAGAGAAATTCCTACAAAAAAATTGACCACATATACAATATCTCAATCCAATGAAAGACCTAACTGCTCAAAAATTAATTGTGTGGAATAAAATGTGACAACTTTCCTGTAAGGAATACTGAAAATATATCATGAGCAATTACTTCTTAAAGGCAAATTTTAACACGTTAACTGCCTTTTGCAGCTTAAGAGCACCACTAGGTAAATTGCTCACTTACGTATCGGTGTGAATGAACAGCATTTAAATTATTTCAATACCTTTTCTAGAAGAGATTTAAGCATACAAGGTAAAAAAACCATCATGCTAGTAAATTTTCACACTTCTCAGGAAAGATGGTTTTTTCTAGCAGTAAAGTCGTTTTTTAAACTTCGCTACTTACAACCCTACTCAACATGAAACCGCTCGACGCACATATAGGAAATTACCTTCCTCACATTAAGATCATACAAAACACGACTAAGCACAACAAGAATCAAATGAACTACCACACATTTCTAGAATGGCACAAAAATGTTCAACAAACAAAAGCAGCAGAACTAAAAGCAAAATGCTTGCAGCATACCTGAGGAACTTCAGACTTTTTCAGGTGGGAACCCCCCAAAAAAATAATAGTAACAATAATTATAATAAACAATGAGAAACTCAATATTTCAACTACCATATGGAATTTCATTAAAATAAGATACATTTTCGTACCTTAGCATTTCAACAAAAATAGCAGAAAAGGACAAAGTTGCACACAACACATCAGCTGAGGTTAAAAGAATAATAGAAAAAATTACAAGTATTCAAAACTTCCAAACAATTGAGATTTGCAGTATCAAATAATGAGAGGAATAAATACCATGAAATATAACCCAGAAAAAATCAAACAGGGTATGGAATTTTTGTAGAGGTGATGCAAAAAATGTGCCATAAAGAAGCTCATCATCTTAGATGAATCTCTCCTATGGATTATTTACAATTCTAATAAAATTTCAAATATCTCTTCAAAGCATTGCAACACTTGAACATGCTGATAAATTAATGGTTTTAACTTTCATTAAAAGCTTACTCAATAACGTCGTATCTAACATATGGACTCGTGGAATAAGTTTTAGGGCAGTGAGGCCCAGCACTGGAGGCAGACCTTCAAAAATGACATTTTATCCTGTGAAAAGATGAATGAGTCAATTAAATCAACCACATTTCCAGCAGACTAATTGCCTTAGAATTCTGTTGCCGTCGAAAAAGAAAACGAAAGAACACGTTACAATCAATCAGAATGCTTGCAGTAAATGAACTCATCATTAGAGAGTTCATAAATTGAAACTTTCATCTGCTGTAATAATTGTGCAAGAAGAATAATTTTGGTAAAAATAAGAATAAATGACTGCTGTAGGTTTCATCTGTGTACAAAAAAGCATAAACCAGAAAAATTAAATTTAAATTTCCACGTCAAATGTGACTTACATGTGCACCATTGACTACCGCCTGAAAGCCAGAGCCACAGAGCCTGTTGATTGTGAGAGCTGGAGTCTCCAGAGGCGCACCAACGCGAAGGGCGACATGGCGGGAAATGTACCCAGTATCTTGAGCTGCAATCTAAAGCAAAGAATCATTAGCAAGGGTATGCAGCAATTGAATAATTTACAGCCATAAGCAGAAAAAGCTGAGCAAAGTTGTTTCTCAACTAGAGTTTTAATAATAAATAGGCTCAACACAATTCACTTGTTCTTATAAGGCCAGAAAATTATGGATTAAAAATTGAAGCCTCCCACAATAAGTTGCTTATTCTTGACTGAACTTTACTGTAGACAAAAGTAAAAAGATTTCAATACATGCACAGAAAAATAGGCAGAACTTTAAAATAAAAATAACATTTCAATTCAGAGGTAGACATCATTTCCACTCTTGAATGTCTTCATGCCCATCACAATAGGAGAGAATTACAGCTGGCCAATGTAAATAAAACATGGTTAAGATAAATGCTTTAAAAATACACCACTCACAGAGATGCAATTTCCAATAACAACAGAGTCCACAAGCTTGGGGTCAACTTTAGCATCAGCAAGAGCTGCTCTAGAAGCCACCTCCTGCAGGTCTGTGGGTGTGAGCTTCATGAGCGAGCCTCCCATTGCTCCAAAGGGTGTGCGACGAGCACCAACAATGAAAACACCTGGAAAGGAAAACATTAAATTGAAAATTGGCAAAGATTGATTAAACCAAATAATTTTTGCCAAAAGCATATCACAGTTTATGTTGAAGATGCTATTATCTCTTAAGGCCATCGAACGGTTTTTTCCTCAAAATTTTCAAAAGATAAATAAAAATACTTCTGGAGCGAAATAGGCTCTGAGGTTTTAACAGCATGTTTATAACAATCTGATAAACATTCATGGCCCATAAAATTTTTGAAATTTATCCATACCCCCCTTCCCCCCCCCCTCAAGGAGAAGTTCTTAAAAAATCTTATTTCTCAGCCAATATTGTACATAGAGATGATTAGTTTTTTTTGTTCGATTCACAATGAACTGGTCGACAAAGTTAAGATCCAGATTTTTTATATCGCTTCAAAAAAAAAATTTGGGAAGTTTTGAATTTTTTTATCACTAAATATATTACATTTTAGTTATTACTTTGAATGGCAATAAAAAAATTCTATATAACTTATCAAAAAACAACTATGCAGGTTTATAGTACTCACCTTGATCTTTACAATGCAAAAAAGATCTCCACAAGTAAAAAACTATTGGAGATATACTTGAAAAAGTTGAGCGCTTTTTCCTGATAAATGATTTTTTGTTGTTCAGTTCATTGTGAATCAAACAAAAAAAAACTAATTATCTCTATGTACAATATTGGCCGAGAAATAGGATTTCTAAGAAATTTCTCTTTGAGGGGGGGGGGGGGGGGGGGGGGGGGGGGGGGTGTAAGGGTATATTTACAATTTTTAAGAGCCATGAATGTTTATTAGATTGTTATAAACATGCTTGTAAGCCCTCCAAGCCTAATTTGTTCCAGAAGTATTTTTATTTATTTTTTTTAAATTTTGAGGAAAAAAACGTACGATGTCTTAACTAGCTAAAAATGGAAAAGTAAGAAATTTGATCAATATTTCATTCTATAGTACTTTATTTAAATGGATAAACTAAATATGAGTACTATCACATGTGAATAATAAACAGAAATGTCAGAAGATTAAATGAATGAATGAGTCAAAATATAAAAAAATTTTTTACCATGAACACGTATCTTGGATACCAGAAGTAACAATCAAACATTGCAGTAATTTGAACAAGAGTAGTTGATCAACTATTTCTTTTGTACGTGCACACAAAAGCACTTTCATTCCTTGTGTTCTGTTACCTTATAATTGATGCAGAGTATCAACGGACATATGCAATATGATAAACAATACTTCAAGTAATATTACACCCATTCAAAATATAAACTCAATAATTTTACCTTAATAGGAAACAATTTTTGATGAACTTTTCTACTTAGCAACAAAAATAGTAAGCAAACATTCACAGGTACAATCTAGGCTACTTGTAATTCAAGCCATATACAGACAGCTCTACCAATTCAAATTGTCCCTAAATTGAAAATTATACTTGGCTACACATATACATTGTACATTTTAGTAAATCTGAAGTAGGCCAATAGAGAAGATTCATATTCTACCTCATTCTTATATCATAAAAGGTATAGAAAGTTTGGTCAATATTGAGTTTAATGTTGTCAACGAATTTCATAATTTCGTAGGTATAGACAGGTAATATAGTCAATTTTAAGATGTTTTACATGAATGACAATGTGCCCGGAAATGCTTAGTTTTCGAGTTATTTAAGTTTGAAGATATACGAACGGCGCTCCTGAATGGCCTTATTAGCGAAAAAAACAGTCCTTGTTTTTGCAATGAAAACGGAAGCTAACCTCTATTACAAACGTAAAGAGGTTGGGTCGTGAGGGGTAGCCACAGTTCTTTTAGTGAAAATTATAAATAAAGGTTTCTAGTGACGTTTGTTTACATCAATTGGAAGATGGCTGCCGCCATGGGCGCCGCCATCTTGGTGCCGATGTAAACAATATAGCGATCGTCACCCTAACGGGTGGGTTAGAAGCTTTATTTATACTTTTCACTAAAAGAACTGTGGCTTACCCTCACGACCCAACCTCTTTACGTTTGTAATAGGGGGTTAGCTTCCGTTATTGATTAAAATACGCTAGCCACGCGCGCTTCCATGGCGCGCACAAGCCAGCTTCAAAGTTGAATAATTCAAAAATAACGCATCACCGGGCAGAATGTGGCTTAAGTCTCGCTGAGCGGCAAAGCCACTCAGCGATTAAAACTGGAGTTTGATGTTGATTGTGGATATGCAATTTGTTTTGACCGCTCTCGATTTTTTTTATTTTTTTTTTTGGAAAGGCGGCTAGCAACAACTGAGGTGGTGCCCAAAGAATGCCATGTCCGTACAGGTTGGATGGAACCCGGCCCTATCCGCTACTCAGGTCTTCAAGGCACGGTCTGACCATGTTGGGTCAAAAATGGCAGAGTTCGGATCATGAGGTGGTGCAGGCCAAAGTATGCCAAGTCCGACCAGGTTGGGTCATGAATGACAGAGTTCGGATCATGAGGTGGTGCAAGCCAAAGTATGCCAAGTCCGACCAGGTTGGGTCGAGAATGGCAGAGTTTGGATCATGAGGTGGTGCAGGCCAAAAAAAACATTAACACGTTAGTTGCGATGTGTTAAACTGAAGTTCAATATTCAACTTAAAGTTAAAGTCAAAAGTGATGAGCAAATTTGTAAATATCTAACATTAACTGGACCTGTGAAATACCAATAATTTAGAAAGGTTGTTAGAATTTTTCAAAACGACACATCGATGGGTCGTTTCGCAGCAGAAAAAACCTAACTACGACCCACCGGTGGGTCATACCGCAATGAATGTGTTAAAAATGTATAAAAATTTAAAATTGAAAAAATTGAGAGCGGTCAAAACAAATTGCAGATTCGGAATCAGCATCAAATTCCAGTTATAATTGATATTTTCATTCATTTTGAAGCCGCTCAGCGAGACTTGTTCCCAGAATGTCATTCTTGTAAAACATCTTAAAATCGACTATATTACCTATCTATACCTACAAAATTATGAAATTCGTTGACAACATTACACTCAATATTGACCAAAAGTTAAATGATATTAACACTTTGACTGCAACGTGTACCACTGGTGGTACACGGAGGTAATTTTCATATTGCTGCTGACCAACCAGTAGTGACAAATTCAATTTTCAAAAATACTTATTCAAAGCTAAATGAGGTCAATGTGAAGTTTAATGCAATCACAGAAATTAATAATTATATTCCAAACAATCACTAAAGGAACGTATTTAAGAACGTTTTACATGAACGACATTCTGCTTGCTGATGCTTTATTTTTGAATTATTGAACTTTGCAGTTGGCCTTCCCGCGCCAAAGGAAGCGAGCGTAATTTAATTAAAAACGGAAGCTAACCCCCTTTTACAAACGTAAAGAGGTTGGGTCGTGAGGGGGAGGCACAGTTCTTCTAGTGAAAATTATAAAAAAAAGCTTCTAACCCACCCATTAGGGTGACAACCACAATCTTGTTTACATCGGGTCTAACATGGCGACCACCATGGGCGCCGCCATTTTGGACCCGATGTCAACAAGGTTGCGGTCGTCACCCTAATGGGTGGGTTAGAAGCTTTATTTATAATTTCCACTAGAAGAACTGTGCCTCCCCCTCACGACCCAACCTCTTTACGTTTGTAATAGCTTCCGTTATTAATTAAATTCCGTTTCACGCGCTCGCTTCCTTTGGCGCCAAGGCCAACTTCAAAGTTCAATTATTCGAAAATAACGCATCAGCAAGCAGAATGTCATTCTTGTAAAACGTTCTAAAATGTGTTCCTTTAGTGATTCCTGGGATCAGCATTATTATTTTCCGTGATTGCATTAAACTTCACATTGACCCTAAATGAGGATACAATCCAGTTCATGTTTGGTTTTCCAAAATAGTTTATTACAATTGACTTTAAGTTTGAGTTTGGCATTGAACTTAATATTTAGTAGTTGCAGTCAAAGTGTTAGTTAAGGTCCTACCTTACCCATTTCATATTGTCTGACTTTCCATAACACCACACTCTCCCTCATGGATAATTCATATTAGAACTCTGCTCTGCTAACTAGTACTTTCAATGTTTGTAATGTAATCATAAGCCAGTACCTCGCATTTCATAACCATTCAGGATCACAGTAACCTAGTTATATATCCAGATTCATAAATTTTTTAAAGGGTTTACTGGAGTCCTAGACAATTCTTTTAGCTCTCAGAAATCAGAATCAACAATTTTAAAATTTCTGCAATTCCTAGGAGTATGGCTCCATAATAAAATCTAAATTAAATTACAGAACCACCAATGCTTTGGTAAACCTATTCATTGAAAATAACTACTAGGGAAATTTTTAAGACTTATTACTTCACGTACAAAAATATTTGGAATCAGTAATTCAGTATGTACAGTAGTGAGTAAAATAATTATACCTCGAGTTAGGGCAGCCATCACTAATCACTTCAGAAACTTCCAGGTAGAGCTTCAATAAACCTGTTTACGCTCTGTTGTCAGGCGGAGAACGAATGGTAAACCGTAGAACCAAGAATCAGGGCTCTGACGAGAGAGTTTACTATTATTTTTCATTTTTATCACCCCAAAAGAAGATAAGCTGTACCCTAATCGTATTAATTTTTCCTGACTCGATTTTACAGGTTTATTCAAGAAAAGGAAAAAAATGTTCTCAAGCATTTTAATTATAAGTTTTGAATATTCCTAGGAACTTAATTTGAATGAAGAATAAAGAACTGAAACCAGAAAGACTACTTATTTTTATTTAGTTTCTTCGATTGAAATTTTCACCTGAAGAGCTTCTGAAAGCCATGATGCATCAGAAAAACATATAAATAATATAAACGTAGCATCCTAGCGGCATTTTTTGCATAGCTTCATAGAGGTCCGTGCTTAAATATTAATGTCAGAATGAGGAACATCGAGAATGGTTAATAACAGTTTACTGCCCACTTCAACAAATGAGCGTCCCTTTATTTATACTTCATTCATAAACCTCAATTCAAGCGCAGCTGAGTGCTTGATGAACGAGTTTAATAGAAAAACATGTAACAAATAATGAAAATTATACTATAAAATGCTGATTTATTTAAAACTCTTGTTACTTGTAATTACCCTAAAACGCTACCCTCCTTTACCCTGAACTTGAAGTGGCCGCACTACGGCACTAGTAACATTTTGCGACAAGCAGCAATCCCGGCTTCTGAGTGCCGACGGTGATAACGCCAAAAGCGACCCAGCAACCGCCGATACCCAAATGGACGACGTTTTCCCCACTTTCCCTGATAACGTTAAATGATAAAATGTACTCACTGAAGTAGGATGATAATACCCAATAATGTTTATTTTCCATTCAGAACACTAATATCGGGCAATTTCTTATATTGAGCGTAAGATAACAGTTCATGAAATCATATTGCTTAGTTAGGATTATTTACCGTAAATTTATATTCTATTAAACACAATCAAACCAAAGAAGTTCTGATAAATGGAGACATTCCTTTCGTCATGAGTTTCACTGAACTGTAACATGGTTAGTAATATGAAACGTGGACAATTTGGACACTATAACGTCTATAATTTTGTAATAGGTACTCATAAAAAATATCTTATTTTATAGATAAAGCACAATGTGACTGACCTGCTCATAACGTGTACGTATCGTTGGGGGCAAGAATGTTTGCAGACCAGAAATGGATAAACGTAGTTTTCTCAAGGCAAAATGCATTAGTTTACAACATTTTCCAATAGCAGTATATTTTAGAAGCAAAAGCAATGGATTAACCTGCGCGTCCAACATTCCCACGAAATCTATGATACACAAATCGATCTCACTGGGAAGCCGCAGTTGCGCTAGGTCATTACGGAAGAGGTGGGAAAATAAAACAGTGTTTGAGAACTGTAATAAAATTTCACGTTAGTGAACAATAGACATGCGAGGGTAGTGATGCGAAACGTTGCATGATAGTTTTAAAGATAGAGATCCCTTGTGTTATATACCAACGTATCACAACTTACGTCAAAGATCGGGGAAACTCTTAAACGCGAACCAACTCATAATAATGACGACACGCTAGGTGTTTTTTTTTTAAGTTCGTGCACAGTGTTTTAGAAGTAATGCTCAAGCAAAGTAGACGGCACTCAGGCATGTAATTTGTAAGCTCTTCATGAGGCGCGAATTAATTTCTACCTGATTCAATGAGACGGATACAATGAAGTAGTAAAGTTGAGAGTGGATTTAGAAAAATAACGTGAAGCCTAATCAAAAACCATCGGCAGCTAAAGAAAATTTCCTTAGAAAGAATGCACCAGTTGTGCACCCACTAGAGAGAAATTGGGTAATTTATGAAAATACAGAAAATATTTTTGAGCAGCCCCATTAGGAAAATTAATCAATAGTTGCACTCAAGATTAAGATTCTGTGCCAGCAGCAGTTACTCTTATAGTTAATGCTTTCAAAATATGTCTTCGGCTTCGTTTCAATACAAGCAGAGGTACAAAGAAACAAAAAACAGAAAAATGTCGAAAACACGCCGAAAAGGGTCATAGAATCAGTCTCTGAATCTCTTAAAATAAACAATAGGACAGCCAGTCTGCGATACACTCGAGCTAGCCGCACATACGAAGAGAGTAGCTTCAGGATTTGTCATGGACAAATAAATTACATCAGGTCATGTGCCAAGTGACACTATTTGCAATTACGCGTCCTCAGTTGGAGGAGATTCAAAGCCTTCTTTTTACATGTAATCGCATGAAATTCTAAGTATACCTAAGAATAAGACACTTGAGGATGTCAGCAGGAAGGTATGAAAAAATAAACAGGATTAGAGATAATTTCAACAACATCTAACAAACTTTCAATGATAAACATTAACACGAAGAAAACTTTATTTGAATTCAAAATTAACACCTACAGCAGAGCTCAATGGCATTGATTCTGAATTTAACTTAAAATTTTCAAACCTAGCAAATGGACTTTTTTTCAACTTTCAGTGAGATTACAGCACATGTTTCATTCCTTCGTCGAGCGCGTTTTTATGATCAGCGAGACTTGGCCGGAGCTCATAGTTGGTGATGGCGATAGCGTCGCGGTTCACTTTCTTGAACTCCCCCCTGAGGCCGATGTAGGAGATACGGGTGTTGTCCACACCCCCAAAGTTGCCGGGGAAGTGCAGACTCAGGTAAGTGATGTTACTGAATCGTGTTGCTCTGTCAAAAAATTATTCGTGTTCAAGTTCACAGATTAGATTAGGTGTTAGTTCTAGTCTCCCTAGCAGCAATAAAGGCGTTCGGAAGAGTGGAAGGTGCCATTTAGTATGGACTTAAGGGAACGTAGTGTGGGATTTGCCCTGAGGTCCAAGGTTCTAGAGATCGTTTGTATGACTTTCACGTAGGAAGGGGGGAGGAGAATTACACGCAGCTGGTGATGTCCTTTTATTGGAGTGACGTGCTGTTACAATACTGAAGGACACAATAAACGGGCGGGGCAGGCAACGCCCAGCACCGCTGTGCGACGCGCACACGCCGTAGCTCGGCGGTGGCTGCGCTCGACTATCTCAAGGCCTGAATGCCTAATGCCTCACGCTTATATTTGATAGATGCTCAACCCCGTAGAGTGAATTTTGTTCCACTAATTCGGTAGCAACTTAATGAAGAGGGACGGGGTTTAGTGAGGAAAGGGATTCCAGTCTTGTGCTTCTACTGTATACAATTGCGAAGTTGTTGTCTTCTTTGGGACAGATTGTGCTTAGTTCAAAGACAAGAAGTCAAAGTTTCAAACGTGCATGTGAAACAAGTGATCATCTTACTAGGACGGAGCAGGAATATCATATAAATGTTAAAACTCAGGAATATATGTTGGAACTCTCCAGTAATTTTAAAAGTTAGAAGACCCCTCGCGCAACCATATATCTGGATCTAAAATGAAGTCTGACAAGCACGCAATACTTTCCATAAGCAACTCATTTACACGACTCAGGCACATATCTGTACTCTATTGTATGAAGGCACGGTTCTTGCTACGGCTGCTCAGCTGGGAATTCAATCACGCGAAAAAGTTAAATGGTTTGACAAAAAGTTAACGGTTTGAATGGATCGAAATTTGTAACAATCTACACGGGACCGGAAATGATAACGCTCAGTAACTCAGAACTTACAAGTAGATTTGAGGTGATTAACGATGCACATTGGAGACCCTCTAGAGGTTTATTCCCATTATGCTTGTTCTTGGATCGCATGCTTGGGTTGCTGCGTTAGCAAAATAGGTCGAACAGATTATAATTGGAACACTGTGCCGGTGCACTTCGTGTGAGTTGGTTGTGTGCTGCTTGATACTTAGGTGTGAGTTGTGCATCAATCACCTGGTGGGACGTTAACATTACAGACGAAGCTAACATGGATCCGGCTTTTGAATCAGCAGGGCAAAATACTGGTCTGGAGATATGGAGGATTGAGAACTTCCAGGTAGTGCCCTACCCGCGAGAGAAGTACGGCCAGTTCTACGAGGGCGACTCTTACATCGTGCTTTACACCGATAAGGATGAGGTGACGGGACGCAGCCACTGGGACGTACACTTCTGGCTCGGCTCTGAGACTTCACAGGATGAGGCAGGAGCATGCGCCATCAAGGCGGTAGAGCTGGACGACTCCCTCGGGGGAGTGCCGGTGCAGCACAGGGAGGTCCAGGGCCACGAGTCCGCCCTCTTCCTCTCCAGGTTCAAGGGAGGCGTCCGATACCTGATGGGCGGAGTGGCGTCAGGATTCACGCACGTGGACCCTGATGCGCCGTACCCTGCCAGGCTCTTCCATGTTAAGGGCAGGAGGAACGTCAGAGTTAGTCAGGTTGAGCTGTCGGTGTCCTCCATGAACCAGTCAGACTGCTTCATCCTGGACGCAGGCAAGGCAGTGTACGTGTACATGGGGCCGTCGTGCCGCCGTATCGAGAGGCTCAAGGCGATCCAAGCCGGCAACGGCATCAGGGATGAGGACCATGCCGGCAAGGCTAAGGTCATCATCATTGACGAGACAGCGGGTGGCGGTGAGGTCGCTGCGTTCTTCGAAGCGCTGGGCGGGGGATCTCCTGACGATGTCGCGCCTGACAGCCCTGAGGATGATTCTGCGCATGAGCGCTCCCAGGAGAAAGTGGTGAGCCTGCACCGGGTGTGGGAGGAGGACGGAGAGGTGCAGTCGGAGCAGGTCGCTCAGAAGCCACTCGCTCAGAGCAGCTTGGGTTCTGGGGACTGCTACCTGCTGGACACGGGCGGCTCGGGCCTCTTCGTTTGGATCGGACGGGAGTCGAGCCGCGCCGAGAAGGTCCGCTCCATGGAGCTGGCCACCAAGTACCTGGAGCGGCAGGGGTACCCCAAGTGGACCAAGGTGGAGCGCATTTGCGAGGGCACCGAACCCACCATCTTCAAGCAGTACTTCAAGTCCTGGAAAGAGCCTGAGTCTGCCATCGGTTTCGGCAGGGTGTACACTCAGTCTCAAATCGCGGCCTCTGCACCCGAGGGCGACTTCGATGTCTCTCGCCTGCACGCTGGCAAGCGGCGGCTGCTCGCCAAGAATGCTGGGCCTGCCTTCGGCTTCATGCCTGATGACGGCAGTGGCACAATCGAGGTGTTCCGAGTGGAGGACTTCGAGTTGACGCCTGTCGATGAGGGCACCGTGGGCTTCTTCTTTGGTGGCGACTCGTACGTCATCAAGTACACGTACGATGCGGGCGGAGTGCAAAAGTACATCGTCTATTTCTGGCAGGGTGTGAGCAGCAGCCAGGACGAGAAGGCGGCGTCAGCAATACACGCGGTGCGCCTCGACAACGAGCTCAACGGCAAAGCTGTGCAGGTGCGAGTCGTGCATGGGTATGAGCCCGCTCACTTCCTCAGGATGTTTAAGGGCCGCATGGTACTATTTACGGGCGGGAAGGCTTCAGGCTTCAAGAACATTCACGACCACGACACCTACGATGTGGACGGCACGCGTCTTTTCCAGGTGCGTGGCACGTGCGACTTGGACGTGCGAGCTGAGCAGCGTCCTGAGGTGGCGGCCTCCCTCAACTCTGACTACGTCTTCGTCCTCGAGACGCCCTCCAAGACTTACGTCTGGGTCGGCAAGGGAGCCAGCGACGAAGAGAAAGCTATGGCTGAGAACGTGTGCGGGCTGGTGTCGCCAGGACGAGAGGTGGTCACCGTGGCCGAGGGCGGAGAAGACGACGATTTCTGGTCAGCGCTGGGCGGTAAGGGCGAGTACCAGACCGTGCGGGACCTGGACACGCCGCTGCTGTCGTCGCGCCTCTTCCATTGCACCGTCTCCCCCGCCGGCTGCCTCAGGGTGCAGGAGGTCTCACTCTTCTCGCAGGAGGACCTGAACGAAGATGACGTGATGGTGCTCGACACCGGAGACGAAGTTTACGTCTGGATCGGTAAAGGCGCGAGTGACGAGGAAAAGGAGAAGTCCTGGCAGATGGCTAAGGACTACATCGAAACTGACCCCACTGACCGGTCCCTGGAGAAGACGGTGATCTTGAGAGTGAACCAAGGAGAGGAGCCCGTCGCTTTCACCAGCTCCTTCCCAGCCTGGAACCCCAACATGTGGGAGGAGCTGCCCTCGTACGAAGACGTGAAGGCCATCATCGAGGCACGCAACGCTGAGCTGGACGACGCGTAAACTTATGGAACTTCTCTGTATCCTGAATACGGATGTTGATGGGTGGAGGAACGTTTCTCAAATTTAATATCAGAGGGCGTTTTTACACAAATTAGAGGAAGTTAAATAAAGAAAAATATAGATCTTTAAATTTTAGAAAAAATGCTCGTTGTAGATTACCTCTTCACAAGTTGGTTAGTTATAACATGCGCTCCGATACATCCGTACATTCACCTCGATTAATGAGCACTATTTTAAAATATCTTCCGTTGTTTGTTTATCCATGCAGCACGATTGTGAAACAATCAGAATAAACAATCACGGGCTTCGGCGGGCTTCCCATACTGATAACAGTACAGAATAACAACATAAGGAATCCTGACTCCTCCGACTCCTACAGTAGAATCTATGCACAAAGTACATAGAAACAGAAAGTTGAGAAAAAAGTTCATAAAACCAGATAAAAGTTGAAGAAGAAAGTAGTAGGTGCTGAAAAACAGGACAGCAGTGAACCAAAAAAAAGATGGTACGTAACAAAACAAAAACAAAACACTATTTCAACAAAAGGAAGGTCTACCTAACTTTTAGCTAGGGAACTCAAAGTTTAAGTTCACAACTCGAAGTTCACACACTCGATAAGTTCATATGAGTCACAACTAGTGACGATTCGTACTTAAGAATTTATAATAACTACTAGTGAGCACGGCCCATCAAAAATGTCGGGATTCAATACCTTTCTTGAATAAACTTTCTAGACGTGGATGATAAACAAATACATTCATCTCAACAGTACCCGTAATAAAAAATATTATTTTACTTGTGCACTTATGAAACTCGTATGACAGATTCGGTCATTATAGCTATTTTTATGAGCATGACAGAGAAATAGAAGAAACGGACTTCAAACAAATAAACCTAGGATATTGTTAGGTAGTAGTAGAACCCGTGGAAATTCCTCAGACAATGTCATCGTTAAAGGTGGACCCTTGAAAAAATTTTGTTAATATTACCTAACTTATGCTAACCAAACCTATCCTAAACGAACCTATCCTGATTAAATGTCAAACATATCAATGCTTGTAAAGGCCATCTTTTAATGTTATATTGATGAATTCGGTATCCATGATACCGCAAACTCAAACAACCTATGTTTCTTAAGAAGCGGACACCAAACAAATATATAAATAAATACATAAATAAACACACAACGGGTATTATTAGGTTCGACCGTTTTGTTTCACATATTTCCACAAAAGTTATAGTGAAGAAACTTGGCAGTGGTTCTTTTCAAGGGCTGTGACTCCCTCCGTACATTCGTGAGTCGAGCCGCGTAAAAGCGCTCGTCGTGCCTGAGCAATCGCATTTTGACAGCCCCGAACGCCGGTAGCACCTGACTAGCGAGCTCCGATCCCCAGTAAAACTGATCGAAACCTTTCAGCGTGAAACCTTCCCTACCTGACGATAACGGTAACTCAGTGCGGGGCTCACTTGGTCACTGAACATTTAGACATACTGTAATTACCTAAAAAAAATACTGGTGTCACTCGACTTAGTTTATCAAGTCGTTCTATGAAGAACGACAGTTCACAATCCGCGTAATCGAGATGCGGAAGGTCATCTGCATCAGATGAAAATTTATTCAAATTATTTTCAGCATAACAAATTGTGATTGAAGAATACCATCTTTCAAGGCAAATCTCTCGGATCATAATAATTTCACACGCTACGAATATATCTTTCTAGTGTTAAGAAATGTATGAAAAGAGAAATTCTGAACTCAATGCACGCGATAAACAATTAAAAAAACGCTACCTAAGTTGTTCATATACTCCGAGATGTTTAGAAAGACATTGAGAGTTTAATTAGGAATCAACACTCACTTCACACTGTATTCCTGCACTCCTTTAGGGTCAGGGTGCAGCTCAATCTCTTGATCAGCGTCTCCTTCTACTTCTTCAAAAGAACGATAATTCCCTTTAAACCTGAAAAATTAAAGATTCTACACGCATTGGCTAAGATACAGCAACTTTATTTCCATTATACAGTGCCCTCAGAAAGTGTCTGGACACCCTCAAAATTTTGGTTTTCCCTCATAATTCACAAACTATAGCAGATAGGTAATGAAATTTAAGAACAAGACGTATAATGTTTTATCCATTAATACATATTTTCAAGGACATATGTGGAAAAGTAAGAATTAGTGAAAAACACATAAAACAAGACTGAAACGTAACCGGGTAGTGATATAAATCAGTATTAACAAGGCAAAACTGCTCCTTGACTTACTAGTGCTAACTAAGATAACAATAAATGTAAGCAAAGATAACAATAAATGTAAGCAAAGGTTACAATAATGTGACTCAAATATCTTTTCAGAGTGCAATATAATGTACCAAAGGACAAAACATTAACTACAACCAACATTTTCCAAGACAGGATAGTTCAGTGTTATATCAGTCATCAATGGCAAACAGAAAGCATCTGTCAACTGGTGTGAAATAATGAATACATCCCAAATACAATTGTAATTACCCAATCCAAATGTATCTCAATAATTGAATGTGCCAAGACATCAAGTAGTATTCCATAAATAAACATAAAAACATGGAGAGAAGCTTTTTTATTCCAAGTTTGTTGTAACACGATCACAAGGATCTCATTTTCCACAGAATTGTCACCAATGTCTGTACATGGGGGCACAGTGGAAGCTCTATTGCCTGGTGGTTAGGCAGTCCTGATATTTTTCACTGGCCTGTCATGTTACAATCACTTACTAACTAAAGCCACTGTTCACTATTGGTAGCATACCTTGTTTGATTATTATACATTGTATGCCTGTTTAATCTCATTAGATCTTCAGCAGGATTATCTTCCATGTATAGAGCGTGTTTTTATCACTGGGGTAATGAGATTAGCCACAACAGAAAAAACAGACTGAAGTGAAGTAAAAATATGCTTCAGGCCTCTTTGACTGTAAAGAGACAGCCATTCACTTCACGATTATGCTTGCAATATGGCAATAGCATTGGCAAATAAGTCTATGGCAGTAGTTATGTTAAGGTCCTACTATTTAATGTTGCCATTAGACCACTATTATTTTTTGAGAGGTTCGTCTGAACAAGTTTGTGAAAAACAAGATCAGCTGCAAATGTAAAATGTTCACAATTCACTTACAATCTGACTTTTGTAGGATGCGTCTCCCCAGGATCCCCAACAATAATGATGCCCATGAGCTTTACTTCACCAGTGAACCTGAAACAAAACCAGTGAACAATTATATAAAATCACTGCATTACAATTAGGTCCTGTAAAATGTACACAGAGTGGACGATGAAAGAACACCTTCACAAAAAGTTTCAAATATACTTTGAAACTATAAGATACATCATTTGGACTATATATCAAAATACTAGTCTACACCTACATTTCTTGCCTATGCAGCCTGACTGGCACCAGATGCCCAGCCAGCCACCAGGTCAGGTGCCAGAAGGCCAAAAACTGTCCTCAAACCAAGCAACCAGACAATCATTTTGTCCAAAGCATAATCCTACATACTCTTATACTTGGAATTGATCAATCAAACTGTCGTGAAATAAAAAGCAAAAACCTTTAGGCAGGTTTTAATCAACTAAAAATTAACATTAACATTGAAAATACAGATTGCTTCGTACATCTATCCTAAACTCCGGTAGACAGGATACACAATGAAGTTTTGACATTTCAATCTTAATATGACACAAACCATGACATCATGATAATGACAGGACATAGATGGTGAATCTTCCTTTTAGAACACTGAGTCTCAAATTGAATGTACCATTTAAAAAATTATACAAAGAAGGGAGTTCTTTTTGACGAAAATATTTCACTCCTGACCATCAGAATCAAAGTTAGAGGGCAAGTGAGCTACTGATAAATATTCATGTGCAACCAATTTAATCCCAAACATTATTGTCAGTTTTGGTGCTAGGCTAAGTTCATCCTTATTTGATGATGAAGAACTTGACAATTGCTATCAATTCAACAGACACTACAAATAGCAGTGAATATGCCGAAGTGACTGCATACATATACCTGTAAAGCACTCTAAATCCACATCTTTACTTCTCAATACATGGCCTGTGTGCTCACATGAGGATGAAAAATCTAATATTGGAAATAAAACTTGCTGAAATGCTGCAAAACATAAAGCTTAAGCATGAAATGTTATTAAAAATTTTTTTTTAGAAGGAAAAAATGTAAAAATATCAGAATTATTTCACCATTAAAACAAAGAAGCTGACACTCAAATCACAAGAATAGCTGTAACACAAACCTATGAGTAAGTTTTGTTCATAAAAATTTGCTTATTTAGAAGCTCTCTAAACAAATAAGAAGCTCTGGATAAGGAGTCAACCAAAGTTAAAGATTATTTTATGAAATATATAATTTGTTCATTTGGGCAGGAGAGAAGAAGAATCAATATAAAATTACAGTAGCAAACTTTGTTTTGTACAGTAGAACAAAGAGTCATCATTCTAAAGTTACCTTGTGAGTTACACATGAGTTGAACAATAGTAATATTTTGGAATTTCCAGCAATATTTAACTTAAAAAGTAGTACAAAACTTGTTTGAAATGACAAATTTATAAAGCAGAACAAACTTGGCTAATTCAGCCAAAAACTTAGGCTGTTGCAATAAAATCCCTAATCACTATACATTTTGCTCTAAAAGAATTAAATCTACTAAATATATACCAAAAGAAAAACCAATGATAAAAAAAACTTTTTATCTAAATATAAGAAATGAGGAATTTTCTTCATGGTAAAATGCATTTATCAACTAAGTACTCCCTTTTAAAATTCTAAAGGGTACCTACTCACGGAATGTTGAAGATCAAGTCACCATCCATATCACTTTCAACAAACTGCAAAAAATTGAAGCAATTAATGAATAATAAAATTTTAAACACAAATTAAATAATTAATATACCATAAGAAGAAGTATTTAATTTGATAAATGGTTGTTATCTCTAAGCATTAAGTAATCTAATTTATCAAACTTTTGTAGAGGCCTACACTTGATTGGTCACAGAGGTGGTTAGATTAGATAAATGGTTCAACTTGACATTAATATGAACAATTCACTTTATAGTATGTTGTTTGTCAGCACATTACTTTTCAATTTTTCCTACATATTTAACTGTCAATAGCAAAGATGAAGATTAGATTATAAGTTAGTTTAAGCCTCCCTAACCGCTGCAAAAATAGAGCGTATCAAAGAGAGGAAGGAGGAAGGCACCATTTAGTATGGAGATAAGAAAATGAGGAATCTATGCAGAAAGGGCATAGAAACAGTAAGATGGGAAAGAAGTTCATAAAATAAGATAAAAGTTGAAGAAGAAAGTCAGAGGTGCTGAAAAACAGGACAGTAGTGAACCGAAAAAAGTTGGTCCTTAACATAACAAAAAACATTTTATTTCAACAAAAAGAAGGCCTACCTAACTCTCAGCTTAGGCCCTCACATTTTTCCCCTGGGAGCGCTAATTCCCATAGATACAATAGTTGTATCCCCCTGAGGGGATAGCAAAGATGAAACACTTCATTTATCTAGTCCAACCTAATCAAATGAACCGGCAATCAACTTTTGAAAAAAGTCTACATATTCTATAAAAAAGGCTGACATAATAAAAAAGTCCCATTATTTTCATATCTTAAATACAAACTAGAATTAAACACTTTTATTAAAAACATCATGGGGAATTTAAGTTCTCAAACTGAAAATATATCAGCCAAATTACTATTTATACTTACTTCATCAGAAAGTCTATCCTTCCACGACTTGAAGACTTTCTGACCTGTTTCTTTGACTGCTTCATTTAGGGTACAAAACTCCGTCCACTTTATTTTGGTATAAAGACTAAACTCAGCAGAGCGATCATTGGCAGGATTCAAAGAACAACCTGGCTCATGATCATCTCCTCCACAGCAGCTATGATCACCTGGCATTTTTAACTTAGAGGTAGAGCTAATCTAGGATTCTGAAAGAGTATTACATATATGTAAGCAAAATGTAATCATGTATACAGTTAAAATGATAAATACCTATGGAACATCTGCATAGGAAATTTTTTGGGAAGAAATACAAGAAATATAGACATCATTTACACAAAAAAAAAAATTATCCTGTAAATATATACTATAAAATCAACAGATATGTACACTCCTATATTTAAAATGTTTTCTTGCTATGTGACAATGTTTTGAACAACATAAACACCCATAGTCTATGTTGAGCCCAAGTCAAATTTAAATTTAAATATAAAAGGACAATATCCAATAAGGTTGCTTCAACCATTAGATTTCATTATTAAACATGGAATTTCTAACTTAGATCTAAACATAGTAGCCTACAATATATTTAGGTCTAGGTTAAAAATTATTTTAAAACTAAACTAAATATACATAGGTTAATAATTTACAAATATGTAAAAATATAAACCTTCTGTTATTCCTAGAGACAAGAAAAACTTGTAAGGTAGAACTGCATTCAAGAGTTTTTTATATTTTTCCAAAAAATAATCAGATAGTTATAAATTGAAACAGTTTTATGGACTGATTATCAAATTTGATAAAACAGTCAATTAATTTTGGCCTATCAACCTTGAAAATACAACTTGCTAAGTTGCTCATCTAATGCATATTAATATGAGCACTAGTTAACAACCCAAAAATAAATTTATAAAATTTCAGAACAAGAAAATAGTAATCACAAATAGCATTTTCTTTAAATTTAGAGAAAAAACAAAGCAAACAAAAATATAAGCAACTTTCCAGGGGCTACTGTCAAAGTTCCACAGGTTATCCTGCAAACTGTTGTTACAGCAACTTGGACAATTAATTGAGCCTTACAACATATATAACTAAAAATATATACAATAAGCTATAATATAAAGAAATCATAATTGAAAACATTACACCGCATCAACACGTTAACTGCAATGGGTTAAACTGAAGTTCAATGTTCAATTCGAATTTTAATTCAATTGTAGTAATCTACTTTGAAAATAGCAAACATAAACTGGATTGGGCTTCTATTTAGCTTTCATTAAGTATTTATAATTATCAATGAGTTTGTGACTGCAAGAGGGTCAGCAGCACTTGGAAAACCACCTAAGGGACCACCGGTGGGTCCCTTTGCAGGGAACGTATTAAACTTGTTCTGCATTTCTAATAGTGTTTATTATAAATGGCAGGATTTCATGACTTTCTTTTCACTATAAATATTGTAAAAATGAGAAAATGGCTAATTTTTCTAAACTAAATAATAATATATTCGGTTAATGTTGAGGATGATTTGGGTTTCGGGAACCGATGTTTGATTTTTAGGTGCCTTAACATAGTTAATTAGATAGAAATAAACAGGTTTCCTTCTATACACTTTCCATCATAAATAAGTATTTTAAAAGTTATAGTGGTGAATTAGTTACCACAACTCAAATGTTTGAAGCGGCAAGTAATTCATTTGGCCCGGCGAATGGCAACGCTGCAATGGCGTCTTGCATCCGGTTTTCTCGTTATCAAAGACAAAACTAAACCTACCGTGCTAACTCGCAAAATATTCATTTGACAAAAAAAGTGTTTAGAAGAAAATTAGTTAATTTTGATGTTATTAGGCCTACCATGATTCAAGCAACAAAAATTAAAAAATCGATAAGTAGCTGTTTATTCAAGCGCATTCGTCATCGAAGACGAAACTAAACTTAACGATATAATTCGTAAAATAATCATTTATGACAGAAAGTGCATGAAAGAAAACTTGTTTATTTTGATCTAATTTACTATGTTTACGATTCGAAAAGTGGATAATCGATTCCCAAATCATCCTCAACATTAACCATATATTCAGTCAAGAACGGTAAATCTGAAGGATATGTCAGTTGTCGATTTTGTAAATTTCGATGCCTTAGCATAGTTAATTAGATCAAAATAAACAAGTTTTCTTCTATGCACTTTCCATCTCAAATGAGGATTTTATTAGTTACGGCGGTAAATGACTCACCGCAACACCAGTGTTTGAAGCGGCAAGTAATTCGAGGAGCACGTCGGACAGCAACACTGCAATGCGCACTTGCTTCCAGCGCAATTGTCATCAAAGACGAAACCAAACCTGCCGCTATACCTTGATAAATACTCATTTGACGAAAAAAGTTTATAGAAGAAAAGTTTTTGATTTTGATGTTATTACCATGATTCAAGCAACAAAAATTCAAAAATCGATGAGTAGCTTTTTATTCGAGCGCATTCGTCATCAAAGACGAAACTAAACCTACCGCTATAAATCGTAAAATACTCATTTGAGACGGAAAGAGCATAGAGGAAAACTTGTTTATTTTGATTCGATTAATTAGGTTCAGGCACCAAAAAGTGGAAAATCGATAACTGAAATATCCTTCAGATTTACCTCAAGAACTTCCATCAAAGTTTATTTAGTTATCGCTTTGGTAATTCTAACTAAGTTAATTTTCACTATGTACTATGTGGTATTGGTAGCAGAAACTTGGGCCAACCTATCCTTTCAAAAACATTATATTGCATAAAAGGCTTCAAACTTCGTGTCAACTGCCAAGCTTCATTACAATAAATATTGCAGGAAGGTGTGTTCAGGGTTATTATTAACAATATCATTATAACAGATAACAGCTGTCAAAGAACTAGTTATTTTGTTACAACATACAAGGTTCTGCTGAACACGTCCATACGTTGTCTCAACGTCTCGGATATTCCCCAATCCAAACACTTTCTTGTGCATAGCCTCCACCTGTATCATCGTTTTCAACATGATTTTAACCACAGTATACGGAATACAGTGAAACATGTAATACCATGATTTAAAAAAGAAAACAATTACACAGAGAAGCTTACAATAGAGATGAAGAATTTACCATTATAAAACCCTATCTTTAGCTTTTACCTTCTTCTTCTTCAGGGGGGATCCAGGAGGATCTAGAAAGTAATAGCTCTAGTTTCCGCATTGACGTATTGAAACTCGGCTACCATTCTAATTAGGTGACACCTCAACGAAGCCAAATTCTGATTTGTCGATTCGCTAGGATCAGAAAGCGTGAGAGTAACATGACACTGATGAATAAATATTGAAGATAATCCTGCAGGATGTCAGTTGCCGGACTACTCATTGTGAGGGGTGGAGAAATAGAAAATGGATAGCAGGCCTTAATAACGTCGACGGTCATTGTCCGCTCAATTACTATATTTAGGATTTTTTAAAGCTTCTATCCCTAACAAGATATAGGGAGTGATTACAGTGAAAGCTAGATAAGTTCTCTCTTTTACTTTTTCTACTGATCTTTTCCGTTCACTACAAAAACAAAAGAGCTGTATTCTAGTAGAAATAACAGAGGTTGTCGAACGCAGATCGAACCAGGGAGTTTTTTGACCACAGTGTGGTTCTTAACTGCTTGCGTCATGACGAAGACGTTTAGAGAAGGCTGACTAAAAATATAAGGCTACAATAGACTCTTGCTAAAGGAATTACTGATTCTATGGTGGGTATTTGTCATAATACAATAGGTTTTATTTCTGGGTACCACAAACCAATTTGATTCTCAATACATCTTGCAGTGGGCGTTTGGATCTTAAGTCAGAACTTCCGATCACGATCGATCTTCCACATCGGGATCGGACTTGAAGATCGAAACTTCCCGAGGGAAAAGATCGGAAGTGCAAGGGTCGTTCTCGCAAAATGTAAGTCCGACCCCGATCACGGCCGTAACAGAGAAAAATGAAAACAACGAGAACATCGAGGCCCTCGTCTTCCTGAAGGGTAATCTTCCCTTCCAGGAAAGCCCACGAGGTGGAGGTGAACGAGCAAGATGAAGACTGAACGGGGTGATTCGTACAAAAGGATAGATAGCGTCTCCTTTGTTTCATATAATGTAATTAAATTGGATAGAGTTTGGTAGAGTCAGTAGAGTAGACATATTGCTTTATGGTATTTAAAACATATACACTAAAAAAATTGAATTTAATATCTATCTGTCCCATTTCATGTCAGTATTGTAGTATATATATGTGACGTCGTACACTCATAGTAAATCTGAATTGCTTTAAAAACCGGGGATCATTGTTAAAACGTTAGGATCGGAAGTTCGGGATCGCTTTAATTTTTTTGGCGGCGGGATCAGAATGTCGAATTTCGGAATTAGCCATTGACCTGGATTAGAAGTTCGGGATTGGACTAATATTTTGAGGATCGATGCCCACCCCTGAATATACCAACGGGTTCGCTTCTGGTTCACGCATACGGACTAGATTTCACGCGAAACTGTATCCTTTCGCCCAGAACGACTCGAGGGCGAGTTACTTGTACCAATATCGTGCATCAAGCTGGCACCGCATAGCTAGCAATATGTAGTGTACCAAATTACGCTCCCACCACTCATGGTGCCAGGCCTAAATGAGAAGTCGTCTCTGCTGTGCAGCTTCACTCTTCCGAGCAACAGCACAGGGCCAATCAAAACTCTTCACTCGTCTCTCACTCTACAGCTCTATTCAATAGTTTTAACCTAAGGTTTTGATCAAGCAAAAGTAACGTCTTGGCAGCGAGACCTCTTTGCCAACTCGATAGCTCAGACCTCACGCAACTCCTTTATCATCATGGCAAAATATATAGACTGGAAAGCCTGAATCCGAATTTAATTATCTTTACCTCATTTACGCTTCCCACACTTTTTTTCTCATCACAAGACTTTCTCGTGTTTACGAGCACAATGCAATTGAGACCTATGAAGGTACATCTGGTGTTCTTTGGAGGCTCACCGATGTGGCATGCTTCTCTGAAATTTTTTTGCCTTAAATGCTGGCTGCCCCCCCCAAAAAAGTCCAAGTAGGTCTACGTAGTGAAAAGAATTTTTTTTTGAGCTTATACTATAAGAACACGCAAACTGTATGAAGATTTCTACAGCCGGTTCTAAAACCACTGATGTTATGGGATGAACCGCTGTTATCAGAGAAAGGGTGATGGCTAAGAGGCTGCTCACAGGCCTCAATTTTCATAACAGAACAGTAAGACGTCATGGAGGCGCTTCGGTTAAAGTGAGGAGCATTCTTAGCACACGTGCAATATCTTCACGGACTCGAACAGTGTTATAGATACCCTGCAAGTACACATAGTACCCATTCTCTTATCACAGACGTAGTAAAAATGTTGGTTAACCTCGTGGGTGAGTGTAAATGCGTCACGTTGAGTATGGTATCTGGGCAAGTAGGGATGTTTCATTAGCTGACCTAGACGTTATGCAAGTCGTGGAAACGAATGAAAAAACGTTGGATTTGACGGTTCCGTTCTGGGACTGTTATTTCTGGATTAAGGGAGCTCGAATGGAACAATGAAGTCAACAGTAAATTAAGAAATATAAAATCTACTGACTGTGAGTGAATTTGGTTTAATTTTCGTGCTTGTCGTATAAGAGTGACTTTTTCTCCTCCGAATTGGAGATATTCGCTCAACACACGGCCATTTGATGGAGCAACAGCCGCAGCCTTGATGTTAGTGCTGTTGTGATCCGTTAACTGTAAAACAGTTTCTCGCTGAATGCCCCAGGTATGCTGTTGCTCGAGATAAGATTTCTGTACCTTCCTGGCCAAAAAGAGGGTGTACTCGTACTGACTGAAACGGTCAAAGAAACCGAGCTTTCAGTTTTCGACGTAACTGCGCTCCAGTTACTGCTTGAAAGTCCAAACTGTCCTTTGAGGTCTGACCAGAGGATGAATCGTATTGGCTGTCACAGAACTTAACTCAAAGCAGTAGAACAACACTAACCGTATGTGAGAAAACAATCAAGTCGACGCGCATCAGCTTTGACCGGGGCACTTGACGTAAGAGGCACCATGTGGGCTGGCAGTTCGAGAGTGTGACACTCTTTCAAATCACGACACTTATTTTAAACCTTAATGAGATTAAAAAAGAGTGAAAATTTGCTAATCGAATGTATAAAAGATCAATTGCCGAGGGCTCTGTGCTGTTATCCTCAAGGTCATGTTGAGAGGAAGTTCTAGTACGGCCAAGGCTCTCGGCCAAAGCGTGGGTGGGTAGTTGGAACCCTCCCCCCTTCTTTGCGGGTCTAAAACTATACTACCCTACTCTAGTTGAACGCTTGTAAATCCTTGTCTTTACTCGCTGTTCTGACCAAAGATGAAGATGGTCTTTTAAGTTGAAAGTAATGAATCGATTATTTTCAAAATTACTTGTTAAGTAATTTAATGTTCGAATTGAGTTTTTTAATGCACGTTCGGACTAGCACGTATTTAAAAAAATCTTCGTGAAACAAAAAGAGTGAATAAAACAGTACATTTAACTCTGATATGTCCAGATAATTACATCAGTGACATAAAATCATAACCTACCGAGTAAAGATATGCTGGTAGCTGTACCCTTCTCGCAGCACTTGGATATTGTCACTAGTGCCGTGCTCTCAAGACTGTGCAGACGCGCTTTTGCTTTCAATCATCAAGATCAAGCTTCAGAGGAAGGTTTTTAACTTTTACATTACTTCAATGTATATCTGGTTGATATTCCATTCGATGAAAGTAAATAAAGTCTTTAAATAGAATTTAGCAAAGAATATGTTGAATTAGGCCCCAGATAGCTAAGTTAATTGGTAGTTCCGTGTCCGAGGAGTGCAATACCTTCGCATGTCGACGGAGCGCTGAGAATTGCAGGCGAAGCACGTACGTTCAGTTGGGATTTCATCTGTGGCTCTTCGGTGATAGGTGCTCGGAATTTGAGGCGTTAAGCAGGAACGAACACACGATTTGTCAGTTGAACTCAGTTCGCAATTCCAGTGCTGACGTAGATTCAGAACGTGCCCGTAAATCAAACTTGTGCTTGCTCAAAGATTGAGTTTTTTCCATAAAGCATCAATCCATGTCAGAGACGGCTGCATGTATTGCGATTACATTACTCTGAGCTATTACAAGCAATGTATCACGAAGGGTCCAAATTGGATTTCTAGAGAAGTTTTATTAGCTATAAAATACTGTTATAATCTTCCAAAATAATTCAGCCAAACTAAAGATTATCATTAGAACCAAGTGTTGTGAGCGCTCATGACACTGTGCCGACTTTTGTGCGGACTAATAAATGTCCAATAACCTCAAATATGGTGAATAGTGAGATATCCTTGGATTCCAATTATTGATTTCGCATTGCGTACAATGAATTATTGTTAAACCTATTGGTAATTATACAGATCTGTTAAAGCTCTTCGTCAGGTTCAAGCGGAACCTGGTGGGGCAGAAAAACCTATCCGATTTCAAAACGTTATAAAATTAATACTACTCAACTTGTCAAAAAATTTTTTTTATTAGCATATTTCAAATTTTATGCCATTTTTAAATTTAAGTTTTGAAAAGAACATCACTCAAATGTCGTCCTTGGGAGCGGATACACTGATTTAGGCGCTCGCGGTAGCTTTCCATGACTTTCACCGTCATTTCCACAGGAATTTCTTCAATTGCCCGAGCAATTTCCCTTCGTAAAGCAAGAAGGGTCCTTGGTCGATGCTGGTAAACCTTCGATTTGAGGTAACCCCAAAGGAAGAAGTCACATGGAGTGAGATCCGGTGAGCGCGGCGGCCAGCGAAGATCACCTCTCAGGGAAATGAGGCGACCGGGAAACAGTTCCCTGAGAATGTCCATTGATCGTCGCGATGTGTGGGCGGTTGCACCATCCTGTTGAAACCACACATTTTCCACGCCATTTTCTTCCATTTTGGGTCTAAGAAAATTTTCCAGCATGAAACAATAGCGCTCGCTGTTGACCGTTACGGTTTGCCCATTTTCTTCAAAAAAGTAAGGCCCCCAGACGCCTAGGCGGGAAGAGCACACCACACAGTCACTTTTGGGCTATGGAGGGGTTCCTGATGGATTTCTCGAGGATTTTCGTCACTCCAATATCGAAAATTCTGCCTGTTAACGGCACCACAAAGATGAAAATGGGCTTCGTCCGTGAAGAGCACAACATCGTCGTTTGGGAGTTCTCGGAGATCGCGACACAGGTTCGTACGGGTTTCAAAATCCCTTTCACTTAATTCCTGTGCAACAACCATTTTGTAGGGATGCATTTTGAGGTCCCGGTGCAAAATGCGCCGAATACTGCGGTTGGAAATCGCCAAAGCGAGCGAATGTTTTCGCGCCGAACGACGCGGGGAACGTTCAATCGCGGCTCTCACATTGGCCACGTTTTCAGGTCCTGTTGCTGTCCTGGGACGTCCAGGCGATTTCTTTTTCAATGCTGAACTCGTCTGTCTAAAATTTGACACCCAAACTTTAATCGTAGCGTGATGTGGAACAGGATCATGACACCCGAGTCCGAAATGAATTCGAAAAGCACGTTGTGTAGCAATTATCGAACCGCCGCATTCGATAAACCGCTCAATAACAAAAGCACGATGTTCACCAGACCAAGGCATGTTGACTACTGACAAATGGCATAAAACCGGCTTTCTAACGGTTTTCACTCCACTACTCTACCCGCTCCCTCTTCTGAGAAAAAGGGATTTAAAATCGGATAGGTTTTTCTGCCCCACCCTTTAAGGGGGTCCTCCGGATTGAAAATTTTTTTGATCCGATTGGTCTGAAACTTGGTGAGTATATGTAGTTTTGCAAGACAAACATATTTGAACTTGAAATTTTTTGATTTAGGCCTTAGTTTTTCCGAAAAATTCGAAAAATAGGTTTTTGGGTCATTTTTATGCATATTTCAAAAGAATAGAAGTCATTGAGTTTTTATGCTAAAACAAATTCAAAGACAGTTTTGGAATCCTTGAAACATTTCTAACAAAGATATATTCGGGGATTTTGCATTTTATTTTTTTAATTTTTTTTATTCGCGAAAATTTACCAATGAATAAAAAAAAACGAAATTTTTGGATTTGAACCATTATAAAAAAAATGAAATGTAAAAATGGAAAAAAGGGGAATATAACTTTGTTAGAAATGTTTCAAGGATTCCAAAACTGTCTTTGTTTTCTTCCTAGCATAAAAACTCAATGACTTCTAGTCTTTTGAATTTTGAGAATAAGTGACTACAGTATAGGCCAAAAACTAAATTTTTTGTTTTAGTGTGATATAATGGAAAATTTATGTAATTGAATGCTGTTTTCATTTTTATTTCGATTATCTCCATGCATAACATCATATTCACACTGTGAATTGTAATTTCCAAAAAAGGAACAAATTAAAAAAATTTTTACTTATATCATAAAAATTAGGAAATTTTTTGTTTTCAGTTTGATTCATATGAAATTTGACTATTATATGTAACTTTTGAAAAGAAACACAATTTCTTCTATACATTTTTTTGATTCAGGTCTTAGTTTTTGAAAAAAATTGACATATTGGTTTTTAGTCCACTGGTATTGATATTTCAAAAGAATAGAACTCATTGAGTTTTCAGGCTAGAACAAAAACAAAGACAGTTTTAGAATCCTTAAAACACATCTAACAACAGTACATTCGCAAATTTTTTATTTCTTCGTTTGTTTTCTTTTTATAGGGGGTCGAAATGGGCTCGAAAATTTAAGATTTTGGTCCCCTTACTCCCCCCCTGGGGGGGGGGGTTCTATTGTCCGTAGCGCCATAAAATTTTAGGACCGAATAGTCCACCACCTAAGGGTTCTTTTCCAACAATAAAATGAAAAATGACCATCTGAGAGAAAAGGGGCCCCGGAGGACCCCCTTAAGTGTGCTACGAATTTGTCCACGAGCTTATGTTTATTGGAAAACGTGTACAAAAGAATAGATATCCACAGTTGATATTAGTCAGTGATGAGTTTTGGAAATTCAAATCCATCTTACAAATTTCTTCATTACATTTTCGGGAGTTACTTTGAACGCGCTTCAGAAGCTTTTCTAAACTGCCAACGCTGTTATTGTCAAGAACCTTCTTTTCTCGAAAACATTGAAGGGAAATTCATCAAGAAATGTCAGAAAAATTCATGCTAGCATTTCCTTTTTTTGCTAATTTTATGGCTGAAACTGAATGGTTGTCTTCAAAACAGCAAAAAATTTTTACTTGTGATCATAAACACAAATTAACACGCGATTTGGGTTGAAATTCCTGTTTTAAGAACACGTGGAAGAATGTGATGTTGTTCGAGTGCTGTCCAACATCGCCAACATCCAGTCAGTGCCATAGTCACAGGGTGATCTCCACTAGAAACTCGAAATACTTTATAGCTGCTGAAAGCAGGAATAGGAATGATAATGACTGAGATGACACAAATAGTTCCGATTCCAATCCGATGCGCCTTTTAATGTACGATCTCCTTGAACTCATTTTCATTGAACGAGTCAGAAGATCCCTGAATTTATGTTTCCAAAACGAAGTATTTAAACACGCAAATTAAAATTTATCGAATAATTTTAAAATTCACATATTGTTAGTATATTAGTTAGTTTAAAACTTCCTATAGTCTTTAGACAATAAAGAGAAGGGACCACGTAGGATGGACTATAGAAAATGAAGAAACTATGCAGAAGATGTACTTCCTTACAGGGCACCTGGCGTACAAAAACAGTTTTTAGGTTTAGAAGGAAGAGGACGATAAGACAAAGGTGATATAGAGAAAAAGGCTAAAAACCGCAAGAAACAAATTACAGTTCCCTCTCCCCCAGAGAGTGTCAGTCAATGTAACAAAAGATGGACAAACCTAACTTGCCTAAACCTACTGCTCATGTTATCATATTCTCTCTTACAGCACGTAAATCTCCATTTCTTCAATAATGTAGATTTAAAAAGATGAATTCACCGAATATATGATGGTTAAGCATATTTTTATTGATTTTTCATCACATATAAAGGAGAAGATACAACTAAAAAACCGTTAGTGTGAAGTCATTTAATTTTTTTTCATTTTTTTGCAGGTGTGCAGTACTCCATTTTTTACAATTCTAAATGTGGTTTGTTTGAAGGAAGTCGTTTGGTCAGGGTCCCATGACATGAAATGGAAATCTTCAAAACTCCAGAAAAGGGTAATAACTCGATCTGCGTTGCATTGAAAATACCTTTTACTGATGATATTTTCCAAAAAAAACGCTATTAATTGCAGCTGCATGCCAGATGCACACAATACACGCAGCTCCCGAGCATGCGAGAGGTTGGAAGATACCAAAATTCTGGCGAAAGAGCCGAGATGAGACGTCAACAGCTTAACATGTAACATCACCGGGAACTCGAATACTGAACTTGTTAACAACTTTGAAGATTTTACTTCCCTAACTCCTATACACTGGATTTAAAATGTTCCATTGGAAAGACACATCTACATAGTTATGCTAGTCATTAGATATAGCATGAAGGAACAATGACTAACAGGACTCAGTTTTTGAAAGTTGTTGAATCTTCGGACGCATTTGGATGTACAATACGAAAAGTCCTTATGAGATCTTTAAGGTGCTCTAAGTATGAATGAGCTAAATCACACTGAAATAAAACGGCTATGACACATTGCCAATAAACTACAGTAATTTGCGCAGGGAAGTGTGAGCAATTAAACCATGGCGTTTCTTTCCGTTTGTTTCGAGATTCATGACTGCTGAGGTCGAAATTAGCTCAAGGAATTTTTATTAATTAAATGTCTGCGCTGATTTTTGAATCACAAAAACTGTCAACACAAAAATATCTTGTGACTGCTCTACTATATATTTCTTGACGCTCTGAAGGAGATCCGAACTCACGCCTCCGCCATGGCTTTGTGCTGCATTCTCGAAGACCCAAATGTTCAGTGTTTGATGAGTGAAATTCATGCACTCATGGTAGGATGCAGAATACACACACTACAGCCAACAACAAGGAAAGTTTAAAAGTTGTTGAAAACAGCACCTTCTAATTTGCCCTAAGGTCAGTATTGCAGAACATGCAACAACATTCACCTACCCTGACTCAAAAAAACGAAGAATCGTCATTGAACGTTTTTTCACGGCGGTTCTTCCACACTTAAGCATCAGATAGAGCTGTGCTCAGAAATGCTTACAAGCGATTCGATTACAGGGATGGCCTCAATAGTGTAGGCTGATGCGCCCTTTTACGCCGACCTCTTTATTCCTGAACTTATTAGTCCGTGCTAAAAAGTTACGCCCAATAATACGCGGAACACTTACTCATCTAGAAGTTAAATCGCTGCTATATCATGGATTCGCATCTGGTTGTTTGTGAATACTTGACATAGCCCTTTTGTTGTCTAAGAGATGAAGATTTCTGATATAAAATTCCTTAAATATTGATGAATACGTTTAATGATCTTAGACTTAGGATGGAAACATTAAGAGAATGCTTCACAAAACATAACTTCTCTATAACCAATTTAAATTATTTACCCAGACCGGGTTCATGGCAGCTGAAGTGTGTTGTAGTGTTTGTGAAAATTCGTGACTCTCAATGGAGCCAATCATGACACAAAGGGAGAAGCGCTCGCTAGTAATAAATGAGATATAAACATGTATCTTACAAATGTTGAGTCATATAAATTTCAAATGGAATTATAGATATACTGACTATTTTAAAGAAAATTTAACTGTGTAGAGCTCTTTTTATATTTTTCTAGATTGATCAGTCTTGCACGTGAGAGTGAGAGTTAACTTTTTATTCATAGGATCGGAAAGAAAAGATCCCGCAAGCATCAGAAAATGCAACAAGCACAGTTCAGAAGTTATAGAAAAATTCACAGTAAAAAAGGTATAGATCTCATTGAAGCCAAGGTCTTTTTTTTCTCACATGAATAAGCGATGACACTACTGAAACAGACATGACGCTGTAGGAACGTCGACTCCCGAGTGGAAGAATGTGGGCAACCTTTTGAAAACGTGCGATCTTCACCAAAAAGTAAATAATTTTGACAGATTGGACAAGATTATAAGGTAATTTTAAAATCTTCTCCTTCCCCAAGAGGGAAATGAGGAAGGCACCGTTTAGTATGTAATAAAGGGAACGGTGAATCTATGAGCAAGGTGTGCCCCTACTCTCTGCGCAAAGAAAGAACAAAATTTAAAGAAGTCCACGAGAGAGGATGAAAGTTAAAAGCGAAAGAGAAAAAAGGCGGTAGTGAACCTAAAACAGATGTTGCGTAACAAAACAGAAATCGTGTGCTATTTCAACAAAGGGAAAGCCTACCTAATCTTCTGTTAGGGGTTCCACATCTTCCTCATAAGAGCTCTAACTCTCATCAAAACAATCGTCGTATCCTCCTCAACAGCAATAATTTGGGCAATGCTCTAGCTGGATTTATCTAATGCAAAGGTAATGTAAACAAATTTCTCATGAAAGTTATCAAAATTCCTGTAAATTATCATTCTTCTGAAACTTCTCATTTCAAAACAAAAACTGAACAATGGGATTGCCTTGATAAAATTAGATCCTTGTGTGAATGTAATTGGTTCGCATCTTTAAAGTTACGGATAATACACAAAATATCAGGTATGGAAAATATTGTACAGAGAATTTATAATTAACAATATGATAATTATACTAGGATACAGACGATGCAGTCACTGAGGCACAAAGTAAGATAAATGCAATTCTAACTCTAGATTCATTTTTAATTTGAAAGCTATTTATTGCTGAGCTCGACAACAGCATGATTCCATGCGTGGAAATACCCTAGAAAAAACTCACGAGGAAACCTTTTTCTCCCAAAGATGGACGACTTCGTTCAGAAATTACCTCGCGGGATCATGGAGCAGTTCACTAGTCAACAAAATTACTCACGTGGGATTATTCATTATTTAATCTGCGCTTTGTATATGCTGTTGGAGATGATGTCACCAGTCCTTTCCCAAGTCTGGCCTACACATCGGAGCGAGACATTAGTGGCGCTCGAGTTCACAACTTTAGTCTGAAAGATTATTAGGTACGACAGTTTAAAACCTTATTTTATACCAGTTATTTTGTACCGTGTATGGAATACTGTTATGGAGTTAATTTGCCGTGATTGCTAGATTTTAAAATAAGCACACACATCAGGAATGACAACATTAAATTTGTCCAGTTGTTTGTGAATGAGGTACATAACACCACCTTCGGATTAATTTATCTATCGAAGGTTCAGAGGAGGTTATAAAAAGCATCAGTACTGACTTGAAGGATGAACGGTATTTTCAGATACTTCAAACTGAGCTGACAAGCATCACATTCCGCTTCAGGTACTTCCAGAATTGGATAGTCAGTTGATATTGTGTTGCTCTGGCGGGTTTCACCGATGAAACCAATATGAAAGTATAGATAACAAGCAAATATCCCTGCTCTCGACTGAAGTTTTCCAATTCTTTGAGAAATGATTCAAATTGTACTGAAGGAAGTACATATATTTCCATTAACCTACGTCCACCAAGCTTGATTTGATTTTTCATCAAGAGCACCTGTTCAAGTTTTCCATGCGTACTCTCGAAAATCGTTAGCAGCAAAACAAGCTCTCCCTTTCTTGATCCCCATTGCCGTTACAAATTCATTCATTAAACTGTTTTAGGAAACCGATGAGAGAATCTAGTCTGGTTCTAGTAAAAAGTATGAGCTCAGCGCGACAAGAGCCAGGGGCTATATTCAGGCTTGAAGCATCACATGTCTAGCTAGCTTTACGCTATAGTCACCACAGATATCCCGCAATTAGAGTATGGGGACCATAAGTATGCACCATGTAGCCCAAAGATGAGATAGTATCTCGAAGATTTTTATGTATTAACCATTTCTCTTTCATGTAGTAAAAAACATCAGAAAGTCCGTACTGCCATAGGCTTCTTCAAAATTAACTTGTTTTATAACAAAAATGTATGAAAAATTAAATCTGTTATTCAGAAGAACCGCGTTGACGCTTACGCAAAAAGAGCCCATGGAAAGTCTCTAGAGATATCTGCAATGTCGTACGATTCGCTATAAGAATTTAATTCCTAAGTAACATGATGGGGCTCTGGAAGACGAGTTTTAAGCTCAAAAGAACATCAAAGCATTAAGTACGTTGTTCGTTCTTATGATTTATGTATCTTTTTACGTGATCTTGCTCTTTCCTCTTATGCTATTGAGATATTGAATTGCCTCTTATTATTTTTCTTACTTTATCAATTCTGAAAGAGTTTCATGAACGCCTCGCGAGAATATGAGTAGAAGCGGCAAATAACTCATTTTGATTCTTTAGTTTGTCTTCAACAACGCATAACTCGTCTTCTTCCCAATTTCCGCTCTGGTCCCACGCCCTACAAAACCCTCTTAACTACGACAACGATTGTGCTTGGAATTTCTCTGATCCCACGCTCCGGAAGACCCCCGCAATTACAAGGGTCAAAATTACAACTCTCTGATCCCACGCTCTGGAAGACCCCCGCTATTACAAGGGTCAAAATTACAACTCTCTGATCCCACGCTCCGGAAGACCCCCGCAATTACAAGGGTCAAAATTACAACTCTCTGATCCCACGCTCCGGAAGACCCCCGCAATTACAAGGGTCAAAATTACAACTCTCTGATCCCACGCTCTGGAAGACCCCCGCAATTACAAGGGTCAAAATTACAACTCTCTGATCCCACGCTCCGGAAGACCCCCGCAATTACAAGGGTCAAAATTACAACTCTCTGATCCCACGCTCCGGAAGGCCCCCGCAATTACAAGGGTCAAAATTACAACTCTCTGATCCCACGCTCCGGAAGACCCCCGCAATTACAAGGGTCAAAATTACAACTCTCTGATCCCACGCTCTGGAAGACCCCCGCAATTACAAGGGTCAAAATTACAACTCTCTGATCCCACGCTCCGGAAGACCCCCGCAATTACAAGGGTCAAAATTACAACTCTCTGATCCCACGCTCCGGAAGACCCCCGCAATTACAAGGGTCAAAATTACAACTCTCTGATCCCACGCTCCGGAAGACCCCCGCAATTACAAGGGTCAAAATTACAACTCTCTGATCCCACGCTCTGGAAGACCCCCGCAATTACAAGGGTCAAAATTACAACTCTCTGATCCCACGCTCCGGAAGACCCTACTGTTACAACGATAACAGTAAACAATCAATTTTGCACGCCCGATTCACAGTCATACTCATCTAGATCGGAATCGAGAGTAAATATGCTACGTAAAATAATCCATGCATGTGCAGGCTTTGAATGTACCTCTACATAGCCTCATCGAAGATTTAAAATTTTATAATAATAATTTGACAGAGATAATATTTAAAGTTGTCATTTTGCAACGAAGCTTCAAAATATCTCAATAGTATCTCCGACTAAAAAAAAATGAATGACGATATTTGTTATGCATCACTCTGATATTGCAAATTGCTTAAAAAAAGTTTGACTCGAGAAACTGCTCACAAGTCAATGCAGTTTCAACTCTACCATCTGAAGAAGGAACTAGCGCTTCTGGAACTTGTCCATTGTGGTGTTCCGGAGTTTTTTCCAATGTGCTAGGGAAGGGAAACATTTCGCAATAAAGCTAATTCATTCAGTAAACAGTAATGCATTTGAACAATTTAACGAGCTTTGATTATTTTTATACCGATGTATTGATAATATGAGTTGTGTAATGCGTTGTATAAAATGGAAGTGCAGAATTAGGCTTTTGTTTTTTTTTCTCTCTTACAGAAACTTGGCGAGTACTAGCATATGGTGGTCATGAGCCTTCGAGTAGCATTGCATGGTGTGGACTGCTGAATACTATCATGTGGTTCACTATCCAAGCTAGAAAAGCCTTATTTATTAAAATTTTTTAATGAAATGGAATAATCAATTCTTAGACTAAAAAACTAATGTGTAAATAAAACAATCAGTATCTGAGCTGAATAGTTTACAATCCAAGTAATCGGTATATAAATGAGAAAATTGATTATATTATATTAGAGAAGTTAATTTCACCTCTCAAATTGCAACAAAAGCGTTCCAGACAAAGGAAGAAGGAAGGCACCATTTAGTACGGACTTAAGGGAATGCGGAATCTATCTATGTTCAAGGTGCATAGAACCAGTATGTTGAGAAAAGTTTATGAAACAAGAAAAAGTTCACGAAGAAAGTAGCAGGTGCTGAAAAAAAGGATAGCAGCTTACCGAAAAAAGAGGCTACATAACAAAAAAAGAAATGTATCCATTTTATCCTAACCTTTATCTCGAGACCTCGCATAGTTTCCCTGGGAGTGCTAATTCCCATAGATACAATAGTTGTATTTCCTTGAGGGAGCAAAAAAATGTGCTTTTAACCAATGCATCAGTATGCAAACCAAGAAATCAGTATTCAAACTGTTGATCAATGCTATATTCAATACATACATGAGCTACATGTGAGCGTTTGGGAAAAGCATAAGAAGTCTGGACATGCAATATTGACTGAACCATAACGTTCAACTTTCGCAAAGTTACATTTTTATTATAACAGATTATGCTTAAGAGTAGCCACATGAATTATTCAGATTTCTGATTCCGGAATGAATTTTAAGCTTTGGCGATGTGCGAGCTATTTGCGTGTGGTAATACCGCTGCATATGAACAAGACTTATTGAATATGACCTAATATAAGAAGCAAAAACGTTAAATATATGTGTATCAAAAATTCAACAATTTTAGGCTAGAATAATATTGGGGAATGACTGAATCTCTGGTACAACAAACGACAAAGTATTTACAGATCCTAATTTCCTGTAGGAAAAATTAACCTCGATTGGTTGGACGTTCGACCAACAATCATAGATTTCTATTATAGATCATATACCCTATAAAGGATAATAGTCAAAAAATATAATCTAAATACACAGCAACGGCAACTTCAACCTGTCCATTTTCTCTCTGTTTTCTAAAATCAACGAGTTTTACATTATCTTAAATCAAAAGGACGGAAGTAATCCATACTGAGACAACTATAGAGGCAAATGATGTTCTATACTCTCAGCACATCATGCCATTTGTTTGTTCAAAAGGATACTCATTTCTGGACAAGTATTCTTCATCTTATTGCAGAGCACATACATAAACTAGTAATTTCATATGGACATGATGATTTTATTTGTAATCGGAACAGATTTAATATCAATGAGGGGCGTCCAAAGAGGAGAATAAGTACGTTGCTACCAGGAGCAATTTGAACGGAGCTGGGACCACCAAACAACTTCACGACAGGATGCCTATATAACCATGGTAATGGATAAACGAAAATAATCAGGTTACAATTGCAACTACATTTAAAGGGATATAATGTATTTTCCCATTTTATTCCATACCCACTTTTCTAGTACAGAAACATTTAAATTGAAAATTAAAGTTGCTCGGTACGCAATCAGGGTCGATGAAATAGCTAAAGAATAATATATCAGAGGTCCTTGTCATTTTGTCTTACACGAATAGCCTACGAAAGTTCTTATACTAGTAATTAAGTTGGCAGAGTCCTGACTTCATCGGCTCCAAGATGTCCAAAAACTCCCACAATTTCATATAATTGATGAACTTTGGTAGTCGAATCCTTGAATCCACAAATGAAGAAAAACACTCATCGTTCAATTCGTAACTGCTTGATTTCCATACAGGTTGTTCAATCCTGTACACACGTTCATCAAGTTTTACTGACACTGATGTGGATTTAAAACTTGGGTTAATAACATAACTTACTGCAACATGTTTGAAACATAAAAAAAACACATTTCTCGTTTTGTAACCAGTCATCCAACGGAAAGAAATAAATTCAGGAGGAAAGACAAAGAGCGTTTTAAAATAATTTTTCAAATTTTATACTTATCTATGAACACATTTTTCTTTCCATTCTACGCATGAGTCAAGAGAGGCCTTCTTACTTTAGGGCGTGGTAGAGGATATAAGCGTTAATCAGCACACGCAGTCCGAGGAACAGAAATGCTGCTGTTTCTTCGAAGGGGTTTAAATATTTTTAAATATTTGATGCTGACATAATTCCCCCACTTTCTAACCATACAGACGGGATGGCCAAAGATGAGCAAAGAACATCCAGTCAGCAAGCCAGCTTGCGTCTAAAACCTTACTAAATTTAAAGCTTATTTTCAACGTTTATAGCAGCTCGGTAAAGCATAATTTCTCCGTTTTGCTCCATTAACGTTCTTACTTTGTGATTCGCAAGCGATGAAAGAATACTATAACTTTATCTTAAAAACTTTAATTAATAATTCACTGGCAGCGTGAAAGAACAAAATAAAGAGATCCAAAGTGTTTGATTGCCGACAGAAAAACAGTCTTTAATTGTTAATTCCATGATATTAAGAGGCTTAACATGTCTGATCGGGATTGTCAAAACTTAGAGAAATATGAAAATTATTAAATTTTCATCATAATTTGAAAAGGAATATTCCCTATAAGGTTTAAATGCAAAATAACTGAATGGTAGGAGGCATCATTCTCATCAATAAATACCCGAGTTTGGGATTCAAAGTTTGAAATTGCTGCTGATAATGATATTATTTATACAGTATAATGTAAGAGAGGCTAGCAATAGATGAATGAATGACTGCCCAACGAATTACGTAAATATTTGAGGTTTTTCGAAAGTTATCGCAAAATGTACGGTCATGGTCAATTTGTGAGCGTAACAGTTTGAGCGTGACCCAAATTCCTGGATAAGAAACTCCGAACGTAATTAGCTCAGCAGCAAAGAAAGACAAGTTTAATAGCAGTGTTTGGATTGATTGAAAACGTTTGATACTTGCTATTGAACTTTGAATTCTTGCATCGTCGTTGCCAAATGTACAGAATGTATAAATTGTTGTTGAACTCATTTTATCTTGTAAAACGTAGTTCAAATTATATTAGCAAAGTACATCTATTTTAAATTCTATCTCCATCTGCTTCGATCTAGAATACGATAGTGCAATGAATCTGAGGTAACCAAAGTAATTTAACTTTTCTCCCAATGAGAGTCGATACCCTTACCCAACGGAAGTCTGAAGAACAACCCTCTTCAATGCTTCTTCAATCCCCCAGAGCTTTATGTAACAGGTTTCTATTTAGAGATTCTCGGGAAAACGTTTTGATTTGGTCATTCTTTGGCATAAATCAGAGTTACCTAACACTTGCTAACGACAAGGGAAATACGTGTGATAATTTTTTACAGTTGTTTCCAAAGAAAAATATCACCGGATTCTGCACGTTATTTTTTATTTTGCTTGGACCCTCAAGACAGTTGTATGAGTTGAGAGTTGTCCATCGATGCTATCAAGAAGACACGCAATAATTACACAGACAGAAGAAAAACAGCACTCCACATGCCTATGTGAATGAGCGAACAATTGTTTGTTTGTCGTAGCTATGCAGGGGCGTCCATTATAACTGGCCTTTCAGTTAGCAAGCAGAAACCAATATGTGTGCTGAGATGGTGAAACTTGTTTTATTCGAGAGAGAAATATTTTAATGGTTCCATATAACTTGGTCCACGAGAAGTTCAATAAAGACCACCGTACTCTGTTCGAGTGACTTTGTGGTGTAGAATAACTGTTTCAACTGTGCTTGGTCCATACTGTTTTTCAAATAGTAAGCTGAAAGGTTTCACCAGTAACTGTTTCAGCGGAATCCGCTGAAACAGTTACTGGTGAAAGTTTCCGTATTTTGTGTGAAAAGAGAGTTTCTTATTTCAGAACTGGAGAGACAGGACCTACACAATTCGTAGTTTCAACAGGATGGAACCACAGCCTATTCAGCTATAGGAGAAACAGTGGCGTTGCTAAGGGGGTGTTCTCCACATCATTTGATTCCACAGTATGGTAGCTTCTCTCGGCCGGCCTCGAATTTTTTTCGTTGAATTCCTTTGAGTTACGAGTTCATGTCACAAAACTAACAAATTTAAATGAATTCAAAAACAACCCTAATCATGAAGAAGCTTATTTCTCGCCTGATGTATCGTGGAAACGACAACAATGAAAGATAGAGCTTTCAGCTGTAAAAAACTACTGTGGTCAACATTCAAAGAAGATTGTACCCAAAACATGCTATAAATAAACTATGAAAATGCTTTTCTTTGAATAAAATAAATTTTAAGGATACAAGCGTTGATAGAAATAATTGTATTAGTAACTTGAAAGGGTCAATTACTTCTTTGTCCCCTAGTACAACAAAAATGAAGGAAACATAGACTTGAAAACTTTTGCATGCTCGTAATTATTAATCTATGTTTAAAAAGCAAAGATATGAAGGCGTTCGGCCACATTTCGACCGAGAGCACTAAACACCTACGGACATGAGCTCTATGGAGTCAAAGAGTTGAAGCATTGAGGTTAGCAGATGAATTACAGTAATAAACGAAGCCCTTCTACATTACTGTACCTTAGTGCATCGATTTCATAGCTTGCAGCTAATTTGGAGCACATAATTCTTTAGGTGTTGTATACATTGACTTCTAAAGTGCTAATTTGTGTGGAAACGCACCTTTCTAATAGTTCAAAGATTCCTCTTCATTATTGGTGTTAAATTTTATACCTGACATAAGTTTACAGAGTCAAATTGTATTATCACCAATATTCAACCCCACTATCTACACTTTGACTGCGACGTGAGACACCGGTGGTACACGGAGGGAATTTTCATAATGCTACTGACCGACCAGTAGTCACAAACTCACTCAAAGCAAAGCTAAATGAAGGCACGAACCCTTTCATGTTCGCTATTTTCACATTGCTCACTACAACTGACTTTAAATTTGAGTTGAATACTAAACTTCAGTTTTCCTGCCGCAGTCAAAGTGTCAATCATTTCAATTGCATTCAACTGAATACATTAGCAATGTATTCCGGTCACAGTAAACTTTCTATCAAAGGTTTTCTTGCATGGTGCTGCTGAGTGGCTAACGGTACTAGATAAACTTCTAAGCTATGTGTTTATTATTTCCTACATCGATTGAGTGCTTCACTGACAGTATATCTTTACCCCTGTGGAAAGGGTTGAACTTAGGAAAATTGATCAGCTTATAACATTTTTCGTATCAATTAGAGTTCAAGCGGCATTGCTCATCTTTGTGTTTTCTATGTAACAAACAATATGAAATAGGAGATTTGTAATGTGCGAAAGTAATTAAATGTTAACACGCTTTAGAAGGGTCGCCTGTATCGCACTTATGCCCGTTCTCATATTACTATATCCAAAGAATTTACGAGTCAATTTTCCTTACATAATTCATGACTTATCAATTCAGTGCCGAGGTCTAGTATAGCTACCTTCGAGTACGCAAATGTAAAGAGGAAACAATGGCTGTACGTTAAGAAAAGTGGGTTTCTCTTTAAGTACTTAAATTATGAAGTTCTAAGTTTACTTCACTATTGATCACCTAAAAAAATGAGCTTTAGGAAGAAATGATAGCAATGCAACGCTTGTCAAGAAAATGGTGGGGTTTCATGGTGAAGAACGACTCATCAATTTTAGAGTTCAGGGCTTATACTGATCATTCACAAAAATTTCAGAAGTTCATATTACTCACGCATTTTTGTCAGGAAACAGGAATCAGTTTTTTCATTTTACAAGCGTGAGGTGCAATGAAACGAAATTCACTATTTCCAAAAACAGGCAAATGTTGAACAGTTTTTTCCAAGTTCGGAATAACGTGCCTGTTGTGTTCGGCGAAACTTTTTGAGGGAAGATTTAGACCTCAGAGAACCCATTTCATGAAAGAGATTCGTTCGCATAACCGTTTTGAATTTTGTGTTTCGAAGTCGTAGAAACGGGGTATCAATAATAATTTTCAACATTGAAGCTCATAAAAAATAATTGTAATGTAATTCGACAACGTCAGAGAATGTAGTAGTAGCTAGAGTACATAAATCTCGTATTTTAGCTGGTGAAAATAACTGAATACAAATGATTAAGGCTAAATATACGTATATAATTATAGTCCTCAGCAGTTGTCCCGTTAAGAAACTGTGTTCTACGTTGACTGACTATTGCTGATATGTGAAGACAGATCATTGTGATCACAGACTGACAAACACACTCCTGTGGTAGGCATGGACGTGCTTCTAGGCATGTTTATTGTCGTGCAGGTTGCATCACGACTTCTCATCTGCGTGATGTCTAAAGGAATATAATCAGGTCTCTTGATGCTTGACTTGGTGCTTTTACACCCAAATTCAGAAGAAGAATTTCGTGTTATTTTTGAGTTTGACATAAAGGGACCACAACGATGAATGAACTCCTTTATGCTACCCATACTAATCGAATTAGATATATTTTGCCTAGAATTTTCTGAACGATTTGGTCCCCAGTCTTGTAGGTTAGTGAGTTGGTATGTACCTGGCAATACTCCTGATCTCGTTCTGCTTACTATCCGCGGGCTATCATACGCTAAGGTGTTCAAAAGACTATCATTTTCAAACCTTGACTCATAATTGGACAATGCACTTTTATGGTTGCCTTCTAGGTCAGAAAACGTGATCACGTCAGTTTCGGTGCGATTCTCTCGTTGTAGCAAAATCGAATTGTGCTCGGGATAAGATGGGTTATCTTCTTCATCTTGACTGCCATCAGGCACAGAGACTACAGACGACTTTCTCCGGTTCAATGGAGTAGCGGTAGAGGACACTGAACTCGAAGGAGACGGAGAACTGTCACTACGGGAAGATCGACATCTAACATTGAAACGACGACGTTCATAATTATGTTCCCTTCTCTCTCCAACTTTCATAGATTTATCAGAAGGACTATGACACGTTTGTTCTCCCTGACATGGCTCACTAGAGTGTCGTATTTTATTAGAAGAATTGTGTTCCTCCTCCATAGCAGAAGCAGCACAGTTCCTATTTGGAAGACTATTTGCTTTCAGAGTTGCGTGTTGATCAGTATTCTTGGAACTCTCATTCTGAGGATACCCAGTGCAATCAGCAATAGGGGTTGAAGTATTCCATTCTGATTCTCTGGTGTCTAGTGAGTCTTGGTCAGTTTCAGTCTTGTCTTCTGAACCTTCGAGTTTGGTGTAGGCAGGTGAGGCAGGCGAACTTTGTTCTTCCACTCCGAGCAAGTGGAGGACTCGGTCCTTGTGGGCGAGGACGAATGCTTCCAGCACCGCCACAGGGACGTTGATCGGCAAGTGTGTCTGGGTGCCGACGTGCCGGCACACCTAAAAATATTGCTTGAAATTACTTTTTTCTTTTCGGATTCATGAGGTTGTAATTTTTGAAGCGGTGTGAAGTTAACACAGAATACATTTTATACTGAAGTTCAGTACAAGCGAAGATGCACAAAAAAGTAGAGACAGAAATTGTTTACTATTTATCAACCCTCTAACTACTACGTGGGTCACCAGGAGCCACTGAGTGGATTTTCATATATAGTGTTGCTGACCAAGCAGTTATCGCTAACCTAATTTTTAGAAATACTTTATCTTAAATAAATGAAAGCACGACCCATTTAACGATTGCTATTTTTTAAATATTATTACTAAAATTGGCTTTAAATTGAGTTGAAAACTAAACTAAAGTTTAGCTCGCCGCGATCAAAGTGCCTAATGATCGAAGACACGTTCAAACATATTTGCTCAAACCAACTGCGGGAGAAAGTGTGTGAACTCAAGCTCTATTTTTATTGACCGTCTGATTCCACTTAACCTTGAAATGATGTAAGTGCAATAAATGATTAATGGTATCCATTTTTTCAGAAGAGGTATATTTTTTCTGTCGTCTTTCATAATTCACAATATCGAAACGGATGAAGTATTTCAGATCCCTTTCGTCGGAAGAATCTATTGAATTACTTTAGCTTCTTAAGCGACGCAATAGTTTGATCCATTAAAGAATAGTTCGTGTGACACTTTACGGAAAATTAATTTCCTCGTGTAATTAACGAACCTTGCGTTTCAAAAACGTGGGGGAAAGATTTAATCTTAATTTTGTATGTGGATGAATACTTTTATAGCAAATGATGATGAGGTTTCATAAATATCAGAAAATAATTATAGGAATGAAAAGTCTCTTTTGTCGTAGAAAATTTGAGCGGATTGACGAGTCAAAACAGCAGAAGTGAAATCGCAGAGGAGCTTCAGGAGATTCTTTTGACAGTCATTGGAGCCTCTGTAAAAATTTTCTAAAGCTTTTTACGGTTAGCCGCTCACAGAACAATACTGTGGATAGAATAAGTAATGTGTATCAATGATAAAGCTAAGAATAGTCCAGTACGTAAAATTACACATATAGAACACCATAGTTTCCTTTTCGCTTGGTATTTGAATGAAATTTAGTTTAAGCTTATTTAGTACGCTATTATTGTAGTATCGATGTGCTTTGAAATTTAGAAAAACTTAAGAAACCCAATCCATATCAAATGTCATTACAGACAATCTAAGCTTTAAATGGGGAAAAATATTTCCAGTGTCGAAAAATTAAAATACTGATCGATTGAAGGAAATTTGAATGTTTCGAAATCAACATTTTGCTTCGCATCCAATTCTTTGTAGAAAAGAGTATTACACAGCATGATGATGCCTTCTAAGCTGATAGATTTTTTTACTTGTTGATCTTAAGTCGGATGTTCGTTCGATTGCCTGTTCCAACTATGACAGTTGCACAGACCTTGGATAAAATTATCTGATCTTAGAAAAACAATTACCTGGCCATTACAAAACTTTAAACAAAGTATTTTTATAAGGGTTACATAGAATATGTCTGCCAAATATCTTTTTATATAATCAATAATCAAGACAGAAGCGAATTAATCTGCAGAAATGGTTTCAGAATACAAACAAATTTGATAATAAACTCGTACTTTCGCGTGATAATAATAATTATTGTGATGAATAGAAGTTATTGATTTCATTTTATAGTAAGATTTGTGTTTTTATTACTGTCACTTATTTAAATTGCGGGTACTCACGCGTGATACAAACTTTTCTTTTAGATAAATTCACGTCATCAATAAATGTAGATGTTTAGTGAGTGGTTCGTAGAAAGCTGAACATGTTCCTTTTGGAAAATTTCGAGAACATGGAATAGTGTTACTGCCTTCGATAAGATAATAAGAAAAACATTAAACTTCGTTGTAACAAACTGCGTAACTGTGATGATATTGCTCAGAAGGCTAGCCTATACCTGATCGCGTGGAATCAAAACAGTGAAGGAACAATGCTATAAGGAATAATTGAATAATTATGTTTCTTCAAATTCTAGTAAATATTGGTAAATTTCAAAAGTTACGACCCGTCTGTCAGAGCAAAATGCAGCACAAGATGCTAGGTTTTTTGGAGCATTATTTTCTAAGAATATAATCATTCTGGTACTCACTTTGGTATGCAACTGAGGAGGCGAGAGAGGTTCCTCTGTGGTGACGAAGACGCTGGGGGAAGACCGAGTGAAAGGCGCCAGCTGGCGTGACACGTCGATAGCGATGCTGTCGTCCGCTTCCGACTCGCCGGTGAGCAGCTGGCTCTTGCTGCCTCGCGTGCCCAGCGTCTGCAGAATCTGCACCGCTGATCTCACCTGGAATCCAAATTTGCTGGTGAGGCTAGCTTTCGTGTGCGCCTGTTTTGCCGTGCTCTCCTTTAATGGGATTACTCAGAGAATTGAATATGCAATCCGTTCCTTTTGTGATCATACTGAAGAAGATTGCTCGAAATAGAGACTACGAAAGGGTTACGTCATAATTTGAAAAATGTTGCTAATGGTGCGGTTAGAGTCTCCAGCATTGTTCTTACTGTACACGAAAAAATGAAGGATTGTACCTCCTTACATGCCCAAACTAAACGACGAGAGGCTCTCGAAATGACTAGGTAGGGGAATTAAATAAGATTAGATAAGTTGACCACAATAAAGGTCTTCCCAAGGAAGAAAGGGGGAAAACATCATAAAGTATGGAGTCTAGGAATCGGAGAATTTATGCAAAACGTGTGGTCCCACTCAAGACAACATGGGTATCAAAACAATAAGTTGAGAAAGAAATTTATGAAATAAGAAGAAGGTTGGTGAAAAACTAGGACAACACTGAACCGAAGAAAGATGGTCCGTAGCGAAAAAACTACAGTATTCTATTCCAACGAAAGGAAAGTCTACTAACCTTCAGCTCGTACTTCACATTTTCAATCAGGTAATGATAATTTCCATAGCCACAATAATAGTATCGCTTGCATACTCTGAATTTAGTTTGGGGAACAAAGGCGAAGAGAAAAGCCTACTGAGAAAAGGAGGTTAACAAAAATTTAGGAAAGGCTTTCGGTAGGATCATTAATTATCATCAGTTTTAGCCAAAATTAAACTCAGCTCAATCGCATGAAGATTCATATGAAACTGAATTATATTATCATATCAAGAAAGGATTTAAACATCAATCTTCATTATGTAAATATAGCTGTCATAAAAGAAAAGCGCATGCTCAATATTTTTAAATCTTCTTTTGCGAGAGCAAACCTACATCAAATTGGTGACATACTAACACTAGTAGGGAGATTTTAATGGTGATTTTAAAAGATAGAGAAGTTTGCTGAGTTTCTTTGATGACTTCAATCAAGATATGCGTAGGTGGGAGATAACTGTCAAGGGCCCTTTGAACCTTTTTACAAAGGGCTTTTTAACCTATCCCTACCCCTTTGGCTCTTTATTAACTGTTACGGTACAAGTTGATAACTTTTATAAGCTGCATTTCGCAATTTTGAGTTCTACAAGAAAAATATTGATCGTAAGTACGAATTTTTAATCGTTAGATAGATATAAGGTTTGTTAAAATGTTCACTCCTCGGTATCCTTCATCAATGGAGTATTAAATTTTCCACTTGTCTCACCGAGAAAAACTCACCGACAAAGTTTTTTGCTTTGTCAGGTTACACACCAGGAAACTAGAATATATTTTTCCTAAAACCTCAATTGACCGAAACGATAAGTAAATTTGCTCGTTTTTAAAACCAACAGTTTGCTAGGGATAATATTTACAATGTGCAAATTTTGGGTTTGGTGACTTTAACTGCTAAGCAATCTTGAGCCCCTGAGTGCAACTGGCTGCTTACGACCTACGGGAAAAATTAGCCAGGACTGATTCCAATTTATGAGGTGACTAAGTTATTGAAGAAGCTCATGAACTCACTGTGCTGTAATTATCATGAGGAAGTTATTTGGGATGCACTTTATTGTATGGGCTATCAATATTGTAGTAGTAATCCACCTTCGAGATAACCAAAAGACATATTAAAAATTCAGTAAGTATCTAAGTTTAAACAACACTCAAATATATTGTTAGAATCTATTTAGTTTACGACAAATTAATTAAGCTGGTTGGTTATATTTGATGAAGCGGAAGATAAATTCATCATAAGTCGTTCAGCTTTAAACTCAAACGAAAGCCCGGTCACTCTGACGAGTGTAAGTGGGGATGACAGGCTGCTAACCCACCACACAAAAATGAGGCGCTCACTTCTTTAGCGAGAACATTAACGTGCGAGTGGAGCGAGGTGACTTGGGAGTCAATTTTTTCGAGGTGTTGCTTAGACTGCGAGTCGTCGTGCGCCTGACGCAGCTCGTCGGAGGAGCGGTGGTGGCGTGTGGGCGAGAGCGGCTTGAGGCGGTCGCCGGCACGCACGGGCGTCGTCGCCTGGGTCCGGTCCCGCGCCCGGTGTGTCCAGCGCGGACTGCCCAGCGTCGTCTCCTCCTCCACCCTGAACGACAACAAAATTAATCAGGAAAACGATTGACACTCTGACTGCGGCAGATAAAACTGACGTTTAATATTCATTTCAAATTTAAAGTTAATTGTTGAAAATACCAAACATTATTTGAATCGTGTTTTTATTTAATTTTTACCTAAAATTTTTTAAAATTGTGTTTGTGACTAACGGTTGGTTATCAGCATAATGAAAACTCCCTCACTGACCAAATATGTTTCACGTCGCAGTCAAAGTGTTAAAATAGACCGGAATACTCTTGAATCTCATAGAGAAGTGATGCTGGTGGGAGTGATGTCAGACAAATCTTCGAAGCGTACCGTCTCCGGCTTGAAAAGGTGAGGAATTGAGTGTATTGGAGAACATTCCCCCAAATTTTATGTTTTTTCAGTGGATAGGAAATGAAATCATGAGTTACCGGAGTGCTTAGTGGATATTCAAAAACAGTTGAATTCAGTTCCTCAATAAAGTTAATGAGAGCATTAAAAAATCCTTCATGAACGAGTTATCTATCACTGTTTCTACTCTCGAAGAACGACAACTGAGTCCGCTTCAACATTTACTGAATCTATGTTATATAATCAAGATTTCTACGCCAAATTACGATATGAATCTGAAAATGAAATAATTCGTGTAAGACTTTCAGGGAACTCGGGTTATAACTTTTCAAATAACATCAGAGGAGCATCTTTTTGATGAAGATCAAGAAGTAAGTATGAACCAAGCACTAAGGTATCCAAGATTGAAAGTGAGTATTTTTTTCATTGCGAAAATGAAAACGATACTCTGGTTAAAGGGACAAGTAGTTTTACCAATATTTTGGGAACAATATTCGAATAATGAGATACATTCTTTTAACCTTTAGAACAAATTCGATTCTAGCAGCATCAAAATTTTTTTCAGCAAAAAGTTTTCTGGGCTCTCATGTGACTACAAAGAGCGATGTGAAGAAGATTCTAATACAAGTAATCTACACTCAATAAAACTAAATCGAGCAAAACATTTCATTTTTTCATGGTCAAAGTTGACAAACAAAAATTAGGATTTACACTGTAGTTCGTATTTGAACTTGTAGTGTTGGTCACCTTGATCTTCGGGGGACTGTCGTTTCGTCGAGCGCATTTGCGCTTTAGAATTTAATAGAAACACATTAGTGAACTGGCTCATGCTACAGTGAAAAAAAACTTCGATTAAAATTTCATAGACCAAAAAAGGAAGTCCAGAATAAACTTGCAACTACGTTGCGGGAAACACATCCTTCACAATCAACATAGTTATCTTGAAATAATTGACTTTGTCTCTGTTTTTAGGAATGACAATAATGTGGTAATTTGTAGTAAGACACTAGGTGATTCCGCGTTTTTTACGTTAAGTTTGTTCTTCTTTAATTTACAGGCATGAATACGCTTCGCTGGCTGAAATTTTCGGGGAAAAATAAGCATTAAGTTTCTAGTCTAAGTAAATTCTAAGCCCGCTAATAAGAAATGCAGTGTTCATATGCTGCATTATAACTGGAAACACATTTATAGTTAGCTGCCTGCTTTGTCCACTTGTCATCGGAAATAATTCCGTTGTGCATTAAGCTCCATGTGCAAGTAGGTGCACCAAGACAAATGTTGTAACATGTGCACTCAACTGAAACCAGAACAACTGGAGCAGCACGAGAAAAATACTGCAAAAGCACTAGCACCTGGGAGTATACTTCAGAAGTGGAATAACGTCAACACACAGCTTCAACGAACACAACACGAGCACACAGCTGCAATGAACACAACACGAGTATACGGTTGCAACGAAAATAACACGGGCACGCAGCTGCAAGGAACACAACACGAGCACACAACCGTGGGAAGCTGAATTTGTTGTGCGCGGCTCGTGTGGGCAGATGCAGAGGTGAGCGCGGCGACGTGCACACCGGCGACCTGTCCTCGTCCTCGCTGCCCCGCTCCTCGTCGTCCTCGCTGATGGAGGGCAGTAAATTCTTCCCTGATATCAAATCGAAGTCGTCTTTTTCCTGCTTGAAAAAGATATTATCAGTCATTAGGTATTGATGGGAGTGAAAGTAAAATTGAACAAGCAAAGTTCATTTTGAAACAACACAAGTTTCGACGTTGCTGTGCTGAAGTGACAAAAAATTCTTAAAAAAACGCATGAGAAGTGAAATGAGATGTATTCGAGTGTATTGACGCAAAAATTGGATGAACTCGGGAATGAAGTGAAAAAACTGGACTCGGAACGTATACAAGACTGACATAGAGTTCCTTATTGTAAGCAGTGAAGAAGAATGTGCCCTACACACCTCATTGTCGTAGCCCTCCCGTAAGTTGTGAGTGAGGTCATGCTTGATGTCGTTTGCAAACTCCTGTTGGTACTCAGGATACAGCTTGAGCACCTCTATCACTCCCATGATGTTGACGCTTTTCAAGTCGCAATACGTCAAAGCTTTGACGTCGCACGCGCTCTTCACGATCGTTTCACTGCCGGTCTCCAGGTGCATGTCGATGTCGGAGCCTACCAAGTCACCCTTGCCTGCCAAATGTCGGACGGCACATTAATTGCTTAGGTAATGATCAGTGTTAACGCGTACTTTTTCAATTTAATGATTGAGGATGAAAGAAATGAAAGCACATTTTATACAATGATAGAGAAATATCTAGATTGTAGCATAATTACATGTATTCATTAGCAATCAAAAGAAAAAAGTAAAAAATGAAGAAATAAACTCAAAAATAAACTTGAAACTGCAGATTTTCCAACTTTGAGCGAAATTTTCACCTATACTACGCTCGACCTCTGAGTCTTAGGGCTTCACGTAATTCTGTCAACTCTGTTTCGTAGTTGCCTAGATAGATTAAATATACGTGAATGTATATTAAATTAACCAACTATAAGTAATGAATAGATCTACTTTTGATTTTCATCCATAGACAATAAATTTAATTGTGCGTCTAAATTTGCTCAATTTACTTGTTAAAAAACAGAAATGGAGAAACACTTTTTATGTATCGGGATCATCCCTCACCGAGTATGGCGACGACCATTTCGTCAATGACGACCTCCATGGAGCCGTTGCAGAGGTAGTAAATGTACTGCACGGCGTCGCCCTTGTGCACGAGGTACTCTCCCGGCGCGCAAAAGTTGTTGCGGATGTGCAAACTGAAGAGTTTGAGGCAGCCTTGGGCGGCGGTATCGAATATTGGCAGGGACAAAATCTCCCGGTGGATGTGCATTGAAATGTCACCTCGCAGCTCCTCTGGGAACTCTTTGAGCGTCTGCACACAAAGCGTTAAGCTTTATAGGGGCTAAAATGAATATGTTCATCAATGAGTGGATTTTGCTAAACGAGAGTATGTTACGCAATTACGGAACCTGAGAACATCTTGAATATGTTAATTACAGTATCATTTTTGTTCAAACGAGAGTATAAGAAATAATTATGGGACCTTAGGTCATGATTTTGTTTTTCACTTAATAATTTTTTTTACCTCGCGTTCACCAAGTACGAGAGCATACTATAATATGAGAATGTATAAGAGACATTTTCTGAACATGGTTAACCATTGCTGGGTTCTTCATTAGACGCGGCTTGAGTAACTAGTTCGAGAATAACTAGCAGCGTTTCGAGGAGCGTACACCTTTTCTCGTTTTAGAACCACATTCTTTCAAAATGTACTGACGAACTGCAAATTTAACAACGACGAACCATTGAATATAACAGGGAATAGAAATAAAGAGACAGTGTCGCAAAAAATAGCAACAACGACAAATTATAGCGACACCAAGCAAAATGAATGACAGTGAAGCTATACATTAAAACAAGGAAACAATATGTTGTGACAGAGTAGGTTTATTGTAACAACGTTCAAAAAGGATAACAATTATACAAAAAATAGTAACGTGCGTAAATATTATTGTAACAAATTAACAATTTCTGACACAATTATTTATAAGTAAAATAAACAGTCAAGTAGCCATATAGTGTAGTACATAATGCATTTTGAAACTATGCATGCAAAATTATTGATATGTATTGCATCTTCCACTGACCGTGAAGTAATGGAATGTAGTCCTACATGTATTATTGTCGTTTGGCATTCAGACTCCCGACAGTCAAAATTCCGAATGTCGAAATCCCGTATATCTAAATCCCAAAAATAAAAAACCCGAATATTTTTATCAGGGTTACCAACTGGCATGCACAGTATTTTACAGCCAAATATGGTTGGACATTAAATATTCGAGATTTTGACTTCTGGAATTTTGACATTCGGGATTTTAAGGTGAACCCACTGTTTTCAATTTTTTTAGTATGGAAGTGTAAAAAAAAATGATTTCTCTCGTCAATTGGAGTTTAAAAGATGTTGTTACATCTTATGACTTTTCGTTACTATTTTTTCCATCTGTTACATTATTTTGAACCTGTGATACTGGCCATATGATGCATTGTTACAAGTTTTGATTATTTGTTACAGAAAATGGACGTCTGTTGCAACATTCTGAGAGTGTTATACAATTTGAAACAACGTTATATCTATTTGTCTCTGTCACTACATTTTGCACATTTATCAATTTTTCAGCGTCGTCATTGGATTTATACTGGATGTTGCTATATTTTGAGCCGCTATTATTAGTTTTTATTCGGTGTTATATGATTGTGCAAACTGTTGCTATATTGTTTTGACGTGTGGTTATAAAACGAGAAAAGGTGTATAACAGTAATGTTATATATGACAAGACCGTGAAGACAGTGGGAAAAATAGAAACGAGATCAGTATCCAAATCAAAGCGTACAGTAAAATGTTAGAAAGAGAAGTTTAGAAAGGCATAAAATCTCTACAAGAAATAAAACAGTCTCTTTTTCTGGGCGCATTTCTTCAGTGGGAGCAGAAATTAGTCCCGCATGTTTCAGAATTTGTTCAGTATAAAAAGACAGTGGAACGCATGAAAAGCATTTTTATAACACTGGGATAAATGCATTCATTTCTTCTAGTTATAAATCGCAGACGCCACGTGGTCCCCACCTCGTGTATATCGATGCCCTGGTTGAGGCTCCACATCGTTTGGAAGTAGTCCTGCATGCGCTGCTTGAGCTCCTTGGGGATCTGGTTGAGGGTCAGGAAGTCTTTGAGGTCGCGCCACTTCGTCTGGTAGAGCGACTTGCGCGAGTACATTCTCTGGATGATGGAGGTCACGTTGCCGAACACCGTCGCGTGCATCAGCGCTGCAACCACACCGTAATTCAACTAAAAAGATGATTTTCAGTGCTCAGACATAAGCCTTTAGCTCTGGGGTTCATTCACTGACCGGGGCATTGTGACCGGGAAATGTTTCTAGAAAAGAGGAGTCTAGTCATGAGTACAAAGTCCACGTTATCCATCCTTGATTAAAAGATATTTTATTTCATAACAGCATACTAGCAAGTAAAGTTAAAACACGGTCAAGTTCAGTAATTTTGCATCAAGTGCTTGCTGCTTTTAGTGAATAATTTAACATATTTAGAAAACTTCAAGCACTTGAAAGATAATGAGGGCCGCGGCAAAAAAGTATCATAAAAAGAGTAAAAGCGTTTAGAAACAACTCATGATTTTGAAAGACGAAATAAAAACTACATTGAGTTAAAAAAACTTGCTGTTAAAAGGGAATTCCTGCTTTGTATACTTACGAAAACTTCCACGTAGATGTAGGGACTCTATACAAACATTTGCCTAGTATTTATTTGTTTCAAGCATAACCCACGAGCGCCGCACGCCTGGTAGTGAACGTATTGCAGTGTTCCACGTGAATTAGTAACAAGTATGAGGTAAACTAAGAATTTTTTATTGCAAATTAATACGTGTTAAAAATCCAGCGCATTTACATGAAGAATACGTGGGAAATGGCAGGGAATATTTAAACAATGAGAAGAAATCCAGAGCATAAAAAACAGGCGACATAGACAGTAAGTCAACTTACATAGCAAGTTGACAGTACCGAAGATTTGCTTTCTCCACTAGGTAAAGAAATTGAAACTGAAAAATGATGCCTACCTACTACACTAAGCTGATATGTCACTGAATTTCTACAAAAAACGTAACAATTCTGTTATTAAGAAGAAAATTTCAATTGTGAGTACCAATTGTTAAAGATTCTCTGACGATCGCTATCAGTATTTTCCTTTGACCGAGGTCAGGACACGCATTTATTCAACTCCAAATATAAATTTTCCAAACTACACTCAAGAACACTGCCACTCAGCACAACTGGAAGGGAGTTCAAAAATTCAATCAAAACTTTCACATCAAACCAGTTGAGTTTATGGAGATGAAGTGTACTAAAATGACGGTCTACGATGCGCTAGATGATGGCGAGGGGACCGGCTGCCCGAGTGTGAGACGCTGCGGGCAACCGAGCAAACCAAATAAAGCTCCCTCAAAAGAGCCTAAAACGCGACATTGATGCTTCGTTAGACAATGAAATGCTTCGTTGCATGTACTAACAAAGCAGTTACGCCTTCTTTTTGTTCGTAACAAGAGTTCGAGCTGGAGCAATTTACAAAATATCAGGCATAAACTAACATACTGTAGTACACAAAATAGCATTGTTGCGTCACAAAGGAGGCTTAATAAATGATCTGTCAGGAATAACACGATTTATCTGTGATCTTTTTAAATCTTTTCAAATATCTGACCAAAGGCTACAAGAGGGCATCCTTATAACCTTGAAACACATTTACGAAAATGAAGTAAGAAAATATTAAACATTGAAGTGATATGAACAGCAAAAAGTTTAGTTTTGTTTAGAATGGCAAAAAAGTATTTAATAAAGCAATAAATTTCAGGTGTAAACTTTATTACATTTAGATAGGTACAAATACTGTCAAAAGAACTGAAAAGCTCTGGCTGGAATAGCCTAAGCACACGCATATGCACATGCAAAAGAAAGACATCATTAGTGAAGCAGAAATAAACTCTTCGGGTTTGCGAAAATTAATAAGAGATATAAAATGATGCTACTTAATTTCAAAGTTACCGTTATGAATTAGGAGTTATGAGATTACGGAAAGCAATGGGATTTAATCTTTTCTCCGTGCAACTAATTGGTCGTTCGTTGGATCTGACGTTGCTATACGCCAGCCCTGCGCGGCCACTTTCGTGTCTCGAGTGTCTCACGGTCACCAGCACTTCTTCACCATTATGTCTTCCTATTCTCGTAATAAAGCTTCTAATTTATTGCTATCTGACCTCTATAAGAAATGACACGTTATTCTAATTGATGGAGTTCGTTCCCTACTACATTTCTCGCGTACTCGGTGCCACAATAATATGGATACTGACAGATTCAGGTGCTTTTTTAACCAAGTAAATCTACTCAACTCTATAATTGCTACTATTTTTACTAATATCAAAAATAAGATGAATGAAGTTATTAAGCTCTGAGAAACACTACCGCTGAAAGATGTGACTTGAGATCACGCCAGTGAACAGTACATCCGAGTTTGAAGCGCGGAGCTCTACTTCACACTCTAATTTTCGTGATTTGTAATTTTAGCATTACAACCAAAATTTTATAGGATAATTTCGCTACAGCTATCATGTTGAATTTATGCTTTTAAGACAAAGCCTGCGAGCAAAATGGTATAAGTAGGCACGATAAAAAATGACTCGTTGATGTCAAATTGATATTCAGTCTGAAATTATGCATAGAAATTAGTCGGCAGCTCTAGCCCAAACTCACATCCTATGAGCATGGTGATGATGCTGAATATTTTTTCTGCCTTCGTGTTGGCCGAGACGTTGCCAAAGCCAACGGACGTGAGGGAGGAGCACGTGAAGTACAAGGCAGTCACGTATTTCTGGTCGTTGTTGAGGCTCGTGACGTTCATGTGCGTGCGCTCCGCCAGCTCGTAGATCCAACCTGGAGCAACAGAAACAGGAATGGGCTGTTCTAGCCATGTGGGCTGTGCAAGCCAACTAAAAGAATGAATGAATAAAAGATGAAAGGGCAAATTGCACAATACTTGGTGAGGAATTTTCAAAGCGTCAGTAAAAATTCTTGTAAAATTTAAAACAAGGTTTGAGTTTCTGCGGATGCAGTAAATTAATAAAAATAACAAAATTTCAACAGCATAAAAGTCTCCGGATTTTCTACGCAATATTTGACTAACACTTTCGGGTAAGGAATGCACAGCCAAGAAACTATCCTTTCTTATTCTTGAATGTGAGGAAAAGATGTTATTGCTGATGAAATATTGAGCCGGTACTTTATAAAATTATACGATCGGAATTTTGATCTGAAGTTTTTTTACGTAAGGAGAAATCACTCACTTTCTAAATGCTCTTGTGGAGTCTCACACAGAAAGGCTGTAAGCGTGATGGTTAGAAAATAAATTTCCAGTTTGCAATCATAGGAAATGTCAGAGAAACATAACCATTCGTTGATTCTCGGAAGATTGAAATTGTTTTTATGGTAGAATAATAACGTAAGCTCCTCGTCCACTCGGCTTAGAGCTGCTGTTTCCTCGCTTGCATGCTAGGCTTGTATAAAGGACTTAAGAATAAAGGTCTGATATCGGGCCATACAGTTACATTTCTTTTTATAAAAAAAGAAGGCATAAGTGTGGTATAATTTAACGTAAGTTGAACATGAAGCAACTAATAAAAATAATGCAACATTTTGCAAGTTTTCATACTTTTTGAGAGGTGCAATTTTTCACATTTAATGCCCTCGAAGCGTGCTCTCATCATTTTACACGTTTGTGAACGCCAGCATTTTCATTTCCAAGATTTGAGGGTATCTTACAAATGATAAAATTCAAGAAACACCTCGCGTTCGGAACAAAACGCGGGAACAAAACCGTTGAGATTTTCCATTTAAAGCAGAACTTTCTGTGAAATATATTTACGCATAAATGGAAATCCCTCCAGGAATGCAAATTTTATTAGCAGGAAGCCTCTGAGGTAGCGATAAATTAGGAATGAATTTATGAGCAGTACGTGTGGGCAGAAGAGAAAAATTGCTGTCATGAAGGATTTCCAAAGAACTGTCCATGAAAATAGGTTAAAATTTGTAATAGTACCTGAAAAAAGTCGCTGAATCTTAATAAAACAACGATAACTTTTCTTATCGAATACATCTTCGCTTGCTCTCCATTTCTAAAAAAACGAGTTTATAATGGTTGAGTAAATACTTGAGTCGGTGAAGTCCGTTACTTCCAGTTTAACTTACTTGGATAGATGGATGCAGACATTGTCATGCTTCATGATTTTACTCGCAATGAATGCACTCGTCTTTCATCACATCCTTTCAATCACTTACGTTAATCTGTGGCCCTAAGTGCGTTGATACATGTCTAAACCCAATGTTTGTTACTTGTACAATATTAGAATTTAGTTAGCGCTGCGTTATATTCTACAGCACCTATAAAGTTGTCGCCGCCCATCAATTCATAACTCAGGCTCTGTAAAAATTAGTTTTTTCGAGAGAGCGATGGGCAGTGTGTAAATGGCTCGCTTTAGCTTAATTACTTCATTTGAATTTATGTCGAACTTGCTGCTGGATTCAGAGTTCAGACACAGTGTTACGTTTTCCAGTTTGAGAGCTGGTGGCAGAAAAATCAACGGGCTTTGTTGAAGTTGTACTAATTACTTTGAAACATCTTCCAACGTAGGTTTTTACTTCGTAGGTTCATGTAAGCGGGAGCAGTGGAGTTATATTAGTTTCAGAAATATTAGCTTGTCTCACATCCGCGGTCAAGTTGCAAGGTGTAAAGGGAGGTGAGAATACAGTTGGATTAACTCTTATGGAGCACGGGAGCTTCATATGCTACACGTGACCACTTACTAGCTCTATCGTACTCGAGGTCCATCAAAGTGCCGTTTGTGGATGGGGAAATGACCACCAGGGCTACCCAAACGCACGCCAGCCAATGAGCGACGAGCGTGAAGCACAGCATTAGCAACGTTAGCACAAAGGCTGAGTATTGCGAGTAGCGGTCCATCTTCTGCAGAAGCCGCGCCAGTCGCAGTAGCCTCGTCAACTTCAGCATCGTGTACATCTTGTTCGCCTGCTCGCAGTTATGTGCCAGTAATCTACTAAATCAAGAGAGGAGGTTAGAAATTATAGGTTAATGATAGAACAACAGATGAACCAGTATTATTGATTAGTGCAAGTTATTTCCACGCCATGCACAGAGTGTAATTAAAATCCCATTTCGAAAAGAGTGGTATAGAAAAGACTTCGAGACGTGATCGCTCAGAAATTCTTTGCTCTGCCGCAGTCTACGCGCTCAAAAGGGCTTGGACATAGTGTCTGAATGACTATTGCACTTTGTCATCGATCAAACGTGCTCAATATCCTCAGTTGAGAAAGACATGAATTTGAATAATTTTTCACACATGGGAAAGCGAATTGAGTAAATCGATGAGCAATTTATATTTAACTGATCGTTCAATTCCCTAGATTTCAGGTAGCATCATGTTGAGGCCATTGAGGTTAAGAGGGAAGCATGAACGTAAACGTCTGTTCGCTGTCTTTTGAAGGAATACAAATTAGTAAAACGTAACCTAAAGAAACATTTAATAAAAAGAACGTGGATAGCAAAGAGCGAGAAATGACTGCACTGTAGAGGAGTTCACGACTTCATCTAAAAATACGCGCCAGGCCCTCCACTATACACACTTCTGCGACGCAAGATGGAGATGTTGTCCATGCTAGACACCACTTTGGGAGTATCAGTGACGCGCAAACCAAAGTTGGGAATCGATCTTCATCGGAAAAGAAGATGGGAAATTGTAAAGATTTGAAGTGAAGGCACAAGAGAAATCAATAAGAAAAATCAAGCAAAGCCTGAGCTCAAGATTATATATTTTTTGTACTATATTGTTCACGAGATAAGACACAGAGCTCGAAAAATAAGACAGGAAAATGTATGTAACAGTACCGCAGAAAAGTGTATGTACCAGTACCGAGGGAGTATATAAATTCTACATTACAGGAAAGTACTCCAAGACTAGAAGGGATATGAACTAAGAATGGTCAGGAACTAATAAAGTTTGAAAATTGCTCGTGGAAGGCATTCTCATACGAAGAATTCATTCATAACTATATTAATTCAGCAGAGGTCTGTTTTGTCGCAGGAATACATTTGTAATTCACTTGTTCTTCCGAGGGATATGTCCTTCATCTTCCAGTAAAATTTTTGAGTTTGAGATGAAGTACCTCGCACAAGTAATATTTTTTGAAGCAATTCATGCAAGTAGTATTGGTTTAAATGCATCGCAGGAAAGTTTTGGCATTAGACTCGGTGAAAATTTACGCGAACAAAAACGCAGTGTATAATTAATACGCACAATTGATGAGCATTTTTTAGTATACCATAATATAGGTAAAAATTTTCCTTCTGCTGGTTATCGTAATCGAAAAGTTTCGTTGCGGAAGGTATTTGCAAAATTCATAATTTTCATTTAACGTTTGTGTCAAAGGATGCCTCCGATAGACCTCCTTAACATAGAACGTACAGAACTAAGTTAAAGCTTGCTCTGTAGACACTCATATAATTTGAGCAGCATTTTTTACGGTTATAGCCGAGTAGGCTCTATGAGTGAAATATGGCCTGAATGTGAACAGCCTTAGCCACAAGAGAAGAACGGCTCAATTTCATGATAATTAGTTTTTGCAAGAAATCCACCAAAAATACGAACAAAAGTCGCAAAAATGAAAAGAGAGAACGAAAGTAAAACACCAGCTGGCTTAGATGCGCACCATGCCTTGCTTGTTAGCTGAAGAAGCTTAGAAACACCCGCTCGTCGTCTTGAGCAACGGAGGTGCAGCTTTTGCTTTCTCAGAATTCCAAATGGTGGAAAAATATGCCCTTCTTGGATTTAAAGTCTAGGTGTAATGTTTGTACAGTGAGACACTCAAGAGGCTAAGACTGCACATTAAAAAACTATACAATGAACGATGCTGTCGTAGCAAGCACTATCCATCGAAGCGTTTCTCGTGTCTGGGCGGCATTGAAGATGGCTGCTATGTAAAAGCGCGGGCTCTTGACGTTGAGAGCAGCACCAGCGGGAGATATTCTTTAGCGAACTGAGTGCATTGAAATACGCAAATATAGAGAGCTGTAGTTTTACAAATTGTCTTCTGTGAGGCTACTGGTCAGTTATTTCTATGAAGTAAAGATACACACGCGCAATAGAAAAGAAGTGTTGAAAGCCATGGCACCAAGAGAAGGTGCACTCACCTCCTGCTCGGCTCCCCCCTGCAGGATTAGCTCGAAGGGAATGGCGGCGACGAGGTCCAGCACAAACCAGCCTTTGATGTAATTGAGGGCAATTTTGCGTGGCGTCAGCACCACTTCGCCCTTCTTGTTTACGTACGTCGTCCGGAAGTTAAGGAGGATGTCTGCGACAGCACAATGATGTATTCAGGAAGCAGAAAAACAAATCAAGTCGGTCAGCATTGAAAAAGTTCTTCAGCTTACTATCACTTGAAAATTGAAAAGCAGCTGGAAAAGATTTCACTTTTACGCCCAAGTGCTGTAAATGAACATAGCACTTTCAGTATACGAAGTTTTCCTTCGCTGTTAAGAAGGGAAGACGGCGACAGGACTCGTAGCTTGGTTTTCAAACCCATTTTCAAATTCAGATTTCCTTAGCCCTCTTTTGTATCATTCGAGAGATGAGTGCTGCGTGTGTTCAAATATAGCTCTATTAGCGCTGCTTGTAATCATATCTAGGCACCAAAGAATACCACGACGAGTTCGGCATGATTGAGAAAAAACAACCTGAAGTATTTTAAAGGAGCATAATGAGTTTTGTGAAAAAACTATGCGTATGCGTTCATGATCCTTTGATTATCATAATTAACAAAATACGATAGAGTGATTGGAGAAAACATGACAAAAATGATCAAACGATTCGTTTAAAAATAAAGATTCATTTAAAAAACTATAGGACGACGAGCAAAATAGGCTGTCAAAACTTGTTGGTTTTGAAGCATTTACTGCAGTGAACCTAGTCAATAATAGCATTAAAAAAACGCATCAAAAGTTTAGAGTAGGCACAATAGTCTCCTACTGAGAACGTATGATAAATTTAATCAATTGATGACATGTTTTGCGACAATTATATCACATTTGACAGTTTGAAACCCCAATTCTGCACTGATGTCACATATGACGCAGACGCGCGCCGTAGTTGGTGATGCGTGTTAAACAATAGCAAAATGTGATTCAGCCTTGAAGTTTATTTGCGAAAACACCGAGTTGGTCTGACTATAGAAGTGTACTATTGCAATTATACAGCGTAAAACAATTTTATGAGATATATACAATATAACATGTTACCGGGTGGCCCACCGAAGTGTGGACAAATAAAAGTTATGTTTATTTTCAGTTATATGAAGGCCAATCAAGAAAACTCATGTATCAAATAAAAGAGCAATGTATTGTCTTTAATAACATCCAAGAACTATTAAACATATCCTCCTTTCTCCTTGATAACCTGATGGAGACGAGGGATCACCTGACCACAGGGGGCCCGCACAATTTCGGCATGAAACAGAAAATGAATGAGGGCTTTCGGAAACGATGGGCAACAACGGCAAATGATGAGGGCTGACACTGTCCGCATACTGCACATTGCAATAGGGAGTAATCAGATCGAGGACCATTTATTTGATACGGACAGGCCATTCTGCCCCGAAAATTTTTGGTAGAGCCCAGCAGTGAGTTTCTCCTTTCTTTGAGAGATTTATTTTGATTGGGGTACGAACTTGGTTAATTTACTAAGCCCTAAGAACATAGAGAATAATCGTTTGAAATCATGCGGCCGACCTCAAGTAGGTGCAATCAATGGTTCTCTCATCCTTTGCTGCAGCATGCAGCCACTTCTTTATCACCTCAATATTATCTAGCATGAAATTTTTGGGTACTTCCCTACATTTAATATTAAGTAAAGAAAATTTCTGAGTTTACTGTATCCCAATAAAATTTTAGACCCATGGAAACGAACCTAGAATTACACGTGCAACGACTTATTTTGACAAAGGGCATAGAACACATCACTTCTCGTCAAAGGTCGCGAAGCTTCACTGCCATCGTTATCCAAAACTTGCGCGCACAAATTCGATTACAGTGTCCTAACCTTGAGTTACTCAATCAAAACGCTGGCTGCCGAAATCAAACACAGTCAATAGTTCACGCATCTTCTGCAACAAGACGAACTGCTGTCAAAATCCCAAGCTCTCTCATCAATCAGAAAAGATTTTGGAACTACGCAGCAGCTTTATTCGAACACGTCCAGCCCATCGCAGGGCAACTCCTTCACTTGAGAGAGATCGAACAGCCAGGGCACTCCATCCATCAACGCCGGCCGCCTGAAAGCTCGCCTTTTGCTGCCTGTAGCAATTTAGAACGAGCTTCATTCACAGCGGGCACTTCTAATGGAAGAACCAAGAATTTTTTTAAGTAATTCTCAAACTGGTGATTTGATGGATTAAGTCAGGCAAATAAGCTCGCAGATGAGATTTAATATTTTTAGAGACTCAACTTAGGTTAGAAAACAGATTAAGTCTCCCTAATCACATAAAATGTGTTCTCAAGTAAAGTAAGAGCAAGGCACCATTTAGCATGCGTGAAGGTAATTGGAATCTATGAACAAGTGTATTCTCGCGCAGAATTCCTTGCGTATGGAAACAACTGGATTGAAAGATGGCCATGAAACGAGGCAAAAGTTGAAGGAACAGTAAAGCAAAAAACCTATTCTGTCTCAGCAATGAGAACGTCAACCAAACCATCAGCTTGGGACCTCACGTCTTCCTTTTAGCTCTAATTTCCATAGAAACAACAGTTGTCATTCTCTCGGAGGATCAAAGTTCATGTATTTAAAAAATCATCGCAGAAGATTGAAATGAAAGATCATTAAAGATGTATTTTCATCTACGTCTTAATTCGGATCAAAGTATTCTCAAGTTTCAATTCCTTCGTCAACGTCACTTTTCGACTGCTGAGATGAGGAAGAAGGCCCAGCAAGACGTGATGAGTTTACTCTTCGTTTGTTGGGGGCTCACTATCAGTACCTTCATGTAGAGTAAACGACAGCTGCAGCTGCACTCACTCATTGCTTCTATACTCTCCCCATAAATTTAAGCTTCTTGTGCAGACAAGGCCGAGGTTCGTCCGAGACCACCGTATACGTGCTTGCATCGCTGCATAACTGGGGGGGATAGCCAGGTACTTCAAATTGAGAAAACGAGTCAACCGGAGCCGTGTTTTACCAGATTGAATGCACCAAGTCAACCGCAACGCTCACTAGACTGAAAAAGGGTCACTGACACTCTCACACGAGACTAAACCAAGAGTTTCAGATGTCTGTGCACCGAGTACATGCTTTCGACAATGGTCGGAAATTTTAGTGCTGTCGCAGAAACTATTGAAAAGCGGGTCATTGGCGAGAATAATCTGGCCAGAAACGCACCAAAAGATGTTTCAGATTTCTCACCTTCACCTTATTGTATTTTGAGTGAATAGAAAATCGATAAAGAGCGCGGTAAAACGCTATCTTGCTCACTCACTCAATCGCGACTTGGAATTATCTTTGAAATGTAACAAATGTTGAAAGTTTGAAACTATTGTATGTTTTTAGACTGAAATAAACTCCAAAAAATAGATTAAATTTACATCAGCTAACATACGTTCTCTTATTACTTTGTATTTACAATCCCTTATTTTCGTTACCACAAATTACATCTCTTACATAAAGGCAAGAATTCTATGAATAATAGCTATAATAAGTGAAAGTTCAAATATATGAATGCAAAGTCATTTGTTTACACAGCTCGCCCTATTGACTCGGGTCTTCGTAAGACTAAACGTAGTTCGTAATGTACTCAACAAAATGCAACGAAATATAAACGTTGTCACAGTTTGCTACCTATAAGCTGCGTTTATTTATTTATCAGGGTAATGTTATGTTAGTAAAGCTTGAAGAGTCGGAAAAGAATCAATTCACATCAAAAAGACGCCAGCTATAATAATGCCTCATCAAATTTGCATTCACATGTGGAATAAAGTAGAAGGCGGAATTGATTCTGGCTTGGGTGCAATTTTAGTTTAAATTTTAACCTCAGGACTAATGCCCTCGTCACTTTCATGTTGTAAAACTGCACGTGAATACACTGTATAGCTGTGTTCAGAATATACGGAGGATTTCTTTCCAGAAGAACGTCGACGCTAAGACTAGTTTTTTAATTTGAGCGGGTGCGGGAAAATTTTTTTACTGACTACAAATCAGCCCAAAATGGAATTCCAATCTCGCACTTCGTAGGTTCTCTTACTGGCAAGCAACGGCACGACGGGAGCAGCGCAGGAGGTGCTGTCGTAAAGGTCACTCAGCGCATTGTGAATAACTGTGATCTCCTTGGTCGAAGAAGGCATCACTACTTTACATATCCCACGTTCATCCTAAGCTCTACACTGGCCGGGAAAAACTTATACCTATCATACAGGTGTGCAACTTTCAGATTAGATTATAAGTAAGTTTTAGTCTCCCTAGCCACCACAAAGGTGCTCCAAAGGCAGGTAGAATGGAATTTAAGAAGCGGGGCATCTATGCACAAATTGCATGTCCACGAAATATCCCCTACCCAAATAAATTGTAATTTTCAGATTGAAGTGTGTGAAACAAGATAAAAGTTGAAAATGAAAAACATGGTTGTTGGAAAATAAAGCTGTGAATCGAAAGCAGATATTCTGTAGCAAAACAAAAACTTATTCTATTGAAAAGGAAGTCATCTTAACCTGCAGCTCGTGAGTAGAGATCAACCAGCAAGCGTCGTGCATAGTACCTTCAGATGAGCTAAAGTACATATAGGTGGGCATGTCGCACTCGGTAATCATTCAAGGAAGGCACGTATTAAAAAAGTGCTCAAGCGCAACTGATATTTTTATTCAGGGTGAAATTGGACTTGAAGCCAATGCACTCCATAATACGCCCGGGACGACTCGGCTTTAATGTCTGAAGGTATTTTTCTCAAATTTGGGAGAAACCTTGCATGAGACAAATCCTTTGAGGCAGGCTTTGCCTCTGGCTTTCATTGGGGACACGCCGGCATACATAAAAAATACGACCATTCATTTGGAGTATTTTTGATAGGGAGCTCGTGGCAAAGATTGATGACTTGCCGAGACGGCGAAGTCTTTTCATTTCCGCAGCGAAGAAAACTCCAAGAGGCTTTCTGAGTTAATTAAGGAGTGCAACATCAATTCGCTACCACAGTGAATGGACCTTTTCGGTCCTGAACTTGGTGAAAATTTAATAAGAGAGTTCTGCACGTTTGAATCAGAAAAGAAAATGCTGATCTAATAGCAAGAAACAGAGGTGTTTGAAAGCGATGAGAATTAAGCAGATAACTTAGTTACGGCAGAAGGCAATTCAGTTTCCAAATATTGGTCCTGCTGCTCACCAGCGGAACGTTTGTCGCACAGTTGAAGTCAGCTCGCAAGGCGTACCGACAGCAGCTTGAGTGTGGTGGTCTGGCGCGTCAGCTTTTATTTAATTTAGCTTGCGCCCATGCGAGGTAGATGTGGAATGTCATTCAAAAACACACATACATTTGAATTTCCGTCATTGGAATGGTAATTATTTTCGAGATAATAGAGTTATTGTACTCAATCTGTGATGCATTAACTATTATTAAATATGACTTTCTTTATACGCTGTGGTAAAGTTTATACATCATGAATAATGCTTTTCCACGACACGATTTACACTCGTGTTCCATTATCATTTCGAAAATGAATGCACATTTAAAAGATGCCACTTATTTTTGATACGTTGACTTCGGTATTAGCATCTTTTTTCTTGTCACAATCTCAATTTCTGTAATATATTCTCAGTATTTTCCATTCCCAGTTGAACTATTCTTGAAAACAACATTGTTTTATTCCTCATAGAATTGTGGGACAAAGCGCGTCAGCGGTGCCTGCAGGTCAGTATTAACAATCTTCTCAGTACTACGAAAATATCGGTACAGTTTCTGCAGCATATAGATGCAGAAACACTAACACCACAGTCGCTTCTACAGGAGTTTTCGTGCAGTGTCCAAGGGCCCTAATTCGTCAATTCCGTCGGCGAATTCTACTGAGTGGCATCGGACTGAAGTGGGCGGGTAGTGGCCTCAATTTACCAATGATTTTGGTAATTTTTGGCACTCTGAACTGTCGCTAGCGACACTCGATTGGCTGCAGTCATAATTATAGGCGCAATAAATTGCTCTGAACCAACAATTAACCACACTTAGTGAGCTGAAATAAGCTAGCCAATAAAAATGCACGCCAGATGTTTGACTCAGGTACAAAATATTCTTGTTAAGTCAGCTTTGAGTCAGAGCAGCCGTGAACACAGGACAGACTCGTTCTCATTCCATAGTAAAACAGGCGAATAACGCAAGGAAAACTCAAGGTGTTGATTCCTGCTCGATTGCTTTACGAGTTTGAGAAGAACTAGAGCATGGGCGAGAGGAGAGCAGTTTGCGCAGAGAATGGGATCTGTTATTTGCGCATGAGCTCAAAACCCATCGCCACAGAAATAAAAAGCAGTGTGCCTGGGGAGGGCCAGAACTGAAGTTAGGATCAATTTTTGCCCATGGCAGGTCAGAAGAAAACATAACAAACATACAACCACAGAACGCTGACATGAACGTGCTCCACACATCTTGCATGAAAACCCAGTCAGAAAATGTCATGTGTCCTGTATATATGTACAGCTTACTTAAAGCTACTGACTGAAAGATTCGGAATATGTATACTAATCATCGAGATTAAACGTTTATTAACGGGAAATTTGTATGTACTAGTGCATATTGCAATGACTTCTTTCTTGAACCATTAGACGAGTTTTTTCCTGAGGTTTCCCGTGCATGCTGAAAGGTCTCTAGCTCGTGAATTAAAAAAGACATTATTTTACTTCATTCTTTTAGTAAGACGTTAAATAAGAGCAATAAATATGTGCTCTGACATATTTTCCAGCATAGACACTATTTTATCTCATCACGCTAAACATTCAGCATTTATATACAAGTTAAGTCAACCGATATCTATTCTTGAACAGTTACGGGAATCAAATAAATCAACAGTCAAGCGTCATCATGCAGTTGGATATTGAAAGGAGAGTACTTCTGCAGCATAATATAGCTTTACATGCATAAGTCCTTCACAATTGAAGTTGGGCACGTTTTCACGAACTCTATGTTCAGGGCTGCGTGTTCACCGTAGCGCGTCAGAAAAGCTGCCACGTTGCGACGAAGTGAAAGCACTCTGCCAGAACCATTAGCAGATCAGCTTTTTGAGGGCTCGAAAGGGATGCAAAGTTTTACTTTGAGCGCAGGGTTTGCTACAGCATGGCTTTTATAAACAGGAAATCATTGGTGTGAGTAGAAATACTAATAATAAATCACTGGTGTAAACAGGAATGCTAGTAATATATCACTAGTGTAAAAAGGAATGCTAGCAATATGACACTTGTATGAACAGGAATGCTAGTAATATTTTGTAGGATGCATGATGTACACGAGAGGGTGTGAACAGGAATGCTAGTAATATTTTGTAGGACGCATGATGTACACGAGAGGGTGTGAACAGGAATGCTAGTAATATTTTGCAGGACGCATGATATACACGAGAGAGTGTGAACAGGAATGCTAGTAATATTTTGCAGGACGCATGATATACACGAGAGAGTGTGAACAGGAATGCTAGTAATATTTCGTAGGATGCATGATGTACACGAGAGGGTGTGAACAGGAATGCTAGTAATATTTTGCAGGACGCATGATATACACGAGAGGGTGTGAACAGGAATGTTAGTAATATTTTGTAGGACGCATGATATACACGAGAGAGTGTGAACAGGAATGCTAGTAATATTTCGTAGGATGCATGATATACGCGAGAGAGTGTGAACAGGAATGCTAGTAATTCCTTGCAAGGCGCATGATATACACGAGAGGGTGTGAACAGGAATGTTAGTAATATTTTGTAGGACGCATGATATACACGAGAGAGTGTGAACAGGAATGCTAGTAATATTTCGTAGGATGCATGATATACGCGAGAGAGTGTGAACAGGAATGCTAGTAATATTTTGTAGGACGCATGATATACACGAGAGAGTGTGAACAGGAATGCTAGTAATATTTTGCAGGACGCATGATATACACGAGAGAGTGTGAACAGGAATGCTAGTAATATTTTGCAGGACGCATGATATACACGAGAGAGTGTGAACAGGAATGCTAGTAATATTTCGTAGGATGCATGATGTACACGAGAGGGTGTGAACAGGAATGCTAGTAATATTTTGCAGGACGCATGATATACACGAGAGGGTGTGAACAGGAATGTTAGTAATATTTTGTAGGACGCATGATATACACGAGAGAGTGTGAACAGGAATGCTAGTAATATTTCGTAGGATGCATGATATACGCGAGAGAGTGTGAACAGGAATGCTAGTAATTCCTTGCAAGGCGCATGATATACACGAGAGGGTGTGAACAGGAATGTTAGTAATATTTTGTAGGACGCATGATATACACGAGAGAGTGTGAACAGGAATGCTAGTAATATTTCGTAGGATGCATGATATACGCGAGAGAGTGTGAACAGGAATGCTAGTAATTCCTTGCAAGGCAGCATGTGGTACGTACGGGCGTGTGAAGGGCAACGCAGTATGTCTGTTCGTACAACAAATTCTATTCCCGCATTTGACTCTTTACAATCATACCAGGATTTTGGTTAAATGAACTCTTAAAACCATAAGAATAGTGAACTTTTGTCGTCCACTTTTTGTGCTCAGTGAAATTAATAAATCACAAAGGAACGTTTAAATATTGGAGTGAAAATGGAATGTACTTGCATGAACGAATACTGTCTCAACTTGGGGATCGATGGGGTAAGTTTTTATTTTCGTAGATGGTTGACTTCTTGAGAAAGAAAGCTTGTACCTGCCAGGTAAATCATGTGAGTGTAGGAGACTCTCAAAAGAATAAACAATGCAATCCTTCACATAGAACAAAATCAAGTCCACGTTATCCTCATGATAAACATGTTAATGGTTAACTACCTACAGGGTGTTAGGGATAAATTTGACTGACTACCATCTGATGCTTTATCCAGAGTTTTAAAATTTATTCATACCATCTAGGCTTGAGTTAAAAGTTTATACCCTCTTTCATTCATATACACAATGACAGCAAGAATGGATGACTGGGAGCCACCTGAAGCGTGGAAGAGAATAACTTGTATCATGATGATTCGCGCCGGCCATCAAAATGAGGAGATTATGCTCGCTGTGCAAAGCTCCCTGAACACAGTAAAAACAATCAGGCATGAACTAGAAAATTGCATTATAGACTACGAGGAGACTAAATTTCCCCAAAACTGTCATGGTTTTCGGATGCGGATCCTCAGACTGAGGGTGATGTGATACACACAAATCCCAATGTTTGGCTTCCAAACTCCCCGATCGATTACTATGTATGGGGCGCTATCTAAAAAGAAGATACCAATCACCGGGCCAATACTACAAGAGACCAGTTAATCGACAGAATTAAAGTGGTTTCTGATGGTCTTCGAAGAGAAAGTGTAAAATCAGCTTGCTCCATGTTCCGGGCCCGGATTGAGGCTGCAATAATTGCAAATATAGCGGTTATCTTGAGTAAAACTCTTCGACAATAGTCTAATTTTCTTGCTTATTAAACTTTTTTGAAATCAAATAAATTTTATAGGTACCACATGCTCTTTCTTTTTCCTGAAAAAACTGTCAAACATAACCCGAACACCTTGTATATACTGGATGAATAGGTAACAGATATCATCACTTGAAAACTGAAGAATTTCATCTTTTAATTCAATTCCAGGAATTAAATGCACTAAATAAAAACTATAGTACAGCACACAAATTGTAGTTATATGCGAATAAGTGTATAGCTGGGGGTGAAAGGCGGAGTTTAAGCATGTAGTCATATCTTATCTCGAGCACAAAGTTAGAGGTTTACAAAAACACTAAAAAAGAAAAATCCTGATGAATAAATGCATAAATAAAACATTGGAGCTTACACGCAGGTGCATGAACGTAACTCCAAAGAGTATACTATATTATTACTACTTCTTGCATAACAAACATAAGCCGACCATTTTTGGCGCCATTCACCCACTCTGGTCTGCACAAACAGCACAGCCAAAACCCACCAAATGATCCAGTACTAGCCTCCGTTTCTGGAGTTGGTGCCTCTAGATGCAATACGAGTGAGCCCGTTCGAAGAGCAGTACTCACCAAAAAAGAAAAGAGCACCAACAACGATGTCTGGCACAGGGTTCGACTTTTGCTCGAAGAAAGCAGCGTTGTAGGGCACAACTACGGCCACGTACACCGTAGCGAAGAGGATGATGAGATCCCAGCACGTCTTGAGCATGCCATAGTGTGTCAGGATGAAGCGAGACTTCTGGATGCTGACCGTCTTGTATTCGGGGAGGGGGGCTGTGGCGTGGGGCTGCAACAGGTTCTGCAGGAAATACATTCTTGACTCGTTATCATTTTTTTCGTGAGGCCAACAGGCGGGCAGACTATAAAAGCAAAGAAAAAACTTTCATGAAATGCAGGAGGAAAGAAATCAGGCTCTGCTTCACTGAAATATCAACGGTAATGAATGTTGAAGTAGCTGAGCGAGAATCATAGAGTTTAAGGAGAAGTAGCGCACTGGAGAATGCGAGTGCGGGAGAGTGACAAAAAATAAACCCAATAGCGAAGCAGCCAACACATCGATACAAGCAAGTAACGTTGAAAACGATCAAAGCAGAATGTCAACGATGTCAACAGAAATAGAAGATTACAATTGACAATTTTTTCAAATTCTACTGAACACGTTGTAACTCACGTAAATTATTAGCCAGTAGCGGAATTTTAAAGCAAAAGCGATAGAAAATGGAAAAACTTGAAATTGAATTTACTTCAAAAGAGCTTTTGCTCGCCAGTGTTGTCTTATGACGAGCTATGTGTGCATGAAAAAGGAACTTTCGATCACATTAGCAGCGAAATAAAAAGGAGACTCAAAGAAAAGACGAACATATTTACTTACAAACGTTCCGGTATTGTCATAATCCATCATCAGTGCTCTCACCAAAAAATTTTAAAAATAAAAATAACTCAAAAGTAGGAAAAAGCACTAACTGAAAACTTTCAAAGCCAACAAACTTCGCTCGCAGTATCTTCCCGCTTAAATATACACACACACTCGCAGGCCCACCAATACAGCCATTCACACGACTATTGAATTTGAAATAGAATGTAGAGGCAATAATTTTTAATTTCACTACACTCCGATAGCAATGTTACGCGAGTCTGCTGGTAAAAACTAATAGCTTCTAAAATGCGGAGGTGAAGTTCAAGTCCTTCAGCACACCGAATCTTCACTTTCTGTGCAATATTTCATGACGGAACTGTGGATATTGATTCGTTACACGAATTGAATTTTTAAAATTTCCTAATATTCTCATAGCCAAGAACCGTAGTAGAGCAGAAAATTTTCGTGGGGCTGTTGTTCATGGAGTAGTGACGCAGAATTGAATCCGTCATCTCTGTGACACCTTTCCTTTACTACCGTTGACGTGCACATGTTTTATAGAAAGAATTTCAAGTTTGCATCATTTTTTGATTGGGAGAAGCGGCTGGATCAGTGCCAGGGTACAGCGGTAGCGGGCACCTTGAGAATTGTGATAGCTGCCTGCAGTCGTGTGTTGACACGGCTCATCTACAACCATGGACTCTTTCGGATCAGCCAACACTCTGGTATACTTCTCACGGACTGGCCGTCCAAACGCACATCCATCCTATTCAGCTATACGAGATCATTGCAATAGTTCAGATCACCGTTTTATAGTTCCCCAATTCTCTACACGTTGAAATGGTTAGAATGAACTTGACCTCGGTATTTTAGAATCGTTTAACTTCTATACTGAAAAACTCCATTTAAATCACGATTGATGGGAAGTTAATTTTGCCCTTACGTTTTAATTCATACTCAATAGTGGCATGAATGACAGAATTAGTATGCATCTGAATGCATGGATATGAATGGGAAATTAATGTTGCAAGCAGCTAGGCAAATTGATAGGGAAAAGTTTTAGTCACTATTATTTTCCCCCTGTATTATTTATTGTAAAATTATTCAGCACTTTTTTAGCACTGATGATAAAATGTGACAATTCTGAAATATTTGCGGGCAAACATGTTAATTTTTTCACCGATTCGCCTTTTATAGCCTTTTTATATCATATCACACGTATGATTTAAAAAAGCAACAAATTACTTTCATTAGCAGGGGAGCAGGAATAGTCCGTACATTGAAAAGGCATAGGAGTCCACTTCGTAAAATGACGGGTGATATATTCTGTACCGAATGTAGTCTAAGCATGGCAATGTTTCTGCAAGTAAATAAATGATTGCAGATGTGTTTTCGTGAGAACTAACAGATAGGATGTGAGTATTGAATAAAGATTTCAAAACGTTTGTATCTGAGTTTTGCATAGCTCGCTTAGAACTCTAATTATGCTGGCTGTTGCGTCAGAATGGCGGATGATACTCATGCATACTTTTAGTGCGCTAATAATTACTTCAGCACCACATAGATGTTTAGTGCGCTAATATTTACTTCAGCACCACATAGATATTTAGTGCGCTAATATTTACTTCAGCACCACATAGATCTTTAGTGCGCTAATATTTACTTCAGCACCACATAGATCTTTAACGGCGAACATGTTCTTCGGCAACACTAAGACATCAAGGCCCAAATGACACACTTTTTGTCAAGCTATGCTATTAAAGCACGAATGATACATTTTTTGCCAACAGTGTACTAAAGATAACACACTTTTCGTCAACACTGTGCCATAAAGGTACGAATGACACACGTCCGTCAACGCTTTGCTATCGATGCACGAATGACACACTCATCGTCAACGCTGCGCAATAAAAGCACGAACGATAAACTCTTCAACAATGCAATAATGACGACACCCTTATATTCACGAATGACACACTATTCGTGTCATTTGAGCCTTATATTTACGAATGACACTTTTCATTAACGCTCTGCCATTTAGGCACGAGTGCCGTGCCATCCGTCAAAGCCTCGCTGTAAAGACACGAATGACATGTTTTTCGTTAACGCTGTGCCATGGAGGCACGAGTGCCGTGCCATCCGTCAAAGCCGCGCCATAAAGGCACGAATGACATGTTTTCGTTAACGCTCTGCCATTTCGGCACGAGTGCCGTGCCATCCGTCAAAGCCTCGCTGTAAAGACACGAATGACACACAGAAATGTCATCACGCAGCGCCAGAACGGCACACCACAAGCAGTAGCCGCACCGCCGCTCAGCAGTGGCCCGCCTTGCCGGCAAAGAGCGCGAGGCATACGAGTAACATTTCCCTAGCATCTCATGCTGAATGGTCTCCTCAAATAGAGAAATGTCATCTATCGCAAATATGAAAAGTGTGAGAACTCTCAGTTGTTAGTTCTCCGTGGAAAAAATAGGGCCGAGATAAATTTGTGGACTACTTTCAAACTTTTGCTTCTAATATTGGCATGTTTTTAATGTGATGGTTAAGTGGAATATGAATAATTTTATTTTTCAATCGCACACTATGAAAACCGCAGGCTCTAGGCATCTTTGGGGCGGCTTTAGAGAATTCATAAGCTTTTCCTTCTATTGAATTTAGGACTATGATTAACCTGAACAACTTAGGAGTGTTCATGATTGGTAGAAATCCAGTTATAAACTATCGAGTGCAGCCATACAAATCTTTGAGAACATTTCAAATTTATGTTAGAGGGAATAATCAATCAATTCTTTTGCCCTCGTGACAATAAATTAGGTGGAGCCTCGTATTTCAAAGCTATTCCTCTGAGTCAAGATGGAAACAGTTCTATTTTCATGAATAATTCATCTGTATCATTACTACTCCAGACTACCTGAATAGAGTTCCACATATAGCGACCTGCGGCCGGAGAAAAAAACTATATCAGAGCATAAAAAACCATTTGATTTCAGAAACAATGCAGAATTTACAACATACCAGAGTGAAACCTAATTTTTAAAACAGGTGCGTTAATTGCTCACATCTCTTATTGCGTTACACCGCCAATAATAATTACCATCATTGCGTCCGTTGCTCGCATATATTATTCCGCTACCCCACCTATAATAATTGCTTTAGTTAATTACATCTCTGACTGTGCAACGCTACTAAGAAACATACATACATCCCAAGATGCAGCCCAACCGTGCGTGTTTCTTTGTGGTTAACAGTATTTAGTTAGTGCAACCGAGGAATTGAATTTAAAAGTGTTCTCTCCCCCACTTACTTCACTGTAATAGTATCATATAGCTTACCGGCTATCGGTTATCAGTTCATGATTGTAAATACAATACGTGGTAACTATCTGAATATATTTGTTAAGACTGAACAGATCCGGAGCATTAACTGGAAGATTCATCGCAATTAAAAATTATATAAAATTCTTGCTTAATGTTATAAAAGACATGTTAGAAGTGCGTACACGGATAGAGATGGAGCAAATTTTGTCCAAAGAAATTAGCCAAATTTGCGTTGATGGATGATTCATTCAGTGGGAATAGAAACCATTGACAGCGATCAGCATTTGTTTCGAGAAGGCGTATCACTCATGGCTTCAATAAATAAATTACGCCATCTCATGATTCTGTTTGCTTATTTATGAAATGATGTTTCAATATAGATTTACTCGGATCATGTTTCTTCGCAATTACCAAGGCGCTCAATCGTTATATACTTGTATTAAAGGCACGCTGCGCAACATTCTAAATCGCTGGAACAAAGATGATCTTGGAAGACATGTTACCGACATGCGTGTTGGAAATCGAGGAATACTGGTTAGGATGTTATAAATACATAAAAACAAATGTGAATAAAGGCATGTATAATGGAAGCCATTAGTTAACTTGACTATTAACAAATCATGGTAGGTGTGAGGTATTTGAATTGTTAGAGTAAAAATATATTTGAACCTGTTGCGCATCGCAGTCAGGTGAACGGTAAATATAGTATTATTTTTCTGTTACATGTATCAATAAATTTGACGATAAATACAATATCATTTTTCTGTTACATCTCTCAGTCAAGTTTACAGCAGAAACAATACCATTCACCTTTTGGACGAGAGGGGTGGGTAAAGTTCTTGGATCAGCGAAAAATATATATTTATTACTTCTCACGAGCAGAGAAACTCATTTCCTTTTTTTTAAGCCGTTAATGTCTGGAGCGCTGAACAGCACCGGCAAATTGATGGGAACTCGAATTTCTCATTGGTAACTGCATGCACATCATATTATGTCTGCTGCATTCAATTGAGCTTCATCGTGAAAAAAAGGAGCGCATGTAAGCCCTTTACATGACGTAAATAAAATGTTCACCACGCTTAAATCCTGGCCGAAATTTTTTTCGAGAATTTTGAGCGCCGTCAGTGCAGGGGCGTTTTCTTTGCAGCCAAATATATTGCAGCGTGGAGCACCATATTTTGCGTGAGAGGATCACTCACTAAAAACAGAGGAGAAGACTCAAAAGAATCTAGGCCAATAAGCGGCTTTGGAGGCAGTCGCCAATATTCGCTTGTTGATGAGAGAAAACAGCGTCTTGCTGTTTGCTGTACGGCATTCGTCTACAGCTCGTACCTGAACCGCATTTTCATTGTAGGAAACGTGTTCGTGCCAGCAAAATTACTCATAATTCAAGAAAGTTCACTTATTTCATGCAGGGAAGCATAACAGTTTCTGCATCGGAAATAGGTAAAATTGTAGAGCATTAGTTCACCCATTCAGGAAGTTCCAGCGTGGTACTGCAAGTCCAGGATGGAACTGAGAGCACCGAGAATACAGCGCGGCACTGCGGGGTACTGCGGGAGAGTACGAGGCACTGCACGCATCATTGGTTGTTCACTCACTAGAACTGAAGCACATAAGCAGAACAAAAAGTCGATTTCGCAAACATGGAGAATTATGATCCATGGACGAGACTGTCATACTCGACTATACTAACGCTGAGCTTCACATGCCTGCAAAATGAGGACAGTGATGCAGCCAATAAATTTAGTCTTCAAATGAGCGCCTCACTACCACGTGAGAGCGGGAACGCATCACTACCACGTGAGTGCGTGAGCGCCTGGCTACTACGTGAGAGCGTGAGCGCATCACTACCACGTGAGTGCGTGAGCGCCTGGCTACTACGTGAGAGCGTGAGCGCATCACTACCACGTGAGCGCATCACTACCACGTGAGTGCGTGAGCGCCTCACTACTACGTGAGAGCGTGAGCGCATCACTACCACGTGAGCGCATCACTACCACGTGAGTGCGTGAGCGCCTCACTACTAAGTGAGAGCGTGAGCGCATCACTACCACGTGAGCGCATCACTACCACGTGAGTGCGTGAGCGCCTCACTACTACATGAGAGCGTGAGCGCATCACTACCACGTGAGCGCATCACTACCACGTGAGTGCGTGAGCGCCTCACTACTAAGTGAGAGCGTGAGCGCATCACTACCACGTGAGCGCATCACTACCTCGTGAGAGCGTGAGCGCATCACTACCACGTGAGAGCGTGAGCGCATCACTACCACGTGAGAGCGTGAGCGCATAACAAAATTTCACGGAGTAAGAGGACGAACAAGCGTGAAGAAAGGAAGCAGATTAAAGTAAAGACCTGTCGATATCCTAGATGAAACTGAAGAGAAAACTTATTGCACTAAACTGACTTTCAGGCTCACGGAACAGCGCCGAAGCAGTCGAAGCGTTCACTACAAATATGAAAAGTTTCCAATTCGGGCCCAGACTAGCGTCAATAAAAGGATGTCATCTCAGACGAGAGCGCTGGAACTTTGCTGCTCGGATTTGCCTGCCAGAATTGTGAAGTGTCTGGTCCACGTGAACCTCGGTACACCGTGATGCGAACACACAGAAAAAACATAAATAGCGGTACAGGACAGCATCAACAACAGTTCCTAATTAGCAATGCAGCAGCCGGGCACGTCACAGCACCGACGGAACACGGGCAGGGTACAATGAAAACATGCTTAACGTGTGTAGTGCTTCCGGCACTCTGCACAGAGACAGCACTACAGTACAATCCAATGACAGTACAGTACAATTCTTTATATTAGTAGCATGGTCCATTTATTCAAAATATTATTAGTGATATAGACTACGGCTAACACAGCGCATTTGGAAAACTGTACATTAGTAATACAGTATATTGGTAATACGATATATTAGTAATACAGTATATTAGTAATAAAGTACATTAAAAATACAGTACATTAGTTAAACAGAACACTAGTACATATATAGAACATTAGTAATACAGTACACTACTAATTCAACATATTAGTAATGCAGTACATTACTAATACAATACATTAGTAATATAGCGCATTAAACGTATAGTACGTAAGTAGTACGCTGCATTGGTAAAAAGTACACGGTAGGAATAAATTGAGGCAGCTTTGAAAAAGGCAACATCTAGTGCATTCGGTGAGCAAAACCTTACAATTTCATTATCGTCCGCGTTTTCTCGCACGAAGGGCAGCGATCTCTTCTATTTGGTTTATGAAAATTCGTACCCGCGAAAGAGAAAAATTATAGAAGAAACGTTGTAGTTCTTTAGAGAACGAAATGCATGAAATAAAAAAAGAGTTTGAACACAGACAGCAGTATGGAAATAAACTTTCTCAGCTGTGTACGGACTTCATTAGCGGAACAGAATGCGAGCTCTCGAACAGTTGGTGCATGCAAAAATGTGGACGCATTTTAAACGCGGGCTTCGACACCTAAACTGCAGCTGAGCAGTTCGGTGCGGTGGAGGCATGCTTACATAACTCGGACAATCCCAGCCTTATGGGAATATTTTGTGAAAAATATAAAATTTACACTTTTTTACTCGTGCACGGGAAATACAACCTCACACCTGACTCCTTTCACCCCGACACACCTTGTTACAGAGATGTGCCCGAGGGTGCTTCACTCCTGTATTCTCTTTCCTCTACTCCGTAACTACTGGCTCCTCCCACACTGAGTTGCGCTGTGATATTGTCCGAGTCTAAATACGGCGAAGAAATTTTAAAATAATAATTTAACGTCACATGGTTACTGACGCAAATTCTAGGGACGAATAAATACCCACGCTGTAATCTCACAGACCATTCCTGATGAAAATTCCAGACAATTCCTGATTCCTGACGATTACTGAAAAATCAGCAATCGATAAAACGATTCCTGACGATTCTGGATAAATCAGAATGGTGCGAGGAACGCTACAATTGCATTCCAACGTGCAATATTGAGCAGCAGTTCTCCTCTTGTCATTACGGCATAGTTGCATTCGTGGCCAAACGACCGTGAAGTCCTGACGTTGATTGAGTGATGAAAACTTTTATCCAGCCATTAATTGGTTAACGGAAAATTTTGACAGCTTATTAGCTGCACAAGAAACCTATATGATCGGTGAATCGATCGAATATCACGAAATCGAAAATCGAAACTTTCTAGGTTACTAACTGATTCAAAAAAGAAATTATCGTTCTGCGGCCGTACGCATCCAACAGAGCCACTTACATCCGTACCACCGATGTGCTCCATACCGAGGCAATCCAGCTGCCGTATTACCATTAACACTTTGACCTCATTTGAACTTTGACCGCAACGTGCGCCACCGGTGGCCACGGAGGGAATTTTCATAGTACTGCTGACCGACCAGTAGTAACGACCTCAATTATTATAAATACTTAATCAAAGCTATACATGAGGTCACGATCCAGTTAAGGATGGCTATTTTTAAAATTGCTCATTACAATTGACTCTAAATTTGATTTGAATTTTGAATTTCAGTTTATCAATTGCGGTCAAAGTGTTAAACGATCAAGGTAACATTTAATGCCTAAGAGCATGGCTGGAGAATAAAACTGCAGCAATAATACTTATGGAAGAGACATGAAGGCAGTACTTTAACATGTAATTGATGAGCCCCTCTGATAAATATGACATAGAGGGAGACGAAAGGGATACTTAATACTCGTAGAGAATGAGTATAAATTAGTATTTAATACATGTACTCGTAGGCAGGAAGACGAAGAAAATATTTAACACGTGTTTCAAAGCATTCAGACCAAATTCGAATTTAACAATTGCAAAGAGTGAGGATAAAACGATGTTTCATAGTCGTAGGCACTGAGATCACGGAAATATTAGATACTTAATACTTCTAAGCAATGTTTAATACGATACGACGGAGAAAAAATGAAATCCTAGTTAAAAAGTGAACCAAAATAATATTCAACGTTGGTCTAGAGTAAGATAAAAGCAATAATTAACACGTTTAGTCACAGAAATCGACGTCATTTTTTATTTACAAAAAACCCCTCCACAACAGGCAATGTCGATGAACAGACAAAGCTAAGCGCAAGGAGATCTAGAATGTTTCAAATCGAAAGAAATTAATTGCTGACATCTAATTTTATCATATTATATTACTTAGCTTAAGACTCACTAGTTGCTAAAAAGACGATTTCAAGAGAACAAAGAGAGGCGACCTTTTCGAATGGACTATAAGAATTTATGGGAATCGGGTAATCTATGCACGAGGTCTGTTCCCACACAAGATACCCTTCACACAAAAACTGCTAGCTAAGAAGGAAGAGGAAAAAAATCTACAAAAGCGCCAGCGAAGAGAGCATGAACACAGAACGAAGCAAAGTGAGCACGGAAGATAAAAGTCCCGAAAGCCAACTAGTATCTACAGCTGAGGTAACTTCACAGTATCTCGCCCAGGGGTGCCAGTCCCCATAGCATAGGATGGACAAACCTAATTAACCTAACCCTATTGCCTATCTTATGCTCTTGAAGCCAAACATTTTTCGAAACGTATTGCTGAGTCTCATAAGGACAGCGAAAATTTAAATGGTGCAAAAATATGAAGATATTTGTGTGTCTTCCCTCTTAACCAAACAAATAATTTTTTTTGAAAGATATGGTTAGAATTGACTTGTTTTAGCGTGTCATGCTTTTGAGTCAACAGAATTTACCTTATAATTGACCGTTAAAACTCGAAAAACATACAAAACTTTCTTTTAAATCTAAAACATGGTCAGTAAAAATGGAAAATATAATGTTACATATTTGAGTGATATAAATAGTGTAACATATGTATATGGACACTTAGATGGGAACTGGAACCATAATTGCAACAAGCCCAAAAAATGCAATTTCATATGTTGTTGCATTAAATTCGTGACGGGCTTTAATTCTGAGACGTGAACGTGTGAACGTGAACCCCCTCCGGTCACGGAGGGGATTTTCAAAATGCTGCTGATTAACCAGTAGTCACAAGCTAAATTTTCCTCAATACTTTATCTAAACTAAATAACAGCACGATCCGGGTAATGTTCACTATTTTCAAAATTACTTACAATTACTTTAAATTTGAGGTGAATGTTGATCTTCAGTTTAACCCAGCACTTCCAACGAGTTAATTACCAGTTGCCAGTTGCAATTCACCTCCGTCGAATTATGAAATTTCATCTCAAACTGTATTTGTTTCCGCCGTGGCCAGCCAGAGCTCTTGCGCTGCAGCTCTCGACATCAATTTCGCCAGAGCAAGCATAATCTTTTCTTCACCTCAACCTAAAACATTTATTCCTTTTTTCCCCAAAGATCCTGGTTTTTACTCGTAATTTTTATTCAGGTTCACAGACGCTGAAAATTTCATCCGACTTTCTCTTTGAGGCTGCTGCATGCATTCAGATATTTATAAAACACTTATCTCATGACTTCTGTGCACCTTTCTAACTACACCCGTTAGGTAAATATTATTGTAAATACTCGTCCCTAAAGTGATCTCAAGAGCAAGTATGGCTACTCCGTTAGTCACGTTGCAGAAGTTCTATGTTGGTTAGTGGCTCCGACTTCGGCCCTAACCAATTTTTTTAGCTCAGTGTTGCACATCCTTTGAGCACTCCACTTATGGAACAGCTACGCTGATGACTGAAACTGCCAACACTAGCTATATTTAAACCACGTATTCAATCACTAAAGTTCATTTGAACTTGATGTTGATACCGAAAACCGAAATGCACTCAAACACATACTTGATTTAGCGGGCAAAAAATTTTCAATTAAAATTTTATATACCTATTTTTAAGCAGAAAGCTAGTTGAAAGAAATGACGGTACCAGTATGCTGAGGAGTCAATTAAAAATTCAGCATGTCCCTGGGTCTTGAAACAGACAAGTCGTTAGGGCGGCGTGCGAACGATGTGCTGCCGGAGAGAAAGAAAGAATTAGAATGCTAGGCCACAGCACACTCGAGCGCCGTCCTGTGCTTGTCGTGAGCGTAGCTGTGAGTGCTTGTGGGGTGAGACGACGGCAATAAAAGCATGAAGACACAATAAACTGGCTACGAGAGGTACAAAAAGGGACATTAAGATCCAGAACGAAAGAGTCCAGCAAAGATGAAGCGAACACAGATGAACGGATAGCTCAGCGGTCGGAACTGCTCCGACGGAAGGAAGCCTTAAAGGCGAGTAGCTATGAAGCGGCCAGCAGAACGGACCGTGTAGCTTCCAAACCTCGGCTTAGCGGCACCAAATTAACTTCGTTAAGGAGTGAAATACCGCATGTTTCTGTTCATAAATGTTCAACATTGGTATTTTCTATTTTTTTCTCAAAATATGTGTACAGGATAAAAGTCCGACGGAGAATCCTATAAGTTAGGAAATTTTAGCATTAAGTCTCATTAAACCCTTTACTAATAAGTAGAAAAAATCATTCAGAACATGTTTTCATCTGAGGGAACATGGAGGAATAGAAATACAAGGGTTCATGGCAAATTAAGAGACAAAGGTTGAAGGAAAATCAGGACGACATCAGTTAATAAGAGCATCAGAAAACATTGATCACGCACAGCGGACATGCTCGCAACTTCAGTGACGACACAAAAACTTTTTAGAAGATAAGACACATCGAACAGTCATACTTATAAATCAACTCGAATGTTTTTTAATTTACGAGTAAAAAGCAAGAGAATGAGTAAGGCCAATATTGAAAAAAGGGAGAAGGTTAATGTCGTAGGTGAATTATAATTGTTATCGAAAGGTTGATTCAAAACGTAGAATTAGTTTCGACACAGAGCCAAGAACGGTAACCTACCGTTTGAGCGTTGAATGTTTTTTTCCTGCACGCCTGCACAAAAGAAATTGATCTTCAAACAAAGAGAAAGGCAGAATGGTTGCGAACACACAACTAAAGATCAGCTCGCCAGTGAGAAGCTAGACGTGAGCTACACATCAATCTTTACAGCCTGAGCGGAGCTTAGCACCCCGGCAACTTCGCACAATTTCAGTGACTATAAAGCAAAAAATACTGAGCAAAAATACTTTGATCTGACGAAGCCACAATGAAATAATTTCAAATGAATACTGTGATGTGACGACCGCGATCCACAGACCTTACCAAGCGAAGTATGACAGTGAAAAGAACTTCTCTGGGGCTTGGAGCTGGCACAACAGTGTTATAGCACGAGCAATGTGTTGGTAGCTGTTGTGGTCACTTATGATCACTAGACAGCTTAACACCAGTCGTACTGACAACTATCAAAATAAATACACGGGTGGCAAGGGCTGTGTCATGCTGACCAGCACCTAAAGTACCTGGGTAAAAGGACTTAGTCACACTGAGCAGCACCTAAAGCCCCAGAGTAATAGGACTTGGTCATACTGACTATCATCTTATGCACAAAGGTAACAGGACTTGGTCATTCTGAGCAGCGCCTAAGGTACAGAGGTATTATGACATTGTCACACTGAGCAGCACATAATGCACAAAGGTAACAGGACTTGGTCACAGTAAGCAGCAGTTCAGGTACAGAGGTATTAAGAAGGCCGCGCTGATAAGCACCGAGTAAGGAATAATAAAAATTTGACGAGCGACGCACGCGGTCGCCGGCGGTCGGTAACTATATGAGCCTGAGACCGACTGTCGGAAGGTGAACCATCGTCAGGAGGAAATACTCCCCACTACTCAGCATTAATAAAGTCTAACGAAATATTCCTTAGGGACATAAATATACCTCACGATAGCTTGGAAACCTTGTTTTTTTATTTATAATTTCTTCAGCGAAGGCAAGGAGGTTGGTAGTTGTTTTTGGGTCTTTTGAATGAACATATCCTTAGTTACACTCCGTCTCGCACAAGATGGTGAGCACGAACTTTCACTCAGCTTTTAATCGGTTATAAAAAATATGTTTTATATAATTAGATTTGCAGGTACTAATAGCTAAGTTTATAATTCAATAATTACTGCAAATGATTAAGTTAATATCTAAATCAACATAGTAATAAATGACAGCATAAATACAAATTATATTTATCTTATAATATAGATTTGCCAGCATATGATAGGAGACAGTATAAGTAAGCATAAAAGAGAACAATAAAGTGACGCAATCGTAATGTAAAACTGTATTTGGATGAGATAAATGTTATTTTCAACTGTCAAAAGCTATCATAGAAGACGAACAAGTGATAAATTTGCTTAGTACAAATTAGAACCGTCACCAAATAATTATCGCTGAAATTGTAGGAACTCGCCACATACATAACCAGCAAGTGAACTGTCATGTGAACGTCAATCAGCGATATGGAACAAATACTTTATAGGTTTCCAATACAGAACGGAATTATCCTTCACTCGGTAGGCGCATGTAAGCCAAATTGAGATGTCCTGGCTGCAGGGAGCTGTAGAGAGCACAATCACGGGTGCCAGCGAGGCCGCGGCTTGCGTGCGTGCTTCTTTTACTCGAGCGAGCAGCACACACAATGTGGGCTAAGTGACATGATCATCGTGTTCTATGGAGACTAGTGGAAGCATAACACGATTTATAAGCAATGCTGGAGTTTGAGGGTCTTTAAAACCATGTTGGGCAACTAAACAAATATTTGATGCCTTAAAACATTCGTAATTTTACTTTCTCATTTGAAAAATTGAATTGAATTATTTGAGCTGAAAAATTGAGGCTAAAAGTTCAATTCTTCAAATAATTCCGTGTTTTTTCTTGTGTCTGACGATGGAGGTAAGTGCATTTATTATATACGAATTCTAAAGGTTCGTACAACTTCCAAAAACAATTTTTTCCAATTATGAAAAGTGACAAAGTGGACGATTGATTAAGCTCCTAAAATAATTAGGAATAAACCAGGGAAGAGAAGTAAGTTTTAGGTTGAAGCCGTGTGAAGACTGAAGGAATTTGTTAGTCAATGAACTACACTTTCGAGATTAACTTCACTATTTAAGCAATCAAATTTACGCTAGTGGTTCATACAATAAGTACCATTGGGGGAAAACTCGACTCAACGAGCATCCAAAAGGAATGCCAATAAGAATAGAACAAAATAGAATGTTGGAACAAGAACTAGCCGAGTGTGTCCATTCTTGAATTAATTTGTTTGTGTGCAGCAGCAAAACAGGTGTCGTGGTTGACGGTCACTGTGATGACATGTGTCCAGAGACTACGGTCACTACATTGCATTATCCTCTGTACCTCTGCAAGAAGGAGCAGAACGTTGAGAGAAAGCCGCAGCCGCTTTTACAAGTATCAATTTCCATGCAACGGTATTAGTATGCGAATTTTGACACACAAGGCAGTTGTTTTGCATGTTTAGCAGTATGACATTTTTGATAATTTTCTCGTATATATGAAACGAAAAAATTACTGTTTTTATTTTTCGAATTGAGTTATCATATATGCAAAATGGGGTTGAACCATGAAACTGGGAATATTGTAGAGGGGAGAGAAAAACATTGGTATGTTGGTGAGAAGTGCTTTACAACTCTGGCTTTGATGAAAGATTTTATGTTCCACCAGCGCTTTTGAAGGCGTAATTATGCTAGTGGAATGAAAAATTATTATTTCAAAATCGAAGGTCATTTGATAAACCATTCCAGCCACTGAGTGGACGTTCTTCTTTCAATGATTAAACTCTGACAATAGGTGAAACGTCTGAAATAGAATGCATTAAATCCCCTGTGAACTTCCTGATGACGGAGAAGAAATCACTTCCGCTAACTTCGATCGCTCTCGTCAAATTCTCGCTGAACCGGAAGAGAAGAACCTGTTGAATTTGATTAAATTCCTGCGTTGATGGCAGCTCGGGTATTAGAAAAATAATATTATTCTCCTCATCATTCAGAACAAGAATGTTCGTTGAGCCACGGATATAAAGTCGATGCTTTGATGTTTCAAGCCGGTTTTTTAATACAAGGGTTTTACAGACGATGGGCAAAAGCTGCACGTTAAAAATATGAACGTTCAACATTTCAAGGCTGTTTTTGCTCTAACAAAGGATTGCTAAAGCGATTTTATTGCTACGAGGACATTTGTCCCGAGCAGTTTGGGCGAATTTGACTGCTAAGGCGCTTTGCCCCACCAGCTGCGACCCTCCTCCACCACCGTGTAGGTCACAGGACGCGCTGGCATCATTCAGAGCTCGGCACAGCAGCGCGGCCGTGTTTTCAAGAGCAAATACTTGGTGTTTCAACTATCCATAATTTTAATTTCTCATGAGACACAACTGCTATTAAAAATGTTTTCTTTTGATCATCTGGAACGAGGCTCGAGTATAAAGCAATGAAAAATTCAGATTAAGAGTTTCAGTCTTTCCAAATAATTTCATAATTTTTCACGTGTCTGACAGAGGAGGAAAGAGCTCGTGTCTGACAGTGGAATGAACCTACGAAAAGATGGAGACATGAAGATGGGGTCAATATTTTACGGAAAGGTGGTTAATGTAGTCCACGGGTAACTTCGGAAGGAATTTCGATACTACATTAATAAGTACGAGACTCTTGAATAAGAACAGGACTCTCGAGACTCACCTGGCTAAGAGTATAAGCCCAACAATTACTTTTCTACGCATGAAAGTGAACTTTAATGACTAGTGCGTGTCGAAGATGCTTCTGTGTAGAGCAACTTGAAATTGTGCAGTGGGGAACCGACTAATGTGAACTGACACTTCAAAGAAATGTGGGAAAAACATTGGTTATTCGGAGATGAAGTTCAGTGGCTTGCTTCATGAGGTTGAATCCAACAAAGGAAACACAGAAAAAATGAAATAAGAAAATCAAGTAGACATGCGCAATGAAATAGTACATTTAATATGATTCCAGAATTTTTTTAAACTTATCTTTTATACGTACATTATTTTCATTCAAGTACATTACGTCTGAACGTGCAGAAGTACAAAAAACAGTGACAATAAATGATGCACGTGTCCAAATTTAGGGTTTGAAAAAATTAATGCTAAGCAAAAATACCTCATGGATTCCTGGTAATTTATTTTTAAAATATTTTTCATTTCATCAATTAATTTTTCTACGTGTAGTTAAAAGTGAATGTTAATGAGCTGTAGTTTGAATGTTGTTTCATTCTCTTGCGCTAATTAAGAAAAACTTTTCAGATTTTCTCGTTGGATCTAAATTTTCAAGTAACTCCACTAATTTTTGATTAGGTCTAAGCTTTGAAGCTCGCATTTCGGTTGAGGAGGATTGATGTGGTCAGTTGGACATATTACCCGTGATTCCGCTATGTGATTCGGATTGTTACTTTCTTGAATCATCCAACCCGTCGTAAGAGCTAGCTTATGGACAGAGTGAAACAAATTTTCGTAGAAAATACTTTTAATGAAAAAATTTATGCATTTAGAGCTATGGCATTTCCAATGTTTTGTACATAGATACACCTCTGAAGTATTCTGGGTGCTGCTATAGCGTGAGGTCTACCACACTATAACATGAGATCTACTTCTAGCTAGTACTATAGCATGAGGTTGAGTTAGGTTACTGATGGATATTACTTATTTACACACATTTAATTTAGCGATAAACAATTTACACATCTCAAACTTCACCTGGGTAGGTTATATATATGGCGGTAGACCTAACGCTGTAGTAGCACCGTATTCTACTTGTATGACCACTACAGGATTCTACTCGTGAAATTATGTTCCTCGATTAAAAGCAGCGCCAATCATCTCCACTATTTTATAATTACTTACATTTCGCTAAAATAATTCAGTTTTACCACTGCAAGTTCAGAAAACATTTTTTTGAATGCTTATGAACAGTCAGATTACCCTTGTAAAGATTAATTGAATGGGACCTTAGGTTTCTCATTTGGGAGGACCACGCTATATGAAAATTTTCATGGCGTACGTACAGTTTTCCCTACCCCGCTGTACAACAAATAAGTAAACATGTATTATTGCTCATGATCATAGGGAACATCGTCGGCCCGATACATCGGCCATTACCACGCGAGGGAAAAAACAGATGAAGTCAGCGAGACAGATATTTCAAGAAGGAAGCTTGAAAAAAGAATGCATACATCTGGCGTGGATAGCAACAAGTGTCACTTTTTGCGACAGGCAGGGACCTCCAGAGAGGCATTGAATTGCAACGGCATGCGGAGGCCGGAGGCAGCACGAGCGCAAAATGGCACCTCAGAGCTGGCGTTTTTTTACCGCCAAAATTCTCGAATTTGGCATATTTCCAAACACAATTTTGTCATATAGATCCCTAGCACCTGCTACTTCGCATGTTACCAGAATCTGAGTGGCCTTCCTGATCAAATTCAATTTGAAAAGTTCTAGCTTAAGAATTTTGGCGAGAAAAAGGCCCTCGCTGCACTGCACGGGACCAGAAGCTTGAAGCTGTCATGCAGTTCACATCGGAGATAAACTCCCTGCAGCGCACTTCGAGGCTGTCTGCTACGGCGAAAAGTTCATTGCAAAATACAGCATGAAAATTGAAAACCAAGAACCTTACGCCACTTCTTTTTCAAGATTATCTAATTTACCTCATTTCTTAGTTGAAAGCTTCATGCACTTCAGAATGAGTAGTCTGACTGATTTTCCACAGAGCATCGACTGAATATAATTGGAATATTAATATTATTATGCTTCCTATTATAAGAATCCATTCTCCGTAACAAAGACGATCTCAGGAGATGAAAGAGAAAGGATTATTAAGCTTGGACCTCTGGAAAAGAAAAATCTGTGCACAAAGAGGGTTCCCACGTGCACAGGGAAGCAACAAGTTCGGAAGAGAGAGAAAGTTAAGACATAGGAGAGATAACAAAAATGGCATGAAAAGTGAAGAACGAAATGGGCACGATAGAAAAAAGTATTGGAGACCTTAAAAAACGCAGGTAACCGAACAATATATCTTTTGGGGGCGCCAGTCTCTATGGCATTACAAAGACAAACCTAAATAACCGAAGCCTATGGTCTATCTAATACCTTCTGAGAAGCAATTTCAAAGATATCACGTGTGCATAAGTAAAATACTCTGAAAATGAGCTAATTAACAGACATGTCACCAAAACATCAGCTAAGGATCACTTTTTTATGAAAACCATTATGTTTAAGCAGCGCAAAATGATATAGTTTTTGCGTATTATCACGAGGACGTATGCAATGCTTTTGTCTGAATAAAGCGAAATGCATAACATCGTTTGACCTCTTCTCGACTGAGATGAGCTCCCCACAAATCCATCACTTACAAAGCGTTCAGGGAACACCACGAAGGATAACGGGCTTATTTTTTGCGTGGTAATTGGCCGCTAATGTAATCAGAGGATCTGATGAGAGGAACAAGAGCGCTGTCCGGCCCAATTAACCGGATTGGCTGCGCTTGACTGCGTAATGATTGGGCTACGCGAAAACCGCACACCGCTGTCCGACCACGAAAATTCTAGCCGAATGCAAAATTAGCGAATACAAATTGACTACAGAACTGAAAATCTAAAAAAGAACTAGGTTTTTAAACTCAAAATGGAACCTCGGCTGTACGACAAACTTAATTTTAAATTTGCCGGAGTCTAAGCGCGGCCAGGTAAAAGAAAGAAGTTACTTGCGTTTGTTTTAACATTTATTTAAAGCTTTCACAAGCGCTTGATCGATATTGCTCCGCCAATAGCTATATGTAAAATGGTGCAACTGTAGGACGATGTAAAAAAGCTCTCATCGTTGTTTTACAATTAGTTGCGTCAGAAGTGGTTGAACGTAGAGCTGTCGTGGTTATAACTATTTCGTCTTACATTAGTGCCATGTAATATTAGTGGCGGGAGTTGTCTTCATAATGTGAAGCTGGCTATGAGTGCCACCTTTCGGGCGTGACGTGTTTCATTAGGAACAAGTGTCGTTCGTCAAGTTGTACCAGAAATTAACTTTAAAAATACTACGGATGGCCGAAGCTTAAATATTACAGTTCTTCAAAAGAGAATTTTTGTCTGTGTAGAGCAGACAGTAGGCGACCACACTGACCTTTTCGAAATTTGTTTCATTTTTGTTTGATTATTCAGTCCATCAGAATTTTACAGTGCAGACAAATGCAATGTAGAGATAATGAAGCACATGAACGAACGTAACTGTTCGTTCAACATAACGAACTGCGAACGCACATAGTTGAATTGCGAGCAAAAATAATAGAACTATTGCTGGAAAATTTTATCAGGGCTCCCGCAGCAATATTGTCGCGACACTCAGGGTAGGACTGGACCACGACATGATCGGCGTGCATTTACTCGCATCAGCAGTCCACCTCTCGGCTGCGAATGAAGGAATCTGTCGTATGATCACAAACACTTGAACAATCGAGAAGTGAAAGTACAGGGTGCAGTAGTCAATCCTGCGTTTTTGCGAAGGCTGTGGAAGCCTAAAATGTAGGATTGACGGCCAAACCCTGTATTTGAGGTAATCAAGCTTGCCATCATCGAATTTGCTCTCTACAAACATCTAAGTTCGTGCATTGGCACCGATCATCGTAGCATGCAATCCGTGCAGCACGCTATTGACAGTCCAATACTGGAGCTAGCGACTTCCTGTGATTTAGGTGGCTGGTCGGTTCATGCATTTTAACTGTACTTACAGGTACGCACATAAGTACTATTATACATTTAATTAAATAATTGAAACCCTTTAATAATTTCGCAGAAGTGCAGATTCACATTGTGCATTAATTTTCATGATTAGATTAGATAAGTTAGTTTTAAGCCTCCCGTATTACGAGAAAACTTTTCCAAAGAGAGGAAGGGTGAAGGCAACATTAGTATGGAGTTATAGGAACGCGGAATCTATGCACAAGGTGTGTTCCCCACGCAAGATTCCCTGCACTTAGGAACAGTAAGTTGAGAAGGAAGGCGCTGAAGCAAGATAAAAGTTGAAGGTGAATGTCAATGATGCCGAAATACAGGACGGCGGTGAACCGAAAAATAAGCTTTGGTGGAACAGCTGCATGTGTCACTGCTAGATTCAGCTGAAGGGCTAAAATGTATGCTCATTAGAAAGAATGCTATTCTGAAGCTGCTATCCAGATATGTAAATTAAATTCAATAAAATCCCAAAATTGTTTGTTCTAGAAACATTCCATCAATTGGGTAAATCTGAAGGAGATGACAGTTGTCGATTTTCCACTTTTTGGTGCCTGAACCTAATTAATTGAATCAAAATAAACAAGTTTTCTTCTATGCATTTTTCGTCTCAAATGAGTATTTTACGATTTATAGCGGTAAGTTTAGTTTCGTCATTGATGACGAATGCGCTCGAATAAACAGCTACTCATCGATTTTCGAATTTTTGTTGCTTGAAACATGGTAATAACATCGAAATAAACAACTTTTCTTCTATACACTTTTTTCGTCAAATGAGTATTTAACGAGGTATAGCGGTAGGTTTGGTTTCGTCTTTCAAGACAGAGCGCTGGAAGCGAGACGCCATTGCAGTATTGCCATACAACTCGGTCAAAGAATTTCTTTCCGCTTCAAAGACTGGAGTTGCGGTAAGTCATTTACCGCTATAACTAATAAAATACTCATTTGAGACAAAAATTGCATAGAAGAAAACTTGTTTATTTCGATCTAATTAACTATGCTAAGGCATCTAAATTTACAAAATCGACAACTGTCATCTCCTTCAGATTTACCATCAATTGCAATCAATAATATTTTGTGATGCTTATTCAATAGAGAAAATGAATTATAAAACACTCATTGGAAATTTGTAGAGTAGCTCAGAGTCTGGTGCTTCCACAACTACGTACGCAAAGTTAAGTGCTGTGCGTTGCTAAAGACAAAACATATCTAGAGCTGGTTTTGAATTAAATCCCACGCGCAGGAGTTTCAACCAATTTGTGCCTTCGCTGCGCTACAGATGGAAGCGTAAGTTCTTTTAAGTGGACTCTAAAGAAATTGCTCTGCAAGCAGCACCACTTCGCGACTTTTTTTAGCAAGTCTTGCCGCTAGTCTTTACCTGGCGCGCGAAGCAAGAGTAGCGTCCCGAGCTGAACCTGTGCGTTTGTGAAGAAGTTTTAGGCAAGTCCGACATGCAATGAGCGTTGCACTCCTCTCTACAACATGCGCTCTTTCCACCAGACGGCCCCGGAGAAGAAAAAAGTATTAATAGAACAATTGTACAACCCATTTCTCACAGCAGGAAAATGTCACGAGTCAGACACCAAAAGGCTGCTATGGCACGTAAAAACTGTGTTTTAAGCGGGTAATACAGGTTGCATAAATGTTCATTTTATAACAATAGCTGCCGCATACATACCAGTATACAGGGTGTTCGAAAAATTATGGCACAAACTTTGACGGTAGATTGAAGATCCCCAAAAAGGACTTTTTTCGGGTAAATGCGTAGCATTGATCAGTAATCGATTTTCCACTTTTCGGTGCCTTAACATAGTTAATTAGATCGAAATATACAAGTTTCCTTCTATGCACTTTCCGTCTTAAATGAGTATTTTACGAGTTATAGCGCTAAATGACTTGCCGAAAATCTGGTGTTTGAAGCAGGAAGGAATTCATCGAGTGCGTTGTATGGCAACACTGCAATGGACGCTCCCTTCCGGCGCGCTCGAATGCTTGAGCGCATTCTTGCCATCTAAGACGAAAGTTAACATACCGCTATAATTCGTTTTTTTGGGAGACAATTTCTATTGTGCTATTAACTATAAGATGCTAGAAGTGGGTTCAGGCTCCGCAAGCTCCGCGGGGTGAGCTAATAATAAATTACGAAGTATTCAAACGTACTCTAACAGCTCAATCGAGCAAGAAATAAAACCTACCGCTCTAACTCGTAAAATACTTATTTGCTGCAGAAAGCGTATAGACGAAAAGTAGTGTATTTCGATGTTATTACCATGATTCAAGCAACAAAAATTCGAAAATCGATTAATAGCTGTTCATTCGATTGCATTCGTCAACAAAGGCGAAAATTAACATACCGCTATAACTCGTAAAATAATCATTTCCGACGAAAAGTGCATTGAAGAAAACTTGTTTATTTCGATCTAATTAACTATGTTTAGGCACCGAAAAGTGGAAAATCGATTACTTACCAATGCTACACATTTACCTCAACTATGGTGGAGGCAGTCTCCAGAATCGCAAGTGATGGAACTGGAACTCATTTGATTACCTGAAATTTATTACGGATTTAGAATTACAATGGGTGTTTAAAATATTTTCCCGCTCCATCAATGCAGAGACAGGTATATATACTTGGGAAAAAGTGATTTCCGGATTCCATAAAACATTAGTGAATCATCAGCAAAGAGCCCCGCGGCGTCAACTATTCTTCCATAAAGATCCATTTCTGTCTCTATTGGGGTTTCATTCATTAAACTCTGCATACGGCCTTCGACGATTCCAATCAGCAAACGCCTACTAAAATAACAAATGTGGCCATAATTTGCGTATCTAAGACAACACAGAGAGTGAAAAATTTTTCTAGAGATTCTGTCTTAAATATTCGATATCTTGAAAATCGTGCATGTTAGAATTTCTACTTCTGCCTGAAAAGTTGTTCTTCGGGGATTTTATAACTGTTGTCGAAGTTCGACTTTTAGTTTTCGAACACAAAGTCCATAGTCACGATCGGGTATTTTTGCGATTCAGCTCCTCTGGCTTGATGAGCTTTTCTGTGACACGAATTTCACCACAGTACGTGTATACAAATAACATGTATTAAGACTGCGACTTGTATCAGGATGGACTGATTTATTTCGTGTTCATATTTGAAAGAATAATTTAGGGAACATTGATGAGGCAATGAAGCCTGTGTCACAGATGCGTCCATCATAGGCTCTCGCTTGTACAAGTATTCAGATTGTTATGATGTGTATTGGTATTAGAAGTTTATTTAATTATTTACTTACTTTATCGAACAGTATCTTCGTCTTCCATTTTTGATTGGCCATGTATGCGAGGGTTATTTGTATATTGTGTCTACGAGGCGTGCATCCTCTGGTCTAAACATCTGAGATAATTTTTTTTTGTTTATTAATTTGCATTAGATTAGATAAGTCTTTAAAGCCTCCCTAACTACGACACGGATGTTTCCAAGAGAAGAAGGATCAAGGTCCCATTTAGTACGGCGTTGATGGAACGGGGAATCAATGCCTAAGGTGTCTCCACACACCCTTTGCATTGAAACACCAAAATTTAAAGAACTTCATGGAACAAGATAAAAGTTAAAAACGAAAGTAATAGGAGCTGGCAAGGCCTATCTAACCTTTAGTTTCAGACTTTACACCTTCCCCTTTTGTCATTAAGCAACAGTTTGAAGATATATTATTTATATTTAAAAGCAGTGAGTATATTTTTCGTGGAGACCTTGACCGTTTTTTCCCAAGTGACCATTCAAGGTTGATTGCTTGGAAAATAAATTTTTGCAAAATCATCTTCGTGAATTTAATATTAGCAGCAGTTAGTGTCTAGATACAATCCTGCGAGTGGTAATTTTAAATTTCGCTCTGTCTTATTAGCTTATAATCAATGTAAGGGCGTTGAATTTTGCCCACTGTTGAATTGTAACAAAGTTTTCATTCAAAGTAAGGTGTGAACGGTGAAAAGCGAGCAAAATATTAAGCATCCTGAGATAATCAAAGATTTATGAGTTTACAGACCGAACGTTACAAATTTCCCAGATTGTACATCATCAAGGCGACAAGAATGCATGTCTGCCATCGTGCAGCTCTTCTCACGTGCCTCAAGAATTGCTGGCTTGTTGCGAGTTAGCTCAGCCGTAGTGATGAGGAATTTTGTTCTTCTTCTGAAACGTTTTTATTTTTCAGATGAGGATATTTCTTCACACAAAAAAGAACGAAGAGGTCTCACATATCATGCAGAGACACAAAATCGAGCAGAGGAGCAGCAAGAGACGGCGTCGTGTTGCAGTATGCGGAAATGTTTGTGTGCTGGCTTGACAAGATCAACTTTAAGGTGGAATTTGAGGTTTGGAGCAAACTGGACCAGGCCACTCACTCTGTCTGCTGACTCAGTCGATGAAAATTCAGATAAAAATATCATGCTCCTAGCATGCCAGCAGTTAGAATAAAAATGTCCAAAACTTATCAAGTTCAATGAAAAAAAATCAAATCTCATCAACTTAATGATAAGATGAGGTTATAAGTTATTTGAAGCCTCCCTAATTGCAAGAAAAAATTTCCAAAGAGACGAAGCGAGACAAACCGTTAACCATAAAATTAAGGGCTGAAACAGGAAGATTGAAGAAAGTGCGACAAAAATGAAAGTTAAAGAAGCTAGTTACAGGTTTTTGAAAATGAACAGCAGTGTACCGTGATAATGTAGTCCATAACAAAACAAGAAACTTATTCTATTTCAGCGATAAAGGCCCATCTAACCTTGAGTTCAGGATCCACATCTTTACTCTGGGAGCACCAGTTTGAACAGTAAAATGCTGAGAGTAGTTAATGAAAGCAATGACACCTTATTTTGTTAAAAACATTACGAAAAAATGTTTTTAAACAAAGTTGAGTTTTTACTATTCTAAAGTACGAAATTAAATCATCACGATTGTTGCGATAAAATGAGAAGGTCGATGGAAGCATTAAACGCGTAAGTATGAATGTTTAGGCAGAAAGTCACAGTAATGTGAGCTGTAGAGGTCTCTCATTAAACGCTAGTAAATAAAGTATAAGATCACAGTCTGCATCCTCATGCATGCAACATTATAGGAAATCTGTCCTGTTGAAAAATGTCCAGGCGAACGTTTGTTCAAAAATTCAACGCAATTACATGATTATCGAATAAGTTAGTTCCCTCCAAATTGAACATCATATTAAAATTTAACACACTAACCGCAATGGGTTAAGCTGAAGTTCAATAAACAACTCAAATTTAAAGTCAATTGTACTATGCAATTTTGAAAATGGCAAACATTAATTGGATCGTGCTCTCATTTGGCTTTGATTCCCAATTGAAAATTATAGCCCTTTTCAGGTAGTAAATTAGTCGTAAAAGGTCAAAAACGGCACAAAAGGGCCAAAAATCACGACTTCAAACCGACTCCTACCTATACGTGGCCTATTAGGGCTTGAAAAGGGCCCTTCATTCAAATGACCTTTTATAGGTCAGGTCAATGGCTGTTTTCGGGCTCATTCGGGTCGTTTAAAGTCGCTTTCAAGCCTTTTTCGACAACCTCTAGCCTCGTTCAAGTAGTAGAGAAGCCCAAAATGGCCGTTGCCTTAGCCGTTTTGATGCCCAGAAATAGCCGTTTAACAGGGCTTAAAATAAGCGACATTTGCACCGAAAAGGGCTAATTTACTGCTTGAAAACTACTATCTCTTGGCCTATAACTGCCTGAAAACGCTCTGTAAAAGGCTCAAAATTTCAATAGGGTTAGGAGTAAAAACTGAATTTGTGAATACTGGTCGGTCAGCAGCATTATGGAAGACCTCTTCGTGTGCACCGAAGGCTCACATCTTGACCAGCGCGTAATTCACGGCACCATAGAATAAATGTTTCTCAACGTCCGCCAAAACATTTATGACCAGCCGCAGCATCTTCCACAAGCCGCAACACCTACGACAAGCCACAACATCTACGACAAGCTACAACATCTACGACAAGCCACAGCATCTACGACAAGCCACAACATCTACGACAAGCCACAACATCTACGACAAGCCACAACATCTACGACAAGCCGCCACACCTACGACAAGCCTAACATCTATGACACGCCACAACATCTACGACAAGCCACAACATCTACGACAAGCCACAACATCTACGACAAGCCACAACATCTACGACAAGCCACAACATCTATGACACGCCACAACATCTACGACAAGCCCCAACACCTACGTCCCACCACAACAACTACGTCTATGGACAATCTGTATGAACGCTATTACATTTACTACCCTCACACCATCTCCGACCAGCCTCCGCAGCTCCAGTGTGGTGCTACGTAGCCAGCACTCAGGGAGGCAAGAAAATGATGGTCGCTTTTCGGCTTCCAAAGGCCGCCTCTAGCAAGTGACGTACATTTTTTTCTCCCGAGGGTCTATCTGTGTGCTGGCACAGAAAAGTTGTAGATCCAAATTTGGCAAGCTTCGCAGACAATTTTTTCCACCAACATAACCATAGAGAAGAGTAAAAAATGAAACTGCATACGTTGACCAGGTTTATTCATAAATAAATCTAAATATTGAAACGAAAACAATAAAACAGCAAAAATCTGTTAAAGTGGTGTCGGGAAGTGGAGCTTACTGTTTGAAATTGGCTACATCGTAGCCGCTAACGACGTTGTTTTGAATGCAAAAAAGTTGATCAAAATGGAAGTTTTTGAAGAGGCGCTCATGATCAACGCGTGCTGGCGAGGACAAACATGTGCCCGACCAAAGATTGAAATCCAACGTGTCCTGTTGCCCCGGGGACAGGCCTGAGCCCAAAACGTTAGGCAGGATTAGTCTTTCGATGATATTGTGAGCAAAAATCCTTCGACTGAAGCCAGAATTGGAACAAAATGTTGCTTTTTTGCTATAGGGAATTACTTAAGGAAACTAAAAATATGCCATTAAACACATAATGCATCGATGAATTCAAATAAAATTTTACGTTTCCAGAACTGTTAACCCTTAATAAGGATTTTATCTTCGAAAGAATAATTTTACTCTGATGCGCAGTAGAAGTTGTATTTTCTGCTTCGCTCACAGAATCCTCTTCAACAATGCAAGCCTGCCACACGCGCGCTGTTGTTCAGTTGACTGAAGAAAGTGTGGCATTGCTCAGCTGATGGGTGTACGTTATTCAGGACACCGAGTGCGAGCAGTTCGGGGTGACGCAAACAAGGTAACCAATTGCTCGCTGCGAGGGAAGGAATATAAGCGAGCATCGCCACAGGGGCAATAAAGGCTTGTATTGGTTCTCTTCAAGCGTATGACTGCTGCGTTTGGTCGAGGCTGTGAGGAGAGAATGAGCGCAGCAGTTGGCGTTGCAGTCGTGTAGAGCAGGAGCGGAGCAGGACAATTGCGCTGCCGGGGCAGTCCATCCATCAAGGCAAGATGCCACCTGCCACCATCAATTCCGCTCCTGTGATCAGCCGCAAAATCGGCCTTGATCACATCTGCCCTCATTTTGGTCGGTGCGCCAAGCTAGCGGGACGCCTCAAGACACCGCTCAGCTCATGTGTTGAACGACACAGACACTTTTGATTAGATGGGCGTCAGTGCAAATAGAGTTTCGTTGCTCGACTCTACATGCGCATTAATATCATTCATGACAGTTGCTGTCTATCGCGTATTATGCGAATCAAGCAAGAGAATAAGCAAAACTTAAAGATGCTGAAAAGTTCTTTATCAATGGTGATTTAAGGACTTGTGCGAGTGCAGTATATTCTTTGTGACTTTCTTAGAAATCGCCAGCAGAAGAATATAAATTTGATATATTACAATATCCCTGCGGTAATTTACTATGGGGAAACTTGATTCATAACGACGGAGTAAAAGCCTGTGTTAAAGAATAGGCTGTGCGACTATTATTTACAATTCTACAAGGAAAGTAACGTATAAATTTAATTTCTTTTAGTACAAAAAATATCTATAAAACAAGTTCAATTGCTTTCGGAATTCCTCCATTGCATCAAAACTCGGGTCACAGAGATTATGTGTTTACTGTGCCGGGACACTTACCTTCACCCCCTGTTCGTGACGGGCCACAATGCATTCATAGGCAGTTGGCCGATTCACAGGCAGTTGGCCGATTCACAGTTGGCCGATTCAATGCATTCACAATTCACAGGCAGTTGGCCGATTCACAGGCAGTTGGCCGATTCACAGGCAGTTGGCCGATTCACAGGCAGTTGGCCGATTCACAGTTGGCCGATTCAATGCATTCACAATTCACAGGCAGTTGGCCGATTCTCTTCTTTCCACTTACGTTGTTTTGCGAAGATTTGCTGTAACGACTGAGCCTGGCCATTTGGTCCAGAGGTAGTAACAAGCTAGTTGGTAGCTCAAGTGATGCAGAACGAGAAACAGAGTCAGAAGCGGAGCCAATACTATGAGCTAGAAGTAGAGCAAGAGGCAAAGACAGAGTAGAGCAAGAGGCAGAGACAGAGTGGAGCCCGAGCCCGTGTTAAATGCTTAGCTTTTCTACACTTATTGTTTCACTGCGGTAGTATCATGTGTTGCCATTCTCCTTTCTTGAGGGTATCCTGTCGTCACCGCTGCAACAAAATGTTGCATTTACTCGGTTATATTCAAGTCCACGGGTGAGGTAAACGTTGATTCAACGATGTTATTCATTTAACGTGAGATATAATCGAGTAATTTATTTCGAAAAGTGTGGCCAATATATTATTACTATGATTATTATCTTAATTTAAAACTCGTTAGCCCCAACAAAGGCGACCTCGAGAGATCGATGAGAAGGGACCGTTAAGGATGGACTGTAGAAACCGCGGAGTCAATGTACTCGTACAATGAGTGCTCCCACACGGGATACTCTGCCCATAAAAACAGCAAGTTAGGAAAGAAAAGGAAGAAAAGAATGCAAATATAGTGAAGAGGGCATAAAAACAGAAAGTGGGCATGAAAGATTGAAGTAATGAAATCCTAACTATAACCGAGGTGACCTAACACTATCTCCCCGGAGGTTGCCAGTCCCCATAGCATAGAATAGACAAGTCTAAGTAATCAGTCTGTTGCTTATCCTATGCCCCTTGAGGAGGTCGAATATATCAGTATAGCCGTGTTTCCAAGGCAATAATTTATTCGAGCACTTTTAGTTTCGCCGATACCATTCCAAGATTATCGTTTCTCTATTCCTTCCCAGTTTCATCTTCCGCTCTCATCTTAATTTGCCAAGAAAATTAAAGACACGATAGAATAATTATTTCACTATCGAAATTGACGACACGTGATTAATATTATACTAGTTATTCTAAGACTCCTTAGCCACAACATAGGCGAAAAAGGATCATTCAGTGTGACATTCAAAATGCGCAAGCTGTGCACAAGGTGTGTCCCGCCCACCCTGTACATGGAAACAAGTCGGGAAAGAAGTATATGAAGCAAAATAAAAGTTAATGAAACAAGTAATACGTGCTGAAGAACAGGACAGCATCGGCCCGAGAAATGAAACCCGCAATAGAATAAAAACTTGTTCTATTTCAACGAAAGGAACGCTTGCCGCACCTACAGCGCATGGCCTCAACTCTCCCTCTAGGGAGCGGTAACTCTATTCCTTTCTCTTCCTTTCTTTCCCCTCCTTTTTCTATTTCTTTTGTCCCACTCTATTCCTTTATTTTTTATTCTTGATTATTCCATCTTCTTTTCTATTTTTTAATTTTTTTCTATTCCTTTATACTTTATTATTTATTATTCCTTCATCTGTTCTATTCTTTCCTATTCGATTTTATTTCGTTCTATTACACTTAATTCCATTCTATTCCCCTATATTTCCGTCTATTCCAGTCTGTTTCAGTCGATTCCTCTCCATTATCCCCATCTATTATTCTCTATTATTCACTCTATTCCACTCAATTTCAATCTATTCATATCTATTCATATCTATTCCTATCACAGTCTATTCTAGTCTGTTTCATGTAATAATATTCTATTGAAAGTCAGAAATGTAAGAGTGCAACAAAAAGTTAGCGGTTTGTGCGGCAAAAGGAAATTTTTCAAAAAATAGAAACGCGTCATAACTTCCAAACGCATAGTCAACAAAGGAACTTCAAAAATTAAAAGTCAAAACAATTTAAAATTTGAATTGAGAGCACAACTTGATTCGCACGAGTGAATTTTGAAATTCGAAGAGAGATTTACACAGTAAATTAATGAAACTCAGCTGAATGATTACAATTGAATGGCATTGCATTTTCGTCATGGCGCGAAGACTGAGCGCAGCTCCTTCTGTCATGGCGCAGCTCCTGTGATCATAGACAACGAAGATGGGGGAAAGACGTTTGAAGAGGAACCACCCTACTCATTGACCTTTCACTTTATGCACTTGCTCTCTCACCTTAAGTTGATAAGGGAGAAAATCATTGACCCAAGACGATTGAAATAATGGAGCAATCAGTTAAGATCGGGCTTAGAGTACTGCCATCGCCAAACATTGTACAATGTTGGCAAATTTCTGTAGAATGTTTTATTTGGTTATATTATTTTAGGAGCGTTGGTAGGTTTACCTGGCTTAGCGACCGTACTGGCAAATGTACTAAAAACTGAGGTTATGAAGCAATGTAGAAGAAGATCCAGAGCCCAATACGCGATGACTTCACTCATGTTTTGTTCGACTCACATTGCGCTCGCTCGATCAAAAATAGTCGGAAGCGCAGCATTCTTTGGGAGACTTCAGTCGAGATGATTTAGAACAAAATTGAAGGCCAGAGCTCAAGGTCCATTAAACGCTGCCCCGGCTAACTTCCAAGCCAGCTGCGAAAATGGATGAAATTTGAAGCGGACAGCTCGTGGGACGCTGCTCACCTCCCACCAAAGCTCCCAGCAACGAAGGAAAAATGGAGAGGTGCCGAAAGTTCTGGCTTAGGCCATGCGACGGAACTTTTTTAGTATCACTTTTATGGCTCATCAAAAATCCTCTCCAGGTAACGTTTACTACTCTCACATAAATCCCAGACGGCCAAAAGTACGAAGACTATAAATTATTCTTTTGACAAGGTGGTGAGGAGAAAAAAATAGTAAGCTGAAATGGTGCTCAAAACGAACGCATATCAATATTTATTTCACAAAGCTAAAAATAAAAGCACAGTATCGACGCATCACATTCAAAGAATATGCATTTTAAGGTAGCATGCCTATACATTCGAGCTCAATAATGCCATCTATTGTCACATTTGAAGGTGTTCAAAAGATCAAATGGCGCTCTTCCAACAGGTAATCTCGAGTAAAATTGTACGTCATATGAGACACTTCAATTCTTCAATTCGCGCATAATGCGATTCTAGCAAAGCTGGTGGCACCTGCCGCAACGATCGCCATAATGTGATCTCATTGTGAGGTCATAAAGCTCATTACCTGCAAAGTGGGTCAAGTTCAGAGGACGCTGTCTCTAATAAGCGGCAAATTACTTTCGAACACGACTGATGACATCCTTTTTGTAAATCTCCTGCTTTAAAGTACGAGGTAGCATTTGGATCTCATCAAGCTCTTAATATGACGTTATAGGTAGGAAGGCACCATAATCATAGCTAGGCTCGGCGATAATGAAACTCGTTATAGTATAACGATATGTATAGCAGCAAAGTCTCTCTATAATTTCGGGCATGATGCTTGTCTGGCGAATGGAAAACCAATACAGCTACTCAGAAAAGACCCCTTTCAACACAAAATTTGTCAGATAGTATAAAAAAGGAATAATCTCTAAGTAAGATTTAATAGATTCTGAACAGTGTTGTAGTGAAAACGAGCAAATTTCACGAAATTGAATAAACATCAGTTTCGTCCTCTCGGTCGTGAGCCAGGGACGTGTGTGGTAATTGTCGTAGTAGTAGTAGTAACATGGGTTTGCTAGCGCTTCAGTATTGTCGTATTCAAGACGCCTAATTAGAAGGTATTTGAGTAAGCATTCAGAAAACCTTTGTCTACATAATGAGCCTCACCAAGAGAAGAAGCTTGATTAATGTTTATTCACACAAACAATTTATTCTACAAATCCTGTGCGCAGAAAATCCCCCCATTATGACTTGCAGAATTAAACTTTTGAAACGATGTTCTAAGGATCCTGTAAAATGAAAATACCCGAAAGTATCTCTTGAACTTCTGATGAAACCACTTAAAAACTGTCAAACCAACGTGCAAAATTCCATAGTTTATTTACTCTAACCTGTGAATACTAGAAAATTGGAGTGAGATTGTTTTACCTGCTCATGCACAGGCAACTCTGAGAATGGAGAAGGTCTCAATCGTATCTTGTTGTGATGAATGCGCTTCAGGAAATGGACGGTGAAATTTATATCTGACAGGAGTATTCCTCTTCAATTTCTGCTGCGCTACTGGTATCAGGGAAGTTGAAGGAAGACCGGCTGCCCGACACAAGTCGGGTCAGAACGTCTGCAGAGAGTGCAGAGAGACCAAGACCGGCTTTCGGAGCCGGATAATCCCCCCGGCAATTAGGCCCCTTCTCGACGCTGAAAAACCTGTCGCTTCATAGCAATAGCGAGATGGGATCTTTTCTCTTGTTGAGGATGAAACGATGAAAACATCCCAAGGCATTTTGATGCTCTCAATGACTGGCACTGTATTCTCGGAAGCTATAACTCCCTCGAGCGACTGCTGCCAGAGTTAGATCCATTCGAATTGAAACGCGAGATTCTCTTGGAGGAGATTCAGAAAATTTATTGCATGGAACTGTGAACACGTGTAGAATAAAACAAGCCATAGGCAAATTGTAAGTTTAATTTTTGTGACACCAATATAAACAAATCTAATTTCAATAGTAAAATTTAAACGCACTATGGAAAGAGTTAACGCTTGTGCTGGGCTTGTCTACCAACAAGCCTAACCCTGACACATTTGCTGTTCTTGATTACCGCTCTTCTTGAGTCACCTGCAGATTAAGAACGCAAATGAGTTCTACCGCAAATCATCAGATTCTGCAGAGCTGGAGGCTTCAGCGCTTCAGGCTTCAGCATCAGGCAGCATCGAAGGCTTCAGCACTCGGTCACAAGGAAAGGAGGCTCCATTAGCTCTCCTTGGTTTCGGGACATCATCGTCGTTTACCTGGGACCTAGATGTAAGACATTTTCATTCAAGATTCTATTTTTGTTTATTATTCTATGAAGAAAATTGGATGTCAACTATTGTGAAAATACGAACTTCTTCATAAACATGTAAGCTCCTCGTGAAGCTCCAAACCGAAGATTGGAGCCGGGGCAGCTCTGCGCTCTCGTGGCCTGGCGCGGCATGGGGAAGTTCCGGCAGCGACTTCGCGCCATTCTGTCTTCGCCTCACGCAGTGGAGGCGTCGCAGCGGCTCAGCGGCTCTCCTCGGCCGGCGCACGTCTCTTGAGCCCTACTGCACGGAGGAACGGCTTTCTAAGCACGTCCTTTATGGTGAGTTGGGAAGCAATTCCAGTGCGGTGTTCTCTTTCCATCTCAGTGCGTCGATTATTTTAATAATTGCCAGTGCGAACGGATATTATAAATTAAATTTTGTCTGAGCCGTACATAACTTTAAACTTTAGGCTCAAATAAGCTTAACTCTTTTGTAACCTAGCAGCCAGTCTAGCTGGTTAGCTAAATGCCATTGTTTGGGCTAATATTGTTCAGCTGCTGCAGGCTCGTAAAATAGAGTAAACTTAAGGGGAACATCCCACATTTTCAACTTTTTTAGTCCGATTCGTTTGAAAGTTGGCCAGTATATGTATTTTGTAAAAGTAAACCTTTTTTACTCCTGTCATTTTTTCGATTTAGGCCTTACTTTTTTTTTTGACGAAAAATGTGTTTTTGGTATATTTTTATTGAAATTTCAGATTGGAACTCCTCCTTCAGTTTTGATGCTAGAACAAAAACAAAGACAGTTTTAGAACCCTTGGAACATTTCTAACAAACGTGCGTTCAGTTTTTTTCAAATTCAAATTTTTTCTATTTTTTCAAAAATTTTTAAAATTTCAAAAATCAGCAATAATTTTTTGGGTTTAGAGCTATATATTTTTTCAAAGAATTCGAATTTGAAAAAAGCCGAACGAGCGTTTGTTAGAAATGTTTCAAGGATTCTAAAACTGTCTTTGGATTTGTTCTAGCATCAAAACTCAAGAACTAGTCCCAGGATGAATGTTGAAAATTCAAAGTGTTGGGTATGAGCAAAAAATAAAATTTTGTGTTGAAGTGTAATATAATGAACAATTGATGTAATTGAATGCAGTTTTAATTTTTATTTCGATACTTTCCATACATAACTTCATATTCAAACTGTGAATTGTGATTTCATAAAAAAAAATTATAAAAATTTTTACTCATCAAAAAATAATTTTTTTCTTTTTTCAGTCTGATTCTTATGAAATTTGACTATGATATGTAACCTTTGAAAAGAAACACAATTGATTCTATTCATTTTTTTGATTCAGGCCTTAGATTTTGCAAAAATTTGACATATTGGTTTTTAGGTATTGATATTTCACTAATATTGATAATTCAAAATGGGACTCCTCCTTCAGTTTTGATGCTAGAACAAAAAAAAATGCAGTTTTAGAATCCCTGAAACATTTCTAACACACTCACGTTCGGCTTTTTTTCCATTTCCTATTTGTTCTCTTTATATATGGGGTCAAAATCAGGAAAAAGTTGAAAAAATTTGGGTGCTTTTCATTGATATCGATATTTCAAAATGGGACTCCTCCTTCAGTTTTGATGCTAGAACAAAAACAAATGCAGTTTTAGAATCCTTGGAACATTTCTAACAAACGCTCGTTCGGCTTTTTTCCATTTCCCATTTGTTCTCTTTTTATATGGGGTCAAAATCGGGAAAATTGAAATATTTTGGTCCCTTCACCCCCCCCCCCCCGGGAGGGGGGGGGAATTATTGTCGTAGCGTCATAAAATTTTAGGAACGAATAGTCTACCACCTAAGGGTCCTTCTACAACAAAAACATGCAAAATGACCATGACATCGACAGGATCTGGCAAGGGCCTGGGATGGTGTCCTTAAATCTTTCCTAAGGTTTTGTGAGCCGCGTCAGCATGACCATTTAGTTTCCCTGCAAGGTGTAAAAATTAAAAATTAAAATTACATTTTCTCTTAAAGGTACGAGTACTGGCTCAGACTTCTTGAAGCGAACTGGAGGAGTGCGGAGGGTAACCGCGTTGGCCCGTTGCTAGAACTCCGGGCTCCCACCGCTACGTCATCGGGGCGAACCGTGCCGGCCAAGCCATACATTTAATGTTCTATTCATTTTTACTGTTCGTACCTATGCTCAGTAAAATCACGGCTGCCGCATATAGTTTTACTCCTTTGGTGACCCTTCTCCAGATTTCATTTTCAAGAACACGCGTTTGACAAGCAATAACTCGTAATTTTTCTGATTCTATGGGCGAATATTATATTGGATTATAAGATATTTTAAGTCCCCCTAATCACTCAAAATGGTTTTTTAAAGAATGAAAGACGTAAACCCCACCTAGAATGAAAGAAAAAGATCGATAGATCTACGCATATAGGTGTTCCCACATAGTATTTTTTGCGAATAGAAACAGCAGGATAGAAAGAAGTTTATAAAACATAATGGATCTGGAAGAAGAAAGTAAGAGTTTCTGGAGAAAGGATAGCATAAGGCTGAAAAAAGCAGTTCGTAACATGGCAAAAAACTTTTATTTCAACAATACGTAGGCCTAAAAAAACCTTCTGTTCAGAAGCCCATATCTTTCCTCTGGGAGTTCTCATCCTCGTAGATCCAACAACTGCATTATTCTAAAGGGATCTATTCTCATTATTCTAAAGAGTCAACTAAACACCCAATAAAAAACTTCTGTTCAATCCGGCAATTTTTCTCTCTGAAATCTGAATAGACACGATACTGTCTCCGTATTTACATATGAGTTTATAACGTGAAAGCGCGGAATCATCATCTAAAATTTTCATAACAAATATTAATTGATCAAATGACAATCTACGAGTATTTTTCGTCACATCTGCCTACAAATGACCACCGAAATTTAGCCAAAAATTGACCAACCGAGCAAAATCAGTCGTCAATGCAGTCTTGTGACTGGCAACGATGTCCAGTTTGTAGAGTAAGGAATTTGTAGATAACTGCTGTAAAATAGATGTAAGATAAAAAAATTACTGCACCTAAACTATAGGATCAGATCTACGTGAATAACAGTAAGCATTTATTTAGTTGTATGTAGGTATGTATCCACTCATGCCATCTTTCATGCAGAATGGTGCCTGCGAAAAGTGGGCAGAAACGTCGGATGGAGAAAATAGTTATTCGAAGAATAATATTCTATAGCTTACAGAACATGATGAACGAAACGGGCCTGAACTCTAAAGTCACTACAAAAGAAAAATCAATACCTGGGAAAATTGAACATCGGCCATTTGCAGTCAGATACTTCAGCAACTAAAGATTGCAATTCTGTATTGTTGGCAAAATTCCCTAGTTCCTGGAAAATCCACGGGACAATATGGAAAAACGTATTACTATCATTCGACACTTTTTGTATCTTGAAATGGAATTACACAATGGTTGAGTGAAAATTAATCGTACGGAACGCAGGAGTTAGTTTCGGTAGTTAGTGAAATAATGATATTAGGAGACTACATGGTCATGAAATTTTCAATTGGCTTTGTCATGTGCTCAAAATTATTTTTAATTGAAAAAATTAGACGAAAAATACAGTTAGATCATCACCATTAAATATAAATTGAAGCAATGCACTCCTGAAGTTAGTGACCAAGGAAGTATTGATCGCATATACCAGATTATTCGAGTGGCACTCGTGAGGGCGCACAGCTCGAGTGCAGCAACTTGTCGTGCGATAAAAAGAGGCCTGCAGGAACCGATAGCCGAAATATCTCGCCAACAGAGAAGGTCAAAGAGAAAAGTGAAGTCTGTAAGCCTAGTGAAAATCATCTTCGTACAGCACACAATACAGTGCACCGTAACATTATGCATTACCACGCAAGGGTCAAGTACCAAAGGTACTGTAACGAGGACAGGTAATATTTTCAGCATGCTCAACCCTCGCCCTTTCCTCTTCCCCTTCGAGTTGAGCTAAGGAATTCTTCAAATCGTACGAGAAGTGCTAAGTCTCAAAGATAAACAGAAAGTTAATTTTCTTCCGAGCATCTCTGAGGTCATGAGGCAAAAGGGGAGAAAAATCAAAATGAAGCCACCAAGTTATGGCCGCGACACACTCTCACACTCTCGCACCCAATGCAGCTGCGTTTGCTGCAGTGAGGAGCTCCACCATCTCCTTATTGGCCACAAGACCCTGTCATAAATACAAAGAAACACGCTTTATCTGCTTGTATCGTAATGTTACACAATTTCTTCATATCAAAAAATCTTTCATAAACTCAAGATTCTTCCTCTCATCTCGGAATTAAATTATTTTGGAATAGCGAAAGCAGAGCAAAAGTGAGTTCTTCATCTGGAAAAATGTCTCCCCTTATTAGACTACACCGCGTGCGTAATTAATTTTGCCCTGGATTAGACTCATGTAATTTCGACCTTATAGTTGAGTTCTCTCGGTGCTTCTGACAAAAAAGATCAAGGCCAAAGAGATAATTTGCTTCGGCGCTAGTGTCTGCTGCATATTACGACCTCTGAGAGGCACATTAGACAGAGGCTGATCGCACGGGGAACTACGAGTACTGCTGCAGTCACACTGAGGAATTAGAGCATTGCACAACTTTGAGATAGCTTTAGAGTCGCATCTGTAATCGACAACTCATTTGGTAAACAAGCCTATTCAAGCTGAGGCGAAGCTGTATTGGAAAAATATTCCAATTGGAAAATAGATATTAGATCAATTAAAAACCTCTGATATTTATCAAGGGTGGTTTAGTTCGGAGAAGTTTTTCACAATATTATGAAGAATGCAAGCACGTGGAGGTAATTTTTTTACCAGCATTACCCCTCCATTTTATTCACCAGGTTTGCTCTTCAGTAATTAAAAATTCAAATTTTGCGGGTCGAAATTTTGTATTCTGTAAGAATAACTTAATTTAGCTTAGAACATTGGAGAACGTTTTAGCTGTGTGCGAAACTTTAACGGTACGAGATGAGCTCATGCTGACCACTTGAGGGCCTGTGCAGGCACGTCGGCTACTGACTGGACTCAGGCTTATTCTCATGTAAATATTTCTGCAACCCTTCGAACTTGAAGGTTATTTCTAGCATAATCGAAACTCCTAAAAAATTCTAGTATTACTTCGAAAGAGCGGTCTTGAAAGCTTTGGTTTCTTGATAGAAGTTTAGTTTTGGAAATTTATTTTACATGTATGATATCCATAAAGGGGTTGGTTTTGGACAAAGGCTTAAGAGATTTCACTCGCTTATTTCCTTAGCTTGATTTTTTATTATACTTTGATTATTCTAAGAATAAAACTGAGAAATTTCTTCCACTTGGAATTTTTTACGATAATTAGTCGCAATGGACGTTTGAGCAATGTGTGTCCTACGGGGACAATCAGCTTTCTCGGTTTAATGTTTTAAGATAATAGGAGACTAATGAATAGTGTTCTGCGTCATCGGTACGCAACCTATTTAATTCCACATCCATCAACCTATTTCTCTTCATTTCCACTACTTTTATTTCTTCATTACTTATCTAATCATGAGTGAAGAATATCGGCCATTGTTTTTTGACGACAATCTAAGCCGAATCTCAGTTGATGGTGCTCGTTGTGAATCTTTACTTACATCAAGGCATTTGCTGCAAACTACAGCTTTTTAAAAAAATTCCGATCTTGAAATCTTCTATTTAGATTACATAATTTATTTTTAGCCTTCCTAACCACAAAAAAAGTGTTCCAAGGAGAGAAAGGAAGAAGGCACCATTTATCATGGAGTTCAGAGAACGCGGAATCAAAGCACAAGGCGGAATCAAAGCCCAAGGTGGAATCAATAATCAAGGTACTTCTTACATAAGATCCCTTGCGCAGAGAAACAGTAAGTTGAGAAAAAAAATTTATGAAACCAGGGGAAAGTTGAAGAAGACAGTAATTGGGGCTAAGAATAAGGCACTGAAAAAGATGGATCGTAACAAAAAAAGAGCCGGTTTTATTTCAAGTGAAGAAAGGCCCACCTAACCCTCAGCTTGGAACCTCGTATCTCCCCCTGGGAGCACTAGCTCCCTTAGGAATAATAGTCGTTTCCTCGTGAGGAGTGAGTAACTTATTTGAAAGTTTATTCCTTACCTGTAGGATCGTGACTAAATATGTGAATAATACGAGCTAAAATGAATAATATCGTACTTCATTCCAAGTGTTTTGTAAATTCAATGTTCTTCATGCAGAGAATATTGACAGCGTTCGTCACTTCGCTTTCTGTCACACCTCGATTAGTCAGTTTGGTGACGGCCATTAATAGAAGTTAAATTTTACGGCCGCAGTCGTGTCGATTAGATCGTCGAGTCGATATCCTCACTGCCGCTGTACGCAAACGCAAATAGAACGCAGCTCAACATCGAAAATTAATTTTAGATCAATCATGGAGTACCATGAACATGTTAACGCGTGAACTATTATTGAACTGTTTACATCCCTAGGAAACGCTCGAAAGTACAAAAAAAAAATACGCATAAAGAAGTGATAATATACTGCATTTGGCATGTTTTACCATGTTTTGTTTCTGTGAGCTATTTTTCCATGAGTATATTACGTCACCGAAGGTGCTCAAGTGTCATGTTAACCAACTGCTGTACCTTCACGGTAGCTGGCTCTACAATACAAGACTATATTTTAATATGATCTCAAGAGCATAATTCGTATTCAAGGTAGAGTACTAGATAAAATCGCACTGGCGGCTACGAGATGCTGGCGACACAGCTCATCACGCAGCCAAATACGCTCGATCAGACCATGTCAAAAATCGCCGCGGAATATTCAATGGCAACGAAATTGCTGCAATTCTCCCCCAAATACCTCGTCCAAGGACCGACTCGGACTCCAGGATTGGGATGAAAGAATGAATTTCTCACTCGGTACTCCTCCAAGCAGGTTCGGAATTGCACGATCAAGGGCTCGGACTTCCTTGCTTTGTGGCAGAGCTGCAGGCAGTACAGCGCGAGTACATGTCGTAGTTCTGAAGGTAATCAGTTCTTTTCATTTGAAAATTACAAGCCAGTTGCTGTGCGACGAATGTTCATAATCTTTGACGTGATTATCCGTGTTTTACATACCCAGGATATTTTTGAGGTATTTAATTAAGGTTCAAGGAGGTAGAATCGCATCATATCAGAGAGGGGCTTCGAAAATATACTCGCAGCACACCAATCTAATATGTCAAAATAAACCTTAGTGTCGAGTAGTATATGGAGTTTACGCAGAGAAGCGAGTAGGTTTTTAAATAAAACGCAGATCAGTTTGCAACGAGGCTCACCAAAATAGTTGGTAGATTCTGAAATGAAGAGCTCGGAAAACAGGGTGAAGGATGACGGCAGGAAGTAAATAGAGGTCTGTAGTTAGGGCACGGTCATTGCCGGTGCCTGATGAGTTAGCTCGAGTTTGTATCATACATTTACAGGGTATGGGCTAAGTCTCAGGAACCTAAATTATTAAAGAATTGTTACTATAAGAAGCACGAAAATCAAGATTGCAGTTGTTTAGAAAACTTACAGTATAGCATTCATTGATCACAAAATAATTGTTTACAAGTTCAATTCGTCTCCGAGCTGTTTTTTCTTGCGAAAATATTGGTAAGTCAATTATATTCGAATTTAAATAAGTTTAGGCCTGTCTAGCCAAAATAAAGGTATTCCTAAGAGAAGGAGGAAGGTACCATTTAGGATTGGATTGTGGGAATAGTGAATATAAGCATTAGTTGTGTCCTTACCCTTACATCCTGCACATAAAAACAGCACAATCGTTAGAATTTTGTGAAACAGTAAATTGGAAAAAGTTTATAAAAGTCGGAAAAGAAAGTAAGAGGGGCTAAAAAAAATAATAGAGAACCGAAAAAAGTTGGACCGTAACAAAGCAAAAGACATGCATATTTTATTTCAAGAAATACAAAGCCTAAGTAACCTTCAGCTCGGGACTTCAGATTTTTCCTTGTGAGTGTTGATTCCTATTAATGTAAAAGTTGAATAAATGCAGGCGAGAATAAATACTAGTTTTATTTGGAATATTTACCAATATTATATGTCAATGTTACGAAAATTTAGCATGAGGATCAAGCAGTTTTCAACGTCTACGGCTAAAAGGAAACAAGGTGTAAAATAGCTGAAATTTCTACACAAGAGCGAGCTCGTAAAGCTGATGATTCGAGTCGTCAATATGAGTTATGTCTCGCTAGGTTTGGAACCCTGTAGCGATGGCCTCACTTTCTACGTAGTTCAGCTTAGTCCTTTGATCTCGTGCGATTTTAACCAATATTTTCCAGGCGTGATTTTTTATAACGATTTCCAGGAATTTTTTAAAATTAAATTTCACCGAGGGAGAGCATCACAGACTTGGTGTTCTAATAAAAGCTCGATAAAAAATATTTTGAACATTTGCACATGAATGAAGCATGCTATATAGAGGGTTAATTTGGTACCTGAAAAACAACTTTGACGCAGACTGCGTCATCACTCTGGTAGTATCAGCAAGCCTCCCTCCTGTCGATTCAATGACATTGAGTCATCAACAGGATTAGCAGATGAACTGCAATAACTAAAATTGAGGGCGCAGAAATTAACAGAATAACTTGTAGCGGACGCTACAAATGTTACGCTCAGGAAATAAACATTGCTAGTTGAGATATTTTTAAATCGGAAGTTCCGGTGGTGGTCTGAGACTATGTATTCAATAATGAACACAGCCGCGAATTTTAGTGCGAAGGGGATATTAGTGCGAAGACGATTTGATCAGATGAAGTAGTTACTTTGAATTTATGAGTAGTAAGAAAAACATGATCATACCGGTTGGCGCTCAAGGGACGGATTTGGCAAATGTAAACCCTTTAACCATTAAAATTAAAATCAGAAAAAGTAAGAATTTCTAGAATTGAGCTCTATTTAGAGCAGAGAGATTTCATGTCTTGGTCATTGTGAGCAGCCAATAACTATTTTCTGTGTGTGGAACTACCTAACATGTTTTTAGTTTAGCACGGCTCTCTAGGTTCTCGTATCCACAGGATCTCGTGATATTTGCTACCTAACCCGGCTAACTCTGGTTTTCGCTGACTTATCTGGGAATTCTAGGATACCTGCAATTTTACCCAAAAGTCCAGTACTGAGTGAAAGAGCACGAAATAAAAAACCCTAGTAGGCTAGAAAACAATTGTGCAATTTGGACTCACGCTAATCAATTGAACTCCAAACATTTCTCCGTCAGACTAACTTCGTTTTACTGACAGACTCCTAGCATTCCGTCGCAATTTAAGCGCGTAATTCATTGTGACACAAAGAGAATCAAAGTTCCCACGCGATACAGTCGATCCTCGATTATCACCTGTGCATCATCTTATGCAATCCTCTACTTGTACGGATGAAAAATAGCCCCAACAATTCATAAACCTAAATCAGGCATTGCATTAGTTGAGTAACTGGGACTAATATATTTCTATATAAGTTGAGCATCGCTTGAGATGCATAATTCTAGCATTCTCTGTAAACACTACATCTCAGGTCGAGTAACGTTTCAAATTAAATGACTTTGATGATAAAGAAAATCATGTTCACAAGTAAACAACTCAGGAGCATCGAAGTCTATTTTAATGAGGACCGCGTACGGCAGACCGCCTACATCCGAAGAATGCGAGGTAAAAGTTTCCTTCAGCTGATCGAAACGATATTTTTGTATTGGGTTGCTCCAGGCCTCATTTTAGATGCGTAGGATATTTTACGATTAGGGCAGGAATGTATGTATTCCCATTTAAAATATTCAAGAGAAAATCGATCTAATCAAGCAGGCGAGAGACAGATAAATGAGATTAAGATTATAAGGTTATAAGTTAGTTTAAGCCTCCCTAAACGCTAAAAAAAAGAACGTATCGAAGAGAGGAAGGAGGAAGGCACCATTATTATGGAAATAAGAGAATGGGGAATCTACGCAGAAAGAGCATAGAAACAGTGAACGGAAAAGGTGGTCCTAAACATAACAAAAACATTTTATTCCAGCAAAAAGAAGGCTTACCTTACTTTCAGCTCGGGCCCTCACACATTTTCCTCCTAGGAGTGCTAATTCCCATAGATACAATGGTTGTATCCCCTGAGTGGTGAGACAGATAACTACTTCTTGTGAACTGTTACGAGCGATTGGAAGAATGATTATTGGCTTAAGTCTCGCTGAGCGGCGAAGCCGCTCAGCGAGAATGAAAATATCGATTATAACTGGAATTTGATGCTGATTCAGGATATGCAATTTGTTTTGACCGCTCTCGATTTTTTCGATTTTTTTTTTATTTTTTTTGGAAAGGCGGCTAGCAACAACTGAGGTGGTGCCCAAAGAATGCCATGTCCGTACAGGCTGAGTGGAACTCGGCCCTATCCGGTACTCAGGTCTTCAAGGCACGGTCTGACCATGTTGGGTCGAGAATGGCAGAGTTCGGATCATGAGGTGGTGCAGGCCAAAGTATGCCAAGTCCGACCAGGTTGGGTCGAGAATGACAGAGTTCGGATCATGAGGTGGTGCAAGCCAAAGTATGCCAAGTCCGACCAGGTTGGGTCGAGAACGGCAGAGTTTGGATCATGAGGTGGTGCAGGCCAAAAAAAACATTAAAAATGTATAAAAATTTAAAATTAAAAAAAATCACAAAAAATCGAAAAAATCGAGAGCGGTCAAAACAAATTGCAGATTCGGAATCAGCATCAAATTCCAGTTATAATCGATATTTTCATTCTCGCTGAGCGGCTTCGCCGCTCAGCGAGACTTGTTCCTGATTATTTAAATAATTACAGAATTTTACAAGATTGAATCAGACATGGAAAGGGAAACACGACACATAAGGCGAGAAGGCGAGGACAGGCAGCCTCATCCCTTGATCAGTGAGAGGAAATCATCAGCCGCCTTTCTATAAGTTACATTCATGGAAACTAAACCTGCCTGGTATCTAAGTACATTCATAATATTTTTTTTCGGCACGAATTTTGAACATATTATTCAAGAAGATTGCTTCCGAATTCAAAACGAGACTATGAAATGTGAGTGCAGAACTTTGACACTGATTTCAATCATTAGCTCATCTACGACTTGTTTACTATTCGAGCGGCAAGCGACGATGTGAAGAACAGAGCAGAGTTCGGTGCAGGGTGCTATGGTCAAGTTGTTCAGTTGCAATTTGATAATGTTTTGAAAAACATAATTGGGAAAGAAGCTTGGCTTGGCTTGACGCTAAATAAAGTACTGAGGTTCCAGAGAATAGACTCATTAATTTCAATTTTTAGCTCGTATTATAACTTGAGGATGAAAATTTAAATGAGGGCACTACTCCTAACTAGTGTAATTCTTTCACGTAGGATATTAAAGATCAAAACAATATGGTAGTGGAAGGGAAACTCTATAATTCGTGTTAATGTAAACCTTTTGAAAGTTTGTTCGTTGAAAGAGAGGTAAATAGTGAATACCCCTAAAACCCAACGTTCGAGTCGTATTTCATTTTAAAATTTGAATTATATGAAACAGTGGCACAGGAAACACGGCGTTATATTTACAACAGTTGTGACACAATTTTGAAGCAAGTAGTTGTAAAACACTAATTAATATTCGGAGACTGCCCTGAGCCACTGAGACGACGGCTAGAACTAAAGTCCTGAGCTTGGCTCACTTTCATGCGAGTATAATGATCGAGCATACAAAACGTCCGTAGCGCCCCAAAATGTCCACAACTACTTTTTAAATAACATCTCATAGTAAACAACCATTTCCATCAAGTTTTGCTAAACCGTTTTTTCGAAAACCCATGAACCAGCTTTTCTCGAGGTTTTTGAAGAAATTTACCTTTTTCTAGGCTGGGATATGGTAGTTATCCTTTATATCATTGTTATGAAGCAGGAGTAATAATAAGCATGACAGTAGTCTTGTTATCTTGGTAATTGGATAACATAATACGAAACTTTATAATACCTGCATCTTTTAGAGACAAACGAAATGAGGCTTTATATTCGCATGATTACAATACTTAATTTACAGTTCAGTCTCTGCTCTTCAGCATACCATTACAGTACAACTTGGTGTAGACCCTCCAGCATACCATTACAGTACAACTTGGTGTAGACCCTCCAGCATACCATTACAGTACAACTTGGTGTAGACCCTCCAGCACATCATTACAGTACAACTTGGTGTAGACCCTCCAGCATACCATTACAGTACAACTTGGTGTAGACCCTCCAGCACATCATTACAGTACAACTTGGTGTAGACCCTCCAGCACATCATTACAGTACAACTTGGTGTAGACCCTCCAGCATACCATTACAGCACAACTTGGTGTAGACCCTCCAGCATACCATTACAGTACAACTTGGTGTAGACCCTCCAGCACATCATTACAGTACAACTTGGTGTAGACCCTCCAGCATACCATTACAGTACAACTTGGTGTAGACCCTCCAGCACATCATTACAGTACAACTTGGTGTAGACCCTCCAGCACATCATTACAGTACAACTTGGTGTAGACCCTCCAGCATACCATTACAGTACAACTTGGTGTAGACCCTCCAGCGTACCATTACAGTACAACTTGGTGTAGACCCTCCAGCACATCATTACAGTACAACTTGGTGTAGACCCTCCAGCATACCATTACAGTACAACTTGGTGTAGACCCTCCAGCACATCATTACAGTACAACTTGGTGTAGACCCTCCAGCACACCATTACAGTACAACTTGGTGTAGACCCTCCAGCATACCATTACAGTACAACTTGGTGTAGACCCTCCAGCACATCATTACAGTACAACTTGGTGTAGACCCTCCAGCACATCATTACAGTACAACTTGGTGTAGACCCTCCAGCATACCATTACAGTACAACTTGGTGTAGACCCTCCAGCATACCATTACAGTACAACTTGGTGTAGACCCTCCAGCACACCATTACAGTACAACTTGGTGTAGACCCTCCAGCATACCATTACAGTACAACTTGGTGTAGACCCTCCAGCACACCATTACAGTACAACTTGGTGTAGACCCTCCAGCGTACCATTACAGTACAACTTGGTGTAGACCCTCCAGCACACCATTACAGTACAACTTGGTGTAGACCCTCCAGCACATCATTACAGTACAACGTAATATAAATTCACATCAAGTGAGACTTGCAACAAACGGGTAATTTTTTTATTATTGAGAGCAAATTCTATGAACAAGATCGTTATACAACTAAAATTCTTAACGCACTAATGCTATAAAATAAAGTATTTCTTACAGACGTAGAGGCATTTGCTACCAGAAGGAATAAATAATCATGGAAAAATCGAACCATACTTGACAAAAATGAAAATGATTACATACTTTATTACAACGTATAACATTTTTAGTACAGAGTGACGACGAACGCTAGTGTAACTTATTACGTTATGCCAATAGCACAGTTCAGTCGTCTCGTTTCCATGGGTAGAATTTAGGGTTGTATTTCCCTTTCCTTATGAAAGTTCATCCCAGAAAGCCATTTGAAAACTTCCTTTTTGCAAGCAAATGATCGCATTCTAACACCCCATGGACAAAATTTCTGTATTTCTGACCCACCAATATTAAAATTTGCCTTTCCCTATAATTACACCCACAAAATAGAGTACAAAACTTGGACGTTCGATGAATTATTTGTTCGGAATAGCCTTACTGCAAAAGTTTTTGCATGAGGGTCGAATGTTCTGGGTGCGTGCAAAGTTCTTGCACAAATTTTCATCATTAATTGCGGCATTAATAAAATTACTCATCAACTCAGGCAAAGATTCGCACGTGCTCAGAAATATCTAATCTCCCATGTTCTCTAAGTTAATTTACTCTTATTTAGCATGCTTAGTGGAATGAGGGATAGACTACAACTTTTCTTGAGCCATGCCTACCGAGTTGAATGGAATTAAGTCCCTGAAGGCGCTAAAATCTCAGGTCCATCACACTCTGAGTTAGCCCAACGACTTTGGAACTGCTGAAAATTGTCGTCGAAGGGTTCACGCTCGAGTGTCTCGACACTAAAGATTATTATCAAAACTCTCAGAGAAAGAGTCAGACGATACCGAGAGAAACCAGTGTGGACGTTAAGTAGGGAAATGAAAGTAAAAAAAGCGTGAAGAACATCATTTAAACTTCAACCTGTTATTATTTTATTCAGAAGCGTCAGTAACTCACAGACCTTGAAAAGGAAAAAACCGATCAGAGCAAAGGTTTTTCATAACAAGTTCGAGGAAGGTACGCCCTCAGATGGCCTTATATTTTAAGTTGAGAAACTTTTCTCTGTTGATGCAAAGTTCAACCGCCAAAATTACGCAGTGCTTGGGAAGCTTTTTGCCAACATTGCGAACTTCTGAACAACAGTTTTCCAACTTGAAAATCCACCTCGGTCTGTGCACGCATCGGTTACTTCCAACAAAACGTGAGAATCTCACCGTATTGTTTCTCAAATAGTACGCAAATGCATTCAGATTTGTACATGGACAGACTTCTACAATGAAGAACGCTAAAAAGCACAATACTTCAAAAACAGGTTTTTCATTTTCCAACAGAGCAGCGCACCCTCTCACAACCGACTCCAGTTCTGAAGCTCTCTCTTAGAAAAGGAATAGGAGCAAATTAGCCAAGACTTGTTGTGTAATGAAGCAGGGTTTTCGAGGTAAATTGGAGTTTCGAATGCAGGGTACAAGAGAGTATGTCGAATAATAACAGAACTTAATTGTGATAGAAGTGGCAACTGATCAAAGTTGCAACAGTTCTTCCGTTTATTTTCAACAGAATAAGTCATTCATTTTATTCTAGTGAGTTTCGGCACCCTGTAATTCCGCATGTAGCATAGAAAATATCAAACAACACCATGGTAAGCCATTTAGCTGTTTGTTTATTTTCAGATTGTATCATGCTTCAAGAACATAGAGGCAAAATTCCAATTGTATAAATAGGGCGATAAACACATAATTCCATTAAATATCAAACTGAGACAAGCATTGAGGTCGTACTAACACGAACGTTGTTACACGCCAAATAAATCATTCACACTTATCTTTTGATATCAATGAGGAAAACCCCTGATTTCATTCCTGCAGGGCTCTTGCACAGCTGTAATTCTGAGAACTTCACTGAACGAAGATTTTACTCAGCACCAGAAGCGGAGGCGTGGGAAGCTGTTTCATTAAACATGGCTTTTTGGGAAAACGGGAGTCAAATTACGCTGAAGGACTAGAGGTCGGGCGAATATTTGTTGAGGCTGGGACGTGATAGCTAAGTTTCTACAATGATTTTGATGCTGTAACTCGCAGTTCACCGTTACAGGCTTTTGGAATTAAGTACAAAAAGCGTAAATAGAAATGGGGTTTACTGTTGCACATTGCTGTTAGCAATACAGGTAGTAGGAGACGTTCATTTTTTTAAAGTTCGTTTACTCACGGTTCCAAATGCACCAAAGGCTTATCAGGGCATTGCGAGGGTGCAAATTAGATTTGGCTTGTCTTAAGGCTCATCCCCATGTTGAATCCACTGTCGGGAACGCTCGTTGCGATACAAAATTTCATTCTCATAAGCAAAAAATCAATCGGTAGTTCAATAGTAAGGGAGCATGAGTGGCTCAGCTTCCGGCCGAAGGTCGCAATAACCACAGGTTTATTATTGAGATTGGTCAAGCCAGGACGCCTCCCCTTTGAATATTCTCATAAGCTAAATTGGAGTTTCCTCGATATCCCTAGCGTTTCTCAGAGCTCATACGACGTTCGGGTGAGCTCCTATCAGATTTCAGAATGAGCTTCAGTTCGGGAGACATCCTGAGCTTGACTGACATAAAAGGCTGCAATTTGAGAACGAAGTCGTGCGAACGAAAAAGTTCCTACCACTGCGTACCGACACAAAACCATTCTATCACGATTTGGCATGACTCCGCGTACATTAGGCTTTGAGAAACAATGCAATCTGTATGATTAAACGATTTGGGCACGGGGTATTTTCATTGCCCTTTGTCCGCGCAACAGAAGAGGTGAAATGCTCACGATCAGCGCCTTCATCCACTGCTTGTACATGGACGCACACGTAGGCTCAACCAATTTCAAAAGTTGGTAGAAAAAGTTTGCCCCTTAAAAGAAATACGAAGAGCTATTGTCCACCTTATAATGGATGCTGCTGGTGAGGCAATGTCGAACGTTGGGGCTCGTTATATCAGAATTTATTAAGCACGACGAAACACACACGACCAAACTTCACTTCGCGTGGAGGTATTTCATTGCTGAGTTAGCGTCGTGAAGATCTGGCATAAGTTACTTATTTAACGCTTTGACGTTTTTCAATTTGGTTACTCATGCGCGAAGAAAATACCTTGAGTTAGCTACATCTGCAGTTTTTTATTTTGTCACCTCTGAGTATGTATTCCGGGCAAGAAATGAGCTACTTTGGGCTCTTGATACATACATTCCTAAATGAAAGCAACCAACGTGGTGATCCGAGACTCTCAGTGATAGGTATACATTTTTTAGACATTTTCTCGATGATCAAATCCCACGATATCTATTGAGGAGTTTTCGACGCTTTCGGTTATGAGGACGTTTTTCGCCAGAATAAAAATGGACGATTAGCTGATGCTGATTTCTCTTATTCTTGGAACAAATCTAAAAAACGGAGAACGTTTAGAGCTTTTAAACTGAGGTGGAATTATGAACAAGTTTTAATTGAAAAAATTTCACAACTTCTCAGCCGAAAAACTTCACCCAATTTCACGACATGACTGCAGCGAAAAACATCAAGGAGAGCCGATCTCTTCTTGAATATTACACGTGAGGTAACGAAAGGGACAAGAAAATCATTAGAAAATAACCGCAAGGTAAAGAAACAACGCTAATCAAATGATAGGGCACATTGAAGTTACTCACGTTGTTGATCTTGAGTTTGCTCTTGATTTTGTCTTGCTTGTAGTGGCCGGAGAGCTGGTAGAGCACCGCCCTGCTGCGCCGCCGCCCGTAGTTGCCGGCCGGGGGCGCCTCGGGGTCCAGCGTGTCGTTGTCCTCTGAGGGTGAGACGAGATACTAGCTAACTGGTCGTTGTGTCGTTGTCCTCTGAGGGTGAGACGAGATACTAGCTAACTTGTCGTTGTGTCGTTGTCCTCTGAGGGTGAGACGAGATACTAGCTAACTTGTTGTTGTGTCGTTGTCCTCTGAGGGTGAGACGAGATACTATAGCTAACTTGTTGTTGTGTCGTTGTCCTCTGAGGGTGAGACGAGATACTAGCTAACTTGTTGTTGTGTCGTTGTCCTCTGAGGGTGAGACGAGATACTAGCTAACTTGTCGTTGTGTCGTTGTCCTCTGAGGGTGAGACGAGATACTAGCTAACTTGTTGTTGTGTCGTTGTCCTCTGAGGGTGAGACGAGATACTAGCTAACTTGTTGTTGTGTCGGTGTCCTCTGAGGGTGAGACGAGATACTATAGCTAATTTGTCGTTGTGTCGTTGTCCTCTGAGGGTGAGAAGAGATACTATAGCTAACTTGTCGTTGTGTCGATGTCCTCTGAGGGTGAGACGAGATACTAGCTAACTTGTCGTTGTGTCGGTGTCCTCTGAGAGTGAGACGAGATACTAGCTAACTTGTCGTTGTGTCGGTGTCCTCTGAGGGTGAGACGAGATACTATAGCTAACTTGTCGTTGTGTCGGTGTCCTATGAGGGTGAGACGAGATACTAGCTAACTTGTCGTTGTGTCGGTGTCCTCTGAGGGTGAGACGAGATACTATAGCTAACTTGTCATTGTGTCGTTGTCCTCTGAGGGTGAGACGAGATACTAGCTAACTTGTCGTTGTGTCGTTGTCCTCTGAGGGTGAGACGAGATACTAGCTAACTTGTCGCTGTGTCGTTGCCCTTTGAGGGTGAGACGAGATACCAGCTAACTTGAGGCTCTAGTGTGATTGTGAAGATGTATTCATTGAGGGAAGAGCAAGGACCATTTAGTGGGGAGTACGGAAAATAAGGAATCTATGCACAAAGTATGTTCACACGAGATACCCTGCGCATAGTAGGAAGGAATACTAGATAACTTGAGGTTCTTGTGTGATCGTGAAGATGTTTCATAGAGGGAAGAGAAGGGATTATTTAGTGTGGACTAAGGGAAATGAGGAATCTATGCACAAAGTGTGTTCCCCAGCAGGAAATCCTGCAGAACGAGCATGAAAGATAAAAGTTCCGAAGGCCTTTCTATAGCTGAGGTAGTCTAACAGCAACCCACCCCCTAGGGCATCATTTCAAATAGCATAGGATGGACAAACCTTACTAACCAAAACCTATTGGCTATCCCATGTCCCATGAGGGATTTTCCTCTGAAAGAAAGTCTACATTTCTCACGAAAATCAGTACTGTGCTCATATGGTATATGCAATGTTTATGATGACATAAACGTTAACATACTTTTATGCGCACATATGCTTAACTGTGAGTAATGTCCTTGTACGTGATATTTTGAATAAAATTTATATAAATTAAGCTACATTAAATCTGTCGCTATTGTAGCTGAGTGTTAAATTACTTCTTGTAAACCAGATCAAAAAGTATATATTTAAGTACTGTATTTATTGGAATGAATATACATACGCACGTATACATTATATATGAGGTCTGAAGTGTACTTTGAGTCACTTCATTTGTGGTTTATTACAACTTCAAGTGAAGTAATGCTTCATTTTTCCCTGAAAATCCTATAAAAGTAGCATGCTAACTTCAGACGTAGACAGATGAGTAGTCTAATCCTCTATACAGGCATAAGTTAAGGTAAAGTTACTTAGACAGGGACTTAGAAATAGGTAAATTTCTAAAAGTTAAAGGATCATTGGTACAAAATCCCCAGGATCCAGAGTTTTACAGAAGAAATAATAGGTGGTTATGTGCTGACCCGTTTGCTGTAGCCAGAGTGATGCCCACCAACTTTCAAGCACCTGTGATAGATTTAGGAGTGATGAATTGTGGAGGTCTTGTGACGTTTCATATACATTCTTACTGGGTCGTAGAACTGATGCCGCTAGTGAAACACTGAAGTACTTTACATAAATAGTGCGAGGTTGAAGACATACAGAGGCAATGTTAACTGACCGTAATTTTGACACCAAGCCCTGGATTGATGCAATGCGTGGAGGAGGGTCATGCGTATATCAGCAAGCCTCAGCACCATCCCGCACAGCCCAAGTATCCCAAGAACGGTTCGCAATGTGTATGATCATATCACACTCAACACGTGACCTCCAGTCTGGCTAGGGTTGAAGCATGTGGAGTTACTATTCAAGAAGCTCGGTTATAATAGGAGCTCATGCAACCCCTTCTTATTTCATTATTGCTCCTGATTCCTTCCTGAAAAGAGCCTCACATTTTAGGCAATAAATCTTTCTTTAATTAATAATAATCGTTCATTACTCCAGAGTTCTCATTTCCTGGAGATAGAACTCCCTCAAACATAATTTTTGAACTGGCGCGACATGAATAAAACGTTACCGCGAACAAGCTACTCAAATGACCAAGAGCCAACAGTGTAGTTCATCGGACGAGATGCAGCTGTGTATGTGCACGTGCGAGAAAAGCAACACAGCAAGTTAGGAACGGGGATTGGAAGGGCAATACTTGTTATCGGAATGGCGCCAGGGACCTCTGCGAGTGGAGCAGACAGACCTATTTAATAGCAAATAGTTTTGTTTATCGGTGGTTTATATTACTCTGAAACACATTATTTAATTATAAATTTATGACTATGATTATAGAACACAAAAATCGTAGATAATGTTGATAAAAAAAGCATATTTAAATAATAGAAGCGTTACACATTCACAAACTTAAACCTACTTTCAACGAAAAAACATATGACTATTATGCTCCAAAATTATTTTCTAGAACTGCAGCTTATAAGTTTGATGCAACCGCTCGTTCGTTCATTTCGCCCCTATCGTTTGTGCCATTAACATCTATAGTTGTGCAATGCTGTTACCTTATCTCGTGTATGCATATTCTTGGGGTGCAAATTTTGTCTCTAGTCATTCATAAATTTGTTGTGCTGTGATTTTGAGCTTTTTTAATGTGTCTGATTTTGATTAGGCACTAGATTTGTATTCTATGAATGTGACTGAAAAATTTTTTCTGCATATTTTCAGCCTGAAGATTATGTTTGTACATCGAAACGTTATTTTTTATAGACTATAGAGGTAGTACATTTTTAATGATTGACAGTGTTCCAATAAAATGTTAAGTGGATTTCTTCTTAATTTAACACGGGATTAACTTGAACTGTTTCGTTAAGTTAAAAAATTGGGAAAAAAGAAAAGAAAATCTCTTAAGGATGCTTAATGACCTTATCTGTGATACGAGTTTCACTAGTGCTCAAGTACAGGAATATTTAAATCGCAGATTCAATTAGGATGGATATATTTGTTTGTCACCCGCATTTTAAAGATTTATTCAAGAAAAATATCGAATCCTCTTATTCTTGACGGGCTGCGTACAGTACGCCATTTGTAGGTCTATTTCACGCAAATAAAAATTCAATTTCACATAAGCGGCAAAACAATTTATCACAAGCGAAATTCAATTTTACAATGGCGAAATTCAATTTCCTACAAACGAAAAAGCGATTTCACAATAATAAAATTCAATTTTACGCCAACGAAAATTCAATTTAACACAAACAAAAAGTTAATTTCGCATGCATCACAGCTAAAATTTCAGCTAATATTCTTCACCGTTCCAGCAAAAATATATTGTTTTTCATTCCTTTGAAGATTTTATCACATGCAGAAAGACCTCTTGAAGAAATACTACAAGATATCTGCAAAAGTCTGAAGTAGAATTTGTGAAGACTTTAGTGAAGAGAAAAATTGGAGAGAACTTTGTAACAATTGGGGCATTAATGTTCGCACAACTTATGACTAGATATGAAATGAGCGACATGAGGCCAAGAAAAAGGGAAGATCAAAGACCAAAAGAGCAGAAGAAATAATAAATTGCATCGTCGATCATATCGAGAAACATTAATCAACAACTCTTGTGGAACTCACCACAATTGTGAGTAGATTCGATGTGTCTGTGTGGGTTGGCGTGATGAAGAACTGGTTGGATGGACAACTGATTTTATAGAAAAATCCAATGATTTACTATGTCAATGCTCTTGATAACAAAACTAAAAGAGCACAGTACTTAGAAAATATGTTTCAAGCTCAAGCAAATGGAAGAACATTAATTTGGATTGATGAAACGAATTTCAACCTGTAGTAGTCAGAAAGTAGGAAGAACTAAAATTGGAACAAGATCATCAGCAGTGCTACTTATAGCAGCTATGGTGCAAATCTGCACTCCATAGGAGGAACGACTGATTCAAGAATGCTTCATTTCACAACACGGCGAAGAGCCTTCAAATTTTGAAATTTTAATGAATGAATTGAAAAAATTATCGAAATATGTGATATTCAAGGAACTGAGGACCAACGTCAATAATTGACAACGTTCTCTGCCATGCACGCGAGGAGTCAGTTGCAGAACAACCCGGAAGTGCTTCGCCTCGCTCCGTATTCTTACCCTGTAAATGCAATAGAATTTGCTTGGGTTGTTCTTAAAGGCAATATTAAGCAGAATATGCACCAGAGGATGCGTGAAGTTCTGGAAATAAATCGTGCAGGAGGAATTGGAATTGCGGAACAACTCATGTGTATACTTGAAAAAATTGCAGCAACAGCTATTGGGAAAGTACCTGGAAGGATGCTTGTAAAATTAGCGAGATGCATTGAAAAATATTATGTATCGGTAATAAACCAGGAAGATTTGAAAGAATTTGATTGAATTAGTTTTTAATTGGATTTATATGAAATTTAAGATATATAAGTAAAATTTCCTTGTGTAAACAAAATGTTGATTACAAGCACTCATTTATATTGTATTATAAGATTGGATGGATATATTTGTTTGTCATTTCCATTTGAAAGATTGATTCGAGCAAAATATCGAATCGAAATTTAAGTAGAGAATTTCGAATCGAATCTAAGCTAATACATAAAGCATTTAATTTTGTGATGATATTGACTTAACTTAGCAAACGAAATCGTATTTTGATTGGCGAAATAATTCATAATATATATATAAATAAAATGGGGTTTAGAATGATAAAAAGTAATATTGTTGTTGCAAATTGAGTGTTTGTTAGTGTGAAATCGAATTCCCATCGAACGTGAAATTGAATTTTACTCCGGGTGAAATTGTTTTTCCGTTGGTTTAAATTGTTTTATCGCTTGTGTGAAATTGTTTTACCGCTTTCGTGAAATTGAATTTCATTTGCGTGAAGTAGACCTGAAAATGATATACAGTAGTCTGAAATGATAGTCTGTACTCCAAGTTCTCTTTGTTCCAGTATCTTTGATACCTCAGTGCACAATTGATCCAGGAACGAGGCAAATTTAATTAAACGCCGCTGTGGGAAATTCTTCCCACATACGCCTCACGTGGCTTTTTATTTTGAGCCTGTACTGTGGGCCGGTGGGATTTTGTTTTTTTGCCGATTTCATCGGGGTTCGGGCGGTGTGTTCGGATGGTCCTAGTTTTTTGAAATTGAGTGTGCTGTTCAGCTCCTTCTCTTGCTACCAAGTGAGATGGTTGTGTGGCCGGTTGGCTTTGTGGACGGGCTCTTGTGATGGTTGCTTGTAACGTAACTCTGCCGTGATCTGCCACTGACCCTCGACTTCCTATGCTCTTGCTGCTACTTTTATCTTTTAACTGTTTTTAAGTTTGTGTGAATGCGATTTTCTTTCATTTAAATTTTTTGTTCGGGTAATAAATTTTACACTCTTAAAGGTGTTCGGTCTACTTAAAATTAATTAGGCTACGGCCTGTTATATTAAACTGTAGTAAGGCTACGGCCTACTGCGTTGAACCTTGAAATTAAACTTACCTTAAATTTATGGGTTGCGACCTGAATGTAGGCGCTGCCATTAAAGATCTTTATGATCATTATTTAAATTATTCTTGTATTGAGCTGGTGTGGTTTCTAATCTTAAGAGGTGGGCTACCGCCTGCTCTGCGAACCTCCCGGCGGTAATTTTCTCCTGGGCTATGCTTTTCACAAGTTAAAACATCTCCCTACTATCCTTTCTGTCCTTTGACCGAACATCTACCTTGTACTGTTTTCTACTAAATTTCTAAATTACCTCTTAAAGTGGTTTTGCGGCCCACCGAGTATGGCAATATACTTGGGTGAGTTTCGTGGTCAAAATTGTTTTTCATATTCACATTATTGGTATATCGGGTTGTTTGTTCCTCAACTTACCGTCTTTCTTTTGTTTCCTTAGTATACGAATCTAAAGTCAGCTTCGCTTCCGTCTGGGCGTCCGTCTGCTGGCCGTTCTTTGTCTGGTTTTTCGCCGAACCTGCAGTGTCTGGTGCCTCCGATCCGATCATATTCTGCGTTGCTCTCTGGGTTCGTTATGCTAGGGTGCTTCTGACCTGAATTCTTTGCAGTATAGTGTCGAAATATAAGCTCTTATTGATCGTTATAAGCTCCACAAGATTGGGCTTCGCAATTATCGTGTTGTTGCTCGTTGCAGGCGTTCATGGTTCGGTCGCGGGCTAGACAGCTCCCTCCGGTTCCCGTGCTGGCTTCTTTAACGATTAACCGTGGACCCAAAAGAGACGTGCACCGTGGTGCAACCTAATCGTGTGAAGCCTCTCAGTGACGCAACTTTGAACGACCGAGCACCTCCTATTCGGGGCGTCGCACCATAACAAACCTAATACCAAAACTATCAAGATCTGGAAATTCTTGAAATTCTAAATCAAACGTAAACCTTATTACCGTCATTTTACGGATGTTTGTTCTCCGTTTCAATCTGAATTGAATTGACATCTAACAACAATATAATTCGTTAAATCTAAATCTTAATTGACCGTTTCTATATCCTTTAAAGTTGTAGTGTGCGAGAATTTCTTACACACTTTAATACCAAGTATAGTCAGGTGCTCGGTCCCTTAATTGAGTTTTGCTTTCAGGTGAGGTCCTGGTTATTTGCGGCCGGATCGCTTAACGTTGAATTAGAGCATTTCAGGATGAGTACGAGTAGCCTGGCACGGCAGCGTGGCACGTGTAAGGCGAAGATCACGCGGGGTCTCCAGCGCGCTGGAGAGGCAGTCGCCAGCGGAGACGAGACGCGGCTTCGCGCTTGCTGCGAGGAGGTGCGCCGTCACTTGGACCAGGTGAGAGTATTTGATCAGAAAATACTTGATCTGATGGTGACCGGTGACGCAGAGCTGGACAATGCTGCGGTAGATGCGGAAGTATCTGGTCAGTTTGATTATGCCGCGGATGTGGAGTGTAAGCTGAAAAATATGGTGGGGAATTGTGATAAAAATGGGGGAGTTGATGAATTTCAGCGAACTCCTAAATCTGTTATGGAAGAAATTAAGTTACCTCAGTTAAAGTGCAGCAGTTTTAGTGGAGAAGGAGCAGCACATTTAAAGTATTTCACTTTTTTAACCCAGTTCAATGACTCTATTGGGCACCGGAAAAATTTAACCTCTTCTGCGAAACTAACTTATTTAAAAAGCTATCTTTCTGGCTATGCGCTGAAGCTCGTTGAGCATCTTTCAATAAGCGATGAGAATTATAACGTAGCTTTGGAGTTACTTGCCAAGGAATTTCTTAATAAAGATGCAGTAATTAATGATTTGTGTATGAAGTTGTTGAATTTAAAATGTAAGTTTGATCCCACGTTTGGGGAAACCAAGGTATTCATTAGCGAAGTTAGGAGTGTCTTGGCTGATTTGAAGGTTCACGATTGTGACATTTTGAAAGAGCGTGTGGCCAGCATTTTGGTTGGTACGATTCTTTTATCGAAGCTGCCTTCAACCTTCAGGCATGCATTGGTTATTAAATTAGGAAATAATTATCCTTCATTGCCTCAAATATTAGAAAATTACGTAGAAGTGATTGAAATTTTAAAGATTAAAAGTTATGCCTCTAAACCCGAGAACAGTTCTAGAATGGTCAAGTCGAATGTTGTACAGAACAGGATCAAACAAAGTCAAAGTAGTAATAGGGTGTTCGCCAATGCTGCCTTGGCATCTCAGAGTGAGGCTTGTAAGTTCTGCTCCAGCGTGAGCCACAACATGCTGCACTGTGGTGCGTATCCTGACTTTCAGAGCAGGGTTGACAGGTGTAAGGAGTTGAAGCTCTGTGCTCAGTGCAGTAGTTCTAGACATGTTAAAGAAAACTGTCCGGGTAAACTTGATTTTGAGTGTTCTATTTGTAAGAAAAATGTTCATATTTCGGCCCTCTGTCCGAAAGGAAGAAATCCTTCCTTTCACTCTAATCTTTGTTTGAACTCTTCCTCCGAGAGTAAATCTCTGTATGTTTTGCCTACAATTACGCTGCGAGTAAGTCGTGGTAAGAGAACTACAGATGTACGTTTTCTGTTGGATACCGGTTCGCAAAGGTCTTACGTTTGTGGCAATATATTAGACAGGATTGAATTTCCAGAGGGCCGTGGGTTTAAAACGTATAATATAAGTACCTTCTTGGATAAAGGAGTAAGAGAATTTTCAGAAGTTAGTTTGGAGTTAAACTTGAGTGGAACCAAACTGCAGATACCAGTGCTAGTCGACGATAAGTTTAGCCTTTCTTTCGACGTTGCGTGTTTGGGTCATGCTGTAAGAAATCTGTCGTCTAAGTTTACTTTAGCAGATCATAAGCTAGATTCATATTTGGATACTGTCGATGTGGAAGGTGTTATAGGCGTAGATATTATTCAGTGTTTGCCGAATTTGTCGTTGATAAAATGTATGAAAGGTTCGGCATTTCAGTTAGGGAACGAAATAATTCCTTTTGGCCATGTAGAAGGTTTCCTTGATCGCGCTCAAGTTAAATCGATGTATGCTTCAATATCACTGCGTCCTAGGAAATTTAATTCAACTGTTAATTTTGCTCTAAACCCGTCGGCTTCACGACCCGATATTTTGAGCAGTGTTTTGGGTGACACTGACGTGGAGGGGCATTTAGATAGAATTTTCTGCCTAGAATCTCTCGGGATAAATGTTGCTGAAAAGGTAGCCCAGTCGGATAAAGAGAAGATTCAGGAATTTAATGAAACCATCAGTTTCGTAGATGGAAAGTACCATGTAAAGTTAATTTGGAACGAGAAAATTTCAGAGGTGCCGAGCAATTTTAAGGTTGCTATTGCAGTGCTGTCCAGGGTAGTCGATAGGTTGAAGAAGCGAGGCCTTTATGAGGATTATGACGCTGTGTTTCGGCAGCAGTTAGAGGATGGTATAATTGAACGAATCCCCATAGGCTCCTGCGGAGGTGGCAGTAAGGTATTCATTCCTCACAGGGAAGTTGTGAGGACCGACCCCTCTTGCACCACTAAAGTAAGGCCTGTTCTTAATTGCTCATTGAAAACTAGTGGGAAGCCTTCTTTGAACGAGGCTGCGTTTCCTGGTGTCGACCTGATGGGAGATTTGTTCACTTTGCTAATTAATTTACGGAAAGATGACTACTTAGCAATAGCGGACATACGAAAAGCCTTTTTACAGATAAAATTGAGTTCGGAGTTCGATAGAGATAAATTTTGTATTCTCTGGGAAAGTGAAGGAGAATTGATCGCCTATAGGTATACAACTTTAGTGTTCGGATTTATTGCAAGTCCATTCATTTTGAATTATGTTATAAAAAATCATTTAGCTAAATACCCTGATGACCAATGTAATGATTTCCTTAAAAATTGCATGTATGTTGACAATTTATTCATAACTGGAAATTCAGTCTCTGAACTGGAGGGTATTTATGAATCGGCGTGTGATCGTATGAGGGCTGGTGGTTTTGAATTGAGGTCATGGTCGAGCAATTGTACCCAACTCTCCAGTTTGTTCGTGCGCGACGGTGTCTCGAGTGATAGTCCGGATGACTGTGAAAAAGTATTAGGGTATAAATATTTCCCACGCTCGGACCTGTTGCAGTTTTCTCCTAATAAAATAGATGATTCCCTTGTGGTAACTAAGAGAACTGTGCTCTCGTGCATGGCTAAATGCTTCGATCCTTTGGGTCTCCTGAGTCCTATAACGGTTAGAGGGAAGACTTTGATGAGAAAGCTGTGGAGGCTGGGAGTGGGTTGGGATGAGGTATTACCAGATGAGGTGCGGTCGGAATGGTTATCGCTGCGTCGTGACCTCGAACAGTTACATAGTTTCAGTTTTAATCGTCAGGTTTTTAATTCCCATCAGGAAGTGCGTCTGTTCGTTTTTACGGATGCTTCTAAGACCCATTACGGGTGTGCGTTTTATGCTGTGGTGCGGAGGCGTAAGGCCTTCGTATCAAACTTGATTTTTGCTAAAAATAAAATTGCTCCTGCTAAGACTAGGAGCCTCCCTACGCTTGAACTGCTTGCAGTTTTTCTTGCTTTTAAATGTTTGCAGAGTTTAATTAAATCTTTTGATAAAAGTAAACTGAGTAGCATCACATTTGGAATTGACGCACAGATCGTCCTTTCGTGGCTCTTCAACGGCTACGTGAAAACCAAAAATGTGTTCGCCGATAATAGGCTTAAGGAAATTTCTGGGTTTCGTGAGAGTATACTTGCTAGTAGTGACATTCAGTGTGAATTTAAATATGTTCCCTCTGACTTGAACCCTGCGGATTTATTGACCAGGGGTTTAAGCTTTGGAGAGTTGGTAAGGAAGTTTGACCTTTGGAGGGAAGGGCCTAAATTTCTGTGTCATGCTGAAATTGAGTGGCCGAATAGTTCTTTGGCGTGTTTGCCTGTAGCAGCAAAAACTGAGGTGGTGTGTTCTGCTCATTTGGTCGGACCGCAAGATGACGAGTCTGTAATGCCTGTAAACAAGTTCAGTAGTTTTCGTAAACTCGTCGGAGTTACCGCGAGGTTGTTCGAGTTTTCTTCGCGTTGTAGACGAGACAAAGTTGCTCCTCTTGAACTTTACAATAGGGCTCGTATGTATTGGTTGAAATTTGAGCAGAGGCGACACTTCGAGCGGGAAATTAATTTTCTGACCGGTCCTGCTAATAAAACTCCTCCTACTTTGGTCAACGATTTGAATCTTTTTTTGGATTTGAGCGGTTTACTTCGTTCTGGTGGTAGACTTCAAAAGTGTCTTAGCATTTCCTATGATGTGGCTAATCCAATCTTGCTTTCCAGGCATAGTCATTTAACTAAGTTGCTCATAGAAGATAGCCATGAGAAATGCAAGCACATGGGGGTTTCGTCTACCTTGAATACTTTACGTAACCAGGGATATTGGCTCTCTAAGCCTAGGCCTTTGGTCAAGAGCGTGTTAAAAACTTGTGTTCTTTGTAAGAAGTATAACGCGTTAGCGTTCAGATATCCCAAGCCAACTAATTATATTGGGGACAAGGTAAACTTTGTGAGGCCTTATGAACACGTAGGTGTGGACTTCACGGGACATTTTAACGTTAAATTTGGAGAAAGTGTTGTCAAAATGTATCTGATAATTTTTACATGCTTGAGCATTAGGGCTGTGCATTTGGAGTTGGTCCCTGATATGTCAACATTGTCTTTTCTGTCAGCTTTTATGCGGTTCTGTACAAGGTACGGTATTCCCCGTTCCTTGTATAGTGACAACGCGCCTTCCTTCAAGCACGCTGCTGACTTGCTAAATGCAGCCAGTCTCGATGACCAGTTTAAAAATCACCTAGTACGAAATAACATAAAGCATATTAGGATACCATTGTATTCTGCGTGGTTTGGAAGTGCGTGGGAGCGGCTTATTCGCGTGGTGAAAAGCTGTCTTTATAAATCCATTGGTAGAAGTAAAATAGAGTATTTCTCATTTTTAACTTTGTTGGCAGAGGTTCAGAATGCAGTGAACAGCAGACCATTGACCTATCTAAATACAGAGGATCTCTCGCAAAATTTTATGACTCCAAATTCATTTTTGAAGGCTGGCGTTGCAGACTCTTCGTGCTTCACGTTTGGGTCTTCGTTTAGCGACGAGCTTAGTCAGCCCTCTAGGTCGGATCTTCTGAAAACTTTAGAGGTCAGAGAAGACGCGTTAGATAAGTTCAAGAAATTGTGGTATGAGGAATATCTGCTCTCTCTGAGAGAGACAAATAAGAATTGTTTTCAGCCAGAATGGGAAGATAAAATCAAAGTAAACGACATTGTGCTGATTTCGTCACCTGTAAAAGCCCGGCCGATGTGGTCCATGGGACGTGTGATAAAGTTGTTAACAGGAGTTGATGGTAAAACGAGAAGTGTCGAGGTCCTGAGGCCAGACCGTAGTGTTGGTGTTTATGCCATTTCACTGTTGTATCCGTTAGAATTAGCCGCCGATGAAGTTGTGTATCGATCTGAACCTAATGCTGTTCCTCCTGTTGCAGAGCCGAGAGACTTGCCACGGAGGGTTGCAGCTAGCCGGTGTCTCGATCTTATGAAGGATCAAATCAATTGATCCAGTCCCCCCGCCGGGGAATGTGTGGGAAATTCTTCCCACATACGCCTCACGTGGCTTTTTATTTTGAGCCTGTACTGTGGGCCGGTGGGATTTTGTTTTTTTTGCCGATTTCATCGGGGTTCGGGCGGTGTGTTCGGATGGTCCTAGTTTTTTGAAATTGAGTGTGCTGTTCAGCTCCTTCTCTTGCTACCAAGTGAGATGGTTGTGTGGCCGGTTGGCTTTGTGGACGGGCTCTTGTGATGGTTGCTTGTAACGTAACTCTGCCGTGATCTGCCACTGACCCTCGACTTCCTATGCTCTTGCTGCTACTTTTATCTTTTAACTGTTTTTAAGTTTGTGTGAATGCGATTTTCTTTCATTTAAATTTTTTGTTCGGGTAATAAATTTTACACTCTTAAAGGTGTTCGGTCTACTTAAAATTAATTAGGCTACGGCCTGTTATATTAAACTGTAGTAAGGCTACGGCCTACTGCGTTGAACCTTGAAATTAAACTTACCTTAAATTTATGGGTTGCGACCTGAATGTAGGCGCTGCCATTAAAGATCTTTATGATCATTATTTAAATTATTCTTGTATTGAGCTGGTGTGGTTTCTAATCTTAAGAGGTGGGCTACCGCCTGCTCTGCGAACCTCCCGGCGGTAATTTTCTCCTGGGCTATGCTTTTCACAAGTTAAAAACATCTCCCTACTATCCTTTCTGTCCTTTGACCGAACATCTACCTTGTACTGTTTTCTACTAAATTTCTAAATTACCTCTTAAAGTGGTTTTGCGGCCCACCGAGTATGGCAATATACTTGGGTGAGTTTCGTGGTCAAAATTGTTTTTCATATTCACATTATTGGTATATCGGGTTGTTTGTTCCTCAACTTACCGTCTTTCTTTTGTTTCCTTAGTATACGAATCTAAAGTCAGCTTCGCTTCCGTCTGGGCGTCCGTCTGCTGGCCGTTCTTTGTCTGGTTTTTCGCCGAACCTGCAGTGTCTGGTGCCTCCGATCCGATCATATTCTGCGTTGCTCTCTGGGTTCGTTATGCTAGGGTGCTTCTGACCTGAATTCTTTGCAGTATAGTGTCGAAATATAAGCTCTTATTGATCGTTATAAGCTCCACAAGATTGGGCTTCGCAATTATCGTGTTGTTGCTCGTTGCAGGCGTTCATGGTTCGGTCGCGGGCTAGACAGCTCCCTCCGGTTCCCGTGCTGGCTTCTTTAACGATTAACCGTGGACCCAAAAGAGACGTGCACCGTGGTGCAACCTAATCGTGTGAAGCCTCTCAGTGACGCAACTTTGAACGACCGAGCACCTCCTATTCGGGGCGTCGCACCATAACAAACCTAATACCAAAACTATCAAGATCTGGAAATTCTTGAAATTCTAAATCAAACGTAAACCTTATTACCGTCATTTTACGGATGTTTGTTCTCCGTTTCAATCTGAATTGAATTGACATCTAACAACAATATAATTCGTTAAATCTAAATCTTAATTGACCGTTTCTATATCCTTTAAAGTTGTAGTGTGCGAGAATTTCTTACACCGCAACATTCTTTGACGAAACCGAAAAATTAAAGCTGCGGCCTAAACTTCCCTCGCAGGATTTGCTCGGCTCCCGCGGAGCACGCAAGTTTTGCGTGCGACTCTAAGGCAAACTTTGCTGCGCGTTTCTTGCAAGTTTTAAGGACATTATTTATATTTTCCCAATCTATTTTGAATAGCAACGAAGCCGAATAGGCTGTTTTTGCCTGAAGTTAGGATGCTTTTTTTTGAAGATAGGGACGAGTTTAATACAAGTATGATAAAGTATTCCAGACCACAAGTTTTGCCGATATCAGTGGGAAGTTGACAAGTCCATGAATCGGACCAGAACGAATACACATCGTAAGCGAACGAATGGCGTCACTATCACTTGAAACAATGAAACATATAAAACGTAATCAATACCATTCGAACCTATAAAATACGCGAGTAAAAATGCTAACGAACATATTTAGCGACAACCTGCTGCTGTAAAGGCTCAGTGCTTTTTTATAATCCGTTCCTAGGCGCACAATCTGAAAAGCGGGAAGGACAGAGTCGGAAGGCAAACTTTGCTCTGAAATGATGCGTACCCAGTCCAGCCTCACGAGAACAAAAGGCAAGCTGAGGCCTTTTTAAGACTGAACAGGTTCTCATGCAGCTTTAACGCAGGGCTGAATGTCTCTGAGAGTGAAGGTTTTGGTAGCAAACCTGTATGGGGAGGCTGAGGGCTGGATACAGAGCTGGGAGGGTAAACTCGTCACTGAGCCGTCACGTGTGGTCACTCAACAGTCATGTCAAACTCGTCACTCACCGACTGCTGCTCTTCGAGGAGCTCAGCTGCGATAAAATATACTGTGAGAGAATATACTCTTTGTGAAAGACAGAACTTTCATTCAAATTTAGTAGTCCATTGAAGGGGGCGGCAATTTTTTTACCATAACGTATTTAGAAGTTCCTATAATCCTACACACTATATAAGAGCAATCACGCGCAATCCCATTTCTCACTGTAGATTTTTGAATATTCCTTTTCTGTTCCTTGGTATAGAATACTGGGGAATTTCTAAACAAAACAGATTAAACAAAAACAGCAGTCGGGTAAAACACAGAATATTTTAACAATGTTTCTCCTTCACCTGTGAGACGGTTGTCTTCGAAATAATGAGCTAAATTTTGTAAATAAAAAAGATATTTAACAGTTGAAGTTATACCTCAGTAAAAAAAGACATGCTCGTAGTTGTTAAGGAGGCACTCGTTTTCAGCCAGTCCGAGGGATCGAACCCGGGCATGACATGTACGTTGTTGTAACTGCACCTAGTAATTAATGGTTACTGTACATCGTCATTTTCAGCTGATGGCCCAATTGTATTCTACTACGGGTACCGGAAAGTTCTGTCCTCATTTTTTAAAACTAAACTTTAAAACATAAGAGTAAGTCCACACTGATGCTTTCAAAGTCAGATCAGATGTCAGATATTCAGTTAAACTTCACATTTAATTGAATTTACTCCAGTTGATAATTTGAACACATCTATAGCCCATGGAAGAGAAAATTTCCCAAGTGAATTATATGCGTCATTGCATGCTGTATAAATTCCAAAAAGGTAGCAGTCCAACAACAGCAGTGAAAAACACAAACGCTGTCTATCCAGAAGCTGTGTTTGAAACTGCCGTAGATGTTTTTTGAAATTTAAAGAAGACAATTTCGATCTTTCTGATGAGCCTCGAATGGGAATACCCTGTCTCTTGGTAGATAAACTTTTGAAAACTGCAGTGGAAGAAGATCTTCGACAAACAATCAGAACATTGTCCCAAAGACTTATGCCCGTTTGTTTTCTGTTCATAAGCATCTGAAAATGATTAGAAAGGTGTAAAGAGTCTGCGTCCCTCATGAACTCTCCAAACACCAAAGCAATGCAGGCAACAAACAAATTGCCTTCTTTGAATTTCAAAAACCATCTACAGCAGTTTCTAACACTCACGCAGTCAGAGTAGACAGCGTTTATGTTTTTACTGCTGTTGTTGGATTGCTACCTTTGTGGAATGCATACAGCATATGCAATGTCGTATATGATTTACTTTGGAACTATTTTCTTGTGCTTAAAATACATCAGCTAGAGTAGTTCAATTATATGTGAAGTTTTACTGAATATCTGACATCGGATCTGACCTCAAAAACAGCTGCTTGGACGTATTCTTATATTATAAAGTTTGGTCAAAGAAAAAAAACAAAATTTTCCTGTACCTTCGATAATAACTCCTGGCGTCATTATCACCTTTAACTGACGGTGCTATTGGATTTTAGTGACTCCTGGAGTCACTATCATTTCCCTTTGATGGCGCAATTTAAACGTATACAATTTTGAGTTTGTTACAGTAAAGGAATTTTCTTCGTTGTGATAACTTGAAACGAGCTCAAAAATTGTGTAAGCGTGATAAATATCTTCGTGTTACCTTGACATCCAACAGATTGAAGATTAGATAATGAGAGAGTATAAGCATGTCGAAGCACTGCAAAGGTGTCGCCTAGAAAGTAAAAGGAACGCTCTTTTTAGTATGAAATTATGGGAATAGGGGAAATGTGTACATAGTGTGTCGCACATTACGCGCATAAAAACTGCAAATTTGAAAAAAGGTTATGAAACAAGATATAAATGAAGAAGAAAGTTACAGGGACTGATCAAAAAGACAGCTATGAATTGAAAAAAGATAGTCCGTAACAATACGAATAATTCATTCTCTTTCAAGACAAAGAAGGCCAATCCAACTATCAGCTCAAGACCTGAAATTTCCCCTTTGCATGGAGCGCTAATTTCCATAGGTACAATAGTTGCATCGTCCTGAGGAGGGCCAACAACTAGAATTCTCAGGAGCAAGAGCAGATTTGAACACGCATTTTATACCCTCTTAAATCCAGGGGCGGAAACTCTAACTTCCATCTAGGCTAAATTGCCGCACAACGGATGCGCCATGGCTGCTAAAGGAGCAGTCTTTGTTGATAGGTAGGAATAAGGAACAAAGTTATTGTGCAAATAAGTTATCCTTAAGTTGAAGGAAACACCATTATAAGATGTTGAGTGACCTGAATTTTCAAAAATACAGCGCCCTATTAAGAATGTTCTTAGCATTGAGGGGAATGTTTTTAAAGAGAACTTGATATTGCCAATGACACTTGCAAACCTTGCAAAATAGGAGATTGATACTATAAAAATGAACTCACTGAGGCTTTTTTCTACCCGTAGTCAGACAGAAATGCCTTTCAGTCACTTTCGTTTGGCCATAAAAAAAATATGAGCGTTACACATGGAACCAAAAACTATCAACTAAGACGAATAAAGATCCCAGTGTCTAGTCACTAACGTAATTCCTGGTATTTGCGTGTTAAGAACGACTATACTCGTTCACTGCAGAAGTTCTATCCACAGCAGCACAGAGCATAAAATTGTTTAAACCTTTCAAAAGTGTGACCTGACTTGAGGATCGACGAGGAGCTTCCCATGAATAAACCATTTCCCCCATGAATGTTTAATATATGTGGCCTCGTCCGGAAAACTAAACTCGATCATTTGCGACCAGCCAGACAGTCTCTCATATCGGCTAATTCTTCTCACAGAATAAAGGGAAGACAGTCTCACATTTCACCGCGAGGGGCAGCAGCGCGAGCGCGCTCTCAAGAAATTCTGCGGGAAGTGACTGTGTAGAAACGAACACGCTACCGTAGAGAATTTACATGAAGTTGATCAATATACGCAAACTTCAGACGACCAAAATTAGTTTCTAATCCTTGATCAACGTGGTGAGATACCAGAATATTTGTTGGAGATATTCAGAACGAAGGTGGCATGTATATTCTATGATGTTATAGTACGGTGAATATATGCGCATTCTAATGTGCGTGTGAACGTGACAGTATAGACAAAGTGCTCTTAATACTTTGACCACAATTGGTTAAAGTGGAGTTCAATATTCAACTCAAATTTAAAGTCAATTGTGGTAATAAATTTTGAAAACAGCAAACATTAAATAGATCATGCCTTTATTTAGCTTTAATTACGTATTTCTGAAAAGTGAATTCGTGACTACTGGTCGGTCAACAGCATTATGAAAATCCCCACCGTGACCACTGGTGGGGCGCGTTGCAGTCAAAGTGTCAAGATATCACAATCGCAAATAATCTCTTCTTGTTTGTACGCATTCTTACGATAACAAACGCTACCAATAAGAGGGGCCAAAATAGATTCACCCTTCTATACGCTAAAATATTTAGTTTTTGAAAATGTTTTACAATTTAATTTATAGAGGCTTAGCAGTTTCATTTTGTAGTTTCACACTATTGAAAAGATGCTTGAAAAACTTTCATCAAGGGATAGAAAAGAGTATTTACTCTGCGTACAGACGGACATACACACGTCATTTATAATGACTGAAATAGCGACTGAGCGACAGACAGATCAAGGAAGCAAGACACGCGTCGTTGTTGTGAGGGGCAGCGAGCATCAAAATTTAATGTGATGTACACAATTATTTATCAGCGTCAAAACACTGTCTCTGGTATATTAGATCAGTATATCAGTTCTGTTTGGACTGTAAATTGAAATGTTTCTATAAGTGATTTTTTAGGTGCGAAACCCGAAATAAGCTCAAGAATCCTCGTTAAAATGTGTAGAATCACGTTCAGAGTTTGAGAAGATGCGCTTAATCAAAACGAACGTGGACCGTGTGTAACCTTCTCAGCGTGTTGTATAACTTTATGAAGCTGATCATCATGCAGTCATTCATTGACAGTTGAGAGGAAAATTACATTTTCCACTTACAATAATTTTGATTTCAGATAGATTCTCAGACGCGATTCGAAGCTTCGAAGGCAGAAAAAGGGTTAAATATTAAAAATTAAAGTCTCGAACTCTTTCGTAACACTACGAGTCACCGAACAAAACGAATTCTTTTCAATCTTTTCCTGGGTAAAATTACCGCAACGAGGAAAATGATTTGGACAAACGAATCTTTTGTTCCAACGTTTAAAATCAGCAGGAATAAAATTAGTCCGTGAAGATTCAAATAAATTGTCACCTGAGATTTGAATAGAGGCTCAAGCTCCGTGGCTGCAAAGGTTTTAGCGAACATCGCTTCTACGGAGAAGGTATCGCTAGTTCAGCTCGGAAGAGGGAGTGAAATTCTCTGGGAGAAACTTTCCGATTTTAAAACATTTCTGTAAGAAGCTTTTCGATTTTAAAATATTCATGTGAGAAGCTTTTCGGTTTTAAAATATTCATGTAAGAAGCTTTTCGATTTTAAAAAAACATCCATGTACTTGCTCAAAATTTAACATGATATTGAATGTCTGAATGTACGTGACGTACATTAGCAAAGAGCCACATCGTATGTAACGAACTGTAAGTTCTGCTTGGAGCTGTTCATCCTATTCTAAAAAAATTAATGTATAAAAAACTATGTTAAAGTATTTTTATATGCTCAGCATCTGCAATCTTATATAATGTCATAAGAAATGGACATTTTTATAATAGGAGAGATTTGAATAATGTATGTCCATTACTAAAAACTGGAGCAATTAAAAGGGCAATTTCTTGAACATCGGGTGAGTTTGTGCCAACAATGACACCCAGGATCAAAAATATAATCCCAGACCTAGTGGCAAATAATCAAACTAAGCAGCCCGCACAGTACAAAAATAATGTAACTTGAAAGGCTGCAGCCCCCAAGAAAAGCCTTTCATAGAGACTCGTGGCCACAGGCAGACTCGGGAGAGATTACGGGCTGAATTTGGTAGGCAAAAGATTGAGGGCTGGGTATGGTAGGCCAAAGAAGGCGGGCTGGATATGACAAGCCAAAGATTGCGGGTTGAATATGGTAGGCCAAAGATTGCGGGCTGAATATGGTAGGCCAAATCGTGCTTGAAATAGTTCCATTTCATATTTTCTTGTTTGTGCAAACAAAAATCTCTCAATTTTATGATATACGTGTGTTGTTTGTACGTATTCGCTTTCTATATACATAGAATTCGTATTGAAAACTCTAATAAGGTATGTACGTTGAATGTAAGTGTCACTTCAATTTTGCATCTGTTCGCTTAGTTCATGGTCACCCCTTGTGGCCCAGTATAGGATGACTTGATTCCACTCATTAATCAGAAAATAATACGTACCTAAAATTTCGTTTTTACCGTTTACAAATTCCGTTTGAAAACTCTATCACGTTCATTGTTTTCCCCTGTGAAAATGAAAAGCGTGGTCTGAGAAAGCCGAAAGCACGGCTTGAAAAAATGAAGTTCAATTGAAAATTGGAAATCTTTAATGAAAAGTAGACAAATTTATCTCAGTCGATGAAAATAAAGCAATCGTTGGGTTGATGATGAATATGTCAGTCTAAAACATCAAGTAGGGAAAACACTTCCACAGCAAAGTATTATTTTAATAAAAAGTAAAATGAAAATTTTAAATTGCAATGAACCTAAACTACACGCGCACAAAAAGGAGTCAAGTACTGATATTACTGAAAGTTCTGAGCGCAGAATAAGCAAATACAGACTGAGTTGAAAAGTGGATTTGATTAAAGAGAAATAGAGTAAAAGCTCTTCAACAATACGCCAGCATAGCACGACGATGGTATTTAATATCTCAGAAGAAAATGATAACGCTTAGATTGAGGACGCAGGAAAATATTGAAGGTATGAAGTGTATATCACCAGTGCGATTTACCTGTGTCGAGGTTAGCATCATTCTGCTCAGTCCTGGTGTTGGTGACGTCCTTGTGCGATGCGAGGAAGAGCACCACTTCGCCCTTCTCGTTCTTGATGGGCACGATGTCGAGTAAACACCAAAACGGCGTCCCTGCAACAAGGCACAAATAAACCATTAAAATTAAACGGGTATTCGACGCACTACGGGCCTAATTATTAATGCAGTTACTTTTTCTGGAATCTAAAAACGGATTCTCATTCTTTAAAAAGAAATCTCCTGTTCGTTTTCACGCTTTAGCGTTAACATTTACCCCTGGCCGTTACAGATGAGAATGACTGGAAACAATAATGCTCTGAATAAAGAGAGCACACAACTTTCAGTTCACTATCTCTCTTGCTTTATTTGCTAATTAAATAAGAAAGGTCTTAACACATCACATGATCTTGACTCGTGCGATTAGTTTTATAGCTATTCTCACTATGAAATTCTAATCAAATTGATGAAGCGAAATACCGTACGTCAATCGAGTTCTTTAGAAACGATGAACATGGCTGCAAATTCATGAAAACGAACACAATAAGAACACGAAATATTAGCATGACAACATATCCCATTCTCATTATAATGAAAAACGATCGTACAATTCCATTCGGAGAGGGTACCAAGAGGTACCAATAAATACAGTGTATAACTTCATGCGATAAGGTGGCCGGTATCACGGTTACGATGCGACACAAAGAGAACACTCGGCCAGAGGGCAACCTTCACGGCCCGCGTGAGAGCTGTGGCGATAAGAGCGCCTGCGCGTGGGAGCCCTGCGGCTGGTGTTGACCAGAAGCTGCGCTGTTGACGCAGCCTGCATCTACATAGCCGCATTTCCTGATAAGGCGTTATTATTCATCGGAATGATATCTAAAAATATTCCCACGTGCTGCGTTACCTGTACAATGGTGGTACTGTGACAGGTGAAATGAAATAAGATAATAATTATTGCTAATTATTTTGATAAAAAATGTGGCAGGTAAAATGAAATAACATATTATTTATTTTCTTGTATTTTTGATAAGGAATATTTGTAGATTTAATCTATTACATAATTCTTTAGGATGATTAATAGGCACTTAGAGTTACACGAAGCCAGTTTGTCACACTCTGAACGAGAGTGACACAAGAATCGTCATAGTGATAATGTAATGTGAAGGCCAAGAAAACCCTTGAAAAACCAATTGAAAAATAGCATGCTAAACGTCAAGTTTCTTAACCAGGGGGATAGCATTTAATTGTAGCTTGTGGGCTGCTCTGCTCATGTTGATGTAAGAAAGGTGCATCTACATCTGGTAGCAATTGAAATGAAAAAAAAAGTTCCATAAACATACTGGAAGTTAGAACATAATTGAATAAAGGTACAGCGTGCTGATAAAGAAGCAAGAAACAATACCTCCTTTCTAGACGAAAGAGCGAATGAAAAGAGTCAGCTAACACGCACGAAATGTTTGCATGTGTCACGTAGAGGTACAGCACACACTCCTCAGGCACGCTGAGGTGCACTACGGCAGAGCAACTCGGCTGGTCGTCGGGTCCGTGGTCGCCAACCGACAGGAGCGGCTCGATATTTTCCGTTCGTACCAAAGGTTAAGCACTTCATGTGATCCTATTATTGAGCTTAACAGAACAGATGACCATAACTGCACATTTTCGGTAACTTTTAACTCTGAGGATTGCTTTTAGATGAATTTAATCGTGAACACGGCTCATAAATCCTCTACCACATGTTGCACATTTACAGCACTGTTATCATCTCTGGTGCTATTGCCCTGTTTACGTAGGTATTTATAAATTACGTTAGGGGGCAGAAATCATCTATTGATGTCCAATAACACAAGAAACAATGCAAGGATATACAGGCTGACGTGATTTATGAGTGAAGTCCAGTAATACCATAAAATGTAACTAGTTGAAAAATCTCGACAAAAAGAGAACAAATGATGAATACTGTCTCAAATCTGTGCATGATAACAGTGGGACTTACGTTAATGTGCTCGCAACTCAAAAATGCGAGCTCATTGTTTATCGCAACACAAATAACACTCTGGGAGCGTGATAAAATGACCGATTGCAAAATGTAACTCTTCTTGATAAGAAGAATAAAATGCTCTTTCTAGCTTCAGCTCTCACTTTCGACGTGACTCTACGACGAAACGCCTACTGTTCGTGGTGTTTACGTGTGAGTACTGATTCATCACTTATGACACCATTTTGCGTAGTGAGAAAATTCAATGTAAAGTTCAGAGTAAAAACCACACCGCTTATTATTTTGTAAAACTGTAGTGATAAATATTTAAATTATAGTTTCTGCTTTGGCCCATCATCAGTTGTAAAATCTTCGAAATATACATATAATATGAACAACATAGAAAGTCAGTTCTGCAACTCGTACATATTACATCGGGTTATAAGTTAGTTCGAGTCTCCCTAACCAAAACAAAGGTGTTTTTAGAGAGGAAGAAGGAAAGCACTGTGTTGTATGGGACGAAGGGAATAGAGAGTCTACGCACAAGGTGTGTCCCCATACTTTAGCTGTAGAACAGCACGATTGAAAGAGGTTTCTGAAACAGGATAAAAGCTGAAAAAGAAATTAATCGGTGTCGAAAGTAGGACAGCAGGTAACCGAAAAAATGATCCGTAACAAAGCAACAACAAAATTCTATTTCAATAAGAGGTAGGAATACTCTACTTTCAGCTCGGGACCTTACATCTTCCTCTTGGGAGCGCTAATTCACACAGATAAAATGATTGTATCTCCCTGAAAAGTACAGCCCGCACATCATCAGGCGGAACAAGTCGGAGTTAGTTCCTAAACTGGGACTGTGCTCCGTCATCCTCTTCATTCCCCTTAAAGTTCTCAGGAAGTTTCAGTGCGATCTGAAAGTTCCAGACTCTTATTTTTTATCTTTAAGATCCTTTCATAACGCAGCAAAAGTTCGAATACCTGAACCTTTCATTTACACAAGATGAACCAAGTCTTCACGATATGCAGATTGTGTATCCCTTACTTTTGGCTGGTTAAATATTGCTGTGGGAGTGGTTGGTGATTCAGTTTCATCTGTACCACTGAGCTGTCTTTTTTTTCTCTTCACTCACTTTTAGCCCTTATGGTGTGGTATTCTTCATTTAACTACTGTACGTAGTTAGTACAAACTTTTCAGCCAAAATTTATTATCACACATGTACAAACTATCTAATCATTTTTTAATCAATTTTCATATGTGTTTTGCAAATCTTATGACTGATGTTGCGTCAAGGCTCGAAATTTTTATTTTTATAATGACTACATACAATTTTTTGAAACGTAGAGGCCTGTGTTTTTTGTCCTGAAAATTTTACGGCATAATATTCAAAATCAGAGTTGGAGGGAAATCTTATCGCGAAACTGAATTATTCTGATTGTAGGGCATTGGTTATTTGAGATTCTAAGTATTCATTTCTCACAATATTGCATTAACTTCTTCAACATCCAATAATTGAAACGCAGGCAAAACGAGTTATAATAGACTTATTTAGGACTTTTTTACGATTGCAAAATGTCTGCACTGCAACTCTACGGCTGAATTTCAAGAGCCAGAAAGAGAATAGATGACACGTCTCAGTGTAAATCCCACGGCAGACTCGTGCAATAAGCTTGGCGGACTGTGGATGTTCTTGCGACCACAAATTCCCGAGTGCAAAATGACAGACACAATCAAAACACATTTCTGACGAGAGCTCAGGGACTCACTTGCTTCTGGGAGCGACAAGTTCATAAGTCACGCATCGATCCGAGCGAATCTCGTAAAATGACAGGAGAATATCAAGGGTTTGGAGGATAGAGAACACTCCATCTTAAAGTGAAGAAAGGACTTGGGGTTATGGAGACGTCTCGAGATAGCATCCCGAATTTGAACCAACAGGATGCGTGACGTGGGAGAATGAATCATGTGACTTATCAGGAAATGGATGTTACTGCAGAAGCCAGTCCATAAGAAAGGTATGAATAGTTACATTGAAGTTGAAAGCTGTTCATGTTCCCTAGTGCAATGTACAGACTGGTATGACTGGCCCAAAATTAAGTGATCCTTCTTTTGATTTGCGAATGAAACAGAAACTGTGAATGGTTGGTTGTTGAAACTTGTTTTATTCGAGCGAAAAACCTTTTTATGGAGTATGAACGCTTTTTTTTGGATATTGTCCTTTAACTGAAGACCACGGTTATTTTCACATCTTAAGGCTGGTTTCTTCGTAGATTCCAAAATGCTCCCGAGTTTATTACACGAAAGTTGAGGTACTTCATTATAAATGTTAGTTTTTGGTAATACGTTCAAATAAGTTTGTAGGTTTTGCAACGTAAACTCTTGACTCAAGGTAACTTTACAAGAAAAAATTCCACGAACACAAATCTGGAGAACGAGGAGGCTAAGAGATGTTGTCAACAAGTAAAACAATATTTGGAAAGCACCGTCTCAAAAATGTCGTTACTTACGCTGCATTGGACTATGACTTTATCATGTTGAAATCAAGTATTGTTTAATCCCTATCTCTTAAGGTTTTAGAAAGAGAAACTCTCTTATTATAGTTCGTAATCTTTCGTCACTGACTGCTTCAGTTGTGTCACCTTTTTGAATACAGTACAGTTGAAGTTGTTTTCCGTAGAACGCAGTCATACGAAGTAAGAGCTGTGGCCTTTCCTGAACTTCTCATGAAACAAGTTAAATGGAACTATAAAAATACTTTTCTTTCGAATAAAATAAGTTTTAACATCCTGCCTTACATGTTTTCTTATTTATAACCAAATTAAAAGAGTCAGTTACATCTGAGCTGCCCTGTACTCGCTTTCCCTGAGCTTGACTACAGTCTCCGTCAGTCGTGTGACAGCATCGTGTGGTATGTTCAACCTCAGGACAGCAGACTAATATATGAACACCACAATTATGCAACCTTTGTGTAAGGAAGGAGAACCAGTTAGGGGAATATGGGAGAATTAAGTCACTAGAAGAAATAAATGATGCGGCGTCTTACCTGAATATTAGTTCTTAAATTGCACTAACATTTGTGTTTCAAAAAGCATGCAAGAGGTAGCATAGCGGTGATTTTTCAGGTGTGGGAGCGCTGGCCTACCAAGTGAGTCCAGATTTTAACATAAAAATAGATTCGTTCTGTTCTTCGAAATAGCTGCAAACCATCCCCTTTAATGATTAAAAAAATAATTTCGCCGAAGTCATACAAGCATCCCCTATATTAAATTTAAAAAGAGCGCCAAACTTGGTCTCGGTTGACGAATTAGTAAAAGAATAGAAAAGAGCTAGCAAGAGGTTGAGGTTGACGTCGCGTGACTGGAGACGCGGCTCGTTATATCCCACTCTTATATTCAAGTTAATGGCGCCTGGCGACGAGCCGTGCGTTAATAGTTCATTAGCGAGCTCACACCGAGAGGAGTGTTCACTTCCTGTGCGAGTTTTTCCCGTAATTATCTCAAGGTAAATTGCTCGAAGCATCGAACAATAAGCGCCTTGAATATTTTTGGAAATTTTTCTTGCTAGGAAATTTTCGAAAACTTTATCAGAGCCTATGCGCTCTATTACTTTGATATGCTCAATTAAGAAACTTTCTAATTTTACTTGTTGAATATTTTCTGGTTGGTTAAAAAAATATAATTTTACTCATTATTCAAAACTTTTAAGAGTGCCTCTAACTTCAAGTGTCAAATGGCCACGTTTTGATTTCCCTCAGAGTTCATGTTGAAATATGTAACAAAAATCATAATTGTTTAGAATTCTACGGAGCAAACGTTTTCAAAAGACGGGATGAGGGAATACTGCCGTGATCAAAATATGAAGAAATCAATTATATGAATAAACAAACTCAAAAATGCTACCCTACACATATATATATATAGCAGATAGTTGGTAACGAATGATTGTTTGAATTATCTACATTATAATTCCCTTTGAGTTTCTTCCATCTGCGCGTACGTCCGTGTTTCCATGAGTCCCTGCCACGGTACACAGAAGGCCCGCGCGTTGCGCTCATTTGAGCTTCAAGCGGTATCATAGCGACGATCGACTGTTGGTTCCGGGCAAACTGTAAATATGAAATTAGAGATGCGCCAGGATATGTTAGCTTAGGCTTGGCTAGTTTAGGTTATGGTCACATGGGATAGCTTAGGTTAGGCTAGGAGCTTGTTTCAAGTTAAGTTAAATTAGTTCGCCTAGAAATTCTGCATTGAAAATTCTTAGGTGTTCAATTACAAATGTTATCAAATCCCTGAAGCAGAATATTTAACATCAAAATGTGCGAAATAATTCTAATCTACAGAAAAGTAAACTTCCGTGCACACGACGCGTATATCTAAAGAAGTCGTAAAGGAATTACAAAATCGACTCCCGTATTCAAGCGTGTAGGTTGCATCACAGTCGACGTGAGGTGTGAGCTTCATGGTGCATCAGGAGAAAATTTTAGGTGTCTACCCCCATATATCGCCTGCTCAGGTGCAGTTCGAGATGCACAAATTAAGAGTTTATCGCTAAATTAAATCTAAGGAAATACTTTATGTCCATTAGTAACCTAATATCACGTTAGCTAGAGGTAGATCTCATGCTATAGTGTGGTAGACCTCGCGCTACAGCAGCACAAAATTTCAACGCGTGTGTCTTGCTGCCCCAGGCTGCGTGCCGCGATGCAGAACCTTGTCTCCCTCGCACTGCTGGTGGGGCTCCTCTCACAGGCGTCCGCCCTCGTTGAGCTCTGTGAGTACAGCAGTTCTCTGTCGTCTCAGATGCGTCTCTTCGTCCCTCTGAGTTCATGTGCTCCCAGAAATGTACTTGTTCTTTTTAGAGGAAACGGAGACTATACCAGTGCTTTGATGTGTGTATTGGCGCGGAAACTTTTGTCTCATTTTACGTCAAACGAGTTGGGACAAATTTTCATTACTGGCTTTAGTGCAAGAGGTATAGCAAAATAATTATTGCTGTCTTTTGCCAAGGTTTAAATTGATTGGAAACCAATTTAATGAAAACATCTCAAACAAATAAAAGATGCTGGATTAGATTAGATAAGTTAGTTTAGGCTTTCCTAACCACAACAAAAGTATTTCAAAGAAAGAAATGCACCAGAAAGTATGGAGTTGAAAGGATTGCAGAACCTATAAACTGTACCAAGTTTGTTTCCATATAACGTCTCATGTACCTAAAACCAGTAAATTAAGAAGCATAGTATGGATTTAGATATAAATTTAAAAAGTAAATTGCAGGTGCTAAAAAATTGGACAGTCCAGAACTTAAAAAATTACCCCTTACAAAACAATTATTCAATGCCTATAGATACATTTGTTTCATCACTTTTAAGTGAATATTGATACGCACACATATATGTGTCTATGTATAAATATAATATATAATATATCTACATAATATACGTAAACCCTGTTGCACATAGTACATGTAAAACATGTTATGTATTACCTATTAATACACATATTACACATGAACGTGTTGTGTAGCACACACTGCCGACATAGTCTATCTGTTAAAAGAAGAGTATTCGCTGTAAAGAATAACAGTCTAAATCAAGAACCGAACAATAATACGATTTTACCGGAACACTTTTGCCTGCAGCAACCTCAAACGACTGAGAGCGTTATTCACATAAAGAATGAAAAATGGGAGGAAGAGCTGAAATATAACGAGTTGAGCTTCAATTTTATTATTTTCAGCGCTAATTGATTGCGTGGGAGAACGAGTGAGGAGTTTTTTTGGCGGTATTTCTGGGTTTAGTTCGGAAAAACCGTGATTTTGAAGTATTTTTTTCGAACTTTCTTCATACCCGAGATTCGTGCAAATGATGGGGTTGTTGGTTTAATTTTTATTTCCACTTTTTTTCCATAAATGAGATTTTATTCTTAAAGAAAAGACCCTGAACTAATTTAGGGAGGCGTGGGAAGATTGAAGACTACGGCTCAGACTCTGCAAGTCATTTTGCATAAGGGCACGTTTAGAATAAAAGCGCCAAAATAAAACTGAGGTTCAATTTTTAAAACGGTTATTCATCGAGCTTTGCTGTTCTAAGGAGCAGGAAATAGAAAATTATCCCCCTAAACATCCAAGAAGAAACATGTTTTTATTTCGTTATCACTGCATTGGATTGAGTTTCGCAGACGCGAATCTTCCCCCACAGCGATTGATGACCAAGTTTATAGCTTCCATTTCTCGTAGGATCGTAAATGTACACATACAAGTGCCATCATCAGTAACTTTCGGTGCACCTTGAGGTTACGCATGCCATATGCGCGGCACCAGGAACAGGCAACACGCCTTTAGCTCCCGCATAACCTCGCACATTATTATTTGTATCATAATTATTGTAATTATTCGAACGCTATATATTTTACAACTCCAGAGTCAGCACAAAAGAGTTCTCAAAAAAGCAAAGAGGAGGGACTGTTCTGTATGTACTGCAGAATTATATAAAATTACAGTAGGTAAGTTAGTTGAATCCTCCCTAATCGCAACAAAGGTGCTCCAAAGAGAGGGAGGCTCCATTTGGTGTGGATTTAAGGGAACGCGGAATCTGCGCACAGCACAAAGAACATAAAAACAGTAAGTTGAGAAAGAAGTATATGACATATAACAAAAGCTGAAGAAGAAGGTAGTAGGGGCTGAAAACAGGCAACAGTGAACCAAAAAGTGATGGTCAGTAACAAAATTAAAAACCAATTCTATTTGAACACAAAAGAAGCCAACCCAACCGTTAGCTCGGGACCTCTCATATTACCCCTGGGAGCGTCAATTCCCATAGATGAAATACGATAATTATATCCGTCTGAGGGAATGGGCTGTAGAAAACGAGGAATCTATTCACGAGATGTGTTCCTACACAGGATGCTCTACTCTTAGAAACAGCAAGTTAAGATGGACGAGATATGAAAAACAAAAAGAGATAGAGAAGAAGACATAAAAATGTAAATAATTTAGATGAGCACGAAAGACGTAATTCCTGAAGGCCAACTTGTAGCTGAAGTAACCTAATAGTTTCCCCTTGGGGGTGGCTGTCACCACAGGATAGGGTTGACAAGCGTAACTAACTTAATTCCATTGCTTATCCTCTGTTTCCTAAGGGAATCTCACGTCCCCATTAACTCTCAGCACACCATCAGGTCCCTCATGCCACTACACATCATGGTGTGAGGTCCCTCATGCCACTACACATCACGGTGTGAGGTCCCTCACGCCGCTACACATCACGGTGTGAGGTCCCTCACGCCACTACACATCACGGTGTGAGGTCCCTCACGCCGCTACACATCACGGTGTGAGGTCCCTCATGCCACTACACATCATGGTGTGAGGTCCCTCACGCCACTACACATCACGGTGTGAGGTCCCTCACGCCGCTACACATCACGGTGTGAGGTCCCTCACGCCACTACACATCACGGTGTGAGGTCCCTCACGCCGCTACACATCACGGTGTGAGGTCCCTCATGCCACTACACATCACGGTGTGAGGTCCCTCACGCCACTACACATCACGGTGTGAGGTCCCTCACGCCACTACACATCACGGTGTGAGGTCCCTCACGCCACTACACATCACGGTGTGAGGTCCCTCACGCCACTACACATCACGGTGTGAGGTCCCTCACGCCACTACACATCACGGTGTGAGGTCCCTCACGCCACTACACATCACGGTGTGAGGTCCCTCATGCCACTACACATCACGGTGTGAGGTCCCTCACGCCACTACACATCACGGTGTGAGGTCCCTCACGCCACTACACATCACGGTGTGAGGTCCCTCACGCCACTACACATCACGGTGTGAGGTCCCTCACGCCACTACACATCACGGTGTGAGGTCCCTCACGCCACTACACATCACGGTGTGAGGTCCCTCATGCCACTACACATCACGGTGTGAGGTCCCTCATGCCACTACACATCACGTTTTGAGGCCCCTCATGCCACTACACATCACGGTGTGAGGTCCCTCATGCCACTACACATCACGGTGTGAGGTCCCTCATGCCACTACACATCACGGTGTGAGGTCCCTCATGCCACTACACATCACGGTGTGAGGTCCCTCATGCCACTACACATCACGGTGTGAGGTCCCTCACGCCACTACACATCACGGTGTGAGGTCCCTCACGCCACTACACATCACGGTGTGAGGTCCCTCACGCCACTACACATCACGGTGTGAGGTCCCTCATGCCACTACACATCACGTTTTGAGGCCCCTCATGCCACTACACATCACGGTGTGAGGTCCCTCATGCCACTACACATCACGGTGTGAGGTCCCTCATGCCACTACACATCACGGTGTGAGGTCCCTCACGCCACTACACATCACGGTGTGAGGTCCCTCATGCCACTACACATCACGTTTTGAGGCCCCTCATGCCACTACACATCACGGTGTGAGGTCCCTCACGCCCCTACACATCACGGTGTGAGGTCCCTCACGCCACTACACATCACGGTGTGAGGTCCCTCATGCCACTACACATCACGGTGTGAGGTCCCTCATGCCACTACACATCACGGTGTGAGGTCCCTCATGCCACTACACATCACGGTGTGAGGTCCCTCATGCCACTACACATCACGGTGTGAGGTCCCTCATGCCACTACACATCACGGTGTGAGGTCCCTCATGCCACTACACATCACGGTGTGAGGTCCCTCATGCCACTACACATCACGGTGTGAGGTCCCTCACGCCACTACACATCACGGTGTGAGGTCCCTCATGCCACTACACATCACGGTGTGAGGTCCCTCACGCCACTACACATCACGGTGTGAGGTCCCTCACGCCACTACACATCACGGTGTGAGGTCCCTCATGCCACTACACATCACGGTGTGAGGTCCCTCATGCCACTACACATCACGGTGTGAGGTCCCTCATGCCACTACACATCACGTTTTGAGGCCCCTCATGCCACTACACATCACGGTGTGAGGTCCCTCACGCCCCTACACATCACGGTGTGAGGTCCCTCATGCCACTACACATCACGGTGTGAGGTCCCTCATGCCACTACACATCACGGTGTGAGGTCCCTCACGCCACTACACATCACGGTGTGAGGTCCCTCATGCCACTACACATCACGGTGTGAGGTCCCTCACGCCACTACACATCACGGTGTGAGGTCCCTCATGCCACTACACATCACGTTTTGAGGCCCCTCACGCCACTACACATCACGGTGTGAGGTCCCTCATGCCACTACACATCACGGTGTGAGGTCCCTCATGCCACTACACATCACCATTAACTCATCATTAACTCACCACACCGCGCAGTCCCTCACACCACCACACATCACCATTAACTCACCACACCGCGCAGCCCCTCACACCACCACCATGCCCCACAGCGCCGCTCAACATAGACCCCGAGTCAGTGACGACGTCGGGCATCTCAGCCGGAGCAGCGATGGCCACGCAGCTTCACGTCGCGCTGTCCGGCACGGTGCAGGGAGCTGCACTTTTTGCGGGAGGTACGATGGCTTCCGGTCTATTGTATGTTGATATTGAACTGATAGCTATACTGAATGTACTCCTTGGCTGAACATCAGTTGTGGCCTTAGATAAGTGGTGAAGTTGTTGATTCTTAATGCAAGGGGTGTGAAGACAAATAGAATTCAAGTTGATTTTTTTTGTTAAGAATGAATTATTCGAGTAAGTTTGATCCCTGAAGTAGATTCGAAAACGAATTTTCTGTGAATTTATGGGTTAAGAAATTAAAGATCGTACACTTAACTTGAAGCAAGACTCAAAATAGAAATTTAATTTAAAACAGACTTAAATTAAACTTCTCGTGTTTCCGTTGCACGTACTCCGAAAGAACTGCATCTGCGTACATTACGAAAAGTGTTTCACGCACCAAGTGAATTTGGTACGTGTCTAATTATTGAGTCAGATTTGAAACGCGGCGTTTGACTAATAAGATAAAAACAAGTTTTAAGTAGAGCCAAGTTCCACCTCCGTTTGCTCGCTGCTGTCTCACTCTTACTATATGAGATGCTCCGTGAAACCTCAGCAAGCTAAGTTGGCACTGTTTCTTAACACAAATGGTGTTTGCTTCATTTTAAGAGTATCCGAACAATTTGTTTCTCTCAAACATTTTAATTATCGCTAAATGATATGATTATCATAAAAATTAACATCATTGCAGCCTATTTTGTACAGTTGAGATAGAAATACTCTTGAAAATAAATTACCTCATTCGAGAGACAGAGAGTTACGTGATACTGAGATCACCTACAAAACTGAGTTTTAGGTCACATAAGGTGAGCGATATGTTGCTACAAAATACCACTTACGAACATGTCTTTCCAGTCTCGCAATGTTAACAACATAACAGCGCGGAACAATTCTTAAAACATCGACATTGGCACGCAATTGTAGGATGTTAAATATGTGCGTCTTGCAACACCCGCAGTTCCGTTCCACTGCGCCCAAGGCCTCCTTGCTGAGGCGCTGACGTGTATGTCCACTCCCGGCCTCGTGCCACTCGCCACCCTCATCTCAGAGACGGACTCGTGAGTACTGCACCATCATGCCAGCCGCAACCGAATTGTCAAACAATTTTCGTTAACGCACTGGTACAGCCCTCAGGCATAAGTCCTTCTGAAACAATTTAGAAGAACTTACGCTGCTAGCTGTACCGACCGACAACGGAAATTAGCTGAAAATCAGGACCATGTTGGATTGATCACATAGCTTACGTGCACAGTTATGGCCGCATAGTACAGCGCTCTGCTCGTCTTGTCATCATGCTTTAAGGTAGCGCAGCAACGGCTTAAAGTCTCTGTGATCTAGAAAAACCCTCATTGAAGGTCTCCAAACTTTTCAGCCTCGGGGCAGTACAGATTACTCCAGTAATTTCCAAAGGCCAAAACCGTTTTAATTTTCTTACCATTTTCTTTAATTTCTAGAGTAGTCGCCGAGTAAGAGTATATTCTGTAATTTTATTATCCGACTTATCTCAGCAATGATAACAATACTAAGCCATTACCTGTCGCCAGGCCGGATTGATCAAACTGATGGGTCGGATTTGGCCAGCGTGACGTAGTTGGGAGACCAGTTATCTAGAGCAGTGCTACTCAAAGGGCGATCTGAGGCCTGGTGTTGGTCTGTTTATTTCTCAACACGCACAGAGTTTTGAAACCATAAAGAAAGAATTATATAAGACCGATATTTTTAACTTTTGCCCCGCTAAAGACAACCTAAGTTCTTGATGTACGAAATGATAAAACTAAAAAGGGGCGTGTATTTAATAATTATACATGTATGTTGCTTCGGGTGTGCATTAATGTCACCAAGAAACATTACTTATGACTGACACATTATAAAGTACTCTTATTACGGCATACTCGACAGTTTGAAAAGTACTGTTTTAGATTGTTCCAGATTTGAACTCAAGAACCTGACGATCCAAAGGCAAAATCTTTCTCCTGAATTCTTTATGGCTCTTCTCTCTGTGTCGGGACTTAGTAACCATGGAAACCTAATGTCAAGGACCAGCAGAAAAGATGCAAAATCGCTTGATTCACGGACACAGACGCCACAGCTTGTTGAAAAATATACGCCGAAGTCGAAGAACCGCACGTTAGCAAATTTCCCCTGAGCTCACATGCAGCTTCGTTTTTGTTCACCACTCCCTTCCCATGTTCCGTGTGGTAGATCTAGTTTACAAGAAGTATGGTTACAGTCGCTAAATTTGGATGACGTTTACCCTGGGATTTCACATATAGGCGTACAAACTGTTCAGTGCACATTTTGGAATGCTGATAATGCTAATTTATTCAAAAATTTTATATACGGCCATCGAAAACCTCACATATCCACGTCTTTTTATCATTTGATAATAACAACATAACGTAAGAAACTAATGGGAAAAAATAATCATTGCGTGAACCTAAGGTTCCTATCTTACTCAAGTCAAACTGTTTGTGTTCACACTATCAATCGATCATTAATAGAAGTTTTGAAGTCGCTGCAATAATAGAAAAACGCGTTGAGTCTCGTCCAAAAGTCATGGTAAAATGGGCGATATATCGATACACATATATATATATATATATATATATATATATATATATATATATAATATATATATATATCAGCAGAAATCAGGAATTCATCAGGAGATGAATATGTACAGAAAATTGTTTCGAAATAATATATATACATTAAAAAATCTATAATCTAGAAATATACATACATGTAAACCATTTTCTAGACATATATAACAAATATTTGGGTATGTGTATATGTACATTAGTGATAACTCGCACCAGATCGAACTACGAGACATCTTTAAATGAACCTTTGCGATCAGCTCAAGTCAATAACTATTACAAACTTTTATAGATGAATTGTGGCTTTGATTCTCTCTCACCAGGCTTCTAGCGAGTCCACTCGACAACACCAAATAGTTGTTCATATTAATCATTTATCCCCATATACAATTTTTACACCTTATTTTTCAGTGTTTTAAGAACCTTAAAAATTTTTTGTTTCACTGGCACACTCCGTACAAATGAAATTCAGCTTTGTCAAATAACACATCCAACAAATGGAGAGCTTAGCTGAGGACTTATAACGTGAATTTCGATTTTTCTTTCTCAGAATGGAATCCCGCGGCTCCATTGACGCCACGGCCAACTTGGCGGACGACAAGGCTTTCATTTTTGCAGGCACTCTCGACACAGTCGTTAACCCAGGTACAGCCATAATACTCGAATGTAACTGCAGGCACTCTCGACACAGTTGTTAACCCAGGTACAGCCATAATACTCGAATGTAACTGCAGGCTCTCTTGAGACAGTTGTTAACCCAGGTAAAGCCATAATACTCGAATGTAACTGCAGGCACTCTCGACACAGTTGTTAAGCCAGGTACAGCCATAATACTCGAATGTAACTGCAGGCACTCTCGACACCGTTGTTAACCCAGGTACAGCCATAATACTCGAATGTAACTGCAGGTACTCTCGACACCGTTGTTAACCCAGGTACAGCCATAATACTCGAATGTAACTGCAGGCACTCTCGACACAGTTGTTAACCCAGGTACAGCCATTATACTCGAATGTAACTGAAGGCACTCTCGACACAAATGTTAGCCCAATTAAAATTTGTCACTTAGTCAGGCGGAAGGCATGGCTAAGTAAAAAGTGCATTTAGAACTTTGCAATAATGACGTAAGCTAAACAATGATAAGCAACCCGTTTTACAGCTGCTGGGGAGAAGGCCCAGGAATTCTACGAGAACTACGGGACTACGGTGATCTCTGAGTACACCGTGGCGGCTGAGCACTGCCAGGTGAGAGCTCCGTTTGTGCATCTCAAGTCTGCTTGGTTTTTGTCGCAGAACCATTGCTGAAGATGAACCGATTAGTTCGAATTTTTCAATTTTATTCATTTAGACTTTGCTAATTTTGTTGAGTTACAGCGATTTTCGCCTTGCTTTTCATTATAAGAATCAGACGCATTTAATGCAGATTTAACTTTAGTATTCCGGCTCACGTAGTGACTCGGTCTAGTAAACGAAAAGAGGCCTTATTCTCATCCTTTTCTCGTGTTGACCTCTCCGTGTCGTAATATTCCTTGTTCTTATACGCAAGATTAAACGACAACGGCATGTACATTTGAGAAATTCATTTAGAACAATCGATATGCAAACGAATATAAAGTGAAAAATATTGCAAAAGTGCGAAATGAAACTGAGCAATGTTAGATTAGATTGGATAAGTTAGTTGAAGCCTCCGTAACCGTAACAAAGGCGCTGGAAAGAGAGGAAGGATGAAGGGAAAATTTAGTATGGAGTTAAGGGAACGCTGAATCTCAGCACAAGGTGTGTGCCCATATAGGAATAGGACCCCCTGCACCGAGAAACAGTGATGTAAGATGGAAGGCTATGAAGTAAGACTAAAGTTGATGAAGAAAGTACAACAGGGAACCGAAAAAAGATTGTGCTTTAGAAAACAAAAATGCATTTTTATTTCAACTAAAAGGAGGCTCATCTATCACTCAGCTCGGAATCTCACACTTTCCCAATAGGAGCGCTAATTCCCATTGATACAATAGTTTATCCTCGTGATGAGTGCAATTGTTTAGAATCGCACTCACAATAAAAAAACTTCAGATTCTACTGCTAGATACAAGCCTGAAATTATCAACGGTCTCACCAGACTTTCCCTCATATTAAGTGCATAGAAAGGTGGCATTACCAATAATTTTTGCCTCATTGCAAACATATTTAAACGTAAGTATAGGATGCGCTTAAGATTTGGTTGAACCCGCGCAGTATTACTCCAAATTGAGTATCAAAAATTTGACAGAAATTTTTTGCTAATATCTCGCATAAAAAATGTATAACTCTTCAGGAGATTAAATTAGTGTAAATACAATATTGAAAACAAGTAAAGTTCTTCAGGAGACAACATTGTAAAAAACTAGGGCTAAAAAAGGGAGATTCCTCAATTCAGCTTAATTTGTGTAAAAAAATCACCGTAACCAAATTTTCGAATAAATAGTACGCTCGTGCGCAGTTTATAATCGAGGATTTCAATTTCACACCAACCAATTCATTAGCGAGATTTGAATCCAATCACTGAATATAGTCGCATGCCTACCAAGACAGTGAGCAAAAGTCGAAACGCTTGAGAGATTCAAATTAATATTTTGCCTGGATCAGAAGATGTTGTCGCGCGTTATAGCATTTAAGGACCACTAATCCGCGTAGGTAGCAACTAATGTATCGAAAATTTTTAACATGACTAAGCCTTGACGATCGCAAAAAAATGCCGATCGAATGGCATCAAACCATGAGTAAAGACCTTAAGTAAAAACTTAATTTATGCTGCATAAATACCATTCGTTTTCCAGTAGCGCGTTACCTGTCTAGTGTTGCCCCATAGAGCTGCAGATGAATCAGTAAAAAATATCTTTAGAGGTACAAAGACATTGATTGGGGGCAAATAAGTTGACAGCTGTTCAAGATTTTTTAATGAATCAAAATTATACTGAGCTATACCGACTGTGATGTCATTTACCTTGAAAAGATGCGCACGTATGAAAATAAATTATGATGAAAATGAACCGAAGCCCTTCACGAAAAAATCTACGAACGAACGTTCTAACGTTGAAGGACGGAAAGCTTTAATAGTACGAGTAGTAGCAAAAAGGATTCATGATAATAGAATGAGTGCAAACAATTAGATTACCTCGGAACGACGCTTGCAGCTATTAAGGGAAGAAAAGAACGGCAGCAGTGAGATTCATGCGTGTTGGAACGCAATGGTGGCGACTCGCCAAGTTCAGCCATTGACTAGCATCGAAGCGATTGCCGCTCTCAAGCACAGGATATTGCGAGGGATTTTACGAAATGCTAACTTTTTGCGCAGTCTGCATCGATGTTGGCTGTCTGGAATAGAATTCATTTGAATAATAAAAATTTTCGCCCCTGGTTTGTTTGAAGTGCGTGAATTTGCTCAGTAAACCTAAGGGTAAATCTTGACGCAGTCGAAAGAGGCTCCTGGTATGGTGTTCAATTTTTACAATACTGAGATTTTGAAATCAGTAATTAACAAGAATTTGAACCTTTAAACCAGCAATCAAGATGCAATTAAGTTTTAATACGACGTTTCTCTTTCGTAAAAAAATGAAACAGCTAAAATATCAACAGGGAGTTTTGAAAATTTCTGGCTAATCGTGATAAAGTAAGTCCCTTTCCTTTTACGGTCTAGCCGACGGACAACTACGGGCCGGAATGCTCGTACCTCGGCGACGAGTACATCAACAACTGCGACTACAACGGCGCGTACGAGGCCTTCAGCGCCCTCTACGGGGACACCATCATCAAGCCGGACGGTAAGGCGAATATTTTAATGACTCACGGTTTGTACACGTAAATGAAGGTTCTTGATTTCAAACTAAAATACCAATTTTTGAGAGCATCATTTAATCATAAATGAAAGGTTGATGATTTTAAACAAAAACTTTAACTCTAAAATCAAATTAAGCAATAAAAATATTAAAAAGCAATGGGTAATTTCCACTGGTAGGAATAGATAACGCAGTTAGACTTCCATAGCATTCCCTTTGAATTTAGTTAATTAGAGATGTACGTAAGGTAGGCAGAGCCATGGCAAATGACATTGTGGTGTAGAACCCTACATTAAGGTGTCTAATTAGCAACGCCTTCACACTAAAACCATCATCATTTAAATAAATCGACGCTGTAGTGATTTGAAGATGGTTAAACAATATTAGGAAACATGCAAATATACTAGAATGTTGTAAGCAAGCGGTATCATAAAGTCCCATAGTGCATAAACTTCTTCAGTGCATGATAAATTTAAGTGATGATGCACCATCAGTGCATCATCACTTCCATAGCATTCCCTTTGAATTTAGTTAATCAGAGATGGAGAGCCATGGCAAATGACATCGTGGTGAAGAACCCTACTTTAAGCTGTCTAATTAACAACGCATTCACACTAAAACCATCATCATTTAAATAAATCGACGCTGTAGTTATTTGAAGATGCTTTAACAATATTAGGAAACATGCAACTATACTAGAATGAGTAAACAAGCGGTATCATAAAGTCCCATAGTGCATAAACTTCTTCAGTGCATCATAAAGTAGATATACGCACAGCAGTGTAGGCCCTCGTTTACAAGGCTAGTGACGCGAAACGTGCCCACTTTCTTTACGACTGCTAATTATGAGGCAGGGCTAGCCCAATGTACAGGTGAAGGCGCTGCTGTGCTCTCAAACAATGGTAATGCAAGACTACTCATTTTGCCAAAACGACTGAAGCCTCTGGAGTGGAATTGAATTAAGTTATTATTAGTATTTTCAATGATGTAAATTTGTTCGTTCTTGCTAACTCTAAACGTCTGATAGAGTATTCCAAAAAAGATGACCTAAAGAATTGTGTCAGGAAGTCTACTATAACAGCGGATAGAAGGGTTCTTATGAGTACATGCTCATCAAGGAACACTGACAGAGGAGACTTTGCTGTGAAAATTGTGAAGCTGAAAAATTCGAGTGAAGCTGAAAAATTCAAAATTTTCTCGAATGAGCATCCCAATGCAAAATTAACAGTCCCAACTACCACCTTTCCTTCCTTGAGGTAATGGCATATCTCATTCACCCACTGCTAATCGCGCTTGCGCAGCCTAACCGTCATGTTTCCCATTCCATGTTAGAATCGAGTCACGACAAAAACGTCTATCGCTCCCATGGGCTCAAAATTGCGGTTCAAATTAACTTCATTAACTTTGATGTTGTTCAAAAATGACAGGGAAAAGCAATGCGTCAAATTACACAGACATTAATTAATTTTATAAAAAATTATTTTTCACGGTAATGAAATACTCGCGAGAGTTTATTATTTAATACATGGTAAAACTGAGCGGTGTATTGTAGAACGAAAACAAAGCCGCATTGATAACTTCTGTTGATAAACATGGAAAATCGGAGATCTGGCTGCAGAGCTCATCATCTCATTCATGGCATTGTTCCCGCAATGCTTTTGAAATGAACCTTTCTAAAGCCTCAGCTGTAATGATCGGTTGTTTATTCGCAAAGTTTTCATTTTGTGCAACCAAACAATAATGTAACTTTTCTCAAACGTTTCGGCATTTAATTAAAATAGGTTAGTATTCTCTTCGTACAACGAAATAATTCAATTTTTAAAGGCACATATCAGAGAATTTTGCCTTTACTCACGCGCCTGCTACGCAGCTCTACTTCTACTCCATTTCTAACACTACTTCGTCACTGAGCTGTAAACGAACTCACTCACCCCCGCGCCTCATCCCAACCAGAATCCGCCACGTGCATTTGGAAATTACAGTACATTTGAATCCACGACGGAAATTAGCCGACACAAGTTGAAGGAGGTGGACGTTGTTTTAATGACAGCTCGTAACTCGCACAACGAGGCTCCTTTGACCCCCCTCCCCCGTGTTGGTGTTCTTGGAAGTGTTTGTGAGCAGCGCCGCCCTGCCTCCCACGCGCGTGTAATGAAGTTGTTATGCACCCGCTCCGTGCAGATGACAACCCATTAGGCTTCCAAAACAACTCGCAATCCACTTATGAGTGAAATTCCAGTAGGTCTTTAGAATGAAGTGAAATCGTTCGTTTTCAGTTACCTGAAAATGGCAAACGGTATAGTATTTAAAAAAATGAACAAATTTTATACAATCAAGAACGCAGTTAAACGACTCAAGATACCTAAGAAGCAAAAAATATCCTCAGTGGCAAGTTTTTTTTAAATATCAGCAGAAAATATAGTTCGAGAATACTTTAAGAAAAGAATTCAATTACTCTAAATAGAGGGACAAGGCTAAATTGGGGCGCAGTTGGCGTCGCGCAGTCGGAGCGGCAACTTCTGCATGAACTCAGGATGAGTATTCTGTGAGAGGGAGGCGTGTAAAGGTGTTGGTCACTGAGAGCTAAACTAATATTCAAATAAATGCATAATGTTTAACAAGTTTAAGTGTGAAATAAACCAACTGGGTTTTATTTCCTCGAGTAGATGTTTTTAATTTTCCACCAGAACGCGCAATAGAATTTCATGTCGTAAAATGAGATATGAAACGCTTCAGCCTACGTCATTGCAACTGGGAAGTGAAAGCGCACGCATCTGCTACGGAAATTTGAGACGAACAGTGGAATAGAACGTTCCAATTGCAAAAGGAAGAAATTCGACACACACTCAGTATTAAATATCTATTAACTCTTGAGTAGTACAGTTAGAAAGCTTCCACACCTCAAAAGCAGGGCCTTGTGTTGACTGGCATACGTTGTAAATATCTAAGTAATTTTCATCACATTACTTGAAATCGTTAAAAATGAACAGTCGGACGAATACAAACCGAATTAACGCATTCAATTTAGAAACTATGACGAGTTTCACGAGAGCTGCTAGAAGAGCGTTCAGTCAAGTACTCGAAATTAATTGAAGTGCGTCAGCTCATTTTGCCTCCTGAAAGAAAAGTAAATTGAATCCCCTCCAAGCGACTACTAACTCACTTCTATGTAAAATATGCAAGCCCACACGCGGAAATGCTCTGTAGATGCGGGAAGTCAGGCAGCGGGAGGAAACTAATCGTGTCGGTATACTCGGGGGAACGTGAGTCAATGGAGGCTTACACCGAGCAAGCGCCATATTTTTAAGCAGTGTGTGCCGTTGTAGCTGTACAGTTGAATGTAAGTTCTTCTTATTCGACTTACCTGCTTGGCTGCGCACTAAAGCTAGTAGCGTAAAATTAGCTTCGAAGAACTTACGTTCCGACCTCTATCCCATCGACTACTAAGTGGCGCAGAATCTGAATGTGAACAAAATCGTGCAAGTTCAAATGAAGATTTGTTTGAAGTCCGCAGGTGCGCAGATCGCTCTTGTTAACACGAACTAAGCGGAGGTTTCTCATGCAGAATTTCCGTGTGAAAAATAACTCAAGCTTGCGAAGCAAAGACTAAATTTTTACTGCAATTAAATAATGAACACTTCATTCACAAATATTATTATTCAGAATCTACGGAGCCATCCTGCGTAAAAATCAAATTAAGTCACATTCGAACTGTCTGCTTAGAGGGATAGACTCGGAGACAGGCTCGTTTATAAACAAAACCTTTCATTTATTACATATTATATATTACGCACCACTACAGAAAATGACCCAAATAATCTTCAATGTCTTGAATGATATTGGTTCAGCAAGTGAGGGTCCATTTAGGATTCCGCTCGGTTTTTGACGTCCAAGTTATGACGACTTCTATTGTAAATTTGATGATTTGAATTTGACCTTTTCTACAATTCTTTTCAATCAGAAGAGGAGGGGAAGGAGGAGGATGAGGATGATTTTATTTTGATTTCAGGTATGTGTAGAAATAGGTAACTTACTGATATTTGCACTCATGACGATCGCGAACACTATCTAGTTCGATCCGTTACCTCAAACGTGAGCCGACTAAGGCATGCTCGAGGTCGTATCTACCTCACAATTGCCATTATCAGCTACCTTAACATCAGAAGCCATTCAAAATCCAAAAACAGCGAGGACCTGTACCAGTATGGTTACGAGTACGTCTCGGATATGGTTAGTGCGAGCATTTCGAGCATCGATAGCGACAGGGCAGGTATCGACTGTCCTACCTCGAGTGTCGCAGATGGCGAAGTGTGCAGGGATTCCAGGGAATATCAGTGCGCCGGAAACTTCAAAGCAATCCTCGTTTGGCAGGTACCGAGGAACTGCCTGGTACGTTTGACGAGTTCGACCAGAGCGGCTTCATCTCGGGCACACCGTCCAGCATCAGCATGGACGACACTGGTTACGTTTACATCCCGTCTGGGTGCGCGGACGGCACGGTGGTGTGCAAGCTCCACATCGCGCTGCACGGCTGTCTCCAGGGCAGGTCAGTTAGCGTTGGCTCATTTTCTTACGAGTATATTTCCCACAATGTATTACTTTGGCATACGACTCACAAACTTCATTTTTCCAGTTAACTGCAAAGCTCAGTTAACTGCACATGGTGTTGCATCGCTGCCTCCATGTTAGGTCAGTTCTAACCGTTGGTTTACAATCCCAGATGCCTTATTTCCCAAAATGTTCTAAAATACCCAAGTCTTAGAGAGGTTATTTTCTGTATAAGAGCTCAAAGTGCACCCCTGAAGCAACTCGTTTCCACGTTTGGGATTACTCGTTCAGATTAATACTATTTTTCAAAAATTCTGGAGACGTGTAATTTAATTACAGGCTTTTATAAAAAATTAAATCAATTTCTCCATAAACTCGTACACGCATAATGCTTGCATGTATCCCGAATGTTTATGATTTAGGTTATGACGTGTTACCACGCTGTGGTGTTAACAAGCGTGAGATTTGAAATGCAGAAAACACTATAGGTGAGTAAGGCATATGTCTCTTGTTTCGAATCCTTAATTTCTCTCATTTGAAAGTTCAGTGGACCAGCAGCTGACTCGTGAAACGAACATATCAACAAAAGGAATTGCTACACCGGATGCTTGAAAAGTGCATTCATGGATGATTGATTACATAAGCAGGAAATCTATTTGACTATTATTTTAACTTTGATGATGTACGAATCTCACTCGGCGCTCTGGGTGGCTAATATCAGATGCTTGGTCAATTTCAGGAAACAGGCAGGTCCGGAAATTGCAAAGGTTCGTAAAGTTAAATACCATAGGAATTTTCGAAACAAAAAAGTTGTCGCTAAATTAGGGAGCATTTCATTTATATTTTTAATCGAGATAGTTTATCGAGATAGTTATCAATAATTAGAAAATTAATAACTAAAATATTTTTTATCAGTTCAGCGTATCTATAAGTAAGCGTTCAGTCGTATTAGTATATGTAAGTAGTTTAGATTACCAGCCTATGAATGGTCAAGTGAGATCTGAACGCTAACTATTACTAAAAACTCAATAAGAATCAGTTCAAGAAGGTGTATAAAATTACTGCTTCGTGTTAATGGAAGCAATGCCTGTTTTACAAAATCTTTTATTCATTTTATTTAAGTTAAGGGGAAATTCTAACCCTTCAGTCAGGGTTCATCGACGACATGCAAATGAGTTGGGCTGATAAAATAGAGTTAAATAGAGCGGTCACTTCACATTCGTATGCACTCTTTTTTAAAATTCAGATACGCCAATGCACGAATATATACAGCACATCATGTGTTACGAAATGTTATTCCCGCACTCTGGAGTGGGGTCCGCGGTAGGAAGGAGAATGTCCAACAGAGCATTTTGGGACTTGACGCTCATCGGGGTTGTGTAGGGCTTTGAGCCACCCTCGAGGAGATATGATGACGGTGTTTGTCATGATCGTGGTTCCTCGGAAGTGCTTTTCAGTCGCCACCCAAGCCGCAGAGTTAGCAACACTTGTTGCTGGAACCTGTGGTGTGCTTAGACTTGGAATAAGGTGGGTTTACTCTTTTAATGTTGACTCGTCTTTTTCTCTAGAATGGGAGGCCAATGAACCGTGACCCCGACCTCCTACTCCAACGTTCTCGTCTTTTATTCTTCATTCTTATTCCGCCTGTTCTTCTCATCAAGATGCTGACGCTTTCCATTGCCGGCGTAGCGAGTTGTGCTGAAGAGACTAAAATGTCGCTCCCTTCCGTAGCACTCGAATTTGAAGAGAACTTTACTCTTTAATTTTAATGCCCGGGTAAAACACCGGGAGAAGCTTTTAGATGTAAAAACTCAGCTTTACTTTCAATTTTTTAATGTTAAAATAGATGCTATCATCGTCTGATTAGGATTACTTGCTTATTTTTACGCGCTAAAAGAGAAATTCTTATTTTTTTTATTCGCCACTGATAATTTAGAACCACATGAAACTTAAGCAACCCTAATTATAACTTAAGCCTAGTCATATGAATATTTTTTGATCATCACCTTATCCTTTAAAGTCAACCTTATACGCAATTTTTTAAATTAAAATGAACTATAACAAATCAAACCCAATCCTCTATTCTAACGTTACACGAGCAGACCGACCTATCTGCCCTGTCCTAAGCCTAAAATCTTGAAAATTTATATTTTTCACTGACCAACATCAATCCCAGATAGCTTCTGTAGAATAACAACAGAATATTAATGACAAAACCCAGAACAATTAGTACAACATTCAAACATTGATAGCCTCTCAATCACTAATAAAAACAAGCCTATAATTTTTTAGATCGTCTCCCGCTCGGCGAGATATTAATTGCCGACGATTGGCGGACGGTTATCTACGCTCTCAAAAACTAGGCATAACAGATATCCTGAGTAAAATAAATAAGAGGGAAATAATGAATTTCACTCAAAGTAAATTGACTCGTGATAATGCATTTACGCCACAATGTAGTGGTGCTGGCAGTTAATTGTGGGAAAGTTTAGCAGCACCATGTGGTCCCTCACTATCTAGTGTTTAGTGGCATCATGTGGTCTCTCACTATCCAGTGTTTAGTGGCACCCTGTGGTCCCTCACTATCTAGTGTTTAGTGGCATCATGTGGTCTCTCACTATCCATTGTTTAGTGGCACCCTGTGGTCCCTCACTATCTAGTGTTTAGTGGCCCCCTGTGGTCCCCCACCATCTAGTGTTAGTAGCATCTTGTGCTACCAGCACGGGTCACAGCGTCTTTCACTCTGCGTTAATTATCAAAGTGTCGCTTCAAAGACTGCGCTCCAAGGCTAGAGGATGACAGAACAGTATTTTTAGGCGAGTAGCTCACAAGTTAGCGTTCCATTAGTGAGGCAGCTGAATGTAAGCTTTGTGAGCTTGGAACTTAATGCTAGTTGACCACATCTGATAAAACATTGACTTTCTCGAAATATTTCTCATGTATAAACTGCTTGGAAATGTACGCAGTACATGATCTCTTTCTGGGTAGTAAAGCAGCAGTGGCTCTTATTTTACTTTGATCTTGATATCGGCAGCAGTCGTTGACGGTCGTTTTTTGTACATATGATACGAGGCCTCGTGCTTCTATATTAATTTTCACGCGTTGTTCTCACGAGTAACCTGTGAAAGTTAAGGGTGTCGCGGGTGATCTTCAACCTTCGCATGTGATAAACAGTGAGAAGTTTTACGATCTTAGTTACTCTGGTAGATGAATGAGCAAATTTCCTCTCACATTGGAATTTTCACTGATCATGCAACGTTTCAGAAGCTGAGATAAACGAAGGTAGTTTTTGATCATGGTATTTCGATGGCTAAATTTCATATTCGTGCTTTATTTATAAGCAGGAAGTTAGTCTGAACGTATTCAAACATACAAATTTTATCGGCTGCTTTGCGAGTTGAAGGCGATTTCAAGTACTGAAATAGATAAAGAAAGAGGTTCTTGAAAAACATTAATTATAAAAAAGTAAACAGGCTCATACTTTCTTTGTCTTAATATAACAGCACTGAGCCGACACATATTTTCATTATTAATTATTATAATATTAACTAGTTTAGATTCCTTAACCTCAACAAAAGCGCTCTCAAAAAAATCAAGGGAACGGACTGCTTACTATAAGACTGTGGGAAACGGTAAATCTATTCACGAGGTATGTTTCCACAAAAGATCCTTTGCGCAAAGAGACAGCAAGTTGGGAAAGAAGAGAAAGAAAATGAAATAAAAATAAGAATTGGTGAAGAAGCATGAAAACTGAAAGAAGCCAACGAGCTCAAATGACAAGTCCCGAAGACCTGACTACAGCCGAGATGTTTTTCAGATTTCTAAGCCTTGAAGCCCTATCATTGAAGACACAGCTTTTCGTATAGTTACATAATAGTATTACCAGCATTCCATAATAAAAAAAACTTTTTGAACTGGGTTTCTAAATGTTAATGTTCTGGGTTTCAAAGACTTATTAATTCTTCGCAATGTAAGGCAAATTTAATGCCTTATATAGTGAACAATATACTGAGCCGCTGGTCCTGTAGTCCTGTGAAGGCTTCAATGAGAAGAGTAAATATTTACTTCAAGTGCGCTGAATCTTCTAGCCATCGAACAGCCAGCCACTTTCTAGACAGCATGTGGGAACATCCAGGACCGAAACAGAGTGTGCGTACACCATTCCAGATTTCAACAGCAAAGATATTTTACCGCGTGCGATGAGAGAGCGGAGGCTGCTTAGTATTCATAGAAAGTTGTGGGCTCATTTATGGGTGCTGGCAGGGTTACGCAAATACATGTACAGCGAACTTCGGAAGAGGCTTGTCCAAAATGATCAATTGCGCATTCAGTCTTGAATAAATTTGTATACGAGTTCCCGTCGGTGACTTGAAGTGTAAGAGAAATAGTTCTGAGGTCTTTTTTCATTCATTCTCGCACCTTATCCAGTGGTCATGTCATGAGTTTCAAAGTGTTCTTCGAGATGCCGGATTACAAGGAGTTAAATGCTTCATTAAGGTAACAATTCAGAAATACTATTTCCCACATTCTATCTCACTAGCATCCCACATTAAACAACAACCTCAAAGGAGAAATCACCACTAAAACTTAGCTAAAAACACGAAAACTTGTTTATCTGTCCACAGAGAGATCATTGGAGACGCGTACGCCAGCAGCGGAGAGTATTTACGAGTGGCTGAGCTGAACAACATCGTCGTGGTGTTCCCTCAGGCCGTGAAGACAGCGCTGTCCAACCCTAACGGCTGCTGGGACTGGTGGGGCTACACGGGCGTCGGATACTGTAAGTGACGAGAGACCTGCTCCATGTCCCCGTGGCCAGCAGCTAGGGAGTTTAGTGAGGGCTCTTGGCAATTTTCAGATATTTAGCGCTCCCAACACTTACTATTTTCGATTTCAAAAGCTTTTGACTTCCTTATGGTTTCTAAAGATATGATACTGCTTATGATTTACAAAGTTTGTTTTGCCTCTGATAATCATACAATCTTTGAGTTCAATGTGCACTTGGAGTGGCTGGTTAGCTTCATCAATGGGATGAATGAAAGTTAACGCGATGTGTATGCTAGATGAACCACGCTAAGGTTACGAGGTTAGCCTTTTATGGGAGGTCAGCATGGCAACGAGTAGACGATCCGTTTATTTTATGAAAAAGTATGTCATGCATCCTTGCTAGCATAACAATAAACAGCACGCAACGAAAGCCAAGAATGAGCAGCGCTGAGTGAATATATATTTCGCTGCATAAAAACCCAGCAGGCAGCAGCGACGTGCCGAATGGAATGAAACTGTGTAAAGATTTGTCAGTATACTTTCTCAGCTGTGGAGGTACTGTTGCGTGCGCAAGATAGGAGATGAGGAATGGCATCGCGTGTCCAGTTGAGCAAAACCATTCACAACTACCGGCATATGCCGAGTTTCACTATGACGGCTGAAACCTGCAGCAATGATTAAACAGCAAAGTCTTAATGAAACGAGGCTCATCAGGTCGCTAAGCTCGCACTGCTGCATATATTTGTTTTCAAAATCTGTGGAGACATAAAAACCAACGGAAAAATGTATGTATGTATGTATAAGTTGTTAAAAGCGTAAGAGCATCAATTATGCAATTGCATAACACCGTTTTAATTTTTTCAGTTAAAGGACAATTTAAGTAATTTTTGAATTTTTTTTTTCATTTGTGATTCTCTTTTGTTACAGCGGGAAGGGACGCTCCTCAGATTGTGGCCATCAAGGGAATGATCGACGTCATCACCGGAGGGCAAGTGGCGTGTCCCAAGTAAGGCCATCTGGGCCTCTCATCGACACGATATGAATGGATGTAATAGATCACCATCTTTGTATTCCCCAGGAGAACGAGTAAAATCGACACATTATTTCAATTTTAAAATCAGGAAATCTTGTAAAACTTCGAACTAAACGACTTATTCTCATCAGCTCCACCCGTTCATTGCAGTAATAAATTATGCCACTTCAATTATTCTAATGTCATTTACCTTGCTTTAGTGTAAGAAATAAGAAATTACGTCGTTGTTTAAGGTTTGCGCAATCCCACATTACCGATGAATAATTACCAAAAGTCTGCGGGTTTCACTACGAATATTTTATTTACTTTTTGAAAAAAGCATGGATAAGCGTACAGGCCGTTTACGAATCAAAACCAAACAGCTATAAAATTGGAAAGGCTTTATTGTATATAGTGTAATTTGATAATGAAAATTACTATATTTAAAAAAATCCCTCGATCGGCATTTGAGAAATCAGCTTAGTTACATTTGGTGATGTGTGATAGAACAAAATGTAAAATGGTAGCAAGAACGAGCCGAGCGGACGTTTTTTGAAGCATTACTCGAGTACCAAGCCGTAAGATTCCAATCACGGATAGACAAAAGAATTGGAACAGGGAAGATAGAGTAAATAGCAGGAGGTAAAGGGGTTGGAAACTGCTAGTGATACCTACCAACAGTGACAGATGACACCCATTACCATCACTGTCATCACTCCCATCTCTGCAGTGACGAAGAAAAAAGCTGTGAGGATAAAAAAAGTCCGATTGCTCTAATTGGACTTAGTAAATCATTTCCAAACTCAGGCGCTGTTTGATGATTGATTATAAGAAAGTTTTAGCCTCCCTTTACCTCAAGGAAGATGTTCAAAGAGAGGAAGGATGAAGGTATCATTTAGTATGGAGTTAAGGGAACTCGGAATCTACGCACAAGGTGCATACAAACAGTAAGCTGAGAAAGAAGTTCATGAAACAAAATAAAAGTTGAAGAAGAAAGTAGCAGGTGCTGAAAAACAGGACAGCAGTGAACCGAAAAAAGATGGTCCGAAACAAAACAAAAAACCTATTCTATTTTAACAAAATGAAGCCCGACCTAACTCTCAGCTTGGTCCATCACACATTTTTTTCCTAAGAGCGCTAATTCCCATAGCTACAATTGCTGTATTCCCCTGAGGGGAACGCAGGCGCTGGTGCGCTCGTTTCAACATTACGAAGCAGATGTCACGCAAATATTCTAAGTCTTTTAGCATAAGTTATTTATAGCCATTAAAGTTTCACTTCATTCAACGTTGAAGCTTCAAAATTCAAAATCTTCAAATGAAAAATAGAAGTAATAATTTACAATTGTACAGAAAATTTTTCAATTACTATGCTGTCTACACCAACTATTAGTCCACTGGTGCTCTTAAAAACAGCAAGAACAAGATGGTCATTTCAAATTGCAAGTTCTGTCGTTATAACTCGAGAGTGCTGAAATATGTAGTTCCTGTGATATTCTAGGAATAACATCAGTACGATTTGCAGAAAATTAAATGCCCTATAGAAAATTTTTACACGAGAAAATGTTTAATAGTTACTATAAAAATCAATGCGATTTACATAAAAAGTTTATGCCGTAGCGAAAACGTATACATGAGAAAATGTTTAATAGTTACAAAGAGAGAAGCATCGAGCGAAGCCTAGCAAGAGCAGCCCTCACAGCTTCTCGCACCTCGGCTGATCGTGAGTGCAGCAGCGGTTTGCACTCTGAGGGACGCAAGCGCTGAGGCCTGCATGGGGGACCAGAGTTTGATGTCTAACGAGAACGTGACTATTTGCTCTTTTAGAAGCTCGGGGACGGACTAACTCCTACCACTACGGCAAAACAGCCCTGAACAATGCATCAATTCTTGCCTCGTAAATATGTCAAAACTCTAAAAAACATTTGACAAAGGACTACTGCGCAGCCAACACTGCTCTGTGGAGATTCAAAGTTTCACAACAAATAACTTTTTATCCAATCAAGAAAAATAAAAGAAAAGATGAACGAAAAAATGCGCACCGTTCGAGACTCTGGAATTTCTAGACTGGAAAAGAACAAAATCACCGATGATCGAATTACAAATGAGCAGAAAATATCTCTGGCCCTCGAAGGAAACAATCGGTAACACAAAAAACGTCAAATCATTTATTTTCCAGTTAAAACGACATAATACGAAGGTATAAATAATTTCGAATTTTCATTGTCTGTATTTACCACTGATAATACATCAAGCTGTCTCTTGTGTACTTTGTCTTTTAACCAAATGAAATTTATGTTCTATTAGGGATGGATATTATTTGTTGGGGGAATGAATGCTGGGGGATTTTTATTTTTCAGGTACACACGTTAGAGGAAAGCAATTAACTGACAAACTCGTGAAATTTAACTCCACAGAGAAGGAAATAGGAGTCGCTGGTACTGATGTCGACAAAACCATGGAGAGAGCATCGTGTTATTCCAGAGTGCAATTCTGCACTTCTAAATTATTTACACAGTCTCTTCTGTGGCCGACGACTTGCAGAGTAACGCGTAAAAAGGAAGGAGAGGAACTTAGGCTCAAACTTAACTTGCACCCGAACTGCTTGAAAAACTTGAGAGGGATACACAACTTTCCCTTCTTTCAGAGCGAGACCAAAGCAGGTTGGACATTTCAGCTGCAACACACCACTAGAGAGGTCCCTTACGCCTAACTGTGCATTTTGTTTCTCACTACGAGCCGGCGCTATAGTGTACATAGTTTTCGCATGAAAGTAAATAAAAAATTTTGATCACTCACGCACCTCACGCTCTTTAAAATCATTTTGGCAGAGACAAAGGAGCTGTCTGCACAAGTCCGTGAAACACATGAAGTATATTTTGGCGTATTCCAGAGTACACACGAGTAATTTAACCGTTTCATTGCAGCCGTACTAGAATCCTCTCAGAGTTGTTTGAAAAGTACTTTCTTTCGGCTGTGTTTCTGGGCAGGTGGCCCGAGGGAGACTCCTAAATCAAATCTTGTCTCCAAATTCAAAAAAGGCACAGTATTTCTCTGCTGCCGTCAGGACGATGTTCATTCCCGGAAGCGACGTTTGCGTCATTCGAAATTATAAGGCCCGGGCGATTTAGACATGGCGGATGAAAGCGGAAGCGCAATTTAAAACTTCTTCAATGGGGATTCGTCGTTATGCATCAGTCATTTTTCTTGCATACTACTGGTAATAGTGTTGTATCAATACTGAACAACTGGTGTGGAATTTGGATTATCTAAAAGATTAATACGACCAATGAAAACATTCAATTCAATCTCATGCTGTGCGAATGGATAGGTCTTGGAAAATTTAACCTTACATTCCATAAAACGAGCTACGGCTGCCAAGAAAACTGCCCTCCGTTGTATTTGGTTATCATAGAACTATGTAATCAAATCACTCCTCTCTTTTGGAGTTGAACTCTTTTAAATTACGAGCTTGAAAATTCGTGCTAGTAGCCTGTTGACTAAGTATTAGACGATGACTTGAACTGAATAACATATCTCGAATTCAGTAAAAAATTTTTAAATATAGTGTAAGAATTGTTATTACATGCCCAGATACAAAAAGGTCCGAAAATTTTTGCGACCAAAACACTGAAAATGGGAACACAAGCTATTCCTCGTCTCTGATGCATTGTTTCGGACTTAAGAAATATTTAAGACTGACTGGCCATGCAACTTCAAACAGACTGGAGGCGGCATTTCTGCGTCGAGCAGGATTTGGTCTTTTCCCCCCTACTCTGAAAGAATGGAAAAAGCAGACGTTTTCACTGGTGAATGGTTCAGCAATATCTATCATCGTTTGCAATTTAATTACGTAATAACTTCTTCAATAATGGTTGCGCTTCGTTACAGCGCCAGTTATAATATTTTTTTTGTAAGTGTTACTTAGATTCCCACTGTAGAAATGAAAAGCTAGGCCATGTACAAGATTTTCGTCCTGAATCTTTCCTCTGCAACGGACTCACATCCTGATACTGTGGGAGCACCAACTTATTAACGGCTTATCTGTGGTTAACGTGTTTTAAAATTTCGCAACACGTCCACTCCTAGAACCCTCATTAGCGCCGTGCTACTGGGGGCTGAGAATTTTTTTGAGTTCTTGGACACCAGCGATATGAGGCGGATCTGAGGCGGCATAAGAGGAAGTTGGGACGCCTTCACTGACCGCATTCAACGGCACCGTCGTCCACGGCAAATCTCCTCAGCTGATCCCCTCACAAATTCCCACTTTATGCCTGTGGCGCTTACAAAGATCCCAAAGAAAAGAGGCAGGGCGCTAACTTGTGAGATAATTCCAAGAGAGAAGAGTCCCCGTAGCGGGGCCGTTCCAGGTAAATGAAACAAAATCCATGGAGTCGTTTTCGCGTGATTCAGAATCAGCCATTTTTTTCATCGGGTGAACGAATTCAAGAAGCTAATTCTATTAGGATTTTCGCATAACTGTTTAGGTTATCGGCGCAATATTATACAAATTAGATTAGTAAGAAAAGGATTTCGTTTATTTAAAATTTCAAGCCGGAAAATTGTTGGTATTTATCAATGCAACAGATGCTCTATTCTGCATTCAAAAAATAAGAGTTTCAAATTATTCTTTCTTAATGTTACTTAATGTGTCAGCAGTCTTGTTAGAAAGTTAAAGGCATGACTGTACTGTGACTCCATTATTATTTTCAAAACTTGTGCTCACCGCACCGAGGTTTGCTCAGCGGTTAACATTTTTTGTAACATCATTAACGCCGAAACGGAGCGCTCTGGCAGCTGTGAGCAAATCTATAGAAGAATGCGCAGCTCATCAAGAAAAGTTAAATGAAAGTGTAAAAATCACTTAGCTGCCCAGAAGTTATGAGCACCTGCCCCGCATTGCTGATCAGCACGAATAAATTTCCTTTATATGGAGCTAAAATATGCAATATACTCGTACTTATGAAGAGTGTACCAGTCACAACGAAGATGATCTGTATGCAGATCGATCTGTATGCAGTCTCATGCAATGGTTTTCAAAAGAGGGTCTGAAGGACAAAGTTTCTAATACTAAGCTAAAAGTTATCACCAATTTTGTAGAGAGAAGAAAGCCTAAAATTAAAGGAATCAACATGATAATAATAGCGTTTAAAAATATTTTTAGATGAATTCAGATTCATGATGCATTCTAAAATATGATTATATTGTAAATATTAAGTGAACATTGTTAATAAAAAGCAAGGCAAAAATCATTACACGTAAAGTCATTTTGAATTAAAAAAGATCAAATAAAACTGTACGTATCGGATTAACCCTCCATCTATAGCAAAATCTCTGTAAAACAAAACCAAAAGAGGAAGAATTAGTTCACTAATGCAGAATTTATAAAAAGTTCAAAATTTTTCAAACACCAACTACGGTGAAAAATACCTTCACCTTTTAGTTTTTACCGTTTTTCACCGTTGTTGGTGTTTTTTAAAGTTTTAACCATTTATAAATTCTGCATTAGTGAATTAATTCTTCCTTTTTTGGTTTTGTTTTACAGAGATTTTGCTGAAGATGGACTGTTAGTCCAAAAAGTTCAGTTTTATTTGATCATTTTTAATAAGAATGACTTTACCTGTAACAATTTTCGCCATGTTTTTATCCCTAAGCCTAGAAGCATCAATGCTGGAGTTATTTTAGGTGAACATTGTTTCATCAAAAGAGGCCGTCAAGAAATAAAGAATATTTCCTAGAAATAAATTCTAGGCTACGAATTTGAAGCCCACGCTCGACGTGCCTCCAGCGACAAGCTCGCACAGCCCCGGGCTTTGGCTTCATTGGGGAAATTCAGCCGAGACCCAAAGTAAACAAAAGCCTTTTGGACTGCGAAAGAAGCGTGGTGTTCGGCGCGCAGCTCGGATGTGGGAGAGAAAAAGGCTTTTGCTGCTCTGGTATCGGAAAGTGTAGAGAATATTGAGAGGCTTTACAAACGCTTGGGGGAGGGCGGAAAGTAAAAGAACGCTTCTTCCCTTAGCAAAAATTTAACCAGTTGAGATTTGCTCGGCAGCGAACTAAGCAGAGATAAACTGCGCATAAATTTTGAACGCACCAAAAATAGAGAAGCGTGTTAAGGTTATACTGCTTTTCATTTTCATCGTGCAGAGAGGTAGCTTTTATGAATCTCACTGGAAACAAACGCACAATTTCATCGTCTGAAGAAGGTACGATGTACAGCAGGGCGTGCGTCTCGCCCGTCAGGTTCTGGCGGTGCTGTAAGGGCCAAGTTGGTCTGTGCTTCTTTTTCAGGCGAGAAGTTTCATTTCAAAGCAATTCAACTTTTAGAGTTGAGTTTTATATTACATAATGATAACCGTTTAACTAAAAATAATTTCCACCATTGATTTTAAACTACATGAATGAAGATTAGTATTGTTATTACGTTTTCAGCTTTCCTAAGGAAGGATTTTTACTTTTTATAAGTTCTTTCGTTTACTCAAGGGTAGAACTTACCTCATTGAGAGTAATTACAGAAATTGTTCTCTTGTTTATCAGGAAATATTTTCTCTCTCAGCAAACATTTCTAAGCTGCTTATTTTTTCAGTTGAAAATGGACAAGATTTTAGCAAAGCAAAAATTACCTCATGTTGTGGTATATTCAAATATATTTCAGGGAGCCGATGATTTTATTCTTAGTATTCTATTCTCTTCTATATCAAAGTATCAGGAAGCAAAGGCTTAAGCAGCAATAGAAAGTCAATAACTTCGATAAATAACACACGAGGCCGACCAAAAGTTTGCTGTGGGCCATGCATCATTAGGGAAAAGGCCAAAAAACCAAGAAAAGCATAACTCTAAGTTTACAAAGATCTTGTAGTTCACATGATGAACGGTCTCAAGTTTTGAATTGGACGACCCGAAGAAGATAGGAATTGGCTCAGCCTGCTGCTGTTGCTGTGGCGCGCCGTTACCAAACATAGGCAATCCGTGCCAAATCCATTAGGGGCTCTCTATACCGTTACGAAATGTGACAGTTAGCCGCTGTGTTTTAAAAGAAACTCTTTGAAAACTGGGAGAATGACTCAGTGAATGACTCAACTGGGAGACAAACCCGAATAGTTTTTCTTTAAAAGAATCTAAATGTGTATCATTTTCAAGTAAAAAGTTAGAAATAAAAATTACGTCTCTAAAAATCGATGATACCCAACAAACGACTTAGATGAAAGAAAAATATGACTTCCATTAATACCAGCTTACACTCTTTTTCTGTCACTTTTCAAAGTATGTACATTTTTTCCCGTTGAGAACATTTTTTCCCGTTAAGCACAAAAGCATTCAAGCATTTTGTAATCATGTATGACTGAACCGAAAGGAAAAGCGAAAACAAGATTTTGAGCAATCCAGAGAACATAGAGCGGCCGTCATGAGGAAACAACGCGTTATAAAACGAATGGTCGTCAGGTGTTAGGCTTAAAGTGGTGGACGTCATGAGCAAATAATGGGTTAACAATTACGTACGATAGCAGTTATGAGGGGAAATGAGACGCTTATTGAAAAAATCGGGGGCAGTAATGAGGAAATAGTGCGTTTTAAGCAAAATATCCCATTTCGAAACAGAGCGCGTCAAACAGGAATGTTCAATTTTGTTGAAATTTTAATGGCAATTATTCTCAAACAAACGTATATCTTACTTCCCAAGAAATAAATATTTTAAATATGATGCAAATTTTCTACTATTGTAAAAACTTAAATCCATAGTAGAAATACCGTATTTTCAAAAATAGAGTGTCGAAGTTTAAAAACTGTTTTCTTTTACGCAGAGTGATGAAAACTAAGACAATTTTTGAGCACATAGAGTCGAAGGTAAAATCAGGTGTTTGAATGCAGAATAACGGCTGAGCTGCTCAGAGATGAAAAATGCAGATTCTCGCACGTTGCGTTTATTCAGTCCAAAGGGAGTTTTTTGTTCACGTGCTTGGTAGAAAATAGAAATAAATATATTTTAATTGCAGCTGCTCAAGCGTAACTAAGAAATTCAGCAGCATGACATGCTCCAATGCTGTGAGTGAAGCTCTGAAGGAGATTACTGAGCATGTATGTACATGACAGATTATGCTTAAACCAGCTATGCAATGCTAACTTTATGCTGATGCAATTTAGTTCAACGTGTAACGTAGCTGCAGGTTTAAATAAATTCCCGAATATTTTCCAAAATCCGGTTTGTTTATCACTATTTCCCAATCGAACGCAACCAGTTGCCCTGCTGCCGCCGTACAGAAGAAACAGTTGTGATGGAGTCAATCTTCACATTGCTGCAGAAGAGGCTAGACTATTTTGATCTCCTTATAATTCATTCATTACAGTCACCAAATTTAATTATGACTAAGATGAAATAAGGCTGCTTTTTTTCTCTCTAGTTAAAAAACCTGAGAAACTGAAACAACTTTCTCTTTTAATCTCCCCATAAATGTGATTTCAAGAAATTGTACTCGGGTTTAGCATTCGACTAATTCATTTTAAAGGCCCATAAATTTAGGGAAATCATTAAACACAAATAACGATACTGAAAAGGTTAACGAAAATGAGCAAGAAATTCTTAACTTAAATTATAAATTCAGTACATAGGTGCAATTTTGTTTATAGGTCAGGCAAAAGTTTTCCAAGTAAAGAACGCAGGTGATAAATGTTATATACATTATTCCTAAAGAGCCTGCTTTGACATGCACGAAATCCAAAGCCAGATAAGGAGGCTCAATGATTCATCAAGAAAAGTAGAACATTAGTTACAAAAACAGGAACTTCCGACTCACAACGAATAAGATTTGTGCTGAGAATTCGTATTCAAAGACCATCGTTTTAAGAAGGTTTTCTGAAAACAAAAGCTAGTCAGCGCTATTTGGGAGCCGCTGAGTACGAATGAATCAATTCCTAAAGAAAGCTTCCTGCTCCAACGATGTCAATCAAGTCTGCCAAAACACGAGCTCCTATCCTCAGCTCGATTGATCATTACCTCCTCTTCAGAAGACGAGAGGAGACTCGTATATCCTGCGAGTTTGCATCAAATTGAACACTTCCAGAAAACAGATAAGCCAAGAATAAAGAATGCTACTGCGCAAAACAGTTTGAAAAAGCTGCGTTAATGAATGCAATTGAGCCAGGATTCTTTTCAACGACTGAAGGCCTTTTCTACTTCTCGAATTGCGGTTGTTCTAATCGTCAAGCAGCAGTCAACTACACGCAAACAGATGCTAATGCGAAAAGCATAAAAATTCAAATTTTGATGCAACAGTGAATGTAGATAACAAAAGTTACTGCAAATGGCAAACACTGCATTTTTTCTCCAATTTGGGTAACCAAGAGGATAGGAGAAGTGATGTAAGCAGAATGTCTATATACACAGCCATTCTGCATGAACAAATACGCGTTACTTACCATTTTTCTTGTAGAACATAACCTCGCGTTTGAGTTCTGTCTTGTTCTCGAGGGATTGCTCGATGGCCAGTTTGTTTTCTTCAAGAGTGTCAGGCCCGAAGAGAAACTTGCAGGCGCAGCACTTCTGCATGATCTGCGCCCGAGCGTAGCCCGTGAGCTCACAGAAGCCATCGCTGCAGTACACGATGGGGTACAGCGAAGGCACCTGAGCGTTGCCCAGCACGAAGTTGCTGTCTGTCAGGAACAAAATTAATTCAGACGTTAAGGAATTTTCTAAAAAATAATTGTTTACGCAGGTGTGTCATTTTAATAATATCTCACGAATACAATGTGTGTGATATGACAAGTATGGTAATTTAACACAGTGCATCGTGATAAAATTAAAGATGTTAAGAAGTGTCAGCGTGGTGTTTGAAAATGCAAAATAAATAAGACAAACGAGGAAAAACTTTCGTTGAAAGTATCTTTGAACGGTAAACTGAGGGGATAGAAAAAAGAGTGCTCTCATTAGCACGATAATGAACAGAATTGAAAATGTGGGAAGATAAAACAATTTCAGAGCTAATTAACAGCCTTAATTAATCGTAGCAAATAAGAATGCACTTAAACGGTCGTTGACAAGGACAAATACAGACAAGGTGCTGTTAAATTGCAAGGGATCTCCTGAAAAAAAACGTCACCATCCAAGTCAAAAACGTTCCGAGTTCAAAATTATCGTTGATAAATAATTACACAAGGCGTATCATGTACAATATGGCATAGAATTGTCGGAATCTGTGAGATATAAATTACACATACCTATAATTATCACAACCTAGACCTTAGACGCAGCGGATACGAGAGTGTGAGCAATTCAGTAGACGTAATGCTTTATGAAAAACTTTTTTAACAAGCGAGGTATGGCGAGGGCCGAGCGCAGCATGAGCAACACAGCTGCAGGAATGGCAGGCACGTGTGTAGGGAGCGACAGCGGCAACATGTTATGCTCTTCTGGTGCTGCAATTGGAGTTCTGTACAGGCATAGCTGTGCGTATCATTTACTGCAATACTCAGAACTAGAACCTTCTCTGTTAGAAGCTACGACTCTGGCTGGAAGTTAGTGAAGAAGAGGGACGTCGAAATTGTCAAATTACTCAGTCGATTGTATTTTGACATTCTAACGCATTAAAGCGCATTTCTCAGTTGAAGATGTGAAGTATGAGTTGCTGCAAATGCAGGAAAACACATGCTTCAACTGAAGCAGGGAAATATGTGTTGTTGCAGAAGAATTGCAACATGCAAACTTATTGGAGCAGTTACATGTATATTCCACACTCAAGAAGTCACGTTTAAATTCCCAGTGAAACAATTACTAATGACAATGAAAAAGACTGACAAATCGCTTAACGTACGCAACCATTTGATTTTAAACTCAAAGCAAAACCTCGATTAAAATGTCGCTTCAAAATTTAAACGTGTACTCAAAATCATTCTAATAGTTATTCAAATGAGCAAACTTTGCGAATCCGCCACTAAAGAGCGTTGGATAATTTCCATAAAATAATGAGTGCTGCTGCACCCGAGCGATATCTTCACGGTGGGCGCCCTCAATAGCAAAACTTCTCGCTCAGGAGCTCGCTTCCGGAATGGTGGTGAGAATTTAAGTTCTATTACATTTTCTACAAAAATTAAAAGAAGGGGATCGCGTGGCAACAGAGGGAATGAATTTTTTTTCGATTTCATTCCATTGACTTGGCGACTAAAATTTGTATTAGATGTATATTTGAATCATTGCATATCTATTCTTAGTGCAGCAAGATCCACAATCTTCAGAATAACCTGCAGCGAGCTAAGTTTCTGTTCTCACATATTCTCATCTTTAGGTTCATGTTTTAAATTTTATTCACTGATCTCATAAACTAGGCCTTCACTTGGAAACTTTCAAAATGTCTATGTAGTATGCCACAGTTATTGGTTCATTAGGGCTGATAACAAACAAAGCGGATCACAATGGCGTTGAAATTGCAAAGCTGGAATAGAGTAAGGTAAAATCGATCCCCTCAACTCGAAGAAGTTGAACCGGGCCCGAGTAGCATGAAAATCAGAGACGATAGCTGAACTGGCTTTAAAGCTCGAGGCTTTCACGACTCAAATTATATTTTGTACGAGCAATGAATTGTTTACAGATGCTCTGTTCTTCCCACACACACACGACGTCGAAAATTAAAAATGAGAAGTTAATCAATAGGAAATGGAAATATCTTTACCCCCTATGAAGGATACGCTTCAAATGATTGTGAATATATAGAAAGTTAAAGTCGGTCCATTTATTAATTTTGTCACTGAAAAACTACCGGTTTTTCAAACAGACATTAAAATATTGATGCTTAATTAGCAGTGCGAAGCATAATTGGGTTCAAAATTGAGAATTAAGGAAATGAAAGCGGTTCTTGTTGTTGCACGGCCCTTGGCGCTGCATCAGAGGCGTCATGACGGTAGAGAGTAGCAGGCGTGCATGTCATGCAGATACGGGCGAGTGAGCCAAAAAGTCGGAATTTTCAAACGTATCATTTAAAGATTAGATTATTTGTAAGTTTAAAGCTCTCTTACCGCAACAAAGACATTCCAAAGAGAGGAACATATCATTTAAAGATTAGATTGATGTAAGTTTAAGCCTCACTCACAGCAACAAAGATGTTCCAAAGAGAGGAACGTATCAATTAAGACCATTTAACATTTTTAGCTGGGATGTCTTGAAAATCGTGCTTCTTACGTCGCGTTTACCACACGAGGTAAAACCGTCAACTCATATTCTCGCAGGTCATAAGTTCACTTACAAATCAGGCATCGCTTTTTGAACGTATTCGTAGAAATGGCTCAAAATAATTTTAATGAGCCTGCATTGATACGTTTTTACCTGTTATTAGCTGTGTTAACTGTTATTTTAACGTCCCTGCCCTGATACATTAAAAGGTTTCGCTGCAAAGCTGTCAGAGGGGCAAAAAGCTATTTTATTCGAACGTAAAAACTCGCATTTCTAGATAAGTTAGCGCAAAAATTTGAGTGAAAATGAAGCTGTAACAAACTTAGGATGTCATGTTAGAAATTTGTCAGGAAAGTTTCACGGTAACTTTCTAAAGGAAAACAGGCTGAGAAGCAAAGTTGCTATTTAAAGGAAAAATGTTCACAAGAGAAGCACTCAACCTTATTATTAAAGCGAAATTCATTATATTTCTTAACATCATGCACCAAAGCATAGTAATCGCCTAATTAATAAATACAGGGTGTAGTAGTAGTAGTTATCGTTACGATCACCATGAATTACTTGTACGATTATGTTCATTGACGATTTCATACATAGCAGGTGAAATATTTCTCCCAATGGTAAAGAATATGAATGATAGAATTCCCATAGAAAAGCTACATAAGGCATATGAACCTCACTCGGAGACTCAGCGGTGAAAAAAAAATTAAAATAAAATTTGAAGAACACTGAAGTGATTCATAGAGATCGGAAAAACAACACATGGTTGTCCTCATGGTCGTCCTCTCACGGACAAATATCAATACTGGAAGAATTAAGCACATGAAGTTTCTTCGGAAACACAAAAGAGATCCCTCAGAAGTTTAGCTTACCTGGCTGTGTCCAACAACACTATGTGCACCACATTTCATCAAGACTGGGTCACCCGATACAAACATCTAAAGGAACAGCTCCAATCTTCGAATACGATGAACCAACGCAAGGCACGGGCTGAAACACTGTTTTCCTGCATCCGTCAATCCACTCTCGTTGACATCGTCTTGAGTTATGAAGAGAAATTTGATTGCAGCAAAAATATAAGTACTAAAATGATCGATTTCGATCAAAGTTTGCTGATACTAATACCTGAGTGGTCACTATAAAGGAACGTATTCGGTAATGTTGTGGGCTACCAAAAATGAAACAGGAAAAAATCCTTTGACTTTCATTGATCAAGGAAACAAAACGTAAAAAAAGAAAAACTTAATTCTACGAGAATCATCAATACGTGGGAAAAATATTGATTTTAGTAACACTCAGCTCACTCTCATGAGGTGATAGAAAAAAACAGAGTTGTTCACATCCAATGTTCGTCTCTTCATTTCAAAGGAGGAACAGCTTCCATCAACAGTGTGAAACCTCTCAGTTGCAGCATCTTGTGTATCTTTTAGGGCGTGATGTGTCGGGAACACACCACCAAAGTTTGGATGCTCTGAAAGCAAAACTCGCCTCACAGTAGCAGCTAATATCCTCCAAAAAGTTATCATTATATCGAAGCAAATGCGAAGCATGTCGGATGAAGTGAAAAGTATATGATTTTACTTCATCCGTTGCTAGTTTATTTTGTTTTATTTATTTACATTTATTTTTTAATAATGGTGGGCTACAAAAATCTTTAACACTGTCGAATTTACGCTATTCATCCTACGTAAGAATATAATGTTCGTGCAGGGGCCACTAATTGCGGAAAAGCTCACCCACAAAATGTGAGAACAATTGAATAATTAGTCTGGGGCAAATATGCTAGTCAGGAGATGAGTTATTTTTGGTACCAAGAATGACTTACAAACTGCAATAATTGCTCTGCGCAAATTTACTTGAGTATTAAACTCAAATTTTCGCTAATATGCGCCATGCGCTTCACACGCGATTCCGATGCACGAGCGCGAACATCAGCGAATATTAAAACGGAGAAAAAATATTTTTCTTGCTTAGAAATTTGTGTACACAATAGTGGAACCAAATTTTCCACCTTTTTTACACGTCTCAGCCTATGATGAATTTAGGTAGGATTCTAAAGCATTCATTTAAGACACAAAGATTTCGTAGCACTTTCTTATAGCTAAACAGAAAATAGCTAAACAGACAGAAGTCGCTCAGCAACATCATACCTCTGAAAGTTTCCAGCAGGTATCATCCTTAGCTAAATATTGGGCACGGTTAAATAATTCGAATTAACAAAACAAAATAACTAGAAATTTACATTCCGTTTATTTGTACAATTTGTTACGTAAAAATAATGAAACGTTTAGACAAATGGTCCTCTATTTTAGTGTGAAGTTTCACTCTGAGGGTAAAAGGTATGTATTGCGCGCTTTCTTACTCCGGCCTGAATAGAACGCTGCTGACTCGTAGCATCAACTGCGTTTTGTCTTTGAGCTCAGGAAGTGTGCAGAAAACTCTGAACAGAAGTAAATGGGAATTGCAGCGGGGAAGCTATAGAACAAGGAGATTGTGGTTCATGTTTTTGAGTTGACCGACCAGTCTGCACTTCGTTTCTCTGAGCCTTAGGATGATTTGATGTTCAGGATTTCGACATCGGTAAACAGTGTGCTTCGTGAGGAGGTTCACACTCGTTAACACAGATATTGGCTAACTTCAAGACGGGATCCATGATTTGTTTTTCTAATTCTGAGCCAACGCCAAGAGACTGATGAGAAACTGTAATTTCATCAGCCATGACATTTCAACGCTGAGATGGAAAATGGAATTAAAGCTAAATAATTTTAGACTCGCCTACACAAAATGGGTGTCTGCTACAGCACGAATCTTTCATCAAAGGATATTCAGTTCACACAGGACTTAAGTCCGTTTCTGCCGCGTCTGCTTTGACCAGAATTATGGGCGCACAAATATCACGTTGGTTCAAAAGTAATGTCTGATTTTTAGAACTGGTGATAGAGTAATGGAGGTGCGGCAGCAATGTCTATTCAGAAAACTTATGGGAATGATGTAGTGAGTGAAAGGAGTTGCAGGAGATGGTTTTTTCCTATTCAAAGTGGTAATTTCACTTTACAGATGAGCCAAAGAAATGTCTTCCATGTAATAACTCTTGATTCTAATCAGTTGAAGGTTCTTGTGTCCGTGAATCTTACTGTTATACTAGGGAAATTGCAAGACAATTAGACGTAGCCTATACAACCTGCTTCTGATTTCCATTAGGAAGAAATTGAAAAAGATTTGAATTTTTATTTTTATTCTAAGCCTATAGAATTCTACAACCGAAACATTGATGAGCTTGTTGAAAGGTATAATGAGGCAATTGACAGCAATGTGGAGTGTGTCAGCGAATGAATATTTTCATTGTCATTGACTTATTTATTTTTTCCCAAGATTTTTAAATCGGAAATTACTTTTGCGCCAACCCGATACTACAGATTTTAACTATCAATGGACGGCAGAGCCTCGTTGAACAGTTAACTTTCAGGATAATCGCAGCAACTCAGGCTTCGAAAGGGATGAATGAAGAGTCGAGCAAACGTGAGAATTGAGGAAAAGCATAATGGTACAAGGAAACGTTAGATGGTTACTAAAACGATGTTCTGGCATCCGTTGTTGAATCGTTCTTTACGCCAAAATCGAGAGAAAATAGCTTTTGTTAGTCGTTATTAGGTAAGAAATGAAATTATCTTCTTTCCTTACTTTCATGTTTCTAGCATCTACTAAAATACAACAGCAGTACCGAATGATGGCGCGTTCAGAGATATTAAACAGGTGCAGAGGACTAGAGGACAACACGAATGCGAGAGTCCTGCCTCATCCGTATACGGCGCGACGGTGAGTGCGAACAAGCTGTGCTCGTCGCGCCGCTGCATACTAATGAAGAGATGCTGAGTTGATGGTCATACGGAGGATATCCTCTTTAGAGCTACCGTCGAAGTTCCATGGTCGAATAGGATAAAAGCGTGTGATAAGGCCATAAAACTTACGTGCAAAGTTGGAACAAGAACTCGAGAGAAAATTGGGATTGAGAAGAGGGTCGTAGCCGGAGAAGAAAAATTAAGTTCGTTGAGGTTTAAGGAAGCGTAGAAAAAAGTTTTTGTCCGCTCAAATGAAATGCGGCGATTTTAATGAGAAAATGGCTCTGTTGGTTAAAAGGATAAAACTGATAAGCAAGAAAACGATGCGACTCATTTGAAAAACAATATACCACTGTGATTTTAAACACCATGTCCTGAGAATATTAGAGGACAAAACAATTCGGCGTTTTTCAGAATCGGCCGAGAGTAAAATTTAAACTCTGCTCGTCTAAACTGCGACTTATTTTTGTGTACCTGAATAATTATCACTTCAGCACATGATAATTAGAAAAGCGACGAGCTCCCCTCCGCAAAAATGACGATAATCTTTGCTGGTAGGGCTGCAAGCTTCTCTGAAGAACGTATCGCTTTCCAGTAACTCGGTGGTCCAAAAGCAAAGCAAACAAATTAAGGTTAGCGGAAAATACGGAGGCGAAAGACTGTTTTTATCAGAGCTCGATTGTACTATGTGCATCGCACTTTAATACAGCTTGTAGTTGATGAAACAAGGCGCTTTTTCGCTGTAAATTAGTGCAATTCTTGACATTCTTTGCTGATCGAGAACGTAAATCTTTCGTAAAGTTCAAAATTTTGGCCAGTCTGCAATTTAGTCCTTATAAAACTTTATTCAAAATTGTACCAACTTACAGCTGGATCATTAAATGGCATGGAGGAAGAAACTTTGATTACTGTTGTCGCTCAAAATTTCAGAGAGCGGCTGGATTTTTAGTAAGGCTACTAGAGTAAATGTTTCCAAGTTTGCTAAGTTGAGTCTAAAGAATTACTTTTGATCTGAGGCCCTGCTAAATTCGAAAGTAACTTATATAGAAACAGAAAAGCACTGAATAAGAATTATTTACGTTTTTTTCCGTTGGGCTTGAGCGGAGATGTCTATCACGACACAAGTTTAACTACTAAGACATGATTGAACTAGCTCATACTGTATTTTTCACTTCGTCAGCAGCACCTGACAACGAACGCTGACGCTCAGCACTCTCATTCTACTCCTCCTACAGACGTGCGAGAGCGAGCTCTAGAGAAGCGTTCTACTTTGAGCTCAAGGTTTAGAAGACGTGCCAGAACACAGGGGGGGCCAGATTTTCCTATTTACCCCAAAAATTTCAAATTTAGTATTTTCCAAATGAAATTCAGAGAGATCAAATTCTGAGAAATCATGTACGACAGAACGTGAAAACATTAACTTGAGGCCAAATTTTACTCTGAATAACTTAAATTTGAAATTTTAGCGCACAATATAAGTCAATTTAGTTTGTCTGATTTGACATCATACTCTCTGGCAGATCAGCTCCCGGAAGACAGGCTGAGGCTGAGCATAGGACCATGTTTTGCGCAATGGTCTGAGCAGCCTCAGGCCATCCCGCTAACAGAAGCTGGGTGCGACTTGTTGCTCTTTGTCCCAGATTATCCTGAATGGGAGTCGACACTCTCGTGTGTAATCCTCAAAGGAAGAACATGGATGGATTTTGTCATGTTATTCTGCTTTCCGGAATAAGTTTGGATGAAATTAGTATACTTTTCTAACTCTCCTACTTAATAAAAATTGCTTTAGAGCGTGTAGGAAGCAGCCATATTATCGAATGAATGAACTCAAATGACTTCATAATGCTCACCATGGGATTTAGAATTAACATCAAAACAAGGTAGGGCGAGGAATCTTTGATCGCAACCTAAGGACCTGCAAAGATTTCAATGAAAAAAATCAAATTTATTTCCTCATTAATTAACAAGAACCCTTCTTAGGCGGAAAAAATGTAACTTAAAGCTTAAACAGTACTAAATTCTGGTCATTCGTCCACTAAGTGCGCTAGAAAAAAAGAAAAAAATTTACTCCAAACACCACTTATTGACTTAGTGCTAATTAACGCATATCAATGAAAACGCTTGGTTATGATATTTCAATGGAGAGCTTTGTTATATAAGAGCTAAATTGGACGACAAATTCAATCATTAATGCAAAATGTGTTTAGCTATACAACACCAACACAGTGAATCGTGCTGAAGATATTCTATTTACGATGACTGAATATTAGCCCATAGACGTTGAACAAAAATTTCTGTGGAAATTAATAACGAAGATTGTTTACAGTTTCCGGGGAAGCACAAGGAATGTGTGTGTTTTAGCATTGAGCTCCTATAACTCTTGGGTATCAAAATCATTTCAAAATTTTGGGTCAGAAAGACCATAGTTCTACGCAAAATGCCAACGAAAAATTCGTCATGAATCGAAAATCAGGTTTTAAAGAAAATATATCTAAAACTCTACGATAGTTTTTGAATCAAGCGATGTACGATTACACAGGGAATACAGCGGCTGATGCAGGCCTGGCGCTGCGCTCGCTGGACGCCGCGGAATTGAAACTCCCACTTTGTGAGAGCGAGCGCCCTTTTGTCGATTTTGAAATCGAGATAAATTTCAGTTGCAAGGAATTCATGTTTCCCGGGAGATTATCTCACGTCCAATTTTTGCACCAGCACTTCTGAACGCATTTCAGCCAAGTAAATTGATCCTTTAAACTACGTTGATAGAGTTTTCCAGTTATCATCCCATGTACGAAATCGAGCATTATTCATGATGCCACAGCCGAGAAAAATTGCACGTTATCTTTAATTTTCCCAAATTATTTCTACTATGAAGTAATAGAACTTATTTCATTTAAAATTTTAATGGCACACAAAACGTATTTTTTTACAGCGCACTTTTAAATGTCAAAGCTAGGACACTCTTTCATACTAAATTGGAAATTAACGAAAATATTTTGTGCGACCAAACTTGTTACATGTAATCTGTTATGATTTTTTACCGAATAGCCTGAACTGACTAGTTTCGTTAGGCAATTTTTATTAGTGACCACTGAACTGATCTAGTTGGAAGGAACAAAGACCATATCAGAAAAAATTATTCCTCTACCAAAACTTGTAAATTCGTAACCAAGAAAGTTTTTAATTCTGAAAGCAGGGAACTTTTCTTTTTCAACATCGTTCCCAGAAGTTGTTTATGAACGAAATGTAGAAAGCTACCGGATTCTTCTACCTCACTTGAAAAACTAAAGCTTATTTTGCTGCTCTGCGTGCAGTTCTATTATGTGCAGTTCTTATGTGCAGTTCTTTTATACTATGTATGATACATTAAATTTTTCCTCATCGTATTATGTACTGCATTTACATTACTGCATTTTAACACTCACGGACTCTATTTAAATTTGTATGACTCTTGAATTCTACTTTTTACTTCTATGTACCATATGACAGTTTAATATCATGATTTTCATAATCTGATTTACGTTTGTGTCATTCAAGACAGTTCCTATTAACTGTCTCGCATTTTCTAAAGCTAAGCCTCTCAACACCGCAAAAACTGAAATAAACCAGGCAATGGCAACCGAATAATAGGAAATAAACCGTAAGTACTGGTTGTTTTATCTGCTAAAGAGACTGAAAAAGCTATTGACATATGTTCATTCATAATATGTTGAAAATCAAGGACTCTGGTTTAGTGACTCGAAGTCACGCAAATAAATAAGAGACATCGGCTCGGAATCAATCCCAAGCACTGCAAAATACTGTTACCCAGCTCTGCATTCGGATTGACCTGCTTAAAATGTGTTCGCAAGTTGTGTCACCGAATTCATTCTGAATGCAGTCCTCAAATACGCTCTTGCTGATCAGCTGATACAAGAGGAGCACAGTGCTTTTTTATCTTGCAGGTATAGAGAAAAGCGCACACGAGAGCCGATTTTTAACATATATCAAAAGGAGAAAAAGTTGCGTCACCTCATCATAGCCTTAACTGCGCCTGATTATGAGTATTGTAATTTCTAACTTCAAAACGCTCACTTTGTGAACAAACTGTGGGGTTTAAAGCGCACGTTTGAAAATCATATGTGGATGTATGAATTCATTTTCTTTGCGCTTTTGAGAGTGCCCTGTAGCGCTGACTCTCATACCCTCGTCAAATGAAGGCGCAAGTTTATTTCAGTGTAATTTTGCAGCAGCGCACCAGAGCCTGCCTCCAAAAGAGAGACAATATCCGGGGCTCGGCCTCGAGTGCAGTGACAGGCAAGGCGGCAGTTTACGATGGGTGCTATATTCACAATAAATTAGATCGACAACTTCATTCGGTTTTTCCTCGATTTCTTACGAGCGCCAGCGTTACGCACTGGAGCGAAAAAACGAAATGGGAAAATTTCTCGAAACAAAGCGTCATGGAGGACGAGTGCGCAGCATACATATATGAACGGTACAATCCTGAACTGCGCTCTAGCCAGCAGTTGTCCGCATGAGTAATTATTGGGATTACGCAAGTTTAAAATTTAGGCTTATTCGAAGTCTATCACTTGCTCAAAGCAAATGATTATAATTGAATTTAAGTTAGTTTCAGCCTACCATACCGTAACGCAGATGTTCAAAGAGCGGGAAGATGAAAGCACCATTTAGCATGGAGAACGCGGAGTCTATGCACAAGGTGTGTTCCCTCACAGGATTCCCCGCGCTTGGAAACATTAAGTACAGAGGGAAGGTTAAAAACAAGGAAAAAATGAAGGAAAAAGTCAAAGGTGCTTCAAAAAATGCAGGAGTGAACTTAATACAGATTGTCCTTAACAAAACAAAAACATATTTTATTTCAACAAAAAGACGGCTCACCTAACTCTCAGCTCGACCTTATATTTTGCTCGAAGCAATAAATACCTTTTGCATAGGTTATTTATTGCTAAATGAAGGGTAAATGCAGCCAGTCACTCTTGAGTAAAAATTCCCAACACGCGGAGTCAATGAAAGACCAATTGAGAGCCGGAGGCAATGCAGCAAGCGGTCTGCGGACGCAGCCTCGCTGCTCCAATTGAGCCGCCATGCAGTCATTGGGATTGCACCAGACACAGTTCCTGGCCAATTTTAACGAACATGCATACACTGGCATGTTAAAGTGGTCGATGGAGGGTGCTGCAGAATGGTCAAGGTGAGCTTGCAGCTTGCAGGGCTCTATATGAGAAGTAGCATAGGTAATGTTTTTTGTGAACTAGTGTTTGAGGGTAGCAAATAGACCGCTTTTCTTGAAAGTTTTCCTTAAAATTAAGAATTGCGTTGTTCGCTATTTATAAAGCGTAAAAATTGATCATCAGTAAAAGGGAAACCGTTTAAAATTTGTTGCTCAGTTTTATGAGGACGCTGGTGCCATGTTTCCAAACTTTCTCAATATATTTCACTACTAAACAAATTTGTATGCAAATGATTTTTTAGAAGTCCACTGCTGAGAGGTGGTTCCTTCCTCATTCTGATGTAGGTGAAAAACATGACGCAAGTGCCGTTCTGATGACGGTGGTTGTAATAACTCTTATATAAGTAAAGTAATTCGAACTTATAAGGGTTAACTCATTGTAATCCCGCTATCATCCTCAAACAAAAAAAAGAGCGCGCTAACTCCCACAGGGCACATGAAGTATCAGAAGAATCCCCCACTAAAGATCTGAACTGCACAGAACTGGACTCTGACTACCCACGCGAGGGACATTAGGTCGGCCACAATCAAGGCTCAACAGCCTAGTGTCTCTGAGACCGGCCACCTTGCAGCGGTTCCAATTAGACTCGGCCGGCCAGACCTCGGCCGCTCCGTTCTGCAGGAAGACTTGCCCTGGGCACTCGCTGATCAGCCGCGTAATCAAGAGAGGCTAATAAAGGAGCGCTGCAGGCGCAAAACTCACCTCCACCAGTGGTCATTTTTTCCTCGTGAGGGAATTGATTCAGAAATCTTACAGGAGTGTGAGACTGTCATGGGAAAATAGTTTATATTTATAATAAATGAATCAATAAGCAACTCAGCTTTTGGCATTTCTTGCATATAATCTGTTCGAGAAACGAAATAACGCAGAACTTGAAGGCAGGCCTTCGTGAAGACGACACTGTTGCTTGAACTTATTTAGTTACTGTACTGTCGAGTGAAAGAGATCAGTGTACAGAGGGTAAATATTATAAGTGTGTAGGGTAACCTCAAAAATCTGCGTAAAAATCTGTGTATTACATGGCAATAAATAAGTATTTAGTTGAATAGTTCTTGTGTAGTTTCTATTTTTGGAAGAAGGAGTGTGTTGGCGGTGCATACATAAATGTTATCATTTAATATCAGAATTTCAATTTCTGTGGCCCACTCTGTGAAGGACGCTATAAAACTCGCAGTAAAGCGACTAATATAGGAAAAACTGTAGTCATTTTCGTAAATTATTTCTACCCGTTTAATATAAATAAACATGAGGCGCTGTTGAACAGCTAACATAACTGAGAAATTTTCAGCCCAGCATGGGAGCCGGGTTGATTACCATTTAAACAGTATTTCTTTGGCGAATATATTAATAAAACATAAAATGAAATCGCTATGAAGTAGTTGCTGCGGTTGAGACTCGGTGACGTGTACACGTTCATTATAAAACAAAAGGAATAACAGAGAAAATCAAACTTAGAATACAGCGCACCTATCGCGCTTCGATAATTGCACTCCCGATTTCAAAAATATTTAACTTTCCGAAGCTTGAAGGGGAGAATGCAGGGAGTGTAAAATAAATGCGCGCTTTTCATGCGCTTCAATTTTGCACGTGCTAATAATTACTAGGACTTACACTAGTGAGCTATTCGCATGGTTGTAAAACATACATTCGATACGTTTAGTTCCCACTAACATTATTGTTACGAAAATACTTGAAATTAATATTTTATTTTTCAACCCAAACGTTACAGCTATGGTGTGTGATACTAAAATACATTTATTACTTTTCCTTCTGACGTTAAATAATTTAGGTGAATAATTTTGAAGGAAAAATATAGCTAGAGCGCAAAAAAAGTTGAATTTCTTAAATCGAATATAATTTGAAATCAAAGTACTTCGTTATTTATTATTTTACACACTGACGAGCCGGGGACTGCCTGTAAACACCGCTTTCCCGTGTGAATATTTTTATGTGAAGAACCGAAACTTTGGCGAGACCTTACTGCCTCGCTTCTAGGGCATTTCTCTCGACATTTTCGCATCATTTGGAGCGAATAATGACGATGGTCATTTGTCTATTCGAGTGGCGCGCGGTAGCACTCATTTTTAAGAACGTTGTTGCATATATCAAAGCGAAGGATTGCTTGTTCTCTTGTATTTGTGCACGACATAATTTTGTATTACGGATGCTTAGTGTGTCGAGTGCGGTAGTATTTTGAAGGCAAGGATTTGAATAATTGGAATGAAAAGGAAGCGTATCAAAGATACTGGGGCAGAATGTTGAAGACACGATGTGGTAGTTCACGAAAAAATAGAGAAAAAAAATTGACTCGAGCTTCGGCCCAATCAAAATCCAGACCGGGCTCGCAAAGTAATCGCTTAAAAATTCAATATTGAATAAATGGAAATGCTCGTGAAGAATACTCAGTATGACATAAAAGATTGACACAAGCTACCTGCCACTCGGAAACATATCACTCCCAAATTTTGCGCACATATCGCTTACGCTCACTGTTAGACAAATAAAAAGAGAACTACTTGGTCTGCGATGTGGACATTTCCTTGAAAATAAAAACTTAAAAACCAAACTAAAGATTCGCACAGACAGGCTTCATTTGTACTGTAACACGTGGGGCAAAAATATCATTCAAGATGCCGGGTGCCATTGTCCTCCATCCAGCTGTTGAGGCTGCGTTTAGAATATGCCAGGAGATGTTTCTCCTTTTAAAAGTCGCGTAGTTCAAACAGCAAGAAAATTTAGCGTTGTCTTGAGTGCTGAATTAAACATTGCCTTATATTTGAGCGCTCAGTAAAAATAAACAACGCTCGATCCTTTACACGTGATATTCTCTCAGGCAAAGTTTGGTGCTAATTATCATTATAATAAGTCTGGATGACATCGAGAACAAGGAACCGTTGCTATGGTTATTTGATCAGCAGCGGCACACGCGTTGGCAATTAATAAGTTAAAATGTTGACTCGAGCGACACTTTCACCTGCCCTACTGATGCAGGTGAAAAAATTTTTGCGGCTCTCGCTCTGAAACTGTAACGCCTCTTTTTTGGACTTTACAGTGGTAGCGCTGAGTGTTTGTCTTATGGAGGCTTGTAATGCAGAACAGGGTTTAGTTTAATTGTTCTCCGTCTGACCAAAATATACTATTTCTGGAAGTAATTTATTCAATAAAAAACCATTAACAAACAGGATTGCCATGTGCAGAATGTCTTTTATGATTTTATTTCATTTTTCAAATTTAATGTATTAATAGTTTCTTTATAGATCATAGTATCCAATCTGCAAAAAAATATTTTTAATAACTGCGCGCTTTCTAATTCATTGACAGGTTTCAAACTCGTATGCTCTGGCAAATTTCCAGAGATGAATGCTATCGTACAGCAAAGGTCAATCGTGGTCGGTGATAGATATGCATGTTTACGTTGCACCTGAGCCGTTCTGTGCCCACGTCAGCTCCTGTTTTCTAAATTGATGAATTCGAGCTAGCACAGAATGCTAGATAATTCAATTGGAAGGCGAATATCATTTAAAAATCCATTGCATATTTAAAATTTAACTGTAAACCTCGAGAAGATTGTACATCGCGCTCTCAAGAGTTCACACGAAATGAATTTCTCCAGACTCCGCTGTTTTTTGCTCGAGTAACTTTGACTCCCCACGACTCAAGTTGAAGCAGCACACAAGACAAAAGAAAAAACTCGGGTGTAAAATCTGCAGCTCACCTGAGAGACGAGCAGTCAACGTTGATGTCCTCGACAAAAATGCTATCAGCGTCACCGTAACCTCCAAAGAAAAGTTTTTGAAAGAAAATGAATTACCCCATAACTTTTTTATGAATTCATGCTGGTAGCGGTTAAAATGTACTCTATATATTTCATAGAGGCTAGTCTGTTATTTATGGTGCATAAATGAAACCCGAAAGCAACTAAAACTCACACACATAAATATTTTTATTTAAACAAAAACTATCTCAACCTAGCAACAGAACTGTAGGTAAGATTTCAATTCAGTTATCTGCGATCTTTGACTTTCAAAATGATCTTTCTTTAAAATTGATCGATGATACGGGTCGCTACTCTGTTACCAATCCTATTAAATTACCTAAGTTTTTACCTAAATTATCAGAGATGCTTGGTTCAAGTTGCACCGAAGCATGCGCAGCATTTCAGTGAGGACGCGTTAGCGTATCCAGGACACACAGGCACTCCTTCTTTCGTTTCAGTTGGGCAATATCATGTTCCACATCCAGCTTTGGAGCTGCGAGACGAACAAGTTGGATCCCAACAAAAAGCTTATTTAAAGTTGTAGTGGCAGGCTGCAACGGCGGCAGAGCGCAATGTGAGGTACGGAGAGGAGGCCCTTCGATGCAATCGTACGGAGTGTGGCAAGTGGTTTCCCAACTGAGAGGTGTTATTACGCCGATGTACGGGGTGGAGGCAAGTGGTCACGCAACCAGTAGGTGTTGTTGTACAGGTGTACGGGGTAGAGGCGAAGTGTTCACGCAACCAATAGGTGTTGTTGTACAGGTATGCGGGGTGGAGGCAAAGTGTACACTCAACAATGGGTTTATTGTAGAAGTGAACGGGGTGGAAGCAAAGTCCGCACGGAACTAAGAATCTGTCCTATCTTATCTTTGAATCAAAAAAATGATTCAATTTTGTGATTATTGATCAGTATTAATCTAAATTTTACATTACTGAAATATTTTTGTAGTAGCTCCAGGATTTGTTTTTTCATTAATTCTGACAGAGAACCAAAGTAAGGGAAACATAGAGAGAGCGTTAGTACAGAATCTGCTGCTTGTTCGTACAGAATCTGCTCGTACAAAAATATTTCAGTAATGTAAAATTTAGATTAATACTGATCAATAATCACAAAATTGAATCATTTTTTATATTCAAAGATAGACTTCCTACTGAGATGCAGGCATCCCTAATATACAAATATAGTTGTGCACTTTGTGCATCTGAGTATGTGGGCATGACTACCCGTACTCTGGGATGTAGGATTACCGAGCATCAAGGTAGGAGCTACCGGACGGGAAACATTTTAGCAAGCCCATCCAACTCAGCCATCCGTAATCATGCTTTTGAATGCGACACAGCAGTCAATAAAAATAGCTGCAAAGTCATAGACAGGGAAAAGTTGTGTTCGGAGTTGCGGATTTTAGAGTCTCTGTACATTTTTAAAACGTAACCTGTTTTAAATAATCGTCTTAGCTCATTTGCTTTATCCCTAGTCAATAAGTAATGTCATACATTTTTTGAGTTGCTTTTTGTATTTTACAGATGACCTTTTGTTCGAATTTGTATTGCTGATGATGAGCGAAGGCTCGAAACGTCCAATTTTTACGAGTCTTTTACAGTCTCGAGAATACATTTCAATGAAAAATGTTTTATACCATTTTCCTGGTTCTCTCTTTTTTACTGAAAATTCGAAAATACCGATTTAGCTGCTTTTCCATAATCTCTATCATAGTTAAAAATGTCATTATTAATGCCTGTACCCCACCTCAAACTTGATAATATTGATGTGTGAATAGAATTAATGTAAGAGAAATACGTAATTTACTAGTAGATCTAATCTCATCAAACATCACTATAGTGAACAAGACATTGCTACAACACATCTTGACAACGCTATGTCTAATTTACCTCAAGCTCAAATTAGTGGATGCAATCAATGCCGTTCAAACATTGCACGCTTATTCAAGCCGAAAAACAAACAAACCTAATGGATTGCTCGGGAAGTTATTATAATCATTAAAAAACGTTACAAACACTTCAATTAGTCTCTGAAAAAAAATGACTATAAGAGTCTTATAGTATATTACACGTTCAGAAATTATGTCTCAAATTAACAAGGAGCATTAAGAAAAATTAACTCTCACTAAATCAGTCGAGTTTAAAAACGACATAAAGAAATCCAGGCATGTGCTCAGTTCTGTTTATGAGACGAGAAACAATGCGGTGAGAAAAATTGAATCTATCGTTCAGAAAATACAACTAACTGCAAGGAAAAAAGTTGTAAATCTTTTTCACAACTTCTTTGTTTACATGGCAACACATATCTAAGAAAATACAACTACCTGCAAGGAAAAAAGTTGTAAATCTTTTTCACAACTTCTTTGTTTACAGGGCAACACATATCTAAGAATATCACAGCTGATCCAAGTCAACATTCAAACTTTAAATGGTGCAAACTGAAGAAAATAATAATTCGTTCATTTTTACACCAGCTATCATAACACCTCCGATATTTTTTAGCGAAAAATTTTAACCTAATTAATAAAATAAGTCAAATGGGTTGATAATGTTCTCTGTAAAAGTGTTACAATAATAGCTGAGTTTATTCTTCCGATCGTCTCCGATTTAATTTTTGATTATCTTTTCATAGGTATTATTCCATATTCTGCAAACTGCCCAAATAACTCCCGTTTGTGAAAATGGTGATGAAAACAACGTTAAAGACTATTTTCTGCCCCACCACATTTTAGCAAAATGTTTGAAAAAGTTACTTGTAAAATGGGGACTCCTACTTTGAACACAAATCTTTTCTCTATGATGAACAGGATAGCTTCGAATGGCTTCCAAAGCCGTTTTTATCATTAGCAATGTCTCTAATCGAAAACTGATAGTCAGGATATTATTTTACCTGCGTTTCCCGACTTTTGGTAAGTGTTTGACAGTGTTGCCATACAGTATTTAACTTTCGATGTAAGTTATGTTCCGGCATTGGAGGAGTTGTACATAAATGGTCTAAATCAGGGGTTCTAAATCGTTTTTTCGTCCCGCACCGCCAAAGAAATTTCTTTCGAAATTTCTTTTTGAAATAAAAATGCCAACTTACAGCCAATATCATATTACTTACATGGACTTTTCTCGCACCCCCAGGAATATCGTCTCGTACCCCCATGCAGCGGGTGTGAACACCCCAGATTGGGAACCTCTGGTCTAAATACTACCCCCGAGTCGTAGAGAAATTGTAGCAAGTGGTAACTACCACTCAGAAGTTCTTGATATTAGCCATGATGTTTCATTTAAATCGGTTTTGGGACCTCTTCTGTTTTTGATATTCATGAACGTTATTATTAAATATACTACATTTTTGAATCCATGTTTCTGCTGATGATAACTTTTTCTTCAATTATTCTAAGAGAAAACTATGGCATAATGGCAAAAAAAAGTAAAGGGTGAGCTAAAAAATGTCTCAAAAGACCTCCAAGTGAATAAAATATACATCAATGTCGACAAAAATAAAAATATCCTATTCTCCTAGAAGTGAAACATATCTCTTCTGCTCGTCAAAATCGGTAATGTCAAGAGTGAGGGAACTAATTCGTCGAAATTATTATTACTGTTGCTATTTATACCATTTTTATAACATTAGTTTGTATAAAACTCCTTAGCCGTAGCTGATCTCAAAAGAGCGAAACACTGTGACCATTTAGTGTGAACTTTTAGTAAATGGTGATTCTATGCACCAGGTGTGTTTGCACACAGGAGACCATTTGCCACAAGAGATTAAAGTTGGAATAGAGAGGAAGAAACTCTAATGAAGAGACGCCGAAGAAGGTATGAGAACTGAAAGAAGCAAGGTGGTCACGAAAGATAGACGTCTCGATGGCCTACCTATAGCTGAGGTAACCCAATAGTATCTCCCCTACGGGTGCCAGTCCCAAAGGCGCCGGATAGATGAACCTAACTTACTTAAACCTATCGGCTATTTAATGCCCGTGATGGACTGACAAAAATAAAACGAAAGTACTTTTTTACCTTATAAAAAAGCGAAACTTACGCAATAAAAAACTTGCTATTCAATGCCCAAACGAATGACTCATTTAAATACATAGAAGTACCATGGCTTTCAGATTTTTATCAGTTTCCCTCGTAATTTCGTGTATAAGTCCTTCAATGGTACGTGAGTTGGTAAAGGTCTTTAGCAGTTAGTATCCTCTCAAACTGGCCATCACGATCATTCAACTAAAACCGGGTAGAATTGATACATCCTTACTATATCACACCCCGATCTCAAAATAGTTTCCACTTCAACGAAACTCAATGGCTTCTATCACCCGGGAGAATTTTATTAAGGGAAATATGAATACAATCTTAACATCATTTCACTCAAGTATTGATGAAGTAATCTGTTGCGATATTGCTAGATTTTCTCTACTTGATGATTCAAAACAATAGGATTATTGCTCTGAAGTAAAATTAAAACTCAATCTATTTTGGGAAATGCAGTTTGCTTTCATTTTACTTAACATGGTAAACTAATCATTATCATCATTTTTTCATACTCTTACATTAAAAAAACTATTTGACCAGACTATTGTACGTTCGAGTTAAGCACTCTAGAATATTAGAAATTGCAAATGTATGATAAGAGTTGCGTAGGTGCCATTGGGGTCACTAAGTTTATCTGGGCCCACAAGTAGTTATGTCTCAACCTGTTCATAGCATTAGAATTCAGTATTAATTCAACCATCATCCCTGCAGAAATAAATAGTTTTAATTGTTTTAAAGACTAGACTATTTTATTACATCATCCTCCACGTGAGGTGAGCAGAATGTATTAGCAGTGACGGGAACACAAGTAAGTATGTACAGTCTAATGTGATGATGATCAGCTTGTTGGAATGTGGTTCTAAACTTCACTTGACGTGAGTGACCACGTCGAACGTTTTTCTTGATTTCACTTCATGCAATCCAGAAAGACATGCTGCAGGATAAATTTTATTAGTTCTTTTGTTGGGTCGCACCCTATTAATCAACAATTACATGTTTGCAGCGATCGTTCGAGCTCATGAGCTGTGTAGAAGACGCTAAATTGCCGCGACTTCAGTATGGCTGCAGCACCAGAAACCTTCCCAGATCTGTAATTCGATTTCGCCATCAAATAAATACATCAAAGTGCTCTGTGGTTGTGTGTAAACATAAGAGAATATGAATTTCAAGTATTTAAATTGCTCTGAAAAGGGTGATTTCCTTGAAACTTGGAATAATGTATAGTTTCAGCAGCTCTGCCGATGCTGCGCTGGGGCGCTGCCTTCTGCTAGAATAAAAAACTTCATGCAATAAACGTGCTAAAATTTCACGCGAAACTTTGAACATTTGAAGTTCACTAACCATTCAGAGAAGGCTAATGTAACTGCAACACTTAGTATTACCTATTTAACTGAAATCCATGGCTTAACCTAAGTACTCATCAAAAGATGCATGTAGCGAACACATTCAATTTCACACGTTCTGTGCTGTACGAGTGTAACAGCTTGCAAATTTGCTTTTTTGAAAAATCAGTCTATTCTATAAAATTCGATTTAAAAAACACAAGACAAAAGAAGCTTTGTGCCATTTAGCTGTGTGTGGTCCTGCAGCTACGCGATACAGCAACCCAACCATTACACTCGCTGAGATTGGATCCCTGCACTAAAATCCCGCTCGCTGAGCCCTAGAAAGTGTCCAGCGCACTGTAAAAATTCAACGATCTTCTCCAGCCAAAAATCACCGATTGAACTGAAGTGTTTTCACTGAAGACAAGGGTATTCTATTCCTTAAAGGATCACCAGCGGTCAGCGTTCAATTTCTGGGCTTGTTTTTTTAAGTCGTAGTCGGGCTGTAGCATCCGATTGCCCAGGTTCACGCTGTAGGGTTGTAGTGTCTTTTTAATGCTCTCACTTAATTTTTTGTGAGATTTCATAGGTGGTTTCCCATGAGAAATGCTGACGTATCATAGGGTAAAATATTTCTTCTTTTTATATTCAATGCATCTTTTGATCCTTTTGATTATATTTGATTAGGCTACCTCTAAACTGAAAGGGTAAGGAGATATGTGATACCGAATGTATTTGTCATAACAGATTTTTAATTTTTGCACTACTTTCGCCACAGAACACATAAAATAATTTTTTTATGATAATGCTTGATAAAGAAAAGTCAGCACACGTATTCTTGAGCTGGGTTAAATATGTATTCTTATATTCAACTTGCAAAACTTTCACTGCTCTGTTAGGTGTGTGCGCAGGAAGACCGTGATACTTTCATCAGCTCAGGTGGTACAGCCACGACATGGGAGGGGGTGTACTGCAGGTGAGAAAGGATTTTTGCTGCTCCTCATATCTCTTTTACCAGTGCCTCTTTAAAAATGGTTCACGTTACTTTGATATATTTTAGCTGGCCAAGAAATCTAAGCACAAAGATCTGAAGAGGTGCAGCAATGATGTTGAGTGTTCTGAAGGAAGATCGAGCACGGGAGGGGGATTTGAAGAAGCCCAATAAATCAGCGCGCTTGGTCGTTCAGCACCGCACGCGCATGCCAATTAATCTCATAAAGTTCGACAGGAGCGGAAAGTTAGAATTGCACCACGACTTCTATAAATCTCACTCCTTCAAAAAGCGTATAATTGATGATGAGTCTCGACGCAGAAGTAAGGTGCAACTGCAATAACTTGCTATAACTGCAATGCAACCGCAACAACTTTGAACAACTGTAAGGCATCAAATGTTAATAGCTAGATGACCTGAAATTGGAATTTTTATCATTATATAAGAAAGTTTTAGCCTCCCTTAACCACGACAAAGATGTTCTAAGAGAGGAAAGAGGAAGGCACCATTTAGTATGGAGTTGAGGGAACGCGGAATCTATGCACAAGGTGCACAGAAACAGTAAGCTAGGAAAGAAGTTCATGAAACAAGAAAAAAGTTGAAGAAGAAAGTAGTAGGTGCTGAAAAACAGGACAGCAGTGAACCGAAAAAAGATGGTCCGTGACAAAACAAAAACCTATTTTATTACAACAAAAAGGAAGCCTACCTAACCTTTAGCTCGGGCCTCACATGGTTCCCCTGGGAGCGCTAATTCCCATAGATACAATAGTTGTATCCCCCTGAGGGGTCTGAAGTTGGAATACTCGTTAAAGAAAAAGTCACTTCAGCGGATCTTATATGCAGCATTGATATGAAACGTGGAATAAATTTTCGAATAACGAAATAATTTTGAGCATCATTTTCCGATAAAAATGATTTCTTGTAGCAAAATGTTTCATCGTAAAATATTGCAAGGTATCCGCTAGCTTTATATTGAATTTAGTTAAGTGAGACAAGCAGATTACGATTCTGTACGGATTTTTTGTGTTCAGAACGGAATAATTCAGCATGTTCAGCAGTAATGAAGATTAGAAATACCTAGCTTTGCATACAGCACTTTTAACTTTTTTTAAAATGTCGACAGACGAAGGCGTTCGAAAAAATGCAACATAACGTCACAGGAAAAAATGCAGGTGCTGCCAAAATCAACAGAATTTTTAAACAACTTCCAAAAATCAAGATTTGCTTTGATTTTTTGACACCATCAGAACTTCAGAAGCTGACCAGAGCGAAGGACACATATGTGGAACAATGACACTCATGTAAAAAATGCTTTCTGAGTTTATTGTTCTCTATAAGGGGTGGGGGAAAGAGAGAATCAAATCAAGACACCAGGCAGAGACTCTCGTTCATCGAGGAGCAGTTCGATTAGCAGGCGAGTCGAAGCCAGAGCAGCAAGATTGCCAGATTGGCCTTTTTCTGGTAAAATGCATAATATTTGTTTACTCTAGAAATACAACTAAACCATGATGACCACACGGTATCTGACAACCCTACAGGATCACCGTACGCGAAGTTTTTATCAGGAACAAATTTTTTTTGAGAACAGCCTTTACGGAAAATGTTGACTCTAAGAAGGCCAATCTCGCCAGCCTTGAAGAAGGCCAGGAGGTGGAGGCCCGCTCGCTCGCGCAGATGCTCCAATCAAAGCAGCACAGACGGCAATCAAGATCCTCTTCATCAGATGCAGGCTTCGTACCAATGAAGCAAGGAGCTTTTTAGCTTCATATCGCTCTCTGCTATGCTCGGGATCATTTCTACAGGTCCATTTTCGAGATGACTTCGTCGAGTTACTGCTAATGCTTCATACTCGCTGGTTTTGATTAATAGGTTTCTCGTAACAGTAAGTTATATCGTTTTTAAACTATCACTTCTTACTAACTTGACGTTTGTGTATATTGCATACATTTCTAAAGGTGATAGAGGTGAATGAAGGCATTAATCCTTGAAAACAATTTGAAGCAACATCTAAAAAGAGAAATAGTAACAAAGCCACAGACACACAATGACTTTCCAGCTGATTAGAGCCTATGCCTCAATACTTTGGGGTCTTTTATGAACTGAGTTCAAATTTTTGCACTCTGGATCTGATGTAACTTGGTCTAATCAGATCTCTCATGATCAAATCTAAGCTTGCCTAAGCTAGCCTAACCTGTCTTAACCTAACCTGACCTTGCCTAACCTAGCCTGACCTAAACTGACCTAGCCTGACCTAGCCTGACAACCTGACCTAACCCGACTGGACCTGACCTAACCTAATTGGACCTGATATAACCCAACTGGATTTGAAAACACCTGATCTTACCTAGCTTAATCAAAATTTATTAATCAAAATTTGCATAACTGAAATTTGACAGTCAAAATCTCTATGATCAGTGAGTTCTCAGAGTTAGAGGTTGAGGGCAAAAGTATTTATAGAATATATATGTACGAGAGCAAAATTTTTCATTTACTTTTAATTTTTACATGAATTACTTTTCTAAAATGGGGTATTAGAACAGAATTAAAAGAAATATGATGACAGAAACTAGTCAAACGGCCCGTTATTCTTGGGTTGTTTCCGAGTTCCGAGCAGTCTGACACAAATCAAACACACGCCCTCTCCCCCCCCAAAGACACATATTTAGTAAAAAATTTCACGCAAAAGCGCTTGTACTTTCACGTCAACACAACATCTTTAAATGCGGCCGTTATACAAAGTGTGGTCCCATTATTTGAAAGTTTTTCACATTGTTAGAAATATTAAAACCATGATCATCTGTTTTTTCACACCATGCTGACGTTACTATCCAATTAAGCATTACCGATGGATTCGTAAATATTTGAAACATACAGGAACACAATTTCTTATAATATCTACTGAAGTACGCATACATTTCTTTTTCAAATCGACCTGTAATTGCGAATGATTCTCCTTCTTCAGATTACGGTGGGATTGCCAACCCAGTAATGGTCAAGACGATTGTACTCGCATATAATTCAACGTATTCACCGTGTTCTGGGAAATTATTCCGTATTCCGTGTTCTTCTCATTCTGTGAGCTGATTCTAAATTCTAAAAAAAAATTGTAGAAAAAAAATAAGGGCTTGGCCTGTCTTAAAATTTTTCTTACAAATTTTCGCCCGTTATTTCTGGTTTGAACATTTTTCTCACTGTCGAAAAGCCATTCTAGGATAACATCATTGACACCATTCAGATGTTTGTAGGTCTTCGTTAATCAACTTCGCAATCTTCTTTAGTCGAGCATAATGAGTCTAGTCAGTTATAGAAACGTAGCAGAGGTTATGGAGTCCTGGAATCATTTTTGTTGTTTTTCGCTGAATTTTCCCCATTTTGTTGCAATCTCGTCTTACGGTTGGGGAGCAGTTATACACTGCGAGTTCTAGATGCAGTCAGGCCAGTGCCTCATGGAAGAGTATTACAATGTCCTTTGAATGGTATTCAAAGTTTCCTGCTATAAAGTCAAAAATTCTGCTCGCACTCTTAACGCCTTTTTAACGCCTACTCTTTTACCTTATTTCTTTTCTTATTTTATCTCGGTGACGAAGTTTCGTTACATCCGCAAATTTGTAAATTTTGCTGATGTTTCTGAAGTGAAGGCCCTTAAGAAGGATTCAACCATTTTATCAATGTGTATTAGCACTCTCATGCAGAGAGAAAATGTGAAATTCCAAACTGAAGGTTAGTTAGGAGTTTCTTTTCTTTTGTTGGAACCGATTATATCTTTTGCTTTGCTACGGATCATCTTTTTCGATTCGTTGCACTTCGTTTTTCAAGACTTATTATTTTCTCTTTCAACTATTATCTTGTGTAGGGTGTGGTGTGTAGGGTGGACACATCTTGTGTATAAATTCAACGTTCATCTATGTTCATCGCAATTGGTGCCTTCCTTCTACCTCTCCAAATACACCTTCTTAACAATTGGAACACCTTCCTTTTTATTATGGAGGCCTAAAATAAGATATAATCTGATCTCATATAATTCGAAGTCAACATCGTTTACATTGATGGTGAAGAGTAGCGGACCTAAACGCACCCATGGAACCCTTGAACCACTTGAGTCCATTCACTAAATTGATCATGAATTATTGCTCCTTTCCGGGTGTCACCAGTGAGGCAGTTTTGTAACCATCAAGAGAAGTTCCCCTGCATACCATAGGCGTCCACCTTGGCCATAAGCCTTTAGTAGGGAACGTCATCAATGTAGTGCTTAAGACGAGCTCTCCGGAAATTAATGCAAATCAGACGAGTACTTCTTGTGCAACCCTCCTAGATGATAAGAACTTGAAAGGGCACTCATTTTGTGGCGGCTATAATACTACTGCACACCGATAGAAAGACCCTGAACTATTCATTAGGGAATAATGTTGATATATGTATAAAGAAACACATGCATAACTGCAATGGCAATGATGAACTTTTTGCGAAAATAAACCAGCCACAAAAATAAGTGTTATAACTTCACTAGAGAACTAATTGGGTTCAACAGCAGCCAGCTGTTGCGGCAAGAGGAGCCATTCATCACGAGACGCGACAAATCTGCTCAGGTCGCAGGCACGTCGCGTGCAGGCGCGCGGTGCTGCGTTCGTATGCCGGCGTCTCGCCGCCACGCTCTCGTAACTCTCAGATGCTCTTCTACTCGATCGCATACCGTATACCTGAGGTGATACGTGTTTATTATTTACTAGCACACGCCTGTCAAAAATGACGGGATTACATATTTTTATGATATTTTCATTCCATAAGTGAATTGCAAAGAAAAATATCATCCTAATAGTGCCCGAGAAAAAAATTCTTTTGTACTTGTGCAATGGTGAAACTTTTATCACAGATCATTAAGCATCCTCATGAGCGTCACAGAGAGACGGAAGAAGCAGAAACTAAACAAATAAACACAAGACAGTCATTCTCAGGATTAGATTCTAATACAGTGTATATCACGGTAAAGGAAACAAGGTAGGGTCAAACCAGTCTTTTCTTCGTTGACGGTGTGGTTTTTGCTGACGTCACGGCAATAAACCAAGAGCAGTGCTTATATTTTATCTGGTAGCACTGCAACCCCCAAATCTGGCTCCACTATTGGCCTAACGACACAGCGTTTTGGTGACGTCATGAAGTTTATTTGAAATAAAGTCTTTCCATTGGCTAGCCGAGCATGAGGGGTATTTTCTCTTATAGAAATGACCCTACCTTGTTTCCTCTACCGTGGTATATGTTGTAATACGGAATACCCCGCCGAATTCTGTATTCACGATACAAACTCGACTATATAAGGTTCTGGCTCTCTATTTTTTTTTAAGTGACTTATTATAGTACACTTGTATAGCGTAAATGAGTGAATTAATTTACCAGTGAAATGAAACGAAGAACGGCAGTGCTAATTTACTACTATCTAATTAAGAGCGTGACGCGTAACAAATAAACATACACGCACACGACGGTTATTTCTAGTAGTAAATTAGTGTATACGGCCAGTTAAAACTGACGAGATTCGATATTTTACTTATCCTCCAGATGTGAATGACAAAAAAATATTTCCATCCTGATAGTACCTGCGATTAAAATATACTTGTTCTTATGTACTGGCGAAACTCGTACCACAGATACGGTCATTAGGCATCCTTCAAATCAAATCAAAGAAGCTGTTTCTTAAGAAGCGGAAACCAAACAAATACGAGTAAATAAACACACCAAGGGTATTATTAGATAAGATTCTATAGATAATAGACACAGAAAATTAAAAAACCGTTGTAAAATTTTCCCATGCAATCACCCACAGTAGAACGTGAACGATGACATTTAAACACAGAAATATATGGACAAACAAACAATCAAATAAGACATTCAGAGTATGAATGTATAGATTCTATACATTCGTAAATCTCTGATAGCCTTATTTGTTTGGAAGTGTGTTTGCATGATTAAATGTCACCTTTCACGCTCTGCTGATGGTCATTGCATGGAGAAATGCGAAAACTTTCTTCCAGTAGCATATATGGTCAAATTTGGAACCCAGCGTTTGATACTAATGAAGGGTAAAATATTGGCTTCTTGAATGCCTTATAGTGGATACGATCTGTTACAAATGTCCATCGTCTGAGAAATAATTTTTTAAAATTAATTGAACAATAATCGGAAAAAACTATGAAGCGATTTCAAAGGTTATGGAAGAGAAACTAGCAACGATACAAGCAACAAATCTAAAACGTTTCGTAGCTTTTTAAAGGCACATATATTTTAAGAGCTTCAAAATATCTCCTCACTTACGGTAGTTCGCGACCGTCAATGTCCATGCAATCTTGAAAGTTTTGTTGGGAAGTTTGTCATAATTATCAGAATCACGTCTCGTAAAGCATTGATTTCGTGAGTTATTGTTGCCTTAAATTTTCGATACTTGGTCGACCTGACTACATGTTGCGCAGGATTTTGATTGAACGTCGTACTTCATCACGATCATAATCGGTGATAAATTAGACAACACTGGAAACAGAAAACTCTCAAGCATTTCACAATAACGGCCTGAGATCAGTCACAAAGACGTTTTACTTTTTGGAAAAATGTGGACCCGAGTGAGTATCATTTGCATGTTATGATGATCGTTGGGGGCAATTCACGAAGGCACGTGTCAGACCAGTCACGAAAACTTTGTTTTTTAAACGTTTGCAATAAATGGGAGTGCTCTTCAGCCGTACAGATCAAATTTTCGGTTCTAGGAAAGGTCCTCGAGATATTGTTCCTCTCTAAATGTGTGTGGGTTTTATAATCCATCTCATCCAATTTAAGAACATTATATTTACGTTCAATGCACTTAACAGAGGGGTCAACTTTTTCTTAAGTCATTTTGACTTCTTTTTAATTATCCCCTTACGGAGCTGTATAATTTTGTAATTTTGCCTGATCATGCATATGTTACCTGACCCAGCGTGTCACATTAGATCTAATATGCGAACACACGTAACAGTTTCTTTACTCAACAAAATGAGCGTGCAATTTCTGTAGAAAAATTACTTAGTTCCAAAGAATGTAATTCCAGGCATGAGCTTGACTCTCGCTTTCGAGTTATTAGCGCAAAAGATTTTGAAAAGATATCAAACCATTCATTTGTTAATAAAAGCAATTGTGCAGGCTTGCATGGTTTAGATTAATCCAATTTAATAAATTCATGGAACGAAACGCCAGCTTTTCATTCATACAAGTTTTGACAACACTGACGATAAAAGTCAAATGAATACTCAGCTAAGGATCACAACAGACGGAATTACGTTCATGTCGCGTCACACATTCTCATCCATTGCGTGAAGCTTTAAAAATACCTGACTCCGCAAAGGAAATGTTTTAAATTTCCTCGCAAGCTTTTGCGAGTAAGATGACGTTGTTGGGGCATTTCTCTTCACATTACTTAACAATTCCGGTGTTGAAATTTCAATCAAATAAACTCAGTAAACAAGCAGAACATTGGCATAACAATTTTTACAAATATATGGTCATTTCTTTAACATTTTTTAGTTATTTATTTTACTTGTATGAATAAGCCATTGTGAAGCGTTTATATTTTTGTTCAATCTACGCTGTAGACGATAAAGGAAGTTATTTCCAGTGATCAAGAGATCACTCCTCTGATTGGAATCAATACTCTAATCCTAAAGTTTATTATCGGTAAAAAATTTCAAGAGAAACATTAAGCGCACTCAGAATTTCATGAAGAAATTTCATAGATTATAAATCATTGCCCCAGTTCAGTTTCACCGCGTCATCTACGCTAGAGAAATCGTCACTTTTCAGCATGATTCAAGCTAGCGCTATGGCAGGTTTTGGGAGTTGTTGTGAGTGGGGAGTCAACGTGGCAGTTGTTTAGTTGAGTCGCTGAAGTTAATCGTTATTACACTCACACGTATTGCAGGAATTCCAGTTCAACCATTTGCTCACGGGACGAGAGTACATACCCTGCAAAGAACGCAAAAAAAAGACATGATTCACTGAGATCTAACATTCAACCTTGCATTCCTTCTGAATGAAAGAAGCGATCACCTGCCATGGCTGTGTCACAGCTCGCTCCTCTCACGAGACTAAAAATATATACTAATTTATTAATTGTCTGTATGAAATATGTTTTTATATTTACACTATTTACGCTTCGTAATTCATGGGAGATCTCACGCTGCATCACTCCAGACATTTGGCTTTGAAATATTGCGTGACGAACGCTCACGCAGCAGCCATCACGTGCCCTGTGGGCTAAACTTGAGCAGGATTGCGTGTGAGGCTAACGGGCTGTTCAAATATGTGAGAGATCACACTTGACGAGCCTGGCTGCTAGCCCACACTAAAGACAGTACTTTCTGCTTCGACACAAAGACCAAAGTCTCCAAACGTCAAGTAGAGTAAAAATCAAAGATGAGCACTAGGCGGACTGCTCCATTGAACGATTAACGTGAGAAAATAATAATTTCATGCAAATAGTGATAATGAAAGCAAACAATTTAGAAGTAATTTTTATACTTGGCTGCTAGATATCTCGTGAAGTTGTTTATCTTATTTCCATTTTGACTGACATAGGACGTTGTCCATGAGGGCTGCGTGAGTACAGAACTTTATTCAAAATAGAAGCAGGCATAACAATACCTTGCCCGCGCGGAAGGAAGGATAGACATGCAGACATGCAGACAGTTACGCTATTAATAATGCTCCAATTATCCGGTGTACAGAAAAATGCGCCTATGCAATGTGCGTTTTCTCCTGATATTATGTTAAACAGCTGACAACGTTCAGAACCCACAGCCAACTTTCTATGCGTGGGTTTGAATGTTCAAACATTCGACATGATCGTGGCGGTACTGCAGGAAGTAAAAGTTATTCGGTCGGTCCAGCTGCTCTAAGTATGTTCTATTTTTTCTTACCAATATTCTTACTTCTCCAAGTAAAATTTGACGCCACGACACCTGGCCACCCGGCCACTGACATAGTCCACTCGCCCATTAAGTTGCAATGGCGCATAGGCCAATGCAATTCATTTGAGCTGTTTTTCTCTCACTAAAAAACAAACGTACGAAATTTCTGCCGCGCATGTGAGAGATATTTCTCCGATGCAACAATTTGCGAGGTCCTTCCTGCCTGCCAAGTTTTCCCCTCCGGCGGACTGAGGCCGTTACCGCTAACAAGCCTCGCTAGCATCCTCTACCGAATCGCTTTAGAGTTTTGAAATAAGTAACAAATATTATTTCGCAATGCCTACTTCTGTGTTCTCTAAGGTCTCGCAGCATAACATCTGTATGCAGCATAACATCTGTAAAAAAAATTGGGAATTCAAATTTCTTCATTTGCAAGCTAAACTTATTTAAATTACGAATTAGAGCATCAGTATTTTCATAGCAACAATTCCTTATATAGAGTGTGTGTGAAATGGGTGGAAAAATTTGCTTTGCGTCAGAGGGTAACGTAAAAAATGAGACTTAGCCTCAACATAAACGCAAGGTCTTGTCGAATGTACCAGTTTTTGGCCAAACATGTTTTTTCCAAGGCAAATTTCATGTATTTTAACCTTCATGAGAAGCCTTTATTTTTCCAGTGAAAACTTCTCAGCCTAATTCAGCAAGCCATCGTGGACTCCTGTATCTGCCCAGACACTGATTCATTGTTTCATTGTTTCTATGCTCATCGCTTGCAGCTCTCGTGCGAGCGGTGCAGGGATGCTTGCTGTGCTCCTTCTTGCACCAAGCTTCCATGAAATAAAAATATAACTAGAATTTGGGGAAACAGTTGATGAACTTACGTCGCAATTGGACCGAAAGTTCGAGTTATAGAAATATGATTTTCACCGCACCTCCACTTACACAATCAAAAATCAGACTCGTTTTCATCGTTCAGCGACTTAGCGAGAAGTGGAACTTTGGCATCGATAACTACTGATGACTAGACAGACGTCAGCCTGCGCACTGTTGATGTTTGCAGAGAGAGAGCGATAGAAAGGGAGATGGGGCCACGTGCGAAGATACTAAATAGAGCGGAGTGTGAGACGCACAGCATTTGGTGTGATGCATGCAAAACGGAATCAAGAAGAACACCTCTTCATGATAGTCACGTATTACAAATAAGACGGTAAGCAGGAGCGCTAAAAAGTGGGAAGACTCTCATTTTGATAGCTGGAGAATCCTGACTATGCTTTTAGCACAACATTGTAAAATAGGAGTAAAATTTTCTATAAATTCCAATCAATTTCTATTGTAAACGAATTATAGGAAAGACATAAAGGGTGGAAGATAGAGACGAAGTTCATCGTCGCCTATATGGACCTAATACGAGCATTAAGCACGTAACGACATTTCCGTGGCCCATCCGACAACATATTTACCGCTCTAGTGTCGGCTATGAACATATTTTCCCAGAACGAAGCGTAAGAATGAGGATAAACGAGTGTTTTACGAGTGGCGATATTGGACAGAGCAGAAACGCCCTTGGAAGAGGCAGCTTGCTGGCCCTCACCTCCTGCAGATCCCAATGTATAACTACACACACAATCGATCCTCTACCCATACATCATCTTGCGCCAATCTCAGCTATCACGCAGGAAAATTGGTGCCAGAAATTTCTAGTTATTCAAATGCCTAAGTTAAATAACTGGGACTAACTTTTAGACGCATAAGTGCAGGTTGGCAGGCGCTGACGCACTGTATAAAACTCGGAGATCAAGTGTGGCTATATTTGCAGCAGCGTATACGGGGGACGGACATTATGCACTTCCAGGGCTGAACGTGAGGCGTGGAGTGAATGGGTAGATCGTCGCTGTGGAGGTGAGTTGGAAGTGAACACAAGGTAGACATCAGTGGGAGACGACAATAGCTGCTATTTGCAATTGGAGTTAGAAAGTTCCTCGAACCATTTTAGCATATTACCTGCCTGGGTGGCTCAGCGCAGGGGTTCCCAACCTTTTTTGTCCCATACCCCCAAAAGAAATTTTATTCGAACCTCGTATCGTCTGAAATGAAAATTCCAATTCACAGCCAATATCCTATTATTCACCTGGACTTTTCTCGCACCCCAAGGAAAATAGTCTCGCACCTCCAGAGGGTGCGAGCACCCTAGGTTGGGATCCCTTGGGCTAGCGGATAATATTAACTGACTTCAATATATTGTACATCACCTTTCAAGCGCTTAATGTTGCATTTCAATAAAAATTCATAAATTGCACAAGACCAGACTGCAGCTACCCAGACGACATAATTATTGTTCTCACGCACGAGGCGCACAACTAACAAGCTTTTCTACAGTGAACCGCATCAGACGAGTGTAGTGTGGGTAAATCAATCTCACTTTGGTTATAACCATAAAATATAACTGGAATTATTTTCACGTATCTCGACCGCACTTCTTATGTTTGCTAACCACACTTTAATGAGTGTCATAACAACCCTCTTCCACTTCTGCACTTGCCTTAGTTTAAAAAAACGTTCTCAAGAAAAAATGAACTCATGCAGTAAATGAGCAACCCAGAAATCAATTTATTTATAAAGCACCTTTATTACTCATAATTTTGCCGGGTTTCTTGCTTGCGTACTTACTTACTTGCTCACAGTCATCTTCCACGCTCTGCTTTCAGCAAAACATGTGGAAAAAATCGACCTTCTACTAATGATGTACTGGAAATTCAGCTTTGTTTTTGTGTTGCGTAAGATATAAGTCAATCACCAACATGTACGGAAATGTTCCTGGTCTTCTTGGTGATTGGGAAAGTTCACGTGCTTTGATCGCTCAAAAATATTCAATTTACGAATAATTTTTTTCCATTGACTCTTGCAGACATTGTAGATATAATTTTCATTGTTGTTTGGTTATGAGTTGGTTTAAGACTCCCGAGCCACAACAAAGACTATTTCAGGAGAGTGAAGAGAACGGACCATGTCGTATGGACTGTAGCAAACCGGGAATCTATGCACAATGTGTGTTCCAAATAGAATATCTAACGCATAGAAACAGCATATTTGAAAAAAAGAGGAAGCAAAGAAAGAAATATTCCTAAGAGAGTATGAAAACGGACAGATGCAAAGTGTCCAAGAAAAATAGTAATCAGGAAGGCCTATCTATAAGTGAGGTATCCTCTTTAGGTTCAAGTCCCCATAGCATACGACAGACAAACCTAATATAAACCTATTGTATACCCTATGCCCTCTGAAAGGGCTTATACCAATATAGCCATATATTTGTCTATAAGTTTGCTTGTCGGTGTTCTTGTATGTTCGAGTGGTTACCACAGTCCACACTCTGCTTTAAAACTGTAAAAGCAAAAGAAAGTATGGCAAAATTCACCTCTATTTCTTTGGTACTAATAAAGGGTAAAATTTACTTCGCAAGCTGAGTTGACAATACGATCCGTTATAAATGCCAGTCTCATAGAGAATATTTCCTGAAGAATTGGTTAAGCACGGACTGGGAAAAACGCGGCAGTGATTTCAACGATTAATAAAAAATAAACTAGTAAGGACAGAAAAAGAAACTTTTAAAACTTTGAAGTACATCGAAAACAATTTCATTCTGAAAGGTTTTGAAAATCGTTTCATTTTGCGTGCAACTGCCAGTATCGACGCAGGTTTTAAAATCTAATTCAGAATTGTGCCATGGTTATGTGAATCATGACCAATCAGTGGAACATTTATTTATTGAGTTAGTGATGCTTTTATGTCCTTCATATATGGCCTAAAAACATGTCTGCTGGATTTCGAGTGAACGTCGAGAGATATGCAATGTTGCAAACTCTTGTTAGTCCCTTGGATCGACAGGCCAATATCTGTGATAAATTCGACAAACATTAGATATAGGAAACTTTCACAAATTTTACGGCCTGGTTTCAGTTAAAGCAGGTTATCCTTCTTTGAAATCATATAACTCCATGAGCTAAATTTTCCCATGGAACTGAAAATACTCTTTGCAAAGTGTAGTGATCGTGTGTACAATTCACCAGCACTGAAAGTGGTATGTATTACACATCCATGATAAGTGGATGTGAGCTGACTAACAGCAGATCAAAACACCTGTTGGGGAGTTCTCTTGGAACTATTTTTACTCAAAGATGTGCGAATTTAGGAATGCCTCTCTCCTATTCCTGTTCATCAAAAGAACATTCGAAGTACTGTAGATGGGTGAGACAATATTCTCGTAACGGTGGTAGTTTATGATTTCTAAGCTTCTAACAACATAACTGCTTTCTATTTGCCTGACTCTGTATGAGTAAAGGGTTGTCTAATTTAATTGTATAAATTTCCTGACCCAATAGGAAACTGGCGGTCTAGTTAATAATAAAATTTTCGTCCGGTAACCAGTAATAAAACCTGGCGACAAACATTGCCCTAAGGAAAACGTTCTCGACCAAAGAAGAGCAGAAAGCCGCCTACGGCCCCAACTGATCTCCCGGTGCCTTCACATAAAACTTTAGCGGTCGAAATAGACTTTCCCAGCGGATAAAATTTTTTACTTTCGTTGCGGATAAAATCTTTTACTTCAGTGGCACTAAAATTCTCAGCAGTCAAACACGGGGCCTGCAACTGAATACTGCAGATGATAAAATCAGTGTTTTTATGCTCTGCAAAAAGTTTCGGTCACAAACACTTTATTGATTTTAACAGAATTAATTTTGAAAAACGGGTAATAGTTTTGCGAAAGCTGGCGCTCGCGCCGACACGTTAGACATTCATGTATCCGCTAGCACAATTTAACCTTTTGTTAACTGACGGTTACTCTGGTGCCAAGTTGGCCAGTGCACCACTTTAAAGGATAAGTTAGGATCTTGGTATATTAAGGTAATACATAGAGATAACCAGGAGCATATGGGCTTATTAGGCGCTGCGATAAACATATTTTATGACGTAAGTAATTTAACAACATCTTGCCGGTAAAGTACATTCAGTTTATGTCATAGGCTTCTCGAAACTTGCTCTTCAGTTGTGTTACTCAACAGAGATATATTGATCTTATTCCATTCTTTTTTCAGGTACAAACTTTTCTCATAGAATACCACTTGAAAATATTTTCTCACTTATGCTGGAAAGTATTGCGTCACCCTCGATATTTCGTAAAATTAAACCATTAGAATGAGGAAGTAAATCATAATAGATAAATGTTCGGGTAATTTCATGTTTACTTCAGTGTGGTAACTTCCTCCTAAAATCCATTTTCTTTTCGTATTAATGTCTCGGTAGACAATAGTTCAAAATTAGCTCGCAGCATTTAAATGCACTGGCCCGACCCTAACTCGTGCCCCGGCTTTAAGTATAACTGCTTGGGATTTAGTGGTGGTAGTAGTAGTATGGGCCACGAGTTTTCTCTTCTCATAAGGAAAATATCATTCGTTAAGTCTACTAAAACTGTGCTCTTAATGATGTTTAGCAAACCGTTCAGAACTTTGTAACGACTCCAGGGAGCAACTAGGTGCAGTGCAGGCAGTGAGCAGTTGAGCCAACCATCGGAGGTCGTCCTGCGTTAACGACACATAAAAGTCCAGCAGTGGGGGTCTAATGCTAGCTTATCAGCGACATTCCGGACTTTTCGCTGACACAAGCACGGGACTCGGCAGGCGCGGGCTCATGGAGGGAGAGCGCTCGGCGGTAGGAAGGACGGCTGCCAAATTCGCGTTTTTCCTCGCCAATTCGCTCAAATTTGGCCTATTTCAAACAAAATCAGGCTATCCCGAGCACTCAGTGTCTGACGACCTTGCAGGGCTGCCTGATACTGACCGCTTTTTAAGACTAATTTTTTTTGATAAAAGACAAATCTTGAAAATTTTTGACCAGAATATAGGTCAATCTCGCATAGCTGGTAGTTAAGGTAAGAAGCGCGTATAAAGCAGCACGATCCAGCAAAGAGAATGTAATAACTGAATTGACTTTTGCAATGGAGATGTTTCATAGTCGGCGGAATGGTTAAAAAACACCCACCAAGTATATATCACCCAGTTCAAAAATTGTAATGTTAGCGAATACTCTGGAATATCCAATTACCTGCCCCGCAATAAACAAGAAAAGTAAACAATTAGCTCTCGAGGCATAGAACTACCTATCATCCCGTTGGTTGGTTTGTGTGTTCTCTGCGTGTGCAATTTGCAAGCCATTAAAACAACGCAGTAAATTGGTGAGCTGATGTGCGCTGGCCATGACGATCGCAGAGGAAGTTGCAACATGGCTAGCTGGTGCTGGTCATGATTCCACTGAACAGCGGTGGTTTTGGAGGCAGCTCGGCAAGAACTTCAGCTGGCAGACATGAAAACTGAAGCGTTTCGCTAGCAAAGAACAAACCTACAACTCAAAAATTTCATGCATTACAAATAGACCTCGGAAAACGATGCCACTCATACTCCCATTTCTTGAAGATTATAAAGCGATATGAAACTTGCACTGCCGTTCCATACCCCCTCTTATGAACGTCGCATTAAATTCCAGAATGAATAAGAAGAATTGTGGCGCCTTAAGTGCTTTATTGACGTTAGTTTTGAGACAACTTGTGTAAAATATTCAGCTCCGGATTTGAATAATTAGCAAAGGACAAAGATTTTGCCGTATGGGTAGGTGACTCGAAAAATGGATTCCATTTTGACGCCTCAGAGCTATTTTGGGCTGCACGTGAGAGAAAAACAGGCTTGTTTAGGTTATGTTAGATTTTTACTACATGATGGGAATGAGAATGAGTAAAAATTAGTTAAAATGAGTTTGGATGAGCTAGAATGAATGCGGATAAGTTAGAATAAGTTTAGACAAGTTGGGATAAGTTTGGTCGAGTTAGAATGAGTTTAGACGAGTTAAGACAAGTTTGGAGAAGTTTGGACAATTTTAGACAAGTTAAGACAAGTTAAGACAAGTTAAAACAAGTTAAGACATATTGAGACGAGGTGGGACGAATCAGGACGAGATGGATCAAAACACGTCAAGACATGTCGAGACATGTCGAGACCCAGCAAGACACGTCAAAACACTCAAAGAAGCGCCAAGAATGTCAAGGAACGACAAGTAACACCAAGTTAGCTTAGGACAGGTCAAAACAGATGAAGACAGCTCAGGACATGTCAAGGCAGGGTAACTAAGGGTGCGTTCACACTACGAGCGGAGCGAGCGGATCGGCGCGGAGCGTCGCGGCACGGAGCGGAGCGGCGCGGCGCGTGTGTTCACATGTGAGCTGAGCAGAGCGACCTACACAAGCATCAGTCGCTATGGAGCGTTCCGTGAATGCGCTTCTGTTGCTCGACGGCAAAACGGAAACACTGGATCCATCCCATCAACATGAGGAGAGATCGCTATGGAGAATACCACTATCTCTTCGAAGCACTGAGGAGAGATGAATCACAATTCTACGAGTATTTACGGATGAAGCCGGCAACTTTTGATGTACTACAATCCCTTATAGAAAGAAAAAATTCCAACGAGATTAGATAAATTTGCTGTTTAGCAATACACAAATTTTTATTGAGGATACATGTAAAGCAAAGTAGTTTAAGCAAAATTAAAGTCTTTCCATATAGGCTGTATCACATATATTACTACAGGTTTTCGTAGGCCAGTACGAACAAAAAAAGTCTTGTGGTGACTTAAACGTGAGTGAACGTAAAGTAATTCCCTTCAGAAATTCAGGGTTGTGCCAGAGAAACCTAAATGAAAAATACTGACAAATGTTGACTTGTCCTGACCAAATAGTTCTCGAAACACTGATATGCTTTCCGTTAGTATTGGAAAAAATCTCCCAAGCTCATAAAATTTTGCAACTTATTGTGTATTTGACACTCATTGAGTCCTCCTCATCATCATACGGCCTCCTTTTTCTCCCATTTTACGGAAAAAATGAAAACTTTATTAAAAAATCGTACATAATTATACTTTAATCAAGATCATATAATAAAATACACAGCATCACAAGAAAGATGAAACTACATCACGAGAAAAGCAAAATAAATTCCTTAAACTGAAGCAATAATAAAATAACTTATCAGAGAAAGCAGAAGAAAATAGAAATAAATGATTAATGAACCCAAATGGGTGAAATTACACTAAAATATTACATGTTACACTATCAGTTATAATTTTTATATTAGTTGTACAAATAAATAGTTATATACTAGATTTTTTTAACTCAAACGACAATTCTACCCCTGTAAGATATGACGATCCAAAGACGGAGCCGAGGAGAAACGCTCGACGCGAGCGTCAAAAAATCCCAACGAATTTCCCGAGCGTGCCGCTCCGCTCCGCTCCGCGCCGCGCCGCGCCGCTCCGCTCCGCTTGTCGTGTGAACAGGCAAGCGTTTCTGCATTCAAACCTGTACAAACATTATTGCCGCTCCACTCCGCGCCGCTCCGCTCCGCTCGCTCCGCTCGTAGTGTGAACGCACCCTAAGTAAAGCAGGACAAGACAGCTCAGGACAGGTCAAGGCAGGTTAAAGCAGGACAAGACAGGTCAAAACAGGTCAAGACAGGTCAAGATATGCGAAGCTAGGCCAACACAGATTGTCAAAATGCGTCATGAATGGTCACGATAAGATGGGTCAAGGACGTAGGACGAGATAAGTCAAGATAGGTCAAGATTTGTTAAGATATGTTAAGATATGTATAGGTCAGGATAGGTCAAGAGAAGGTAAGAGAGGTCAATAAACGTCAAGAGAGGTCAAGAGATGTTAAGAGAGATGTAGAGATGTCAAGTGAAGTTAGGGTAGGTAAGATGAGATAAGGTAAATATAAATTGGGATAAGCTTGGATGAGTTCGGATGAACTTGGATTAGTTTTATAATTTTGGATAAGTTTAGAGAAGTTCGGAGAAGTTTGGAGAAGTCTGGATAATTTTTTTTAAGTCTGGAAAAGTTTGCAGAAGTTTCGATAAGTTTGGATAGGTTTGGATAAGTTTGGATAGGTTTGGATAGGTTTAGATAAGTTTGGATAGGTTTGTATAAGCAGGATAACTTTGCGTAAATATGAATAAGTTTAGTCAAGTTTACACACATTGGGATAGATTATGATAGGACAGGGTTGGACAGGTGGGGGTAATTCAAGTTAAGCCCGTCAGTTCAAGTTATGGCTGGGAATAACATCAAATAAGTTCAGTTAGATTATTCATGTAAGAAAAGTAGCGGTGAGTTTATTTACTATCAAAAAGCGCCATTTTTACGGCAAGGACGCACTAGCAAGTGCAATTTGTATTAAATACATTTATATGAAAGTATGGATAAAGAGAATAAAAACAGTGGAATATTATTAAGAGTTTATGAATCCTTGAAGCGAAATAATATTAATAATAATAATTATTATTATTATTATATAAGAAAGTTTTAGCCTCCCTTTACCACGACAAAGATGTTCCAAGAGAGGAAGTATGAAGGCACTATTTAGTAGAGAATTGAGGGAACGCAGAATCTATGCACAATGTGCATAGAAAGAGTAAGCTAAGAAAGAAGTTCATGAAATAAGAATAAATTGAAGAACACAGTAGTAGGTGCTGAAAAACAGAACAGCATTGAACCGATAAAAGATGGTCCGTAACAAAACAAAAACCTATTCTATTTGAACAAAATGAAGGCCTACTTAACCCTTAGCTCGGGCCCTCACATAATTCTAATGGGAGCGCTAATTCCCATAGATACAATAGTTGTATCCCCCTGAGGAGTGAAGCGAAATAAACCATGCAGCCTACACTCTAGATAACTTAAATAAAGCAAGCTGTATTTATCATTCAGGTCGCAAAAGAAAATAATTTTTTGTTTCCATGCTTTTCTAGTGACTCAGTTGCAACATAACTGTGAATTTTCCGTACGAATATCATGCATAACCTCGCCATAGATTGTTACCTAATAACCGAGATTCTAGATTAAAAGCAGTATTTCCTGTGTAGCCTGCACTTCATCTCACGTGCTAGCTACTCGTACGAATACCGTACGCTAAGGTAGCACCGCCCAGTTAACCAGTTACATGCCAGACAGCGAACTCGCCACTTTCGCAGAGAGGCGTCGATACAAAGCTACACCAGCTACACTCTTCACCTGCCAGTTTTACGAGAAACAGTGCAGGGTAAAGTCTCCTCACCCCACTTCCACTTCACAGCCTTATTCAGTACGGTAGTTTAGAGTTAGAGCGTGGAGCGAGCAGCACTCTACCTCACCCAACGCCTCACCCGGCACCAAGGAGCAGGGCATGGTGTAATGGAGCCGAACAAGGGCACTCTGTCCTCTTGGAGCCGGAGGTAACTCCTTTACCGCTCTTTGCTTCGGAGGCCTTACTGATATAATCTGAAACACCGACCTAGGGGGAGGTCACAACCGCGTCGTTCTCTGAAAGCACCAATTGCTCGCTCCTGCCCTTCGAGGTACGGAAGATCCACCCACATCAAGCACTACTTTGGCAAGCGCCCCTTCTGCAAGTGCTCCAGTATCAGTGCTCCTTGACAAATACTCTCTTCTAGCATGAATGCCAAGCATTCTTTCTTCAGCGCTTTCTCGCGGCGTACTCTTTTCACTTCTCGTCATATAAGTGGAGACGACAGTTCACTACTACACACGTTCTACGAACCCGGCCATCACTATAGGCTCGTCCTTTCTACCGGCGACTCGCGTACCGGCGCAGTCGTCGCTACTCACGATGCAGCGAGCGCTCTCCAACGAGGTCCTGCGTCGGCAACGAAACCAGGTAACGTAATCATTACTCCGAGCACAATCAATTCGATAACTAGTCACTCAACTGTGATCTGGCAATAAATTTCGTTAAAGCTTCCGTACTGCAGTTTCCGAACATTGGAAATAGTGTAAAGAAGATGTTACCTCAAAGTTTTCGTGGCTCATAAAACTCTGAAATGCACAATCACTGAGCCTGACTGCACTGCAACTCATATTTTCGCATAAAAATGAATAATCATCCTAAGCCGTTAAATTTTTGTGGGTATTCTTTTACCGGATATCACTAACTCAAACTCTCGCCTAAATTGTCTCGCTGTCAAAATATTATTTCTCCATTCATTTGATTCCACAACGCGTCCAAGCCTCCACCACCCCGCACAACAGAATACAACAGAACAGAATTCATGACCATCTGCGACTAAGGTCATGATTGAGGCGAGCATGTTAACAGATTCACGGGATGCTGTATACAAGATATGTTAAAACTTCACTTTCTTCTTCATCGGAAACGCTACAGAAGTTGTATTTGTTTGGAAAAGGAAAATAGTTAGCGTCATGATGGATTTAAACAGGCATTTTTATATAGGAATAAGAGAGACAAAATTAGTTTTAGCCTAAGTGTTAGACTAAATTTACTTCAGGCGTTATTAGAGACGAATGTAAATTTTTTTGAGCCCATTTGCAGTATTACACTACCGCGTACCTTGTACAGAAAATTAGCAGTCGTTTCATGTAGGTATAAATGTACACAAGAACATTAGGTATTGAAAAAATAATTTAATAAACAAAATTAAACTTTGTGGCGAAACATGAAAATGGCGATTAATTTTAGTGGATTTTAAACAGTGTTAAATGTTTCAGTCTTTGAGGAATATAAGTTTTGAGTACAGAAAATCGAAACAATGTTCAAACATAACGACTGATTATGTTTTTGAAATTTAATAAATAAGAAATAACCCTTACTTCATTTGCACATTTTTTACGAGTTCGCCAATACGTTTCTCGAAGGTACTACCCGTTTCATCTATGTAGAATGAATTTGTAGCAGATTGTCGTTGAAAGTTCACCGCAGCCCTATGTGAGCACTGGGCTCAAGGTCCTTAGATTTTTTTCTGTTACCATTTCTTGTCAATAAATGAAGTGCATGAAAATCGCTCTATCAACGACCAGTGACTACTAGTAGTTGGGGGCATGTGGAAGAAGAATCAACTACAGTGAATAAATTACTGCATGGATTAGAATAACTTCCCGACATGATATCGAAAAACAAGTAATGCAAATCCTTCAAGCTGCCAAGACGCCAACTAAGTTCCTCCAAGTTCAACACACTCGCTGAGATATTTAAGAGCCCGTGCATTAAAATGTGTTCGGGAAGAGAAGTTAGAATTTGTATGTCTTTCAATGTTATTTCAGTTTATAAATTCGCAATTAGTAGAAGCAAAAAAAGCCAAATAAAACAAAAAAGAACTACGTTCGAGCTATAGTAACATTATTGATGTATTTTAAAAGTAAAAAATAAGGTAAAAATCGCTCAACGACATCATATCAAGAGTAAGTAAGCTCTAAAAGAATAAAAAAGGACCTTCCGAACAATTTGATCATGTTTTGTAGTGATTTTGTTAAAAAACCTAAACAAAAAAGATTATTCAATTTAAACAAACCATAAAAAACAATAAACTCTTCAATTAGGGATAATTCTATCATTATTTTAAATAGGACATTCAATCTTTGATTTATTTTTTAGTTTTACTAGCTTAATTATTTTACTCATTACTTAAGATGGACAGATTATCTGAAACGTTCAGGTTTATCTCTGAGGATTCACTGAATCTAAATAGAATGATCTTTCAATTAGTAATTTTCATTTTTCTTTTAGAAAATAAGAAAGATGAATGCTGTAATGATTTCATGTATGCACAGTACAGCATAGTATACAGATTACCCATCGTATACTATCGTGGGACGAAAAGAACTTGTTGAACCGTATTGACGACCTCGTCGAAAATGAAGGAAGGGAGGAAGAATAGAGTATCTCTTATCTATGAACATTCTCGGAGAGAATATGGTTCTTTCAGTTTTAACAATTTTCCGATTTTGTAATGAGCTTAAAAGTAATATTGAAGGAAAATTTTGGCATTTAACAGCGCCTTGGGACTTTAAAACTTAGTCGCCATTTTGACATTTCACCAAAAATTCTTTGTTTGCTTACTGAACGCTCATGATGATTGAGTTAACGTTACTGAGCAGAATAATATATAAGAAGAACGTCTTTTCTAAACTGTGAACTCGTTTTCACCGCAAGAGAATTCTAAAAACAAACGTTTGTCCCTGAAAACAGTGGGAGCAAACTCTGCCGAAAGAAACCTTGGAGTGACACTAATTTTGATAAGCTGTGTCCTACAGAAGACAAATGCCGGAAGGAGACATTAGTTAATGAAATCAATATTTTTTACGATAATATCCTCCTCTCTTTAGCGTGTCTGATGTGAAGTATGTAGATTAAACTCCACATCAAGCAAATGTGGAGTCGTAACTGAGTAAAATTAGTTTTGCACGATTGTTGAATTTCTAAATGCGTAATATTCCACACAGGCATCGGGATCAGTTTTGAGAAACGCAAATTTCCTCAAAAATTTGTCATTCATTTCTACGATAGGTTAAGATGGATTTAAAGAATAAACAGCTGAAAAGCTTTCATAAGTACTCTATGAAACTCTCGTGATGCTTCAGAAAGAGCGATACTGATTGAGGTGGGGTAGTTCTAGCTTTGCAGGCTCGACTTGTGTGGACACCGCATGAATAATTTCAAACGTCACGCAAAATCATTTATCTAGTAAATCTAATAACACAACATTAGAATTAAGAAAAAATGGGCCAACCTCAAAATATCGGGTGATCTTAAAAGTGTTTAGAAGAAGTTAGGGCAGTGACTACAGTTTTGTAGAGTTTACAAAAATTGAAAGCAGCGCAAAAATTTGCTGGGTATCCTAGATTCAAAGCCTGAACACCGCGGCACTCAGTGACATTTTGGCCCCAGCGGATGTTGCCAATTGTCGTTCAGTTATGACCAAGAGATAGTGTGGCGCAAGCCGCAGGGCGCCGCGCACTATTCACCGTTGAAATTAGGATTGAAATTCTGGCTTTGTTCAACATCTAGAAGTGTCTTACATTGCGTATAATTCAAGCATCAAACAAAAATTCATTGTTTGAATACATCCAAACGGTTGAAATATACGCGCTAAATTTGAAGGCGTGAATAATTTTAGTGTAAGATGAGCGAGGTATAAAGCAATAAGAACTCCCTGCAGCAGCACGGGTGATTCTCTCCAAGTCATAGGAAATTCACGGATAATACGAGTTCATAACACTAAGACGTCAAAAGTCGGTACTACGAGATATATACATAGTTCTTTGCAAAGAACTGGTACATAGAAAGTGGTTGAGGTGAACCTATTGCAAGCAGTAAAATTGAACACTTACACAAAAGGACAAGACTTGTTTTTTGAGCACTCGTTTTTTGTAGAATGCCATGTAAGCGTGCCAAGCTCCACCAGAAGCCTGGGCAGGATGTCCGGCGGGCGATAACTGCGACGCCGCAGCGCCGCGCCACCACGCAGTGCACCGCAGCGCAGCATGCGATAACGAGCTGCTTCTCGTGTGCCGTACACTTCTCTGGAATCCTAACGCTACTTTACCCTATTAACTCATTAGTTAATTGTGTGTAATGTATGAATTATTTTGAAGTGACTATCCTAATGTTCTCTTATCATAAATACCCAATAGTTATTCATGCTTGAAGTTTAAAATGATTCGTACAGCGTTAATCCTAATATTTTTTTCAGTATTATTACTCTATAATTATTTTCGCTTACGGTGTTTTATAAATTATATAGCGCCATTTCAAGTTGAGACTGGAAACTGGCAGTGAAACCATCGTGTTTAAATGAGCACCGGCGATGATATTGTACGTAGACTTTATCGAGAAGAAATATTCTGTCAGTTCGACCGTTGTCGCCTTAGAACAAGTCGTGGCACGGATCAGAACTCGTCACCCATAGTTACATGTTCCGTAACGCTGGAACATCTGAGTATGAAGTACCGCGTAAAATGTTGTATACTGGTCGTGGCAGCGTCATTAGGAATCTAATTCGTGGCATGCACTCAGCGTCAGAAGCACAGACCATTAATGAGTTGGTGAGGAAACGTATAGTTTGTTGGCAAGCGAATGTAGAGACTCTACCTAGGCGCATTTGAGCGTGAGGTTAAACAGTTATTTTATAAAGAATATCGCTTCACAAAAAAGTTTTTTTTTTCAAGTGGTGGAATAATTTTAAAATGTTAAAGTGCGTCAAGCCTTATATTTCATCACTCTATTGTAAATAGAAGTTCAATTGATGTGTCTGTCATTAGGTTCAACACAAATTATTCTACGATGTCAAAATATTTTTAATTGAAAACTCTAACTCAAGAGCATTAGCAATGCAACAAAGGAAGGGAACTAAGTTAATCAGCTCCAAAAGCAATTAGCTAGATGTCTTGCAGAGTTCTCACTTGTCAGCACTTTGTAGGTTAAATATTTCAAACTTTCTTAATCAGTAGCAAGTCGGCAGATCAATAGCGAGATATTATTCAAATCGTTTGATATGAAGGAACGAAACTGTGAGTCGCTTACATTTTATAGAAAGGCATATGCAGAGATTGAAAGTAGATGTTTTCATTTCAGAATTATTGGTTACAGAGAATTGATTGCATTTGAAGGACTGCGCGAAAAAAAACTACGCGGGGGGGAGTAACACTCAAATACCATTCATTTTCTAATATGTAAAATATCAGGAACAAGTCACAATACACCGGAGATTAAAAAGGATACACAATGTTCCCCGGACAAAAATTAGTCATACGCTTCTAACATGGTATACGAGCACGAATAATTGACACTATTATGACCTGCACTGAGCCATAGAGTGCCCTAATGTACATCTATGTAGTACCTTCAATCACTCTGGTATCAACCGATCTCGTTGTGTGGACGATCTTTTCGCCGTCTAACTTAACGTCTAGGTGGGCTCACAAATTTTCTATTTGGTTCATGTCTGGGAACTTAGCTGACCAATCTAAATGCCTGAAGTTTTCTGAATGTCTGTCATGCAAATAAATAAATGGCAGTTCTAGGGCGATGCACCATGGCAGTTGTCTTCCTGAAAGATACGCGAACCAACATACTGTTTTCATTTCAGAGCTTGTCATATTAGTCATCTAGCAGCTCAATGCAGCCAAGCTACTCGTATTTTAGTTTGTCGGATCCCCAAACCAAAAGACCTGATTCTGTGGGATTTAAAAAACACCAGAATACCAATACATGACAGACCCTCCTCCTCCTCCTTACACCCAATCTTCGTTGAAAGTTTCTGTTTCTGAAAATATCGACGAGCATTATTGCTATAACGACAGAATCGTGATTCATCTGACATGACACTTCACTCCTCTACAACTCAATACCCACGTTCTCTTGCCCAATTTAAACGAGTGGCCCCGGGGGAGGAGTTCAAATCGGCATTTTAAAAGCCACTCTGCTCTGTATAAATGTACATTACGGAGACTTTCCCAAAAGAAGTTTAGAAACATCATTGACATTTTGCAGTAGTTTCTTCCACATTGCTAATCGATTCAGATAAGCAATTGGGGATAGATAGCAGCGGTCATTATTGGTTAGATTTTGTTTTCGGTACAAATTTGACTAGGCATGCCTTATGTTTTCGATTGTTTTCATTGTTGGTAGACCCTCATGACAGTGCAACATGAAACATCACCGAATTCCGCTACTTCCATCGTTGGGAGTCCTTAAGCCCGACCAAATGGAGTAGCTTTTTGCCATTCCGAGACGCTTGCTTTGGTCCCATTGTTGTGGAGCAACTGATGAATAAGTGAATAAATAAGTTGGCGTGTTCATTTTCTACAAACGTGCTCTCTGAGTAGTTATTTGAATAAAGACCTTTCAGAAATTTAGAGAAAAGTTTTGAAATATGTTCCTGCTACATACTACGCTTTTGATGTAAGCTAATTTTTGCATTTTTTATCTCTGAAGAGTAACTCACAATTTCATTTAGAGAAATTACTTATCCAGTGTAAAAACATAAATTACAAAAAAATGATCCATAGTGAAACAGAGAACATTGAAAATGAGTTAAATGAGTTATTCATGCAATAAATTCAATCAATAATTAACAAATATTAGCCAATGGCAAAATAACGAAATGAATTATATAGAAATGCTTCAAAATTATAAGTTAGTTTGCGCCTTGCCAACCAAAACAAAGGTGTTCCAATGAGGAAAAGAAGAAAGGCATCATTCAACATGGACATGGACTCTATGTACAAAGTGTGTCCTAACAACCTACTCATATAAATAGCATGATTGAAAAAGTTCACGAAATAAGATAAAAGTTAACGAAAAGTTCAACGGGTACTGAAAAATCGGATAGAAGTGAACTGAAGACTTGTTTGAAAAAAAACCCTATTTCATAAGAACAAAAAGAGGTCTTACATAACCTCCATTACAGAACATCACATCTTCCTCGTGAGATACATGAGCGTTAATTTGATAGTCTAATATCTCCATGGATTTGAGAATGGAAAATAAATTTTGATCTAATCGTCCTACTGCTTTTTATTATCAGCTAAAAACAAGCTTTCATGCACTTAACTCGAAGAGTTAAAAAGTACCTACAAATAATTTCCAAAAATGTTTAAGATGTTCAGTTTAAATTATTATTTGTTAGGCCATTAGGCAATGCATCAATTTTTCAGGACGACTGAAGAATATTGTAAAACTATTCTCGAGAAATGCTGTTATAATATCAATTGCAACGTGCTGTTGTTCGTATTGAATATCATTGCGTTTGATCTTCATAAAGTTATTAAAAGAACTTAATGACAGGAAATCTGTAGGCCTCCCATAACAATGCCATGAAATTACGGCTTAAAGTGCAAAACTTGAAAATGTATTCCATGAAGAATAACTCACGACAGCAGAAGCTAGCCGGAAACACTGCACGATTTCAGTGCAGTATTATTACAATGGCTATATTTAGGATACCCTCCCATTGACTCAAATTAATGCTACTTATAATTTCTATTCATTTCCGCAGGTTATTTCCGGTTCAGACTATAATGACGTTTTATTTCCAGACTATGAGGACCCCATTTAACAGAAAAACAAAACACACTCGTTCCGTGAAAACGTATTAATCAATGAGAGCAAATTGGCCAAGCATGGACTTATGAGAGTTCATCTTTATCACAATTTACTTTCCAATTTTTTAGGAGAAGGAATTCGTATCTAATATCGAAGTATTTATTGAGGGTCTTTCCATAACATTTAAATTGAATACTGAAGAAAAGCGCATTAAAGCAATATGTTAGACTAAGGATGCGGAATGTCAAATAGCAATCATTCGTTGATTTAAACAAACGAAATCAGGTAATTGTGTCTGGGCACGCCAGTGAGCAGAGTAGTGAAAGAGCGAGAGTAAGGATGCCAAGTTTCCAGCATTCGTCGATTTAAACAAACACAAACAGGATGCTAAACGCCAAGTAGCAATCTTTTATCGATTTGAAACAAACACAATCAGGTAGTTTCATCGTGACGAGCAGAGCAGTGTGAGAGAGCGCTAAGACGTAAGCAGGAGCAGAGCTACAGCCGAGCATGGAGCTGCAGTACACGGCGGTGGGGGGCCGCAAGAAGAGCACCGTCACACCGCCGCAGCTCGGCCTGCACGACTTCGGGCCCGTCACCGTCCGGCAGACGTGGGTGGATGGAGACTTCAGTGAGGGGCTGGCGGGTGAGTGGTGCAGTGAGGGGCTGACGAGTCAGTGGTGCAGTGAGGGGCGGACGGGTGAGTGGTGCAGTGAGAGCCTGGCTGGTCAGTGGTGCAGTGAGGGGCTGGCGGGTGAGTGGTGCAGTGAGGGGCTGACAAGTCAGTGGTGCAGTGCATGAGGGGCTGGCGGGTGAGTGGTGCAGCCACTTCAGAGAGAATTTTTTGAGGAATCGGTGCTGCAGAATTGACTAACACTAGTTACTCTTTGAGCACCTCCGAGCACACACATAAATTTTTCTCGCCCTCATATAACCACACTCACATACGTCTCGACTGATGGCTGCTGCAGCACAGCTGGAACTTCTTCAATGGGTACACTCTGGATAGAACAAAACCAATTGCATCGCGCTAAGGTCTCAGATAAATGCCTGCACAGCCAGTAGTTTCGAATCTCATGATCCAATAGCAACTTAGATCGCCTGAACTCTTGCGATAGTTTGGAGACAAACAGCGCGCAGCAAAAGAATCCCAATCCCGGCTACCGATTCGGGAGTAATCGTTGAGTCACTGAGATTATTGTGAGGAGTTTTCCCCTCCCTGGAGCAGGTCTAGGGGGAGAGGGGGAGGGGGTTGGGCAAAAGTGACCGGCACTTATTCTTGTGAAACCGAATGTGAAATATTGAGACTAGAGAATCTATTTGATAATCAAAGAAACCCTTGGGAAGGAATCTGTTCCAACCTATCGCCAACGAAATTGATAGGCACTGTTCTTTAAGAAATTAAGTAAGAAATATTAAATGGGAAAATAGTTAGTTGAAAAGCCCTAAGATATTTCATTAATCGACTCCCTAGCGTCATTTTTTCAGTCGTGGCTTATTACTCATGCTGTAAGGGATCAAACTTTCTGGGATCCGCATGAAGCTAAAACGCTTATAACACTACAACGAATTATTTAAATTTTTTAATAGGCAATTTTTCAATATGTCATGAAATAAGGCAATTAAAGCCCTATTGGGAAAATTCGATAGAAAACAAGTTTTACTGTAAGGACGATTAAAAAGCAAGAAGGCTATTTCACGCCATGCAGTAGCTGAATAGTTCATGACCGTGAATGCTTTGTTTCCACCATTGTTGTTCAGCTCATAATGGAACTCAATTTGGAGGGTGTGTTATTTAAAAACCAGCTTAAGCACAACTGTTTGAGGGTTGTTATTATTACCTTCATTTGACCTTCGTAGATTTCAAGAGATCCTGAACTCTTTGTTTCAAAGGTACTACGAGACATGACGCAGAATTTTAATGTTGAAGGATTTCAAGAAAGAAACCCATGAAAAGTACAAAAAATCTAGAGCTGACCTAATGAACGAACCCTGTGAGTGACAGCACCGGGGACCATGCGCATTTAACGATTACGGGTAGAACACTGTACAATTATACTCACTATTGTTGTGAGTACATCACGTATAGCAATTATTTTTTTATTTTTTGAGAAATGAAAAGAGCAATGTTGACACAGAAGTAAAAAAAAATGCGCATTAATTAAGCTTGGAGAAAATGAGCTCCGTTCCCATTCTAGGGCATAGTGTGTGCTCGGTGACCAGTTCTCAACGAACACATTGTTGACCACGAATCTGACGGAAACTTTGGGCGACTTCATTATATTATTTGTAAAAACTTGACAAAAGAGTATTAGGTTAACCAAGAATTAATGTGAGCATAAAATAACTAATGAACAGTAAGAAGAGGGTTCATACCACTTAATATCCTTACCAAACTCTACTTAGAGTATCGAGGTGCTGAAGCATGGCTTCACACAGATGTATCACAACGAAATGAGAGTATAACGTCTTGTTTGACTCAAATAAGTGTGTTCCTCTGGAAATGTTGCATGCTCTTCTCCAGACTAAGTAATCTTAACGCAAGTAAAGTTGTATGCTAAGTATCAGGTTTTCTTTGTCATCATTTGCACAAAAGTCCAGATGGTAAATAAGCCTGAGTATGAGTACCAAATTGAATATTTATATTTCAATGTGCTAAATTGCGCCCCAATTAGTAAAACGAATGAAACGAAAGTACCCCAAAAACAGAGTCTGGTGCGAGAATTGACGCCAAGCCATTGGGAAAGAAAGCCCTGGAGTGAAGTAAGGGAAATATAGACTCCAACAATATACATGACTAGTGTTAGTCTAGTTCAGAGCTCAACGTGGCTTGCTTACACGTAGCTAATGATTTGTATGCACCTCCGATGTGAGCATGGAGGGAAAGACATTGAAAGAGAACTTACTTTGAAGTACGACCGCCTGTTCATCAAAATCATTAGTACATTCAGCCAGAGTATTGAATAAATAATTATATGAGTTCGTTGCAAGGCCACTTAGAGATAGCCATTGGTCGTCGCAGAATGTACTCAGCGCAATTAGAGCATGGAAGCGGCGGCGAACCTAACCCTTCTCTCGAAAAGCTTGCTTTCATTTGGCCGTCTAGAGCGCGAGTCTTGTAAATAGGCCATTGAGGCTCACAAGCTCTCAATTGCGCATAATTTGGCGTGACGTGCTCCATTTACTGCTTGATAATGAGCGGGGTCCTCATGAAGGCGTTAAATAGAGCCTTTCGAAGCACGTGCCCTACAATGCGGCCACTAATTGCAGCAAGTCCCTCTGCCCGGCCTGCTGTCAAGTGTAGCGAGCCAGGGCGAGGCAGCGTGCACCACCGCAGAAATTGCTGCAGGAGACGTGCTAAGAGAGCCACACCTGGCGCTCCTTTGGTGTCGCTCTTCCTCAGCCGGCGTTTAATTTCAGCACCGATGATGAGCGATACTGGATGGATTCTTGGAACATTATTTGATGCAGACTTAAAAAAATTGTGTTCGAAACTTTCAAAATGCAGTTTTGCACTAATTGTAAGCTGCACATTTCTTCACAAAAACATGAATCTATCTCATGAAAATTAGTATCCAGAAATTTACCCTTAGACCAGAGTAAGAAATGGCCGCATGGTCTCTCCTCCGACGCATTATCACCCCTCGCCGATAAGAAAGTCACGTCTTGTTCCTCAGAGACGCTCATTTTACAAGCGTGAAGTCATTGGGTACGTGCCGCAGTCTACACGTCACACGTGCGGTCGTAGAGGACTTCTGCTGCCTGAGCCACAGAACACGCCGCGGTATGCAAAGGAGGCTATAGTAAAAATACTCGTAAGCATTAAAACTCTAATTCTATTCGTAGCTTGATTTTTTGCGGTCTTACTCTGTACTGAGTGAAATAGTTTTGAATCTTTTCCCATTATTAAATTTTTGATAATTAACATTTCAATTGTGACGCGGACGAGCGTAGAGAAACGATGATGATAATAATTTTATAGATTAGATAAATCCAGTACAAATAGCGACATATATTATTCATTTGACGTTCACTCAAGTATAATATTTCTTCATTAAGTACAAGAATAGATTATGAACTAATCTAACTCTCACTAACCCGAACAAAGGTGTTCTCAAGAGAGGAAGCAGGAAAGCGTCATTAAGTTTAGAGTTAAAGGATAGAGAAAACTATGCACAAGATGTGTTTTAGGAAAGGAAAGAAAATTGGAAAAAAGTTATGAACTGAGATTTGTATATAAGTGGGTTTAGGCCTCCCTAACTACAACACAAGTGCTTCCAAGAGACAATGGATCAAGGTGCCAGTTGTATTGAATTACGGAGAAGGGAATCTAAGCACATAGTGGGTCCCCATATCTTTTGTATAGAAGCAGCAAGATTGAAAAAAAGTTCATGGAACAAGATAGAAGTTGAAGGAGACAGTTTTAGGTGCTGCAAAAAAACAGCAGTGGTTCCAAAATGATTGCTCGTAACAAACAAAATCACTATTCAATTGCGATATAAGGAAGGCTTACTCAATCTTCAATTCGGGACCTCACATGTTCCTCCTGTGAGCGCTCATATCCATACCTCCACAAGTTGTATCCTCCTGATGGGGTTTGTGTAAAAATATAAATTTTAATGAAGAAAGTGAGCAATGGTGACTGAAAAAAACAGCCCTGAACCGAAATAAAATCATATGTAACAATACGAGAAATCTGTTCGATTTCAACACAAGGAATGCAAACCCAACTTTCGACTTGTTGCCTCTTATTTACTTCCTGAGGACGATAATTCCTATCGATAGCACAGTTTTATCCAACTGACTGGCCCAGGCAGGTATTAAATCATTTAAATGCAAATTTGCTGCATAACTGTTCATGAATATTTCAGGAAATGTCATGAAAATTGCCCCGCGAACGTTTTTTTTCGTCACAAGTCTCTTTCACAATGTCTAGGTGAGGAAGTTACAGTATATCATGATGCTAACGCTGCCTCATTGCTTGCAGGTGCGTGAAAGTTACGCTGCATAAATGCTTGCTGGTGTGCACAAGACACGCTACATAACGCTAACGCTGCATCATTGTTGCAACGCAGCGCTATCGCTGCATCATCGCTTGCAACACAATGCTAACGCTGCATCATTGCTTGCAACATAACGTTATCGCTGCATCATTGCTTGCAACACAACGCTAACGCAGCATCATTGCTTGCAACACAACACTAACGCTGCATCATTGCTTGCAACATAACGTTATCGCTGCATCATTGCTTGCAACACAACGCTAACGCAGCATCATTGCTTGCAACACAACACTAACGCTGCATCATTGCTTGCAACACAACGCTAACGCTGCATCATTGCTTGCAACACAACACTAACGCTGCATCATTGCTTGCAACATAACGTTATCGCTGCATCATTGCTTGCAACACAACACTAACGCGGCATCATTGCTTGCAACATAACGTTATCGCTGCATCATTGCTTGCAACACAACGCTAACGCAGCATCATTGCTTGCAACACAACACTAACGCTGCATCATTGCTTGCAACACAACGCTAACTCTGCATCATTGCTTGCAACACAACGCTAACGCTGCATCATTGTTGCAACGCAACGCTATCGCTGCACTATTGCTTGCAACACAGCGCTAACGCTGCATCATTGTTGCAACGCAACGCTAACGCTGCATCATTGCTTGCAACACAACGCTAACGCTGCATCATTGTTGCAACGCAACGCTATCGCTGCATCATTGCTTGCAACACAACGATAACGCTGCATCATTGTTGCAACGCAACGCTATCGCTGCATTATTGTTTGCAGGCACGCGCAAGCCACACAACGTAACGCTAATGCTGCCTCATCGTTTGCAGGTGCGGGAGGGTCACGCAGAAGCGAGATTCCTGACGCCGTCCTCATCTTCCGAGCCGTGGACTCGCAGTCTCTCTCAGCCTTGGACAGCCTCCTGAACACAAGACCCGACTTTGCCAACTGCCACGGTGGGGCTTTCCACATGACGCCCCTCCACTACGCCGTCGAGAGTGGCTGGACAGAAGGAGTGCTCAAACTCATCGAAAAAGGGGCGTCGATAACTTCTCGCAATCAATACGGCCAAACTCCTCTGCACTATGCCGCTGCGCGAGGGAAGCATCACTTACTAGAGGAGCTTTTAAACCGAGGAAATACAAGTTTGATTGACACTCAGGACTTGAGAGGGGCTACTGCTCTTCACGATGCCGCCACAATGGGGTCCGTCAAGGCTGTACAGGTCCTTTTGCAGCACGGCTCGAACAGCACCGTTAAAGACTCCAACGGCCAAACTGCGCTCCACAAAGCGACCAAATCTGGTGCCATCGAGTGCGCCGCGGCCCTCATGAAGGCAGGGGCTGATCTGCTCCAAAAGGACGACCGAGGCGTGACACCCAAGCGATACCTCAGGGAACATCCAGAGTACTTGGAAACTTTACTTGACATGGGAATAATTACCAGCCCCAATCGCCAATCAGGATTTCCATTGACGTTTGACTTTTCTCTGTTAGTTGCTCCCTACAAAATACAGCAGTGTGACTTACTTGAAAATTTTGCACAATCTGACTGCAATTATCTCCTCGCACATCCGCTCGTGCACATTCTTCTTCTTGTCAAGTGGAGGAAAACGAGAATAATCTTCTTTGCGTATTTACTTTTCTTCACACTATTTTCATCACTAACTTACGTGCTAATGTTCGATCGGTTTGTCTGGGCCAGTTGCAACAATACGCAATCGGTGAACAGGACAGACAACGGTACCTCCCCGTCTGATAAATGCGTGTCAATCGGTAATCCATTAGCCCTAAAACTGGCGATGATCTTTCAAATGCTGGTGTTCACGGCGGGTCAGGTAAACAGGCTACGTAAGCACCTCAAGAGCTGCGTCAAGTCCCTCACCTGGTGGCTCATGCTCATCATCATCGTCCTGTGCTCGGTCATCATCATCCGGTCGTGGGTGAATCCCTTTGAAAGAGCTCGCTGGGAGCATCACATTGCGACCGTCACAATCATGTTGGAAGGCATTCAAATCCTACACCTTCTTAGCAAGTTTCCCTCTTATGGAATCTACTGGCTCATGTTCATCAGAGTCGCTGAAATGTTTCTCAGGGTTTTCTTTATCTACGTGTGCCTCTTGTTAACTTTCTCGACTACGTTTTTCCTAGCTCTGAACGACAGTGATGAGAAAAAGATATTTGGAAACTTTGGCTTGACTTTCTTGAAAAGTTTGACGATGATGGTTGGAGAGCTGGATCTGTCGGACATGAGGGAAAGTTTGGAACGGCTGCCATGGACCTCGCACATTCTGCTCGTCATGTTCATTTTGTTCATCTCGATCATCCTGGCCAACCTGCTGGTCGCCCTCGCTGTCTCAGACATCAATGGACTTCGGTCCATCGCCCACCTTATGCGCCTCGCCAGGTGAGCAAACCGCACCTCATGCGCCTCGCCAGGTGAGCAAGCCGCACCTCATGCGCCTCGCCAGGTGAGCAAAGCAACTGAAATCATGATGTCACAATTGTGGCATGTTATTTCACTCCATTTATGTTAATACGAAGGAGTAAAAGGAAATTCGCTCCAATCTCTCGATGATTTCCTATGGAGCAAGGCCTCTGGAAACCTTAAGAGGTATGTAGTGATTTTTCTGGCAAAATAGTAGATGCAAAAATTTAGTTTCCTATAATTATTTCCGATACGAAAAAAAAGTGCAGTTGAATTCGTGTGTACTTAACGTTAGCTCGAGCCATCAGGTTAAATAAAAGGAAGATTGATTTGAGGGGTTGTGATGTCAGTAGAGTTGAGATCTTTATTTAATCCCTGCAACAAAAGAGTAACATAAGGTGTGGCTAAATTATTCAATTTTACTTTTCATATTGGACCTTTATAGCTCGAGAGCATCAAATGCCGTCAGTTCTTCCTAATGTCAGGCACAGTTCAACCAACAAACAGAAAGACTTTCAAATTTTAACATTATGACATTGAAAACTGCCTCAGCTATTATTCCTTGCTTCCAAACAATCCACACCTCCTCATGACCCTCAGTCAATCATATATAAATCAGAAAAGATATATTCTATGAGCCTAAAGAGTATATATTAGGAATTTACAAATCTACATATCTACATGTACACTGTAAAAATACAATTTTTGCATGCTCGCAGAATATCATAGAAGTTTTAGTGGAAATTATACGGAAAAATATATTTACCGCCATTGGATTCTTTTCAAATCGAGAGCATCTTCGGACGACTATATTGACGTCATCACAATGTTGCCGGCTCTAAGAAATTAGACTATAAGTTAGCTTAACCCGCCCTAACCACAGCAAGGATGTTTCTAAAAGAGGGAGAATGAAAGCACTGTTTAGTGCAGAGTTAAGGGAACGGGGAATCTATGCACGAGTGAGTTTTCACACAAGATTCCGTGCGCAGTGAAATAGCGAGTTAGGAAGGACGTTTATTCTTCAACACGATCTAAGTTGAAGAAAGTAATTGCTGCAGAAAAACAGGGCAGAAAAGCACCGAAAATAAATGATATGCAACAAAAAACTATTCTGTATCAACAAAATGGAGGCGCACCTAACTCTCATCACGGGACCTCGCATTTTCCCCGTGTGAGCTCTAATCCTTACAGATGTTTAAGTTGTGTCCACCTGATGAGCTAGGCCTGGATACATAGGAGGCGTAGGTACAACGTAACCCGTCAATGACTACATTTCAGGCCTGCTCATAAACATGGTAACATAGCTGTGACGTCATACTCGTGGTCCAATGATGGCGGTAGTTTTGAATAGAATCCAAAAACGATAAACACGTATTCCAGCATAAATTCACTCGGAATTTTTGGAAAGTGTGATCAAACATTACATATTTGCAGTGTAAAGGTACGTAGCTCCTATTTATTTGACCTTTAGGGTCATAAATTGTACATTTATTTATTTATTTGCGTTCAAATGAATGAATCACAGCCGTCACGTAGAAGTGTGGAGAGTTTGGATGAAATTAATTATAGGTAAGCTAGTTCTCAAAGTCATATTGTCTAATTGAGGGTGTTTTTTTATCTGTTTTTAGAACTATGGCAACGTTAAGAGGAGATTTTTTCTGATCTCGCGTGACATAGATTCAATATTGAAAGGGAATTGATCAAAGTAGCCTGACCTTATGTTACTTTATTCTTCAGTGATAAAGATGACTCATACGTTGCTGTCATAACGAGAAAATACCTGGGTATGTTTTCATTGCTTGAATTATCTAATCTGATGGTGCGCCACAACGTCGGACCCAACCGAGCTCAAGTAAACTTTACTGAAAACTGAAATTTCATAAACTGAAATTTTTGGGGACTCATTTGAGACAAAAAAAAATCACTGTACATCTCCTAGGATTTTTTAGATTCTGGTTAGCTCAGTTCTGTTAAAAATCAACGATAAATTGGAGCTAACGAAATTTCGCCTCTGTGATTCATCACTAAAGGCGGACTGCTGGAGTGACGTGGTGATTTTTGTAAGCAGACGTAGATATATAGGAGACGCTGACCTCACGCGCCTCACGACGTGAGCACATAGCACCTCATGTGGTGCCTCACGACGTGAGCCCACGCACCTCATGTGCCTCACGACGTGAGCACAACATGCTCACCTCAGCGCTCATGTTCACCAAACCCAAACCCAGAAAAGAGTCTCTCTTTGTCCTAAGTTTTGTCTCGCCCGTATTTGCAGAAAGCTTTTCAAGAAATAACATCGTCGGAGCAATGCACCAAGGGTCCCTTTGACTTTCTGATGGAGCGGGAAAAGGAGACACGAAACCTCTGTACGATATAGAAGAAAAATGTTTGAACGATTCAAGGCACAGAAAAAAAATTTTACGTCCAAATGAAAGTTTAGCGTCTTAAGCTCAGTTATTGACCGCAAGCTAAAGATATAGAGTTTTGCTTTATCATGTGGGAAACATCGAGAAAAGCAACTGAATAAGTTACAGTAGTGTACTAAATTTGTACTCAAATCATAATTTGTATGTTTCATATCTTTCATAGGGTGATGAAAATGGGAAAAGATTATTGTCAGTTCAAATTGATTCTATCTTACTCGAAAAATTAAAGCGATTAGAAAAATAACTTTCAATTGAGTCCCACAATGTAATGCACTTCATTGATTTATTTTCAGCCTCGTGGAAGCGATCGTAAGCATCGAGCAGCTGTGGGACTGTCCGATACTGAAGTACCTCGCCCAGCTGTGCTACCTGCCCACACAGGACATACAGGTGTGTAGCTGCTGTGTTACCTGCCCACACAGGACATACAGGTGTGTAGCTGCTGTGTTACCTGCCCACACAGGACATACAGGTGTGTAGCTGCTGTGTTACCTGCCCACACAGGACATACAGGTGTATAGCTGCTGTGTTACCTGCCCACACAGGACATACAGGTGTGTAGCTGCTGTGTTACCTGCCCATACAGGACATACAGGTGTATAGCTGCTGTGTTACCTGCCCACACAGGACATACAGGTGTATAGCTGCTGTGTTACCTGCCCACACAGGACATACAGGTGTGTAGCTGCTGTATTACCTGCCCACACAGGACATACAGGTGTGTAGCTGCTGTGTTACCTGCCCACACAGGACATACAGGTGTATAGCTGCTGTGTTACCTGCCCACACAGGACATACAGGTGTGTAGCTGCTGTGTTACCTGCCCATACAGGACATACAGGTGTATAGCTGCTGTGTTACCTGCCCACACAGGACATACAGGTGTGTAGCTGCTGTGTTACCTGCCCACACAGGACATACAGGTGTGTAGCTGCTGTGTTACCTGCCCACACAGGACATACAGGTGTATAGCTGCTGTGTTACCTGCCCACACAGGACATACAGGTGTGTAGCTGCTGTGTTACCTGCCCACACAGGACATACAGGTGTATAGCTGCTGTGTTACCTGCCCACACAGGACATACAGGTGTGTAGCTGCTGTGTTACCTGCCCATACCGGACATACAGGTGTGTAGCTGTTGTGTTACCTCCCCACACATGTACCACAGCCACATTAGTACACGTTTTACTCCTAAATTAAAAGTCTGGCGAACTATGTATTTTTAGGTGACAAATACCCTAAAATTTCTCTTACGGTTTCGATTTATTCCTATTAAATACAAAAAACTCATGCTTGTAATTTTTTTTTGCATAATATATAACTGCATTTCAACAAAAACAAGCAGGAAAGAGGAGACGGCTGCATGAAGTAATATTGTTGATTCCTCCCTGTACGCTAGAGGTTCTTGAGAATTATTTTCAATGATTCATCCCTCAGTAGTTGTTATCAGAGAGGAAAAGTTGCCCGGAAATTAATAAATTACTTGCCCGGAAAGGTGTCCGGAATTTACAGTGCAGGAGTGAATAAAGTTGCCCGCTCATTGTGCCGCGAATCGGTAGTCGGCTCTGGTGAAAAATGCTATGGAGACGAATGAACCTAATTCATTTATTATGAGTTACACATCTACGCTTCTTAAACAAAATTTCTCAATTATTATAACTGAAAGCGATGGTAAATTTTTGGCGCATCTGAATAGGATGAGAGGCAGCTCTGCAATTATGTAAGCACGTAGTTACCTCTTTCCAGTGTAAACCTTTCGTTCAAAAATGAAATACATTACAGTTCTAGGGTCCCTGGTAACACAACTTGCATCCATGTGTCAAGTAAGATCATGCAGTGCATTTGTGTCAAAAAGGTTCTGTTTTCTCGGCTTTGCGGTGGTCGTATTATAGCTTGACATTTGTATCTAAATAAGACCCTGACGTGAAACAAATCACATCGTTATCAAATTCAAAGTGGAAACTCCTGATCATCAACGTGCAGCACTTCGACTAGCGTTCATGACGCTAGCTCAAGATTTACATGCACTGGATCGTATTAACTGACAAGAAATATCGCCTATTTACGGGATAAAAACATCAGATCGACATAGGCAGCAATAATCCAAAACAAGACTTATAAACAGCGTTCAAACTTCAATAGCAGACTAAACTCATCGAAGAAGCGGTCCTCAGTTGAGCAGCTTCTCGATCTAAAGCTCTAACAGCAACAGCAACAGGTCAAGCCATCTAACTGACCTGTCAGGCTTTGCAGTCACAGAATTTCAATTCAATCCGCGCCTACACTAGCCCGCTGGAAATTCCTTGAAATCAGCGAAAGATCGATAAAAGATCCTTCCTTTGAGAAGTTCTTTTCAGAAATGACATGCGTGATAGAAACCTGCAGATTGAGAAAGATGGCAGAACTTGAATCATTCGGCCAGGATAGTAATATCAGCAATCAGGGTCCTGTTAATAAGTGAAAGGGAATCAGAAAGTATTTTCAAAAAATGCAATTTAGATATCCTTTTCTCCTTATTGGAAATGAAGAAAGATAAATGTGATCTTTATGAACATGGGAGTGTTTTATTCTTAATATTTTCACAACATATAACGGTAGGTATTGTGAAATAGACCGAAATAGGATTTTTATCATGCTGTTGTAGCAAAAATGAGAGAATTACACTACTTCTAGTCATTTCTTTTAAAGAGCAACAACAGACTTTAATGTAACAAAACGCACCGAAATTCAAAAGCTCGGTCGCAACATTGAACGAAAGCCGTAATTCAAGATAATACATCTAAGACTGCCGACGGATGGAACAAAATAATTTAACGTAGGCCAGTTGAACAGTTTATAGGTCGCAGGCGAACAAGCGCGCTGAAATCCGAGTACTACTCCAGGGATGCAGACAATGAGGGAGAAATCCCTGACCTCACTAAACGGAGACGGAGCAAGACAATGGAGCAGAAGTCAAAATCTTGCGTCTCAGACAAACAAGTACACTGAAATCTGAACATTATTCCAGGGATCTGGATAATGATGGGCAGAAAGCCCTTGGAGAAGCGCTGGACGCCTCATCTATAACAGACAAGAAGAAACAGCGAGACAATGGCGCAGAAATCAAAATCTTGCGTCTCAGACGAACCAGTTCGCTGAAATCTGAGCATTATTCCAGGGATCTGGATAATGATGGGCAGAAAGCCCTTGGAGAAGCGCTGGACGCCTCATCTATAACAGACAAGAAGCAGCAGCAAGACAATGGAGCAGTAAAATCTTGTTTCTTTGATGCGCTGGCTGCTTCTCGTTGTTGAATTTGGAGGGGGTAGGCAGGGGCAGATCTCACGAGTGATGAGTTTTAGGCGGCTCATAAGCCTCAACTACGTACACATTCTGTCGTAAAAGAACAAAAAAAAAAACGCTAAGTACACAGAACTTAGACCGTTCGATGCAATAAAATGAATGCTATTACGTGCAACATAGGCACTCGGTTTCTATCAAAAATTCGGTATGAACCTGCCTTATGACGGTTATGAAGACTCGCAAAAAAATTCAAAAGCAGGTAGGAATGATTTACCAGAGCAGTGTTACGTTCATGGGAAGCTCTTGCTCGCCAAAAGCCCTGAATAAGACTCAGATGAACTTTGTCCTTAACCACGACAAAGATCGTCTAAGAGAGGAAGGAGGAAGGCACCATTTAGTATGGAGTTGAGGGAACGCAGAACCTATGCGCAAGGTGCACAGAAACAGTGAGCTACGAAAGAAGTTCGTGAAACAAGAAAAATTTGAAGAAGAAAGTAGTAGGTAATGAAAAACCGGACAGCAGTGAACCGAAAAAAGATGGTCCGTAACAAAACAAAAACGTATTCTATTTCAACAAAAAGGAAGCCTACCTAACCTTTAGCTCGGGCCCTCACATAGTCCCCCTGGGAGCGCTAATTCCCATAGATAAAATAGTTGTATCCCCCTGAGAGGGACGGGACATATATGTACATTAGATTCTGATACAAACGGAGTGTGCACGATAGTCACGTAGTAGAAATGAAGGGATTTATACAGTATTTGTCTCGGTCATTACTGGCTTATAAATCCCCCAGCATTCTTAGAGTACGCAATCGAAGGTTGACTGAAGTTCTAGAGGGGAATCATGAGGAATGCTCATGCACATAACTTATTATGTAAGTACGATAATTTGCTCTTGTTTGAAACTTTCTGATACCCTCGGTTGTGCATCATTCAAAAGTAGCGTAAACAGAGCATCAATGAAACCGTCATGCTGCTTCACGGCCGAACCTTCAAATCAAATTAGCTCAAGATTTTTGATACTGAAAAAATTCAAATTATTGGACCACTCACCTGTGAAATGATTCCCTTCACATGTTTCTACGCACTCATTGGCATGTGGGCCTGAATATTGATGTCTGTGGATGCGATTGTTATTTCCCATCAACTTTTATATGGTGACTGTGCTGATTAGTGTTCGACGACGTGAGATATGGAGTAACAACACGAGGATGGCCTCTCAGCTAGTTCTTGTTGCCATATCCCATACCATTCCATTTTATTTCATCCAATTCCATCTAGCTAATTCTATACCCCATTCCATCCAATTCTACCCCATCCCATCCGATTTTTATTAAATGCCATTCTACCATATTCGATTTAATTTGGCTGTATTTTACATTAAAAGTGCTTTTCCGTTCGTAGTTCCACCTCGACAAGCTGCATGAAGCGAGAGAGTTAACTATTGCAATGAGGTTAGCTCTATCCATCAAAAAATAAGAACTCAAGTTTAGTTGATCGCACTATATTAGGTTCAGCCTGGTGAGCCATAAATCGTATCTTCTGATACCATGGCCGTGAGGAAATATATTGCATCTTGTGGAACGTTGGCTGTGATCAAATAAATTTAAACTGTTGAAGGGACGACGCAAGCTCGAGCGTTTGAGCTGTCAGCCTTGAATGGGAGTGGACGGCGAGGAGGTTATGCACCAAAGCGTATCTGCTGTGTACTTCCCAGGCCACTACAGCTGGCTGCCATTTCAGTAGCAATGACTCCTGGAAGAATTCCAGCTGTCTAAACTGCTTGAGCACTTGGATTGAATAGTCGCGCAAGACGAAGCATCGGAGTTCAGGAAAGGTTTTAACGACCAACTAGCCACCCTTCATCGCGAGCAGGGAGAGAAAGAGACAGAGGAGAGAGACAAGAGAAAGAAGCAAACAGAGGAGAGAGACATGAGAAAAAAACAGAGGAGAGAGACGAGAGAAAGAAACAAACAGAGGAGAGAAACAAGAGAAAGAAGTAAACAGAGGAGAGAGACGAGAGAACGAAGCAAACAGAGGAGAGAGACAAGAGAACGAAGCAAACAGAGGAGAGAGACAAGAGAACGAAGCAAACAGAGGAGAGAGACGAGAGAAAGAAACAAACAGAGGAGAGAAACAAGAGAAAGAAGTAAACAGAGGAGAGAGACGAGAGAACGAAGCAAACAGAGGAGAGAGACAAGAGAACGAAGCAAACAGAGGAGAGAGACGAGAGAACGAAGCAAACAGAGGAGAGAAACACGAGGGAAAAGAAGGGAGGGAGTAGGCCTCTCCTTAATACGGTCGGGGAAGAATGCTGAGTCGTCCCGGTCGCAACAGCTTGAAGGCGCCTCCGGAAATTAAAGTGCGCTAATTAGGCGCTAAAAGTGGGCAAGCAAATCTTAGTCCCGCACCGCCCTACACGAGACCATGAGCTTTGGCGCGCTTCTTTCTAAGCGTTCCAGCCGCACTTACAGTGGTAAAACTCCGTGCATAACAATATTACCAGAAGTGATAATGAAGCTTGGGCTCTATCTGCACAAAAAAATCAATTGAGTCCGTCTCAAATTTAATTTTTCGTTGAAAAACTAAATTACTCACAGCTCTGCATGGATGTGAGATGCTGAGCGATTTTTATGGTCCAACTATGCCTTGAGGATTTGAGGTTTTTGAGGATTTTGACCCCTAACAAATTAATTTAATAAATTTGATTTGGCCTTTAAAAATTTAATTTAGTAACTCTATTTCGAGCAACGTGGCAGAATGAATTGAATTTTCAGCAAGTATCCCCTTGAATTCAAATAACAAATTAGGCTTCAATTAATGTCCACTTTCGCTGGTAAAATTTAATGAATTTTTGAGACGTTGGTTGTTGGACTCGAATGTGTTTTGCAACTAAAGCATTTCGTTTTTCGGAAGAAATCATTAGCAGGGATGTTTGCCTTTAGCACCCTCATTACAGAGGCCGGAAGCGCGTACAGAATAAGGCTCTTACAGCATTCTCTGATGGACGTACGGGAGTAACACGAGCTTCAAAAAGAACTGAGTTCTTTCAACAGGAAGGGTCTCTGTTGTTTACTTGAAACATAATAAGCTTTGTGGCTCGAGTTACACTTCATGTTTTCCTTGATTTTAAATTTTCACAAGCTCTACCTGATGTATTTAGATGCATACAACTTGTTCGCGACCATCCCTGTGTTTATAACGAAGTCCGCTGGACTCGAGCATGTCGTGATCTGATGTGGAGAAGGTAAGTCCAACCAATGACTGCCGCTTTTTGCGAAATAGAATATCTACAATGGGTTCATAGAAGCATATAACACTCATCAACGCGCATGGTGTTCTTTTAATTTCAAACATATCGCAACGAGCTTCGAAAACTAACTTATGATTGCCTTCCTATTTTCCAGTTCCGCCTCTGGCCACGCACAGACCAACGACACCCGAAGATCATCGTCAAGTTGAGCGAGTCGGCTCTGCGCAAGCCGTCGCTGGACCGCTACTCGGGACAGACGTCGTGGTTCATGTACTGCGTGGACAAGCTATGCTCAAAACACTACAGCGTCCAGATCTCCACATGTATCCTTGAGAATCTGCTGGACCGTCTGGATGTGAAGGAAGGGAACGGAGACAGCCGCTTGTCTGTCAAGTTCCGGTGCATCGGCAACACGTCCGGAGGCCGCAAGGTGTCGGCGGCGGAGCTGGTGTCGCGCCGCCGCCACACGCTCTGCAAGACAGGGCCGCTCCAGAGAACTAATCTCTCCAGGCGAGTCCGAGCTCCCAGTAGGAAGAAGAAGAAAATATGACATACAGCCCCGCCTGCGCCGCTTGTCGAGGAAATCAACGAGACTGTTATGTGAGGAAATGGGCCTAGTTAAGTCGCCAGAAGTTGTTCATACTCGTCTGAATTAATTTTGGTGATAACGTTTCCAAAGCAAAAAGAGTGTGTAAACTGTCTTGATGATTTAAGAGACTCGTACACAGTAACTGTTGTCGGGTTATTTCGTTTTAGTTTCAGGACTTCGTAAACTTCTGTGGCCAGAGACAAAGAGACGGGTGTGCTGTTAATGTGGACTGGTCTTTATAGCAACTAACTTAATATTTATGAGGTAATATGAACTTTTTAAAATTAATTCATCACATGGGAATGCATGAAAACAGTTTACAGTACAGTTCAAAGGAGAAGTGTGTAAACTGCCACATTTCTTATAGGGAAGTTTTCAGTTCACTCGTTCGAAAGAACTCCCAAAGTTTATCAATAAAGAGTTGTTGTACTTGATCAGGTAGTTACTGTACACTGGCTGCCGCTCAGCAGCAGTCCATACCCATACAAGAGAGAGGTGCTGAAAAACCAACTCCGACTATTTTTGTCGTAGAAGTTACATTACTGTCAAGTCATTTATTTCCAGGCGAACGCTGCATCACATCAAAACGAAACTACGACCCATTCCTGAGCCCGCAAGGTACGAGCGTTACACTTTTCTTTACAATTTTACTGTACGCGCAGAGATTCGTTGAATTTAGGCTTCAAGATTTAAGCAAGTTTCCATACGGGCGTAGGCAACACCAAATGCGAGTAGATACTACAAAGTGAATAATGATTCTTTTACAAACCGAGGTTACGACATTTTCACGGATTGAATATTCCATGAAGTTCCTTGATAAGCCGGAGAGTAGCAAGCATTGAATTCTACCAGGCTACCGAAAATCCCGCATTCGTGATGTGAGCTCATATTCAACCAGTGCAACGGACGTCTTTAATAAGAATTTTTAATAAGAGTACATGTGACTGACGGACACAGAGATACTGTATTCTTGTTAGAAAAATTCAGGAATACTTTTAGATATAAATTGAACAACTGTTCATGAAGCACATGCATTTTCTTTAACATAGTAGATGAAACCAGTGCAAAAGAGCAGAGTACGGCGTAGTTTTTTGTTTCAAACAGTGTTGTTGACTGACCGCCAGCATGTGTTGGGACCAAGCTATAGCTACACAAGTACACATACGTTCGTTCTTCTAGGGAAAAAGAACTGCACAATTTTTTTTCTGGAGTTAGCATTGAGGTCGAATATGGGCGATGACATAATGCTGAAAACACATTCTCAGGAAATGCATAACTTACCTTTGTATAACACTTATTAAAAATGTTTCCAACTGTTTTCAAAATTATTGTGTAAATACCGGCAAAAATGTTTTACTGTTGAGTGACAAGTGTGAAATATTCCCCTTTTTTTATTTTAGAAGATCAGTGATACAGCTGGTGAAAGTAGTTCAGCTTGATTTTAGGTCTAATCTTCAAAAATCTGATGCAGAGCTTTAGAAGCACTCACTTGTTGAGAGTTTAACTTATAGCGAAGTAATTTCAATAAACATCAGATTGAATATCATATAAAAGTTTTGCACGGCATACAAAATTACGTTTAATTGCATGAAGCGTCCGAGTTCCAGCTCTTGAAGCTGGACCCTTTATGTGCTCACCAGTCACTGCCGTTCAAACCAAATATTGAACCACAGAAATACCAACAGCTTTATACAAAAGTAGCGAAGAGTTATGACAACATCTCGAAACTAAGAAAAAAACATGAAACTGTCTAACCCATGCAAAAAATACGTGCATCCATCATATAATTATTTGTCCTCCACTTAAGAGGTGACTGCACAAAATGTACCAAATGAATGGCAAAGCCTATCTGTGAAGCTCGCAGACGCGGATAGGGTCAGATAGCTAGCTCTCAGCACTCGCTGGGTTAGATTCATGAAGCGATTGTAGTAAAATGGCAGTGCGTGACCATCGCTAACTTCTCAGCATGTTGTACATCTTGGCTCACAGTCTCAAAACCGGAGTTATGTAGTTCTGGTGTAGCAAGTCCATGTGTCGCGCATGCAATTAGAGTTTATTATTCACAAGATACCTGTGAGTGATGGCAGTGAGTGATGGCAATGAGTGATGGCAGTGAGTGATGGCAGTGAGTGATGGCGGTAAGTGATGGCAGTGAGTGATGGCGGTGAGTGATGGAGGTGCATAACCTCAGCAAAATTTATTAACGTGTCAAGGGAATCGACACGCCAAAAAGAAGCCCTGCCCTCACAGTTCTATGCGACACTGAATCGCTCAAACAAAGACAGCGAGCAAACCTTGCCAGCAGTCCCCACCTGTCGCTCTCTGTCGACCAGCAATCGGGAGCCTGATAGCTTCATTATAACTTCGCTGCGCATCTCAGATGCTACATCCACTGTACCTTGTCAAATTAGTATTGGAAAACTTTGAATCATCTTTTGAACTTTTAGCAATAGCGATAACGGACCGAAGAAGATATTTTGAACCGAAGAGGACATAGGTCACATCTATTGAAAAAATCCTGTACGTGCGCAAGGCGGGAGTTTTAAAGCCCACCGAGAGAGCTGATGTAGTAGCTCATCTCAGTTACGACAACTCCGCGAAGATGCAGCCGATAAAAAAATGGCTACATCAGATGCAGCCAAGAAATTAAATTGCTCATTTTAGAACCTTGTAAAGCAAGGTTAAAACACGGAACTAACTTTTTACCTTTACAGTTCAGAGTAAAGTGAGCGCCTAAATGAAACAGGTCATGAAGCCAAATTTTGGGAATATTTGGAAGCTCTCATAGTTTGGGCATTTTACTGCGAGAGAGAAACTCGCCAATACGCTGGAGATCAAAGTGACCTCATTGGAAAAGTGATAATTTAGCGAGCAGTGAACGTGGGCAATTTAATGAAGGCTTCATTTGACATCCACAGGACACGCGTCGTGTGATGAGCGAGTGTCATAATGAGGCGAGCAAACTCAGTCCCAGGTGCTGAATTTTGTTTGCTCTCTTGCTTTGTTTATTTCGGGCCTGATTTCCCGACGGGCTGGGGAGCGTCCCACGCTCTGTGGCGGTGAGGGGGCAGGCTGGGGCCACTGCGGGGGCGGTAGGCTGGAGGGATGAGGAGGGTAGGCAGGGCTGGTGGGATGAGGCGGAAGGGATGAGAAGGGTATAGGCACAGGGGCAGCAGGAACGAGAAGGATAGAAACGGCATAAGGGACAAAAAGGGCAGAAACGGCTGGAGGGACAAAAAGGATGGAAAGGACAAGGAAGGCAGGAGAGACGGAATGGGAGAAGGGACAGGAAGAACTGATAAGCAGGAGGGTCAGATGGGGCTTAAAAAAGATATAAAAACATTAAACATTGTCATTTCAAGCCTTCCTAATCAGATCAAAGGTGTTCCCATGAGAGGAAGGAGGGAGGCACCATTAAGTAAGGAATTACGGGAACTTGGAACCCATGCGCAAGTTGTATTCGCTCGCTCTGCGCATAGGAACAGCAAGATTGAAAGAAGTATATGAACCTGATGATAGTTGAAGAAGAAATTAATAGGTGCAAAGAAAAGATAACCGACAAGAAACTGAAAAAGAAAGTCCGTAGCAAAACAGAAAAACCTTTGTCATTTGAACAAAAAGGTTCATCTAACCTTCAACTCGGGACATCGCATTTTCCCATTGGAAGTTAGAAGAGCCTGGATAGGCTGTATGAAGGCTGAGAACGCATGGTGCTACGAGAGATGGAATGAATTATCAATTTCTTATCCTGCAGAATTGAGAAAATCTAATAATACACGAGGTAATTTTTTCCAACTGTGATTTTTTTGTGTACTGGAATAGAGGTTCTCCGATGTACAAATCAACCCCCCGAGCATTTGAATTAATTTTTCTTCTTTCCGCTTTACCCTGTACAAAAAATAGGTCTTTCCCCTACGTCACTGAAAACTGGAAGAGTGTGTGAAAACTCGCGGAATAACCATGGAACCAAGAAGTACTTGATTCAAACTTAAAAGAAATAACACCATAGAAAATTGCTGCATCAGACGGCACCGAGCTGAAGAACGATTATTTCAACTAAATTACCGCGCTTTGTTTTTCACTCAGGTGAGATTTTTTCGATTTTGTTTTGAGTTTTTTGGTTAACAGAAGGTACAGGGAGCAGCAAAAAACTTGAAGAAATCAAATTTACATCGAACTTCGTCCTATGCCCAGCTATTCTAAGATCAAAACTTTCACATAGAATGCTACGGCAACTATAGCGAGTCTCTAAATAATTTCGGCAATACTCGGATTGTGTAAACACACTTTTTCACACTTTGTATTGTATTGTATTCAAACGTTTCATTAGATGGATGAATATACACCACAAAATAGAATTACCATGACTACTGATGCAGTGGTCCATTAGCATGATGCACTAATACATTTGCGCTGGTGTAAGCACTGACACTTGCAAAATTAGATTAAAATTTAAGAATTATTGAAGTAAAATAAATAAAATAAGACCAAGAATATCATTTGAAACATTATATTCCTTCAAAAAATAAAAAGGAAATCATTATAGAAAAAATCTAGAGCATTCGCTCAACATTAGCAATGAAATTGTAAGTGGCACCATAAAAACACATAATGAGACTTGCATTTATTGAAAAATTAAAAACAAAAACACTAAAGCGTAATAAAAATCAACACTTAAACGGAGAAAAACATGCTCGGTAGGCTACTTTTGGTATTATTAACGAACAAGAGTTGGGGTCGGGAGATTATACTAACTTGAGTGTAACGGAATCTAAAAATGAGCTGCAATCGTTGCTCCCAATGATCATTGTACAATATATTGCTCTCGTGGAAGGTTAAAAAATTATCGGCTAATTTCAATGAATTATTTATATTATAAAAACTAGCTGAGATTATAGCCGCTACAATAATATTAATATTTAAATGCGATCTCAAGAAAGCAGCAATGAGAGGGGTTCATTTGGTATGGATTGTGGACAACAGGGAATCTATGCACTCGGTGTGTTCCTCTTTAGCACACAACCAGAAAGTTAGAAAGATATAGGAATGAGGAATAAAAGATAAAAAAGTAGTAACGAAAAAGTAGTAAAAACTGAAAGAAGTAAAGTGGGGACGAAACACAGAAGTCCCGTTGGCCTACCTATGGCTCAAGAAACCTAACAGTATTACTCCCGGAGGCTGCCAATCTCCACAACATAGGATTGACGAATCTATTTAACCTAAACCTATATTGCTTCTCCCATGCCCTATGAGGGATAACCTTTTTCAATATATGCATATTCAATGATAAAGTTGTAGAGAAAACATGCAAATAGAGTTTTTTTTGAAGACCAGCAAAACAAAGTCCAAGACAAGAGTTGGAAAAGTTTCCTCTGAACAAAGCCTTCACTTTAATGCAGTGGATGGGTGCACGGTTACTGAACCTTGATGCCCGCCCCAAGTACGTAATTGAAGGCAGCAATGGTTTTCGCCACCACGCGCTTCCGCTAATTCACATTATAGCCACATAGTTCACAGTAACCGAGTTTCCAGTGAGTTTGACACATGCCCTCGTTGTGAACGCAATAAGTAACGCAATTCACGTGTGTTGTGCTGCAGTTGACAATTGAACATCAATTGTAACTTTAACTTGAAGAGACGGTCCAGAACTTGGCGAACGCCGAGCATAATTGGGCCTCAATTCACGTCTAGTTCGATTACTTACGAGGGAGCGGCGGCCCCACCGCGCCTATAATAACGGCCGAGCAGCCGCTCGCCCGCAGCCGCGTCTGTATTGAACATCGATATGAGGCGTGCAGAAGCCGCCCCTTCATCTCAAAGAACAGAACTTAGGAGTAGAGCTCATGTTCCGTAAAAGAGACTGAATACAAAGGGGTTTACCTCTAGAGTAAAATTAATGTCGGCAAAAATGAAACTTTAAGGCAAGAACGTGAGTGTCATGGCTGGTGGCCAGCAGTGCGCAGATGAACGCATGCTGAACATTTTATGCGTAGTCTAAAGTAATAATTTAGTTCCTAGAACCGTCTTTCACTGATATATTTCAATGCTAGTGATCCGAATGGAGATGAATCAATCATGTACAATGAATAGAAGCCTGGAATAATTTCATCGCTAAAAATGAAATCCAGGTAAATTTTCAACCGACACGCAACCAATCAATCATACTTTGTTCAAATTCAAGCCCAGAGAGAGTGAAATCTCGCGTCCACAGACAAAGAAGCTTATCTCGTTTGGGCGCGAGGTCAATGCTCTGATAACCAGCCAAATGCAGCGGACACAGCGCAGAGCAACAAGGTTGGTGCAGCACACGCCACCCCCCACCGCTGCCTGCGCCCCGCTGCAGTGCTTCCCATTTTGCAGGGTGTCTTACCTAAGAGTGCTGAAATTTCAAAATGTATATTCCTCATTAAGTATTGATCTTAGAGATTTCAGTTTTGTCTCATTTTAAGCGTTAATTTGTGCAATTTTGCGGGTAATTAAACGATAAAATGGGAACTTGAAGGGCGAAAAATGTTTGAATATGCTCAATGAACAAGTTATTTCACAGGTGCGAACTTGTTACGGTGTCAGGGGTTTATCATGTTTAACCCTCAATCATTTTAATTCAGCGACTGCAATCGTTTTTTTGCTGATGCATTGTATCGAGGTGTACGAAGCGAGTCAGAGAATGGGCTATTGTCCAATCTGCAACAATATATCTCTAACATAAATTTTAAACTTCTTAGTCACGTCCGCTCAATTCTGAGTCTTTCCATCAATGCAAAAGACGAGATTCTATCTCGTGATCACGTTGAGCGAGTGCCCCTTTCAGAAAGCGAACACGACATTTAAGAGCTAGTAGCTGGTCTTCAAGCTATGAGGGGACCTTGTCTACATGCTGAACGCATGAACCCTGTTAGGTTACACAGTCAGAAGAAACTTATGCTATCAAGTAACACCTTCCTTGTTATGTTGTCTTCTATACTTCTTTGTTAAAAAGTGTTCTATGTTCCACGACTTTACACTCCCCTGCAATAGGAACGATGGTAATGGTATAACCCTGTCGGGTGTCACCTTAACAACTCTGGGATCGAAGTTGACGATAAAAGAAACTTTTAGAGACACAGCTGGCAACAGGAATCGATACAACAGAGAAGGGTGGATGAAAGATGGAGCTCCTTGTCACAGAACTATTTCTCTAAAGAACTATTTACACCAAGTTTTTGAATGGGGTGTCACTAGAATTGGGCATATATGGAAGAATGGCAGAATGGTTTTCGAGCAGTCCCGATTTGATTAAATTCCAATTTTTCTGTGGGGCTTTTTAAAAATAGAGTTCATGATGAACCTTCAATTGCCATGCTATATTTGCATAGCCTATCAGTCAAAATTTGAACTCGCTAAAAACAACCAGCGAATGATATGAAATTCGGTGCTAGCTATGCGAGTTCGATGTCAAAAATGTCTTGAACACAACGGTGGTCATTGACTGGAACACATACATGAATATAAACCTCAACAGGAAAATGTTTAACTGTTAAAAATAAATATTTCATCTTAGTAATACTTAGCACTAATTTTTCTACGAACTTTACCAATGGTTGTTTTCGATAAAATAGAATTCGCAACTACCCTTTCAAAGATCCTTCTTAACAGTAAGCAGACCAATCTCATTTCTAACATTTTCTAAACTTTCAGTATAAGTTGTAACACATTTTAACTGGAGTAGTACACAAATTAAAGTTTATAATGAAACTAAGTTCAAGACTCTATGGTCAATATTTAATGAGTAATTAGAAAATCTCTAGCTTTTTTGTGAGACACCTTGAACATAAGAGGCATAGGCTGTTGTCACCTGACCGTGCAGTAATTATGTCATGCCGTCGAGCTCTCTTGTTGTTATGCTATCATGTTGTAATACAATCATGCTACCGAGTTATCATGCTTTTATGCAATCAAATTCTCATACAATCATGCTACTGCGCTTTCATGCTTTCATGCAACCAAGCTGTCCTGCAATCTTGCTGCAGTGCTATTATGCTGCCGTGCCATCATGTTGTTATGCTATCATGTTGTCATAAAATCATGCTGTCATGCTATTATGCTGCCGTGCCATCATGTTGTTATGCTATCATGTTGTCATAAAATCATGCTGTCGTGCTATCATGCTTACATGCAGTCAAATTTGCATGCAATCTTGCTGTCGAGCTATCATGCTGTCGTGCTATCATGCTGTCGTGCTATCATGCTGCCGTGCTATCATGCTGTCGAGCTATCATGCTGTCGTGCTATCATGCTGTCGTGCTATCATGCTGTCGTGCTATCATGCTGCCGTGCTATCATGCTGTCGAGCTATCATGCTGTCGTGCTATCATGCTGTCGAGCTATCATGCTGTCGTGCTATCATGCTGTCGTGCTATCATGCTGTCGTGCTATCATGCTGCCGCGCCTTCTTGCTGTCGTGCTATCATGCTGTCGTGCTATCATGCTGCCGTGCAATCATGCTGCCGCCCGCTCACAAGGAACGCTCAGTTCAGCGAGTATTTGCATTGCGAGGCTCGCGCTGACAGAGCAGACAGCGCCGTCGCTCACCAGCGTCACCAGATCGCTGCGCTGTGTGGTCGCTTCAACTTCTTGTACCATCCATCACTGGTTCCTTCTCTCGCTACTCACCAACGCCCTTCGCTACGACGTTCAGATTTACAACACATCTCTGGTTTATGGAACTCATCTGCAGCTGTTGCTCCTACGAAACGTCTTTTATTAGGTGATGAAAATAGCATGATAGTGAACAGCAATTAGTGTGCATTAAAGCGTTTTTAAGGGAATAAGTGAAATATTTGAGCTCATATTAAAGTTGCAGAATGGCCACATTAACATAATTCTTCTAGTAAGAGAATTATCAAGAACGATAGAAGAAATCGTAGCAGAACATAATTTCCTATTATTTGTTACTGAAATGATATGTTGAGCGTCGTACCTCTTTCCAAAAATCAACGAGTGATTATGCATTACCCTTCTTCTCGCGTAGCTTTAGGATCAAGGTATGAAACAGAATCTCAGTTAAACCTATAAATGAGCAGATGATCGTAACTTGGGGATTAACGATATTCTTCCAATCACATTTCTCACTATCCTCTTGATTGAATATCTCTAAATATTTTCCTTGTGAATAAATCAAATGATTTTTGATAGAAACGTTCGGGAAAATAGAAAACTATTTATGAGAAAAGACGTTTCATCTGTAGAAACGGATGTCTGAGGTCTCGAACTGTGAGTCAGGTAGGACTTTTTTTTAATGAAATAGAGTAGTGGTTTTGTTTTGCTTAGGACTTTTTTTGGCTCCTGCTGTCCTACCTATTTCACAGCACTTCTACTTTTCTTCTTCAACTTTTATTTTGTTTTTGAACCTTTTTTCTTAACTTGCTGTTTCTATGCTTAGGGGATCTCGAGCGAGAATACACCTTAATTGGGCTTAGATTCCGTGCTCCTTAATCTCCATACTGAATGGTGCTTTCATCCTTCCTCTCATTGGAACGCCTTTGTATTGGTTAGGAAGGCTTAAACGAACTTTTCTAATAATGTTATACACCTAAAAATGTTTTAATTATTGGTAAATATAATTTTCGAACTACACAGCTGTACGAGTACACATGCATTAGCAAAGAGGGAAAAGCTGAACATGTAAGCAAATAGTTTTCTCTAGAGAATTTAAATTGAGATTAGAAAGTTTGTTTGTAAACGGATAGGACCTCTAACACAATGCGATTAACGTGCATCTAATTTTTTCATCATCTCGAGCGAGCCCAGCCAGCGAGTGAAACGTTATGGCATGCGATACCCACAGGCAACTCTAATTAAAGCGTCTGACTCACTCTCAGACTGACTCAAACAACTCAAATCCCCCTGGAGCTATAGAGACTTCGCATGCCATCACATGAGGCTCTGCGAAGATGGATGGTTGGTGCGTTAGTGTGAGTGTATTGTCCACTTAAGAAAGTCTACATCGCTGATTGTCTTGCAGAACTCGCTTCTATCATCCAAACAGCTTTGGAATGTCATGTAAGTCGCAACAGTTCCACATGGAGATGGGATTCTCAATTCAAAACGAAACTAGCTTTAAAGTTTCCGCTCACGCAGCTGTTCTAAACTTTTGTATAATTTAGTATGTATACTTAGCTTCGATGAGTAGGACTCTCTGCTGACATTGGGATACAAAAACGTGATCTTCTTATAGCATAAGTGCTGTTAAAAGTTGTCATCTAGAGTGCTGCTAGTTTGTATTCCAAGTTTTCCATGTCACATATATTTAAACATTGTCATTCTCAAATTAACAATATTTCTGTCGCCTGAATTTGAAACTTCGAAATTGTAGAGTAATTTATTTATACAAAAACCATTCGAAGAGTTAAATGCAGACCAACATAACGATAACGTCAATCTACCTGCATAGTAGCTTGAGGTGATTGTTGTCACATAGATGCTTGAGAATAACTGGAGCACACAAAATGATTCAACAACGCGGCAGACGGATGAGACCACAGGATACTTTCATTTTCTCTCGGGATAAACTGTTTCCAAAAACTAGCTAGTAGTGCACAATCTGCACACGGATCTTAACGTGAGTTGTCTTACTACACTACTAGTTTTATATCATTTTGTTTATTTCTGTTTCTCTGTTGAACTCGCCCCCATTTATATTCGCTTCTACGATTAAACAGAATTATTCTGGAAAATGCAATCATAATAAAATATACCACGAAATGACATTGTAACAAGCCCAGCATTGATTCAAGAAGTTAAATATAAAATGAAAAATGGGAAGTCTGTACACTTTGAAATAACTTGTACCAGCAGCGAGCATTGCAAGCGATGGATGTTCCAGTGAGCAGGAGCACCGGAAAGATCTAAGCAGTCCGCCCCCAAACCCATAAAAAATTTCCAGACGAAATCCTGCTCTACGACAGCCCTGCGACGTAATGGACGCTCATCGACCATTCCATTAGTCCGTCTCGGTCCATTAGAGATATTAAACGATGCGGAGAGCGGGCAAGCTGCCCGAGCGCAAGTCTTGTCCACCACCGCCGTGTGCAAAATGATTCCAATATCTGCTTCGAGTCCAAATGAGCCCTACCCCAGAACATCGATCTTCGATATAACAGAGCTCCCACCGTGAGCTTTTGAATGCCCTTCTGAATTTTGGCCCGTTTGCTGCGCTTGAGGTATGAGCTGTCACATCGATGAAAATTGAATTTTTGTGTTTTGTTCGTTATTACATCAATTTTAAACCTAAATTTTGAATTATAAGAGCTTTCTTGGACTCAGTTACAAGCTTGAAAACTGCCAAAGAAACAGCACGGTAGTTAAAACTCCATGAACTGCCAAAAATGCTTAACATTCAGTGTAAATATTTCTTGCAAGTTTTCGCAACTCGTAATACAACTACAGTGCCCCCTTTTTGAGTGCAATTTGAATTTTGAGTTAAAATTGCGCTTTCGTTTAAGTAAAACTCAATCTTCTACGTAACGGGCACGAGCAGCGAGCGAGTGGAACTGGGAGCGTGGGTAGCGCGCCTGAGAGAGCAGTTGTCGCTACGCAACTCAGAACACTCTGTCTCTCTTTTGGGTGAAGAACCAAAGCTATAGATTGCCAGTGAACAAAGAGTACGACACCTCAAAGCTGAACAATGCCAACGCTTCCACGAAAACGGGCTTCAATGGCCTGATATTTTACACGCCTCTGATAAAATAGCAGTGACTTTTATCATGGCAATAACGTAAATAATAATTCAAAAGGCATACATTACAAAATTTGGCTTTTGTTTTCGGTATAATTGAGTTTTGCAGGTAAATGCGACATGAGCAGAAAAGACTAGATTGTGTAACACTTTCTACGTGCTGTCTTATGTGAAGTACAAATATATCTAGCCATAATTTTTACAGTTTTAATTGAAAATTTCTTGAACAATAGTTCAAGGTTCTATCAAAAAGTTCCTGTACTGTACTAGTCATGGCTGTTGGACGTGACTGCACGAGGCAGCGAGCCAGCGTTCAAATACACAGTATTTAACGGCTTATTAAATAAAGTCTCGTTGCGTTGTGAGTTCATGTTCGGCCCACGAGCTGAGTTCTGAAATCGTTAGTTAACGTTCATTTGCAAATTTTATAAAGAATGATACATTCGAAAGACGATCTTGAAATTAGATTTTCAAAAAAATTGGTAAGTCGCCTAGTAAGTCGCTTTTGAAAGGCTTGAAGTTCGAACATCTGAGAAAAAGTGAGCGATGAAAAGAGCCTATATAGAGGGACGATTGAAATTGTCTGTAGGATCACGACAACGCGCCTACACGCGCTTAATGAAAGCAACTCAGCCTTTGACCAAAACCATAAAGACCAAATCTAGACCAAAAACTCTCCGTATTCAACAGGCTTTTAGCCTATTTTGAGTTCACTCCTTTCCCGAAAATAAAAATTCACCTGAAGCATCAACGTTTTCACATTGTCCAGTAGAAGTCATTTAGAAAAAAAACTGAGGAAATGGTTTCCCCATTCACGAGAAGGATTTTTTTTTCTTTTCACACGTATAGAAAGTACACTAGATTTGTAGTAGCGAATTGCACAAAAACTAATTTGAAAAGAAAACAGCCATTAGAGGCCTAGTAAAATAATATTAGACCTACCCCAATAACTTTATGACAGCACCTTGTGTAATTCTGTGCGAGTGCACAAAACCCCTTTTATAAATTTATATATTACAAAATAATGATAATAATTATAACAATAGTGAAAATACAAAAAATAGTAATGGGAATTATTAGAGTAAGAAAACATTTCCCCTCGGTACCATGAACTGAATGGCGTTTAAACACAAATTTAGGCATTCAGAGAACAGCGCTGCACCGCCAATAAGAAACGCTAGGCCTGCTATTGGACTGGCGCAGTAACGACGTGCAATCATCCCCGCGAGCAAGTGAATGTAATCTAACGCGAGAAATGGGAGGATTCAGGCAATAAAAACCGATTACAGGGAACATTTGCAGCACACATTCCTGCCCTGGGCACATCAAGCGTTTCTGTAATATCAATAGTAATATGCTTGGTAGTTGAATGAAGTCCTAAAAGGAAGATACCGGGAATCTATACTGTAATAAGAGCGGAGTCCGTCTGTCTTTGTCAGTCCGAAGCCAGCCTGCAGCGTGTGATGAGCGTATCAGTGGTACAAACTTCATCAACTCCCCAATTTACAGTGTATTAAGTCATCTGATTTGAGTAGGAATAAATATCACGTGAAATCTTAGAAAATAGGAACGTATGTATGTGATTTGTCGAAAATTATTATACGTTTTTGACAGGCCGTGTGCACACGGCCATATCAACTCTCGAGAGATTGAATTTTTTTCTTAAGGGCTTTCTTTCATTTCGCCTTCTTTATTATTTCAAACAAAGGGGGAGGGGGGTGGACTACACCTTTTTCACTTCAAATTAATCTAAAATTCAAGTTCAATTTAATCCAAGTCAAGTTCAAATTAATCCGAGTCAAGTTCAAATTAATCCGAGTCAAGTTCAAATTAATCCAAGTTAAGTTCAATTTAATCCAACGCTCATTTGAGTTAAAAAATGACATAATAATTTGTTTATTTGAGTTTTTTGTGTTAAATATGTATCTATTGGATGTGATGAGCGAAACTGGTTTCGAGGATTTATTTACACTCATAGATATTTATACACGTGAAATTTCACTTTAACACATATATAAAATCAAATACATGCAAGTACAAAATATTATCATTGGATGATATGTAGATTTAATCTTTAAAAGAAGTATACAAGTGAGATTCACTGAGTACTAATGTACGATTCGGTTTAATTACAATTTATATTTGTGCATTACTACACAGATACATTCCTGCATTAGCAATAAAAATGTTGCCATCCATTCTAATTCCGTGTTAGTCAATGTGAAGAAATGTTGGATCCACTTACAATGCACAATAATAATAATACAAGAAACAATGTTTCTAATTCACTACTGATATTATTTGTGTGTGTTTACAATTCAATAACTAACAATAAGACTTCAATAACAATAAGAATTCAATAACTTTTATAATAATCATTTTATGAATATATAAGTCTTGAAAGTATTATATATTGAATTCTAAACAATCACAAATAAAATCAGTATTAAGATAGCAACATTCTTTCTTGTATTATTATTGTGTATTGTAAGTGGATCCTAAATTTCTTTACATTGACTAACACGGAATTAAAATGGATGGCAACATTTATATCACTAATGTAAGAATGTATCTGGGTAGTAATGTACAAGAATAAATAGTAATCAAACGGAATCGTACATTAGTACTCAGTGAATCGCATTTGTATATTTCTTTTAAAGATTAAATCTACATATCGTTCATTGATAACTTTTTGTACTTGCATGTATATGATTTCATAGATGT